>OU611955.1:11527500-12777500 GCA_914767545.1 Sesia apiformis
GCAATGGCAATAGCCTCTAGCATTCTTAGTAAAGCACCTCGCGTTTGTAATGACCACTCCCAGAAATCGTTTAGGCTCAAATTAAATTACGCCGTGACAGCGAAGAGGCCTTTTCCCGATGGGTTATTGATATTGGCCGGCATGGGAGCGTCAATATCTGCGTCATTAATAATGGGACACCATAGGTGGGTGGTGCCCAGCGGACAAAGCCTTTATATATGGAGGATATATTGTTCAGCTTTATGATCGACGAAGTTCGGCTATTATGTGGTTGGCTTTTACTTCATGTAATGAAATTCCAAGCATAAAAAAGTCATATTAATAGGATATCACTTAGCATATCAAGGTATTCGACGATAAAAAACTTATATGTTGACGGTCGTATTTAGGTATTATATTTTTGTAATAAAATGGAACCTGTTTTTAACAAAGGTATAGCTTTCTTACATAAAATCTCTAAGTATTTTAGAAACTGGAAACGACCTGTTATTCTCTAAGGCAAAATAAAAATGGGTGCCGAATTACACGAATCCTATCTACCTATAATCTATACACAAATTGCCTATACACTTCATGTGTGTAAAGCAATTTATGTCTTATAAAAAAAGTCCTTAAATTAATGTAGAACACATTTTGGTTTTTATAATTACGTGTAACTATAATTAAATTTCTTTTAAAAATATAGTTAGGTACTTCTGAGTTTGCGGCGATGTTAATTTTGCGCACAGTAATTGTATTGGTTATCATAAAAAATAAATAAATAACGTAAACCGTTGAATAAATTAATTAAATACTTAAATGGTATTTGGCAACACGTTTCGTGGCGCGTCACATGCATACAGTTACGGCAAGGTCTCGACAGCAATGAAACTTTTGCGTTTATGAGTTCCGCCAAGATTACCCCGGGGAAAGGGAGGGACGAGCGCCCTTTGGGCAGGGCGTTGAAACTCATTCATATTATTACCCGCTGTAATTAGTAAAGCTCCGTCCCTTTCGAGGAAAAATAAAATTAACAGAGAAACATAAAAATATATTCAAATGACCTGAACGGGAGCGGCTTTAATCCCGAAGACAAACGACTTATTACAACAAGAATAAAACAGTAGCGAATTACAGCAGCCTCGGCTGTTTCTTTATTGAATTAGTTAAACAGTACGAAACGGAATAACAAGAGAAACTTCCCCTATCAACCACGTCTAGTGTGAAATCGCTCCGTCTAGAAATTGCTCGAACCGATTTTCTGCCAGCTCACAGTAAATAAGAAAATTTATCCAAATAGCGTCGTTAAATGTAATCGAGCGTTGTGGAAAGTATTAAAGAAGCAGACGGTATATTGCACAAGTTAAGATGTTACAATGAAAACTTCGAGTATAGCAGCACCGAGTGTGCGTGATTCCTCTTTGCCGAAATATGTCTCTGGTAATCAAGGGAAGTGAAGTTATATTACCGACGACCAATGGCGCTCTTGCAGATACAAATCTCGCTAAGTTTAAATTAGGAAAAATTAATGAAGTTACGAGTGCGATAAAACTGCCACTTAGGTTAAGAGTGAATTTATGTGTTCAAAAAACTTCTTTTCAGTGCCATGTTCTTAATGATACTATTTACGAAAGCACTGTTAATTAATCTATATACCTATTACAGTTTGAAGGTCGTAAATGTCTTTATATTTAGAACATCAATATCTACAAGACGAGTGAACAGGTGTTTTATCAATAATAGGATAGTGAGTTTGAATAAAATGGCTCGTGTAATTAATAATTGTACCAGTGACAGAACTTCCACGGAAGCCCTTAGCCTTACCTTATCCATCTTAGCTAATAAATCTATTGTATGGTGTGTTATCTACTTAGCTATTGTATAGTTATACTAAATTATTGGTTTGGTTTATACCAATACTGCTTGGTTTAGATTTGTCAGGAATCCGAACTTTTGGGATTCTGTGGAAGTAACCGTAATAACCATAACCAACCCTTTTTATGGTCTACTGCTGGATATGGACCTTTTCATGCCACACTATCTTGTGCACGAGGGGAATATGACCTTAAAATGCCTCGCTCCCCAACTTTTTATGGGTAGCGTAGTTCCTTATGGCTCCTGGTATCGGATTTATTATCCCTTAGTCCTCTTTTACGACACCCACGGGATGAGATGGGATGGTCCTATTCTAAAGCCAACCACTTGGCCAATCTGTAGAAGAAACGGCACTGAACTCCACTCGTAATATATTTTTTTTAATCTTTTCGATCTGTTCCACGCAGAACTGTAATCGTTTAAAAGAATGTTTACATACACGTTGCATAAGACTTCTGCAGAATAATATCCTTTACTGTTTCAAATGCTTATGCCATTAGCCGGATCGGTCGACAATCGAAAGATGCGGACTGCCGCAAAGGCGATTCTTGTTTGAGGCCTTTGTGGTCTCTTTGCCCTACTTTTGAGTTAGTCTCGCCCACTTGAGATTGTCCCGTCTTTTGTGATACATCGGAAATGTTACGAGTCTTAGATACAGAGATCCGGTTCAAATGTTTGTTTGAACTGAAGTACTGACATCAGAGTAAGTAATTTTATGGGACCTACACGTACATACAAAATAGTTTCCGTGGCGTAACTACAAACTTTAATTAGAGTGTTAAAGTTGGAAATTCTGGGTTTAGTCCTAACTTTGTCCAGTGGTATCAGTTTTAATAACTATTGGATCAAAAACTTTGCTATTATTACATAGTATAATATAAAATATTATTACATAGTACTTTTTTAGACTACATACATAAATACATGTCCTCATGATATAAATACATATTTATATCATGTCATATCATATTATATTGTATCATATTTCTATTATGCCTGTGATAAAAGTTTTAGCAGTAATTATAAAATAAACTGCTACAATTATGTTGATCCATGTTTTTGATTTATATACATATCCGTATTTATATGTTATATACATACCCGTATGGGAAGTTTAAAGGATATAGAAATGCTACTTTGGCCATTGTGAATCGGTAAGTTGACTCTTTTTAGGTTCACTTTATTGAGGCCTCACGGCTTGTGGTAGTCGCCCTATTAAGCCAGGGCATTGAGTTGTTCGCCGCTTAATATTCGGTGTTGTATTTTGGAGAAATTTGCCAATGAAAGAAAGTCAAACCTCATATAATTATTATATTGAAATGGCAATTGAGAAAGTCACCATTTTTTATTTCTTACCTAGAAAAAAGTTCAAAAAATTTGAACAAAAATCTCGTGATAATGAAAGTAATAGCCTTTTAAAGTTGGTACCGAGCAGAGTGTGCCATATATTTACATATAAACTATACATCGTTGAATAGTGTATATAAAACTCTACCTTTGTCAAAGAATTTTTTTTTCTATAACTACGGAAAATAATTGAATCTCCTTTTAAAACCTTGTAAAGCTTGGTCTGTTAAGGATTGCATATATTTTGACGCCATTGTCGCGAATAGGGCGTTCAAATTTCTGTCATTTTCCAAAGGTTTTCTCTATATTTCAGCGTATATTTTTATTTAAAAGTCGGCTAATTTTAAATCTAGTGAACTTCTCCACTGGTAGGTCACTTCTGACGCTGGATCGACAACCGATAGAAGAGATTAGACCTTGAATGAAGGTAGTGTACCGGAAGCCGCAGAATGGGACACCCTTCGACCAGGTGGATCAACCATTTCAATAAGTTCATCGGTAGTGGCTGAATGAGAAGAGCGATGGAGGGAAGAGCTGAATGCCGATCTAATTTATTTAATTTCTTACCTATATCCAGCAGTGGCGAGATATAGCACTGGGTAGATTACATATTTTTTCAAATGTGGTACTACATGGGCCACATGGGCCTACATGTGATTTGGAAAGCACCTTTATTTTCTTATATTGAGTTAAGTTTCCTAACTACATTCTTGTTAGTATTAATAACAATGTACTCGTATTCTGAGAAACGTTATAATTTAATAACAACTCAAAACGTACCAATTATATTATTAGTACTATCATTATAATTTTTTCGTTATGAGTACCTATTAATCGAAGTATTTTTGAGGTAATAATCGAAGTATGTGACGTGTTTAAAAGTGTGGTTAGCCGTCACTGTAACCTTTCATCGAAAAAAACTTAAGCTGATAATAATAATAAAATGTATAAAAGGTGAATTTAAAGAAATTTTAACCAAGTTATCGAAGAGAACCTCACTTTAGCATCTCTAATTTTCGAAAAAAACAAAATAGTGCGTATAAATAGCGAATTATTTATATTATGGATTTAGATTTATTACAGTTACTTTTATAGTTTATTAATTCTTCGCAAATTCGATAGGAGAATATACTTAATATTATATGTTCTTTTCGAAAGAATACAGTTTTTGAAAAGTGATCCAATAAATATATTAAGATATCATATATACTACATCTAGGTAAGACATCATAATATGAAGATAAGTAGAGATAATCAGGACAAGTTCTGTAGATAAAATTTACGTAAAAATGATGTACCTACTAAAACCATTTTCCCAACCCTTTCTCTAAATCAATTCCCGCATCTCCAAAGGAAGGCAGCGTATCCGTGGGCGTGCCAACGTTTGTCATTCTAAACTGATGTTGGCATGTACCGCGGATGTCCGTGGACGACAATATCCACTTACCACCAGGGGGACTGTAAGCTCGTCTGCCGCCTTCTCCCTATAAAAAAAACCTCGACGACTGAAAATTTATGTTTTAAAAGTAACTACATAATTATGTTCCAATTAGCAATAATTAATAATTTTGAAAGTTCAATTAATTGTGTTCGTGTTGTAATTGGAGCAGAGGTTTATTAAAAACGTAATAAACTTCACAAGGTTACTTATTATACTGTTAGATTTTACAAATAATATTTTTCAAGAAAAAACGGATAAAAATATATTCCCACTGCAACTTCTTTAAAGAGGTTTTTCTCAGACTATAGTCAAGAAAAGTCTGCTACAAAATGTAACCTAAACAGATTAAATATTTATTGAAATTTGTTTAGGTAGATATCGTTGATTCCCTACAAGTGAATAGGTGCCGCTCTTGACAGTTTTCTAGAGTATTTAACTCTATATTCCTTCAGTAATAAATCAATTAATATTTAACTTTGTGTTAAATTAATATTTGACACAAGTGACGCGAACCAGTACATCGGACCTAAACATACATCGTAACTTTAATATTATTCATAGCTTCTATAAGCTATGATTTATTACACTATTGCAATATAGATTATATACCAACGGCTGTTTATTTTGCCCACACCGATAATTTGTTACACACTATGTTAGTGGAACTGCGTCTGTTTCGGTATATTTGCCGAAGCTGCGCTCGCTACATTTCATTAGTGCCGTTCTCTCTCTTCCCAACATCACAATATAATATGATAACAGATAACAAACATTTAAAGAGTTTCTTTTTATAGAAGGGGGTGGTACAGACGAGCAGACAGTTCATCTGGTGGTAAATGGATACTGTCGTCCGTGAATATTCACAAGGCATGCCAACATCAGTGCTCAATTGTCATTTTCACATTCGCGCCAATGTCACATTAGCGCGCCCCCTATTGTGCCAGCTACCTTTGGACATTTAGGAATAAATTTGGGGAAAAAGGGAATAGGGATGTGATGGGAAATGGGCTCTGGCTTATCTCACTCATTTACGAAACACGTTCATATCTTGGGGAAATAGGATAGCGATGGGAAATGTGATATATTTTACGGTAGTATTCTGTGGTAGTAGACGGGTAATTTGACCAGAGGCGCGTTCTGGTGGCTGTCGGACTACAGTGTGTGCCCTCTCCTCCCAGTTTACTAATGTTATCCGATTATAGTCATTCGTATTTGGAGATATAAAGAATAAATATATTTAATTATTAATCGACATATTTAGTAGAATATATACTGTATAACCATAGACGTCCAAAAGTCCGGCTACTTAACAAATCTCAACCTAATAGTATAACTTAGTTATAATCACGCAGATAATTTATTACACTCGAAAATTGTGCAATTGGTTTGATTTGGTTTGTATTAATCAAATAAGTATTGGTACATAAGAAGCAAATCGTATTAAGTGTTGGCAATTCAATACTATTGATTTCAATTTACAATATAAAATGGAGTTTTAGGCTTTTATGAAAGTACCACCACTGAGATATAGAATATTGCTAAACCTTTCATCGGACATCATTGCGAAAACAATACATTATCTGAGATTTAAAAATATATTAATTGAATCATCCGGGCTTAATTAATTTTAATATATTAATTAATTCAATTAATATGGACACCGGCCGAGAAAGCCTACATTCCACTATTTAAAAATATAACATTGCGTCTTAAACGTTAAGAAAAATCGGCGACCTCACGTAATAATGTTAATTTTAAGTTCGTATTTTCCTAGCTTCCCTCTTAGTTTTTGCATTTGTGTGCGTGAGCTCTATTCTAGTCGTTTGTATGAAGTCAACTTACCAGTTTACTATGCTTTGTTCCGTACTTATTGTACTACGTATAGTTTAATTAATTTGCGATATTGATTTTTATTGCACTGTAAGAAAAGGATAGTTAATTTATTGCTTTAATTACAATAATCCCAGTGCACGTTTGGTGTCATTTTTAATTTTGCGTTGCAGTTGCCATGCAGTTATATTTTTCATTTTAACAGTTTTAATGAGTGTTTGTGTTCGATGTACAGGTTATAGCAAAAAAATTTTTTGTTAACGGAATTTAAGTTTTTTGGGTACAGGCTTGAATTGAAGCTTGATTTAGTACTAAAGCCAACACTCATTTTATTTTATAAAAATAGATACAATTGGACAGCTTTTTAGTATAAAGAGATTCACTTGGACCCATGACAAAATGCAAAGTGTTTAACGAGACTTCGTATCTGTACCTACATTAGCGAATTTTACTTGATTAAATAATAAATGTTGCCTTAATTCTCGTAGTGTTATCGTTTAGATATCATATACGCCAAATAAATCTCTTTAATTCGGAACTCGCCCTTTCCGTTACATATTGTAAGTAGTATCTAATGTGAGACATATATCTATGTTACATATATACCTACAATCTTATATATAGTTTTGTTCTTTCTATTTATGATACTTATTTACACTTCATTGCACAATATCGTACAAAAGGCCTTAAGGCATTCTCTACCAGCCAACCTTTAGGTTAATCAGAGAGGTTCAATTAGGAGATGCATGAAAGACACGATTTAGATGGTGTATTAAAATAAATATAATACATTATTACATATACGTACATACAAACTTACACACATACATATATACATAAGAATAAATATAATACATACAAGGTACACATAAACAATGAATACATTATATAATTAAATAGAGAGATAGGTACATAAGTTATATTAAGGGAAACTAAAAAAAAACATGTTATTAACAAAAGTAAAATAAGGCTGGCTGAGCTGGCTGAGCCCCTAGCGATGAGAAATGGAGAAGTAATGTTTCCGAAGCATCTTTTTAAAAGAGATTTGTTAGTTGCTTTCCGGATATCAATGGGGATGGTGTTCCAGAGTCTAGCTGCCTGCGCAGTGAAAGATTTGGTCATAAAGCCAGTACGGCAAGAAGAGACTTGGAGTAAGGAGTTGGTAGCGGAACGAATGTGATGGTCGTGGATGTCACCCAGAAACTGAAATTTACATTTCAAATGTTCTGGCTACTAATTTTATCTAATTTCTTAAAATCGCCGGGAATATAACGCTAAACTAACTAACTAACTTAATATAGTATATATAGTCATATTTGTACCTATTTAGAAACATTTATACAGAAACAACATAAATAAAATAAGTGAAACAGAGTACAACTACGAATAAAAAATTAAAATACAAATTACATTATCGATAAAAAGATATCATTCCGTTTCTGAGGATAATTCGGTCCCTAGTGGCATAGCTGACGCAGTATAATGAAGCAAATAGCACAGTTAATAATAGTCTACAAGAGCGACTTTAATTTGAAAAAAATATAAATCTGATTTTAACCGAGGCGAGGAAGTAAAACTCTTAAGTGCAACTAGGTTATTTTATTACTAGCAGTGCCTGCGATTTCGAGAGCGTAGACGTTAGAGATTTTTTAGCTTAATTCCCGTAGGATAAAGTGTATAATAAAATCTATAATTGATCTGGACCAAGTACCCTAATGTCAATTATGTCAAGTTTCATTAAAAACTGTCCAGTGGTTGTTTCGTGATACGCATTCAGACATATAAACAAATAATCCAAAAAAATTGTTTTACGCTGTTTCCGTGTCACTCGCAATTTTCACTGCAATTTTTTTTTTTAATTAAATGTACAAACAGAGCTTCGTTATAATTTTGTTATATGTATAGATGACGAAGCTAACTTATTTTGTCTAACCGTCCAGACTTTTATTGCTAACGATAAATAGCGCAGCAGTGCGTCGCACTGTAAAACTGCTACAGCGCACGTTACAGACGCGGCGAGCCGCAACGCAATAATTTAAGTCAGTTAGCTATTAACATTTAATTATTCACATCATCACATGGTGAATAACTCTCCAATTGCACCCGTTAACTGCTTCCGTTTAACGCACATTGAGGCGGGCCGCGTCACAGCGCATAACATCGATCGGCGCATAAATACAGCTGGCGAGCGATCCAGAACTGCGTTGCGCTGCGGCGCGACACGGCCCGCCTCAAGTGTGCGATGGTTGATACAAAATGTATTAATGGGTTTCAGGAGGATTTTTGTAATGTTATGCGATGCGATGCGGCCCGCCGTAATATGCACGAGCCTTTCATGGACATTACTGCCTATCGACACTTGTAGTACCAGTCTGAATAGTAGCAGGAGGCATACTAAAATGTTGTACTGCGGAGATGTTAGATAGACAGATAAACTCTTTATTGTACACCAAAACACATGTTGCAAAATGACAACTAAGGAACACGAAGAGTACATACACCAGGCGGCCTTATCGCGATGTCTTCCAGGCACCTTTGGGTGGTAAGGAGAAAATACATAACGAGTAAAGGATGCTGTGCTGCCTCAAAACAAAGCTCTTCTGAGAAGCCTTATATCGAAGCTTAACAGGAAAATCCTCCACTTTTTATTCACAGAAGAGATGGCAGATGAGCGGACGGGCCATATACGAGTGCACTGCTAATCTTACAGAAAATTGTTCACAGTTCTCTTGACGAGCTCTATGTCGTAGCGTAACGGAAAATTTCAGCAGTACATTCCACAACTTTCGAGTTCTCGTCAAAGAGTGTATTGATGACCGTTCACTGTGGGCAGCGAGTTTTTGTCAAGGAAGTGTGGTTGAAAGAAGCAGAACATGACTCTCAATGTTGTGAGACGCTTGGCAACAGTTTAATCGAACATATTATCGGATTACTGGTAAATTCAAGTCAAAACTGTAATCAAAATTGCAATGAGATACCTAGTACAGGATTGAAATTCCGCAGTTAATAAAGCTTTCTAAGCACAATACTTACTAAGTGTGGTGACTGTGTACGACTACAGAGTAAAATTTGTTTTGAGTACTGCAAACTGTGTTTTGTGGAATTGTGAACGTGGCTTTGTCATGTGAAAATTCGTATGGAAGCCTATTTGAAAGCGGGAGCGTATTATGAGTGTTGCGGTCGTGCAAATACCCTTTTCTCTATTGGACATACCTAAAATCCACAGAATATTCTGCATGTACATGTGTAGGTTTTTTTTATATTGAAGTAGGTGGCCAAGCAAGCGGTTCCACGTGATGGTAAGTGTTACTGCCGCACATACACACCTGCAACACCAGGGGTTATGTGGGTGCGCCTCTGACCTTGCAAGGTTAAACGAAATCTTGTTATTTTCCTTGGAATTATTGTATTATTTTGTTTCGTGATCTGCAGTGTTTATGTTGTGTGAACTTTGTGAATGTGTGGTACTTTTTAATTATCTAAAAACTTGACATTTACAACAGCTGTTTTGTCACACAGTATAGACAAGGCAAGTTCGTGAAATTGTATGGAAACCAAGCGTGTCGCGTCACGAGTTTTTAGTGATTATGCATTTTTGTGTTTTGTAAACGTGTCGTTAACGAGTCAGAACAGACTAAACGAACAGTCCGAGAAGTAAGAGCTTAGCGCGCTTTCCGGTACGTGGTCTCCATTCAAGAACATACAAATCTGAAAGCTTCGTCACATGTGACGTGTATGAAGTAATTATATGGAAATTTCGATATATTGTCTTTTACTCATACACTGCGTGTTTACTCATTAACGATAGAGCAATGAAGCAATTCGATAGAGGTAATTATAAAAAAAAACTCAACATTTTTATAATACAAAATCTTTGAGGATTGATTCTGATCCATGTGAATACCTTTTTCTATAACATAATACACTTATCAACAAACCTTATAATAACAACAGCATATATGACCAATACCTTTCATTCTAGTGATTTAAGGTATCCACAAATATAGAATTACATGTTGCTAACACCGTATCTAATTCAATATATCGTAAAAATAAAAGCTTTTGTAACTGTTTGTTTGTACACTTTTACAATGCTGTTGCTAATGTAGTTAATTTTGGATAATTTAAGTGACTTATCTACAGTTACAATGGACCTACAGTTAGTTTTTTGCTCGTATCGATTTCTATGAATTATAATCAAGTATGTTTTGGCTTTATAACAGCCTTGTATGGGTAGATAATACTTTATTTACGAGTATAAAAGATACAAGCAGACATATATAAGGCATATTTTCATGAATTTTGGAAGCCGTATAGATATTCGTTTCTCGATAAAGTTAGTTAAGTCGATTACACATTCGCAGATTCACATTCGCAGACCGATACCTCTTTTTCTAATTTTCCAATCGATGTAATATTCTGCAAGCGCCTTACTAACAATAAAATAATAATCGTTGCTTACCTTAGCTATAAGTACGTAAGTTCCTTTGAATTGCGATTAAGTATGTATTCCACTCGTTCACAATAGGTTGAAATCAATCATAATGTGCTGAAACGCTTTATTTGATTATGATTAAGGTGTTTACGTGTTTCCATTGGTTTGGTGCTCGTGTTATAATCTCGGCCGCTTCCGAATCGTCAATTAATCAAGTTAAAGCATCTGGTTGACAACCAACTGTCGACTTAAGTAGTGTTTAGTTTAGAGCGTAATGTAAACAATCATTTGCGGATAGCTTGTCTTGTTAGAAGCCTTTATTGTTTGCAGTTTACACGATTATATAATGTAATAACTCGCGTAGTTCCGGCTTAATTTCCAGCAGTCTGTTTGAATTTCATTTGGATACGTCAACGTCAGCTGTGCTTGTATGATGTGCTTGTGCTTGTCAGTAATGATGAATTACTGGATTAATAACAGTGAAGTTGAGTCAGACTAAATAATAATAATAAATAATAATTTCGTCGGTATTTTGTTCTTACTATTCGATTCAGAGCGGCTGGGCCTAATAGGGCTATTAATAAAAAAAGCACAATTGAAGATCATATAGCTTAATAGATCAGACAGTTGAGTTTGTCTGCTGAGAGTGGTAATTGCGTTGCAATTAATTGGAGGCACTGTCAGTACATATGACAGTTGTAATAAAAATATCGCGAGGTACTTTCCCACTCACGGCAGATATCTTAGCCGGCTCTCTCACGGGTCGGCATGGTTTCGGCGCATTACGTATTTAGCAAATGTCGAACCCATTCTTTACTGGCCAGCCTCGCATGCTTACGGTATTTTTTGTCCGATTACCCTAGTGTAAGGCGAAAAATCTAAGAGGAAATATGTCTAGTGACTCTCGTGATGAAAATGTTATTGTAATTTACATTTATTTGTAACGACAAAGAAAGAGATTTTGGGTGCAACGCAACTATGTTAGCTGACTATTTGTAGCAGCAAGAGAAGATTCAAGAGAAAAATTCAGGTTTTCTCTTCAGGTTCAAGTTCAGGTTCAGGTTATAGGATGTCAAAAATACTTTTAGGGATCTTTTATTTTTGTTAGGTCATTGATAACCCGACAAAATACGCAAAGTTATAAAATTACTGCGTGCAAGAGTCGCGGCGCGGCTGAACGTTGATGTCGTGTGCCCGCATGCCGAGTGCAAGCTGTGCCGCGCTGCTGTCTCACCGACCAGTGTCTGAACGTAATAGAAAATATATGGAGCAACAACTAATCGCCATTCTGTATGCACACCGAGCTCGGTTTCTGCTCAAAGCTAACCGACCCGTAAGAGAGCGCGCTCAGTCTAATATACATACAGACACACTGCTTTATTTAGTCAAATGAAACTTTTTTATGGTTCGGATTGAACCAGTACTAAAAGTCGAAAATTCATTTTAAATCATGTAGATGATATCCACGGCGGTAAGTCACTCACTGTCAGATAAATCATCTGTCATTTACTCCATAACATGCCATTCCGTGCCATTAGCCTGTATCTCTCCACTGTTGGATATACTCGTACATAGAGCCTCTCCAGAGACTCATCTCTTTGCACTCCTATTTTTTTTAACTTCACTTACTTCATCAAAACATAAGTGAAGTCATGAGTGATTGAAGGTGGTAGATATGTCACATTAAATAAGTACTCTATTAATATTTTTCGAATTTATTTTCCCATTGAAGAGCGAATGGTACACATGTTCTAATGAATTATTTACAAATCTATACAAAAACATTAAACATTGTCTTCAACTATAAACGTTGTGATTGTAGTAACCATCAACTTAAAAAATAAGTAATCGTAACAGTGTCTCCTTAATCTGGAATCGTTGGTGTAGAAGGGCATCATGTACGGCGAGCGGTTCTACTCCTAGTAGCGATTGAAGTCCTTTTGTAGCCATTCTAATACCTGCAAAAAAATCATATACTTCAACTGTAACCAGCTCTGTTAATATCCACTTTTGAACACAGGTTTTTTTATGCACAGAAGTCTTGCGCCTGAGCTGGCTGTGGTTTTAAAACACCACGCTGGCCAAGCGTGACGAGTGACCACTTCTTTTAGAAGTGGTGTAGTTTACTCGGGGTTTGTGGTAGCGACTTTGTTATTTCCCTTCCAGTGATTGGAAGAGGAGGGTTGGTACTATTTTAAAGCCGACCGACACCGCATGCTGAAATACGTAGTATCAATTTAATATTTGTATACACAATAATAAAATAGGTAACACAAGCTACTCGTCAATACTTAAATCTTATATTTATAAAGAAAAAATACCAGAATTCACACAAAAATATTTATGAAAATAAATCTTTTCGTTGTTCCATATTGTTATGTATAATATCAGAGTAATATTCTTGGAATTTTATAATACCGCGTTCATCTAGAAGGGTAAAAGCAATATTAAGTCGGTCGTTAGACAACTTTACTGTCGATATATGAAACTGTGTTGCCGCCTATTATTCCTTAACGTCTATAACGACCTTCACAAAATAGCCTTCGCCATTAAACACTACTCATAATTGCGGTAGTAAGAACAAAAGTGGACTGGCCCTGAGACGCATTGTTTACAGTAATAAGCGTTGGTATTATTTTTTTGTAAAATGGGCCAATGTTTCTTGACCTGCGGTTCGTAAATCTTCGGGGTTGAGCAAAATCTTTTTATGGAATTCGCATATATTACAAATCCTATATTACGAACTGCCTCAAGAGGTCTTCCCATTAAACTACGAAATGGGGTTCTTCAAGAAAGCTGTGAATAGGATTTTGCAAGGTCGACGGCGCGCCCGCATACCTGGTGTTGCAGGTGTCCATGGGCGGCGGTAACACTTACCATCACGTGAGACCGCTTGCTCGTCCGCCCTCTTCTCTATAAAAAAAAAATATGAATTATGGTGCGAAGGTCTATATCTAGCAGTAAACTCGTGATAAGATTACTCTTCTTTTATAAATATGAGTTTTACAAGGCCATTATTGCTTTTACATTTAAGATGGTTTGTATTGGCTATCAAACATTGCCACACTCATAACGAGTCAACTATAACAATGTATAAGATTTATTAATAATTAAAAAATATTATAAAAGGTGGAAATATAGGTGGTTATATAATATTATAATTATTATAGCCCAGTCAGCCATGGGCTTGCAAAAATCTTGTTAATACAATTATAAAAAATAAATATAAAATAAAAAAAAATAATGCAATTAATACAAAGATAAATGAAATATATATATCCGGGAATGTAAACCTATACATCAAACCAAATAAAAAATGTATATAAAAACGTTATTACACAATTTGTATTTAAAGGTTTTTCAAGTGCGTTAAATTTATTAACTTTTTCAGTAGCGCAATTTATAGAATTTACAAAAGAAGGGAATTCAAGAAAATCGTTTTATAATTCTCTCACTAGAATATGTTAGATTTTTTCCGATGTTAAAACGGTGTGATATTTAAATGTTATTTCACATCTCAATCGATCAGTCTGCTGCAAACTTTTCTACCATAGGTCGAAATGGTTTTGACGATTGGCATTATAAAAGGTAACCGCCATACTAAACGCATTCGGCATTCCGAATCTAAACAATAACATTAACGCTGTAGTGCGGCAATCAGGGAGTAAGTGGGAATTTCCGCGTCGTTTGCTGCGGCTCGAGGCTAAATGTTAAGAGCTCTCCTGCTGACTCTACTGTGGGACACACTGGCGGAGCGTGAGGCAAACGATACTACTGTAGGGACACAGTGTTGACACAGTGCACGAAGAACGCGCACGGTGTTTCCAAATGTCAATAATTTGCATTATAGCGCTACTGTCCACACTGTTCTCGCCAGTCGTCTAACGCACGCCAACAAGATGTGTACATTTAGTTAAATCTTGTGATCATTTAATAATTAGTAGTTATACTAATTATTAAATGATTAAATATTAACTGTTAAGTCAGGAGGATGATTACAGTTTATTTAACCAAGGACGATTACAGTGTATCAGAATACACCATACACCGAAAATCCTGAACCTCCTACACTACCTTCCTTGGAAGAAAAGACTCGAGTACATTTTGTGACATTCGAGAAAATTGCAAAAAATGGTAAAATTTGCATTAATTTAAAATCAAGCTGGAATTATGGGGTTTTGGATAAAAAATATCCATTGTTTATTCTTTTTGTTAATTTTTTATTTTCAAATTATGCTTTCGTTAAAAATGTTACCAATGCCTTTTCCGTCTGTTACGAGGACGGGATAGCATACAAGTAATACAAATTTGTGCACTCACACAGTAATAAATTAAAAAGTTGAATCATCTATTATTCCACGTGATCAAATAACCGTTGGACGACTTGACGTTCACACTATTACAAACTTTTCATAAACGAAATATAGGTTTCATAAATTTTTTAATTTTCGTTATCGCGGTGAGACATAATAAATGGTATGTGAACCGGCAGATATTTCGCATGAACTGTGGTTGTGGCGAGACTGCGGCGGCGGTTAAAAGTGTTGTTGCTATTGACAGACAAATGTGTCTACCCTCGTTCGTGTTCCTTTCTGATTCTCCAGCTAGTTCCCCCCCCCCCCCCCGCCCGCCCGCCCGCGCACACTACACTAACAAAATCACCATACACGCGCGAATTTGAAACAGCACTTGCTTATTTGGCTTTGCAAAAATATTTCTTTTTATAAAACAAGTTCTTATAGTGACTCTAAGATATTCTCAAAAATGGCAACTTTCCACTTTTACTTTTCGGCGACAGCCTGTATGTAAGGCAACATTTAATTAATAGCATTATATTTAGCCTAGTACTTATCATGTTTCAATATATGTCTTATTGACCGTTTTACAAAATAAATAAATATAAATCTCTGTATTCGTTAACTGAAAGTAAAGGTTATTTCTACAAATTTGTATTTGCGGTTGGCATCATCTAATTGCTTGAATACGTTGATATTGAGCTGCAAAGGTGTTTATTCGAATGCTCGGTCGGTTATATCGTCTACGACGTAGATGACTAAGCAGTTTTCCCTTCGCAGCCTACGCGGTTAAACCGTAGACACCTACGCGGCCTCGGCACAGACGCCTACGCAGTTTCAACCGCAATGGTCTACATACTAGTCTAAGCGTTTAGGCCTACGAGTACATCATTTATAGGTTCCGTGGTCAGTGCGTAAAAGATAGAAAATGTAGACAATTTTCAGTACAATTTAGACTTTTGAAAGAGGTGTTTGCGTATAAGGTGTATTAAAATTTATATTGCATTGTTGTTGTTCTTAAAAGGAACTATTTATTTTTTAATTGATACAAGACAATAATAACGTTTTTCAATCATGTTTTTAAACCTATTTAAAAGTAGATTAAATTGAACTGAAAACATGTTTTTGTTCGCAAAAAAGCTGCGACATCCAAATGAGGTAAATACCTGTGTGATAATAGAAGGGGTTGTCGGTGCGTTACCAACTTTGCTCTTTCATTAGCGCAGCTTTGTTAAAAAGCTGGAAAAAGACTGATATTGAATAGAGTTTTGAAGAGTATAAACTCTTATATGCAACCTCGGTAGGAACAATGTTATTTAGTGACATGCTGAGAATTCACGACACAATTATGGGCTTAGAATTCACGCTAGTCTACTATAGACGTCCATAGTGTGATGTGTCCACATAAAATGTTTACCTTTTCTTCGGCGGAGAGAAATCTTCATTCCGTAGCTGACTGGGCGCGGCGCACAAGTTACTCCTTTCTCACAGAACGCTTGAAATGTTTAATACATTAACATGTTTTAAGATTAAGTAGCGTATCTGTGCTAGAGCCCGTTTCCTATTCTATCTGATCCCACTTATACTTTCTACTTCTTATCCTATCTACCTCATACTCTAGAAATATCTCTAGAAAGAACATAGGGTGTAATGATATGAAGAAAACTCCTCATCCGTATACCTAATTTCAAATCAAATCCACTCCTAAATCTTCAAAGACAAGCGGCGCATTCGAAGGCGTGCCATCGTTTGTCATTGTTGACTGATGTGCATGTATCGTAGATATTTATGGGCGATAGTATAAACTTACCACCGACCGGGGAGAGAGAATGCTCGTCTGCAATATTCTTTTAAGAAATAAAATTTGTCTATTTAAAAATCATAATTACCATTATGACATTGTGTGACTAGGATACGGGAACACAGTGATATACCGAGTATCTCATAATACCACATTGCATTCACCTTGTACGTATGCAAGTGGCGCTCCGTGAGCCATCATATATAGCATCACTGGTTGGTTTATTACTACACCTACGACAAAGGATTCAAGAAAGCTGTAAATAGCAACCGTAACCCCCCCTTATTCTAGATGTTCATGGACGGTGACACCCACTCACTATTATGTGGAATGTCGTTGTTGTTGCTCTTTATTGTACTTATAATGAATTGTTACAATGAGACAATACAATAATACATGTACAAAGCCGGACTTACTTGTAGAAGGAATCTCATCCAGCCAACGTTAGATAATTGGGAGGAGTTATGTCAGGCTATAACACATAATAATTGGAGGCATATTTGTGCATAGACACATAAATATAAACGTAAATATGCATATATACATACTCATACATATTGGAAGGATGTGTCCTTCGTCCCCTTATGTCAGGTTAGAATTAAAGCAGTACGAATTTTGTCAGTTTTTAAGTATATCAGCTGTAAATTCACTAACTGCGTGTGAATGATGGAATTGAAAGAATGAATAAACTGTTCGCACGCGTTAAGACAATCAGTGTCTTCAGTATGTGCAGTATCTTGTGTGGCGTGCCGTTCCATAGGCTCGTGTGTATTATGCTTTATACGAGGAACTATCGTTCTATTTCTATTAATTAAATTCTTCTATATTACTGAATCCAACAGTGAAGTAATTTTCCTGTCGTTATATTCCGAGAGCTTTTATCTATAGAACTTAATTTGTGTTTGTGGCGTGTGTCTAATGAACCGGTATATTTATATACCGGTATATTTATATCCATAAGAATATGATAATAGTCACATAGCGCAGGCGCAACCGAGCAAATTATGTGGGTATTTAATAAACGGCTATTACACGAATATTTATTTATTTATCTATTTACACAGGTCTCAACGCGTATGTTTACCTTATTTATTTTACTTGACGTTTATTATGGATCCTTATTTTGTTTTTTTTTTGTATGAATATTATTTTTAAAATGGAATATTTATTTTTTTATGAAAAATACTTTTTTATGAAATACCCACAGATTGTTCTTATAAAATAAAAAAAAGTGGCAATTCATTTGACACATGACTTGATGAATAGATAGTTACATAGAATATATTGATTTGAATATAAATCTATAAATTCTGCTCAAACATATTTCTGTATTTCATTTATATATCAAGAGCACTCATGAATTTAAAATTATATAAATATGTGGCAAAAGTGCATATAGAAGAAGGCTTTGCAATATTCATGAATAAATAATAGACTCGACTAAAAAAATTGCAATACCTTTCAGAATCATAATCAGAATAAAATGAAATAAAATATTTTATGATAATAAAATATTCAAATGAATCGTGATTGGATTGCATGGCGTAAAATTTTTGTCAATTACATTTTTTTTTTAAACATTTATTACTAATTGTTTTGAGCCCTGATTCACAACATAGAAAAAAATCTGTAGTTTGAGAGCCAGTACCTCCTCAAACTATCAATTAGAATAAACTATAATAAACTAGGTTAAATTTTAATAGAAATTGAATTATTATAGATCTACCGGAATCTCATGGCATAAAAAAAAAATGTGATTTTCATATGGCAATGTCAATTGTCACCTGTCAGTCAAATCAAAGTACGAGATTTGTCAACCGCTGCTGAGATTTTGTGATATCTTCTTGACAATTTGTTGTTTTTGTGAAAATGTCGAAAAAGCCACTTCGATCTCAAGCGAGAAATATTGTTTTCAATGTGTGTCGTAAAATAAGGGAAGAGGAAGGCGTAAATCAAACTCAATCTTTGATTTTAAAGCGCGTCATAGAGTTGACCGGTAAGTTGGACTGAGTTGTTTTGATACTTTTAGTTTATTTTATATTTTTTTTACTTAATTGTAGCTTCTTTATAGGGGTTTCCAGTACTACTATACGGCCAATCGTAGGTGAGGGCACATCGAATGATGGTGTCTTTTCCACGCCTGGTAAAAATAGGAGAGGGGGGAAGAAGAAAATCAACTTGGACAGTTTCGATTTAGAGTTGATTAGGAATAAAGTAAATGAATTCTATACAGTTCGGAAGGAAATTCGAACAGTAATGAAACTGTTACAAATTCTTCGACAAGATATTGATTTCAACGGGGGGAGAGAATCTTTGAGGTAAGAAAAGTATTAAGTAATAATAATCCCTCTCACTCTCACTCGTAAGAGGAGGCCTGTGCCCTGCAGTGGGACGTATATAGACTGATGATGATGATGATGAATGACTAAGCTATCGTTTGAGTAACATGATAAATTTTATAAGGTCCATCTAAAAGTATTTCACTTGGAGCGAGGTGGATCATTGTAAACGCTGGTGGAGAAAATGGCTTTGTACCAAATTGTTGTTTAGTGTACAGGTCAACAAGTGTATCTGCTGACTATCACCACGATATGAATAAGGACAATTTTACAAAATGGGTGACAGAGAAGCTAATTCCAAATCTGACAAGACCTTCACTAATTGTTATGGATAATGCTAGTTATCATTCCGTACGGATGAACAAACCGCCCACACAAGCCAATCGTATCGCTGATATAAAAGAATGGCTTCGTGCAAATGATGTACATTATGATGATCTTTGGCGTAAATGTCAACTACTTGAAGTAGTGAAACAAAACATGTCTGCGCCCTTATATGAGATAGATGAAGTATTAAAATCGCACGGTCACGAAGTTTTAAGGCTACCACCTTATCATTGCACATTGAATCCCATAGAAATGATTTGGGGTATAATGAAGCAAAAAGTTGCTGATAAAAATGTAAATAGGCCTGCAAGTGACATTAAATTATTAACAGAAGAAGCTTTCTTACAAATTGGTGCAGAGGAATGGCGAAAATGTTGTGAACATGTAAAGAAAATTGAAAACGATTTCATCGAGAAAGATACAATATTTGAAATGCTGGAAGAGCGATTTATAATAAATACCTCTTTATCTTCATCATCTGATGAAGAACAAGAAATGCAAGTGGAGTTCTTGGAATCGTTTTCTAGTTCTGAATGAGGTGTTAAGTTATTAGTATGATTTAAATGATATATAATAAATTAGTACATAAAGTAATATACGATTGATTTATTTTTCATGACCTATTTACCTATGTTAAGAACCCGATGTATAACAACATTCTTCATACACATACCTAATATACTTCATGTTCATTAATGCTAAAGACATAAATAAAAATTAAACAGTATCATGATCGGTTAATCCAATTTCTCCAGTATTGCACACAACAAATTTTTATTTCCCCATTTGCCATGAGATTCCGGTAGACCTATAAATATGTATTTCTAACATATTTCATCATAGCAATATATTCTAATTGTTACATTTTATGTAATAGTTATTACATATATTCTGAATATAATTTCAACAAGTTGTATACAGAAGTTCCAGACATATCTTTAATTTGTGTGGCTCGATAACTTTATAACTTATAACTTTATAATTTTCAAATACCATATTGTTCAGTCTTTATATTATTTATGTCTATGAATTTATGACATTCGTGAATTAAATAAATGACATTAAATATGATGTATAGTATGATAATGTATACATATGATGTATAGTATGATGACAGCATAGGAAAATGAGATGTAAATACAATGTGAGTAGAACCTCGTCTCTACCCGTGGGTGTTGTAAAAGGTAACTAAGGGTTACCACAAGCCCTGAGGAACTACACCACCTCTAAAAGAGTGGACTCGTCAACCCGCTTGGCCACTCCCTCTCCATGCCCATATCCAGCAGTGGACGGCAGTTAGTGGTTTCAGTAACGGTATCTATACAATATTTTGACGATTACAATATTTTGTTTGTTCGCTTAGAGTTTTCACTCGAAGAAATATTTATCATTGTAAAATCTTAATGAACTTAGTTATCATCAAAATGCTTGCAGTGGTTACAAAGATGTATCCTGTAATTCTATAAACTAGCTGTTCAATTAGTCTGTCATTATCTTCAATGCCATGTCATGTTCTTCAAAAAAGCATTATCCTCGTCTGAATAGGCAAAGCAGTATTCCCAATATGATATTAAATATATATAAGCAATGCAAACAATCCAATTAGGTGTAGACAAAGATATTGAAAGGACAATCTAACTTTGGAGATGTGCCACATCGTCTAGCCCTGTGGTATTGCGGTTGGCCCTCACTCGCCTCTAATTTCACTTTGAGTCTCTGTTGTCACACTGAGGTCAATTATAGTCTCTAATTTATAAAACATTCCCGTTATCTATGTACTCGGGATAATGGAAATAATGATATAAATTATGCGATAAACTAAATTACAGTGTACATAACTTTTATACTGGTAGATATAGGTATTATTTCATGTAGATGTAATGCTAAATTTTGACAATCTATTCGTATTCAAATTATGCATAATTACGTAGTTTTTTTTAATTAATGAAAATTTAATGTAACGTTATCTCTACAAACTTATAATTACATGCTTTTACATCCTATTATATATTTGTGCAGTTTAAAATCCACTGTAGCTCGCAATTTATTAAATTTTACAAAATGGTGTCTAATATAGAGAATATATTAGAAATATAGGTATATAGTTTTATATAAATCAAATCTCTAGAAGATTGTCACTTTAATTTTTTACGTATTTGTGAAATAATTTGCAGAACCTTATTTTTACAAAACACTGATTGTTACTGAGTGAATAGTTAATGCTACGACAATAGTCCTTTAAAGATAAGTGGTAGATGGATAGGATAAACCCTTGATTGAACACTAATTTGTTGCAAAAGGACAATTTAAGTAAGTAACACGAAAAATGCAACAGGCAGCCTTATCACCAAGGCTTATAGCAAAATGTCATTTAAAGAAAATTGTTCAGAATTTTATGATCTCATAGGGGTCTTAGTATTTTGTACAAAAACTGGTCAGACATTTAGAATCAAAGTTTTTGCAAATATTATGGAGGGTATAGCGAAAGGTTTTAGGCTGCGAAGACTTAACATAGTAATCAGAATACACAGAAAACTACAATTTGACTGGACTAAGAGTAGTTAAAAGTGAGAACTGTTATTAGTATGCCTATCCAAAGCTAACTCTTAACTGCGAGTGACCACATCTGTTGTGGATAGTGTTGTTAAAACGAGTGCTGCACGCTCTATGTTAGTCTCATTGAGCATTAACTTTAACCGTTTTAGACTCGAGCTTTTAACTGCAACGACAATGAAACATAAAAAAATTGGTCTATAACGCTGATCACTTATCTTTAACGCTAGTCTTAAAAGTTCATTAGCGCTCACTGAGCGTTCGTTTTTATTACACTACTCGACACATACTATGAGGAACACACCGACCACACTCGGACAAACATTTTTTTTATATATGGAATGAAGCTGGCAGATGAGCATACAGTCCACCTGATGGTAAGTGACTGTTGCCCATGGGCCTCCGCGATACATGCCAACATCAGCCCAGAATGACAAACGTTGGTACGCCCCCGGATGCGCTGCCTACCTTTGGAGATTTAGGAATAGATTTGGACAAAAGGTTGGGAAAATGGTAAGGGATAGGTTAGGATGGAATGGGCTCTGGCATATCTCATGATCCTCGATTACTACCGAAACATGTAAGTACATAGGAGAAATAGGGAAATAAAGTAGGCAATGTAGTAGGTTACATTTCACATTAGCTTTGTGAGAGAGGGATAACGTGGCCAGTTGAGTGCGCCCAGCAGCTTGTACCCTTCCCCGCAATGAGTTTGTCTTGAAACAATGACCGAAAACAAACCTAGAACCTTTTGCAAATCAGGCAGTTTCACTAACAACTGGCCTAACTGGTAGTCAAAGTTGAATCTTTTAATTTAGCATTTTGAGGTTTGTCAGTAAATTAACTTATTAATAATAAAAATATATGTGGATGACGTCAACTAGTAATTAGTAGTGATCATCGTCGTGATAATTTACTTCAAGGATTCGTCCATTAAATCGTAGGCCTATATTTCCAGCTGTCGTCTCCTCCAAACTAATAATCACAAACTTGTTTACACGATGACTGTGCTAAATAAGCATAATGCGTTCAAATTAATTACCAGTGAAATAACAAATGGGAAGCGTGTGGCGTGCTATGGCGTGCGTGGCTTTTCATCGCGTTGAACAAAGTCGCCGCGCAACAAGTGACGTTTCGTCGCCCTTCGAAGCACCCAAGAAAAGAACTTTTTCCTTATTATAAATGTGTATTTTTTAAACACTTCCAAGTATTATAATACTCATACAAATATCTCATATTTTTTTGAGAATCTAACGTTTGGTATGAAGTTGTTAGTTTTTAATGCATCTATTGTGTTCTCTTAACAAACGTTTCATAGGAGTTTATTTACTTTTCGCCACTTTTAAAAGAGAAGAATGATGAGGGAGAGCGCCTGCGCGGTACGCGCGAGGGAGAAAGAGTTGAGCGGGACAGGAGACAGTGCCACTCGCTCCGACCAATCGATTAGTCGCATAACGATAGCGACGTCTTAAATGCAGATGTGTCGTGTAGACCAACGTCAGTCGGTAAACGGCGGGCGGCGGTACTACCCGACCATGGCTCCAGGTAGCCGACGCTGCCACATTCGCGCTCTCCTTTGTAGTGATTGTATCGCGAGGCCGGTAAAAATCGGTCACCGTTGAATGATATCACACGGTCGTATAGTGAAGGTTAAGATGACTTAAGACTGCAATAACTGTATGAAATTAAATAACACAAACATTCGAGAATTTCATTAGATGTCAGTCGACAGTTTAATCTTTTAATGATACAAATTAAATGTGTAAAAACAAATTAAAACATGGAGTGAACAAAGGCAGGATTTTATCAAAGAAAGGTATTTTCAAATAAATATTTGTTGTTCGTATTGTAATATTACATCTCTTGGAGGTAATGACAGAAAGATTGGCTGGATTTAAATAAATGAGACATCCACACTGGCCTTGTATACAGCCTCTCCCCTTTTTATATTTGCGTTCATGAATTTGAGACGAAAATAAACATTCTTTCATTTCTCTGTCCTACACATTTTAGAATCTAAAGAACTTTGTATACTAAGTAATAACAACTTAATGTGCCAATATTTTATATTCGAATACATAAATTGTACGTGACAACCATAATTTGCGTATATTTAAAGTTATTTTCCAACGACACGCAAATAGTTTTAATATTCATAGGTAATAATAACAAAATTATATTATTTTCGTAACGACCAACAGCTTAATTAATTATAACAAAATATTATGATAACTAATTCTTTCAGAGGCTGTGTTGGCGTAAATTAATTATTTGCTACGAGAACTCGTAGCTCATCCTTTCCGTAGACATTCGTAGCACATTCGTAGACCGTTCGTAGCAAATGATATCGTTTAAGATAATATAGCTTAGGCATACCTGTGTTATTGGCACCTTCGGGAGGTTTCCGAGGGCAGTTGTCACCCCATCCACCCTCTCATAACCTCTTTACGGCTCTGGTGATATTGAACATTTTATTTAACGACGATCGGCGCGTGAACACGGCTATATGTAATGACTCTGTTATAAACCTTTACCATTCAAATTGGGTGTTAGAAATTGACGACTGAAGCATGAATTTGGAGTCGATAAGTAAATGCACACAAGGGTGCAAACTTTAATAACTTTTTAGTTTAACCGAAGCGCTATCGAAGCTTCTCAAGCGAAAACAGGAAGTAATAACAATTTTCATAAATATAGTAATTCTATACCTACTCTGTAGAAATGATATATTATGGAAATATTCGTAGGAACAACAATTATCTCGAGTAACTTGTAAATTATAAGATTATATATGCTCGCATAGATTGTGGTATTGAACAAAAATCGTAAAAGTAGGATATCTAGGACAATAAACCGTGGATTTATTGTATGGTTTAACATTGTCAGAAACTCATTTACATTATCAGAAAGAGAAGTTCTAAATAAACATATAGAATCGTTTCTGAGACGTCACAATTTATGTCCGACTGAAAGGTTTCATTATTAACAATATTGCCTTCAGTGAGGGCCGTGGTTGTTTACCTTTGGGGTTAGATCCGTAAAATGTTGGTTGTTTGTTATTGTACTGTGTTGGTTTACGTCTTTCGGGCTAGTTTACTTGATTTAGGCTGGTTCTGTGGATTGATTTTATATAATGTTAATTTGATTAATTTAAGTTAAGTTAATTTAGTTTTACCATATATAATTTTAATGTCAAAATTTTAGATAAATAAATAAAATAAATGAATAAATGTATTTTGATTGATTGTGATTGTAATCAATCCTTCTTATAATTATGTTGCAACAGCGTTTTACCTTTGTTTGTAATAATAAAACGAAATCAATGTTCGTATAGAAGTTATAAGTGGGAATAATAATTATATAGAAATTGCTTCCGTAATTTTACAGATTGCCTCGAACAAGGAAATAAACTTTTTTCTCAATATTATTAAGTACGGTAGAATGGCTTAAACTTTATTGTTTTCCTCGGGGAGAAATCCGTATAGGCTTTTGTGAAGTAGGTATCACATATTCGGTTTGTATTTTATAACTCTTTGTGTGAGTAATGTAATGTGGGCACACTGTATACATAATATATGTAATTTTAATGCTATGGAGTACATGTGTAATTAAAACATATTTGAAATCTGCGTAAAGTTT
This sequence comes from Sesia apiformis, assembly GCA_914767545.1. Lineage (NCBI taxonomy): Eukaryota > Metazoa > Arthropoda > Insecta > Lepidoptera > Sesiidae > Sesia > Sesia apiformis. The sequence goes on from OU611955.1 coordinate 11,553,362, forward strand.
TAAGTCTCACTTGTGTCTACATATTATTTTCATTTACATATATTTTTTTTATAGAAAAAAGGCGGCTGACGAGCACACAGTCCACCTGATGGTAAGTGGATACTGTTGTCCATAGACATCCGCGATACATACCAACATCAGTCCAGAATGACGAACGTTGGCACGCCCCCGGATGCGCTGACTACCTTTGCAGATTAAGGAATGGATTGGGAAAATGGGGAGGGAGAGAATGGGATGGGAATGGGCTCTGGCATATCTCACTCAAAACCGAAGCTCGTTACGTACATTGAGGAAATACGATAAAGTAGGAATAGCAGTACATTTCAAGGTAAATTTCTGTGAGAGAGGGGCACCGTGGCCAGTCGAATGCACCTAACGGCTGTGGGAATGTACCATGCACTCTCCCCTTACCAAAATATAAAATAATAAAAGTAAGTAATAATAATTGAGCTCATTTCATTTTAAGAATAATATTTTCAACAGGTAGTTACCACGGGTTACAACCAACTACAACAAATTTCATAAACTTGCTAACTAGAGAACTTGTGGACGTTCACTGGTTTGGTACAAAATGAAAAAAATATATACGAGTATTTTCTTTTTGGATCGGTCTATGCAAATTTATTTGCCATGGTCTATTGCGCCATTATGTAAATGAAATTTTGAATGTCTAGCTCCATTAAATATTTGTAAGTGTGGATTGACAAGAAATATAATTGAGCATAGAAAATGTTGAATGAGACGTAGATTCTTATTGAACTGAAGAGTTATTTTGATTTATTTCTGTAAACCATAACCGGCCCTTTTAATGGTCAACTAATGCACATTGTCTCATTCACGGGCGATGTATGTATGACCTTAAAGCGCCACACTAGCCAAGCGGGTTGGCGAGACCACTCTCTTAGGAAACCCAGTGATGTAGTTCCTCAGCGCTTGTAGCAGCGGCTTTATTATCCCCTAGTTACCTTTTACTACACCACGGGAAGAGATGAAGTAGTGCTGTTCTAAAGCCGGCCGTTTAAAAGCCATACATCTCTCACACACGAGACATTATGCACGAGGACACTAATGTGCAGCAGTGAATGATAAATTTTGTAAAAATGTACATTTTTGGACTTTGTATTTACCGAATTTGTGCAAAATTTAATAAAAAATCACGAACTGCATTTTTGTCAAAAAGAGATGCGTAAAATTAACATTTTTCTTTTTATGGGGAAAAAATGGCAGACAAGCATACAGTCCACCTGATGGTAAGTGGATACTGCCGTCCGGGGACATTCGCAATACATGCCAATATCAGTTCAGAATGACAAATGTTGACACGCCCCGGGATGCACTGCCTATCTTTGGAGATATAGGAATGGAATTGGAGAATGGGTTGGGAATGGGCTCTGACGTATTTCACTCACTTCCGAAACCTAAAATACATTGCTAAAATAGTATAATAATTTATTGTCAAGGAACTCAGAGTCTAGAACAGAATTCATACGCTTTACGCATCGAGTGGCACATTCCATCTATAAATTGATGTATAGAAAGAAGGTGGCAGATAAGTATACAGTCTACCTGGTGGTTAGTGGATACTGTCGCCCGTGGACACTCGCGGTACGTATGTACCAATCATCATCATGATGTACCATCATCAGTCCAAGTTTTACTTTTGGTTAGTACTTTTGGTCATCAGTTAGTACTTTTGGAGTCTACTTTGGAGTTCGCATGTGTACTTTTGAAAATATTGTACAGCAAAACAAAATAAAATAATAATGGACATAATAAATATATGAAATGCACAAATGGCGGTCTTATCTCTAGAAACTATCTTTTCCAGTCAACGTTATAAATATTTTAATGACAGGTACACATAACTATAGAATTAGGTAATTGTGTAAATATATACATATCATATATCTATATCTATAAAATATTTAAGTTTAGTAAAAGCAATAAGAAATTTAGAATAAGATACAATAAGAGTACAAGCGATGATAAGATTGAGGATGATATAATAAAGGATAGAAGAGATAACTTCAACTGAATATTAAAAGAATAAGACTAGAACATATATGAAAGACTGTAAAGCTAAATAGTGTTTAGAAAGATTTGGGGATGGATTTGGGAAAAAGGGGCAGGGATGAGGAGTATTCCTTATCTCTGCCCCTTTTCCCAAATTCCCATTATATTACACCTCGCAATCCTCCTTAGGAGGGATGGGGAGTTAAGAGTATAATGGAATAAGGAGGTATTTCATTATACTTTCCATTCTTCGAAATAGAGGACGGGGATAGGATCGGTATAGGGAAAGGGATATCTCAGTCACTACTGAAACACGGTACATTGGGGGAATAGGATAGCGATGGGGAATATAGTACACTAGCGGTGCTAGCGACCTCGTTCCCTTGAAAATCAGTGATTCCCGTGGAAACTCTGTAATTGATCGGGATAAAATGTTAAATCTAATCGTAACTTACGACCTATGCTAAGTTTACTTAAATTCTGTTCAGTAGATTTTTGTGATGCTCATACAGACAGACAGACAGACAAAAATTCTAAAAGTTGCCTTTTTGGCTTCTGTATCGTTCATGTAGTACACTGCAACGATTTTTTAAAATATTTCATGTACACACACGGCTTCTTTGTTGCCATTTTATTATAAATATGTATAGATTTTACGATAGTCTTCTGTGAATAATTTGACCAGTCGAGTGCGGCCAGCGGCTGTGAGATTGCAGCGTATACCCTCTCCCTTTATATAAATTACTATTAATTTAATTAGGTACATACATTTATAATATCAATGTTATGTTTTAATTATTTATTAATTTGTATAAAAAACGATCTTTGTTAATTGTCAAGTTAATTCTGGGATTAACAATTTCGTAAAGCTTTATTTGTTCGGCGGCTTTCTTAGCGAGGGTACGTGGGCCTTTATTACTTTTCATTTCCGTTTCGGTCAACGGAATATAGTACAATGAACGTAAAACGTGTTGTTGTGAACGTGGAAATGCAATATAGAGTGGGTAATATAAATTACACTGGGTTTTCTTTACGACAACCGTGATTGAATAGGAAACTATTTTTTTATAGAAGGATTTATATGTGGTTACCGCCGCCCATGGCCACCTGCAATACCGGGGGACAAGCGGGCGCACTGCCGAATGTGCAGAGTTCTGTTCACAGTTCTCTTGAAGAATATTATGTCGCAGTTTAGTGGAAAACCTAAGTTGATAGTTCATTTCACATCTTTAGGGTTCGCAGTAATAAAGGATTTTGAAGATCGCTTTGGACGCAGCGACTCTTTGTTAAGGAAGTGCGGACGGACCGCGGATGTGCAAAGATAAAAACCCAAAATTGGCATATAGAGGTAGATTGCACGACGCAATCCCACATCTGCTGAGCGCACTCGACTGGCTAAGTTACCCCTCTATCACAAAATCGATCGTGTGATAAAACACAACACAATAAAATACACAATAAAAACACACTTTCTCTACGCATAATGACACATACGTATATTGACACTATCGTAATTGGGCGCCGTAGCTAACCATTTCAAAAATACTGTCTACATTCTTGTAGTATAATAATAGGTTAGTGCAGTAAACAATGCCTATGTTTGGTTTACTGTTCATAGCTCTATTGTTCTTTCTACCTCTATCAGAGGGGAGTCGCTCCCTTACTAATTTCCGATAAATTTGTGTGTTCTCGCGGGTGTAACGAGCCACGGGAAGAAATATAGCTTTAGAAACGGCATTTGCCTTTAGAATTGAGCGTTAATCTTGTGTGAAAGACGCGCGACGTAGCGAAGTGATGCGCGTTTTCGCGAGCTTGATGTGTGACTCGAACCCTTTGAAGGCACAAATAAACATTGTTAACGAGTCCTAAAAGATAAATTGTATAAGAACAATAAGTACATACTTATCTTGGAGCAAAGAAGAACTCTTCGAAGATACCTATATGTTAGTACGTTTCTATGTAAACTTACTCGCCTCGTCGATATTGAACGGCATTGGACCGTTAAGTTTGGGAAGGATTACATATGAAGACAGATAAAGACGAAACGAGCTTGAATGATAAAGATAAACGCAAGAAAGAGAAGAAAAGTTTCAGGAACAAAATCTCTGAAGAAGATCAATTAAGTCTGTACGGAGTCCGGACTAGCCGTTCCTATTAAATGATAAAAGTACTTAAAACACCCAACAGTGTCGCCGTTAATTTATTAATATTGCGCGTGACGCTTTACCAGCTTTATACACTTTTATTACATAATTGTCGTTTTGTTCATATGCTCATAACCGAATTCCTTCTTTGTAATATATTGCAAGTGCAATATTGTCAAAACGGTGAAACTTCGCTTGCCTCGATCAAAGTAAACAAGACAATTTTCCTCTGGGTTAATTTTCCGACTCCAGACTTGGAGATAATAGTGAAAATGCTTCCTCTGCCCAAGTCGTGTGGGATTATTTACCTGTATCTGATCCTTTGTCTATTTTCGCTCCACAAACTTCGCTTTATTTGCTCTGCGCGATTGGTTCACTCCGCCATAACAAATGAAACAGAGTTATTGCTCTTTTGTCCGGATTAGCTTCTTCACAAAACAATCTCGTCGGCGATTTCCTTTCGGCAAGTTTGTTTACTTTAATTTCGCTGATTTTACCGTCCGCCGTATAGCTGGTACACCAGGCCGGGGCCGTATGAAGGATTGTTTAAAATTGTTGCCTCTCTCCCAACAAAGCGAAATAAACATTATTAGTAAGCCGAAACGTAAATGCGCGGGCGAGTTATTAAACTCGTAAAATAAACAAGATACAGACCTGCCGCGTATACTTGACGAAGATAAATAATAATTAATTTCTCAGCCGGAATTTGTGTTTAATTAAAAGATTGTGTAACAATTGCGAGTAGTTAAACTCCTTGCGCAGCTCTAGCACAAAGTGTTTGATCAATGAATTCATTACTGAAGCTGCCAAGTGATCGATACAACACTGAAACGGGATGCAGTCGGAACATAAATCCAGTTAACGTGGTAAGTTTTGTTCCGACGGCGACAGACATGTGCACGTGAAAAATGTGCCAAATGAAAACGTTCGTGTACTCGTTTTAAGGCGATTTAAAAATACCCAGTATTTACATTAATCTTTTAAAAGCATCCAGAAATTGAAAAAGCCTTTAAAGCAATGAAGTCGGGACGGAACATAAATCTGTTTAATGTGATGACACGACGTGAAAAATGTGCCAAATGAAAGAGGTTCTTTATTGTTACGTCAGGTGGTACTTTTCAACCACTCGTTCATGTCATGAAAGGTCTAGAAATTGTAAAGTCGTATGTTGTTAGACGTAGATTATTTAGTTAATTTCCGCAGAGGGTTGTGTTTATTTACTCTTCTCTCGAAAGTGGGCACTTAGGTTAGTTTAATCAAAGGTAATTAACCAAGGCTTCGTTTGTCTTCTGTCCCGTACAACGCATTCGTGACGCAACGTACACGTGACGTTGGTAGGTATGTTTGGAACTTCTAAGGGAAAGTACTTGTGGCATTCAGACGTAATAGATACTTATATAACACGATGGAGTGCGTGACTATTTCTTTCATAAGGTAATTTTTATGAGGTACATTGTATAACCGATTACGATTTGCATGTTATATGAAGTAGCTATTTTAAGGTATATGATAGCGCTATGTGACAAGCAATCTATTATCAAGGATCTGAAGTAGTAAATTGGAATGTCTTTAAATTTAACTATCTGTATTATTACTTTACAAAGCGAGTTTTTAAAATTAAAAGAAAGTCAAATGTTTGATCGAAATATGGGTAGTTTGTCACCTGCACGTTTCTCTAGATCCAGGACACATTGAGTGCGGTGTTACTTCATTATTTTTTGGCAATTTATTCTAAAGTAATCCATAGCTAACTTACGAGCGGTGATCTGTTTCCCGCTAGCTTTGGTATCTTTGTTGGTTTACTTGTTTGTTCAAGCATTGGCATGTCCAAAATAAGCACTTACCTTGACACGTCCTTGAGACAAGCCGCACAGTGACCACTGCCGTGAGTCTAAACATTGAAACTATTACACATACACATCTAAATTATACGTCATAGAATATGCACACAAACCGTCGAAAAAATACTATCCGCCAATCGAGAAAAAGTGTGTTTTCGTCATCGTAGCTCTTTTGTCGCCTCCGAAACTAGTAGCAGAAAATTCTAGAACACTATTTCTTGTTACAGGAGGGGAGAGGGGTCGATGCTGATGTAGAAGCGGTGGCCGGCCCAATGGATCACTGGGTGACGGCGGCTAGCGCACTGCTAGCCTTCCTACTGTACTACAACACTTTGGACGCGGGATTTGTTTATGATGATAGGTAATTATTACGCGTCACATTTTCCCGACTTGTTTTTATGAAGAGAAAGTGACAAACGAATAGACGTACCACATGTTGGTATATGGATACTGTTGCCCATGAACATCCACGATACATGACGACAATAGTTCAGAATGTCAAACGTTGGCATGCACCCGAATGCCATTGGTGGTTTTGTGAAATAACTGTGTTTAGTTGTTTAACGTTCGTTTACCGGTATAGACTATTTTGTAAATTACAATTTAATTTGTAAACCGGATGAGCCTCTCACAGGCGTCTTCAACACGATATCAGCACTGCCGTTCCAACTGGGACAAACCAGTTATTAGTTTCGTTGCGAACGTAACATTTTTCTACCGATTTTTTTAAAACTAGCTGTTACTCGCGGCTTCGCCTGTGTTGATTTTATTTTAGAAAGTATTGTATGTCTTCATCTGTATCAAAATTTGGTAGCGGTCGTGATTTGGTAGTGATTTTTTTGCAGAGATAGGTTACCAACAAACTAATTAATTATATATTTTTTAAACCTGTTCCATGAATTGGTATCGTGCGATCATAGTGACGTCATTAATCAGTTTCTATAACTGCAGTTACATATTTGTATGCGTAGCTGCAGACATGCTAGTTAGAGTTGAGAGAGAAATAAAGCAACAGAACTTATATAATATATGCTGCGCTTCTCTCCGCGTGAACATTCATGTGAAAACTCTTTATCCGGTGCTTCAACGAAGAAACTTTCTCTAACTATATATTTGCTCAGTTATTTGTATTTTGGTTTATGGTCAGGATTTTTTATACTTTAAAGAGTACATGATGGTATTAGTTTTTATGCAATATATGCAATATTCTTATAAAGAAAAATACAATTGCAATGTTGAAATGTATTATAATATTCGTCATAAAAATACGTTTAAGATAGGATTTAGATTAAACATTATTTGGTAAAATTAAAACTAAAACTCGACTACGCAAAAGCCTCAAACAAAATTTCAGGGTCTTTAGAAGGAGGGTTTTTACATATGGCGTAGTCGCACGTTTACAAACTTAAATAGTATTACAAACTTAATTTGAAACTTTTGCATAGTCGGGTTTCAGTTTTTAAACTTAATTTTCATTTAATACTTTTTAGTACAGCTATGGTTTTCGTGGATTATCTTGGAAGGGATAAAAAAGAACTTGGCAGACGTGTAGACAGATGGAGAAGATTTGATATATTATGCTACATTTTCTGTATGGGAATAAAAAATTTTCCTCATTACTGTCCCCATTCTTTCTAGATGGGTAATAGGAAATACATAAAACAATGGGACAAATTCTCATTCCATTACACTTCCCCCTTCTTCCACGATGGACAGGGGTGGGGAGTATATTGGAATAAGGAGTTAATTTATCGTATTATATACTCTTCCGACAATGGAATAGGACGAAATAGGATGGAATGAAATGACTCTAGCATATCTTTTACTCGTTACCGATACACGTAGTACATTTCACGATAGTTTTTTTATAAGGCTACTAACGACCAGATAGTCAACTTGGTGGTAAGTGAATACTATCGCCCGTGGACATCCCGGATACATGCCAAAATCAGTTAGGAATGACAAACGTTGGCACGTTGGAATTGGGAAAAAGGAAGTATAACGGAACGAGGACTCTCCTCATCCCATTTCAATTCTCCCAATTCCAAAATTCTCCTCCTAATTCTCCCAATTTTCCATGAGAGGGATGAGGTGACATCGGAATAGTATAATAGAATAAGAAGTTAGTCTTCTATGAGGGAGGAGTACGGAGTCGGATGAATTCAGCGACTGTGGGATTGCAGCGTACACTCTTCTCTTCCATGGGATTTAGGCAATAGTTAGCTGAGCTGTGCTTTTAATCATTCTCCTATCCGTTATTAGAGCGGAGCTCCCCTGCGCCATGAGGACCAATGGGAGAATTTCCCTCGCGGGCGGAAGAAATGTACAGTTTGAAGAATTTGTACAAAATAAAATCCTATATTAGAGACGATTGTATTTTTCGTATTTTCATTCATTATTTCGCACTACGCTACGACATGGGGTTCTTCAAGAAAGCTGTGAATAGGATTTTGCAAGGTCGGCGGCGGGCCCGCATACCCCCTGTTGTTGCAGGTGTCCGTGGGCGGCGGTAACACTTACCATCACGTGGGACCGCTTGCTCGTGCGCCCTCTTCTCTATAAAAAAAAACTTTGTAAGCGGTTTTTTTTATAACTTCCAATCACAACAAGATATTTTTTATACTATCATTAACTCTATGTATTTCATATTTTGTATAATAAACTCATACTATTTCATTCTACAACGTGAAGTTTTAAAACGTTTTTAAATTATTGTTGAAACTTCGTTATTGTACCTCTACAACAATCCCTTGTCTTATGAGAAAAGTCTTAATGTCTTGATTACCTTTAATATGAGGTGCCACACGTCGTTTCGAAAATAATTTATTAAATAATTTTCATCATTCGTTTCACCTATAACCTCAACAATATATACATTTTTGAATTCTACTCTTAATTATCTCGAATATGATATCCCACACGCCAAGTTTCGACAAGAAAACATTTTACGACCTCTTTTTTTTTAAATTGGATTTTCATTTAGGAATTATTTTAAAAATATTTATACTATGAATATCGCGTAATCAAGACGAATACATTGATAACTCATTTGTTAAAATCTTCGTCGTAATTTAGGAGCTATGATGAAATATCCGTATATGTGTATATATACATACATAGATCGGCTGGCAAATTCATAACCCTTCCTTTTTGGCTTCGCAGTAGTCGAGTAAAAAAAAATATGTTTCCTCGTGTCTACCTTCTGTTTGTTGTTTCTAAAAGACTAAGGAATTTGTATGATTTCGTAATACGAGTATATCTCCGTTTGTCCCTCTATCAAAGGTCCATAACTTTTATAGTCCCTAAACTATTGAACTGAATATATTGAATATAGAAAATGATGATACTTTTAGTCGTATATACTGAGATCTTTCTAAAATCCAAAAAAAAACATGGAGACTTTAATGAAATGTTAAAAGCGTCCAAAGTCATGTTCATACCGTTTCCACCTTTAAATTTCTAAATCGTTTCTTCAAAAAACGTATAAAAATTGGGTCTCAGCAAGCAGTTACTTTCAAGGAAAACTATAGTAGGCACTGTATGATAATGCGTTTTGGATTTTACATTAATTTTGCACAAACAATAAGTAACATATAAAAGACTGACTCAAAACGACAAGATTTTCATTCTGACTGTTTTTACGTACAAAAAGTTGCCAAAAGATACATTGGTGTATATCAAAGGTCCAAATACGAAAAGTCTTTATGTCCTTTGTTTGCCATCCGAGCCGTAACGAGATTTTGTTGTCGCGTGTACATACTCATATCTTCTTACACGGATCATACGTGTAAAGCACAATGTGTTTTTATTTCCAAACATCGTGCCAATAAGCTTACGAACAAATACAAACTTTTTTGCTGTTCCCCAAGAAGTTATTAAGGTAACTTTTCACATTTATATTCGCCACTCTAACTAAAAATAACAGGATCATTACAAGGACGGTAGGGGAGGGTGCACGTTGCAATCCCTCAGCCGTTTGGGGCACTCGACTGGTTTCGTTACCCCGTACTTACGGAAGACTATCGTATCGTATACTGCATTTCCCACTTTATACTATTCCCCCAACCTACGTACGGTACGTACGTATTTCGGTAGTGAGTGAGGTGTGTCAGAACCCATTCCCATCCCATCCTATCCCTCCCCATTTCTACAAATCTTTTCCTAAATCTTCAAAGGTAGGCAGTGCATCTACGGGCGAGCCTGCGTTTGTTATTCTAGACTAGAGTTGTCATGTATCGCGGATCTCCATGGGTGACAGTATCCATTTATCACCAGGTGAACGCTCAGCTAGATTTTCTTTTATAAAAAAAATGTTTTTGCGATTACAATGCAACCAGCCTTTATATGGGCCTCCTCTTGCACATTGTGAATATGATTTTGCAAGAACGGCGGCGCGCCCGCATACCCCCTGGTGTTGCAGGTGTCCATGGGCGGCGGTTACACTTACCATCACGTGGGATCGCTTGCTCGTCCGCCAACTAGTCTATAAAAAAAAATGTCTCGTGCATGAGGGCGGCCTTAAAACGCCACGCTAGTCAAGCGGGTTGGTGAGTCCACTCTTAGAGGTGGTGTAGTTCCTCAGGGCTTGGCAGCCGCTTTGTTATCCCTTAGTCGCCTTTTACGATACCCACCGGAATAGAGATGGGGTAGTGCTATTCTATAGCAGGCCCTTGGCGACACTTATTTTATATATTTATATACAGTAATCCCCCCTATAACACGGTAGATTGGTGCCGCGTTATAGGAAAACGTGTTGTAGGAGTATTCCCGTATAACGCGTTACGTATAAATTATTCACGTTTAACTTTTCTCGCTAAAGGGGGTTTAAATCGAATATTAAGAAAAAACTATATTATGAACGAAAAATGTATGTTTTATTAAAATCAAACTAAACTAAGAACATTTTAAATAAAAAACTTATGCATATGAACTAAAAAAACAGTTAATTTCAAATAAATTACACTATAAATTTCACAGTACATACAGAAATATAATGTGGGAAATCCCCGCGTTATATGGGGGAATGCCCGTGTTATACGGGGGATTGAAATCGCGTAATATGAAAATGCGTTATAAGAGTACCGTGTTATAGGGGGGATTACTGTATTTTAGTTACCAGCATCATTAAAATACTAGATCGCAAGGCAAAATATGAAAGATAAAACTTTTAACTTGTAATTTCAATTTGCCGCCTTTACAAAAAAGTCAGCTGTCAAACGGTATATCACTTTCCCGCCAGTGATCAGTGTTGCCAGAAATATAGCATGCTAATGTCATACGTTCAAAAAGGCCGCGAACTTTTCCGACTACATAATATTAAGTTATATACTAAACATTGCTTTGTAAATATAGCGCGATTATCGGATTAAAGATTTTTTTTAATCACATCTATATTTGAGTGATACACAGCAGCATCATTAAATTTCGCGCGATCGGCTACATAATAATAATACCACAAAGCAAAGAGACAACTTGCGGGCCGTTGTTACTGTTGTCGGTTGTACTGCTCTCTCAAGTATAAATGGCTTAATTTTACGAATATTCTATGAAAAAGAACCGGCCACCTGCCCGATTAGGATCTCCTTAATAAATTTTATTAAAGAGCAAAAGTTTTATTAAATTGGCAAACTTTATAATGACACTGAGGACCTCTTATTAATAAACGATAAATAAAGATTTTGAAAGTATTAAATGAATATTCTTTAAGCGTCGCTTTTATAGGATACAGAGTACACAACTTTGATTGAACAATTAATAAATAAAGCCTCCAGGGGGAGTGGGCTGTAAACCAAAAGTAGCTGCCTGTTATTAATGGGCCAAGTTGCCTGAAGAGCCGCATACACTTTCACTCACAGACGGATTCCTCGTTGAAAAATGTTTAGTAAACTTCCTGGTGCTTCGACAATTACAAAAGACAATGCTGCTATTGTTCTTTTGGGAATTTTTGTTGAGGATTTTAGGGGCGCGTAAAACTGGACGTACGTACTGTTGTATTTATTTTTAGCGTAATGATTAAATGAAAATCTTATCGACCTCGTTTTAGGAAATCTATGAATATATTTTGTAAATTACAAAGCCAAAGGCGAGGCAGTACCTGAGTACCTGGGGGTGGCGTGTTGCGAGAGGGGAGGATGTTGTTGATTCATAACCAATTTATTTACTAATTTATGTCATTAGATACAGTCGGCAAAAAATCAATTTATTCCAATGAATTATCTAATTAGGACTAGAATATTGGGTGCCGTGTTGTTACCGTACATAATTGCTACATTGTGCCGTCACTGGCAAAAGGTTTCGAAATAAATGTAAGGTAGATTAAGATGCACTGCTATTCAAACCGCACGGATATGTAGCACACGTAGCGTCCATGTCACGTTATACGGACAGTGGTTCACGTAACGAGTAGCTACGTAATTTATATTCGTGCGATACTGACGTATCTTCAATATCTGTGGGATATGAATGCAGTTATGTACAATATATGTGTACTTACTTGTAAAAACCTATAAGTATATATATATATATATATATATATATATATATGCATTTAACCATAGAACTGGGATTTCTATTCTGTGTATGTAGCTGTGATACAGAAGACATCATGACCCACCTCCTTCCCATGGTCCTACCAACCTTTTGGTTATACGGACCGAATTCGTCGGGAGGTACGCGCCGTTCGCCTGCTAAGGCTATGTTGCGGCGCGTATCTACTCTGCCTCCCTACAAGTATTTTCTTTACCTATGTCCCTGAGCCACTCTCCCCTTTCTGGGGCTGTTTACTACACATTATGCGACTTCGACGCCGAGCAGCTCTCCTGGGTTCCTTATCTTGTGCCATCGGTGTGCAAATTCCCGTAGCCTTCGGAAGTTCGCCTCAGAGGAGACGAGGTCGGCGTAAAACACCGGTCCCTCATCCTGTCGTGTAATTCCCTCTAACATTCTCTGTCGCTCTTCCCCATATAAAGGACAGGACCATAAGACATGGTGCAAGTCCTCGTCTTCCATGCCACACTCACACAAACTATTCTCGCATCAGAAGACATCAGTATGGAATCGTAAAATATATATAGTACATAGAGGAAGAAATTTATATTTTTTGTGTACTTATGTGTAGTAAGTAGCAATTCATCAGCCGCCTTGCCACGAACCCGTTCGAGCGCGCAGACAAGTCGCGCCTCCCACACATCAAGGACTGGCGCCGATACATGCGCGCTCAACAGCTGGCAAGGCCTTTCTGCGTGATCTAGTCGCACCCAAATAGGATGCGCCGCTCGCGTCAGGTCGCTCACTGGGCTTTCCACAAGCGGAATCCACCCAGTGGGCTTGATCGCAAGAGCGACGTGAAGAAAATCGAAAGACTTACCAACGGCAACCCACACCATTTGGGAAGCCAACCCAGGGACCTGCCCGCATTAGCGAGCAGCGAAGGAAACCTCGATGGAGCAGAACTCCACCCCTCGTGAGGGGAGTGAGAGACGGCTACGAAGTCATCACGAATATGATTGGATGTGAGTGGACTGTATTGATTAGGGCTGGCGGGATTTTACTACAATGACAAAATTGGGAGAAAAAACAAGATACACAGAGGGAGGGGGGTGTATAGTTCTTGAAAGTTAATGATTACCTGCCGTAGCCGGACAATAATGAAGCTTCACGGACCATAAACCTCCTGCTGCTCCGATGTCTTCTGGTCTTCTGCCGGCGGCGCCGGCTCTTGTCTCCCTTGCGATGGGAACATGCATAAACACTAACACAACACGTAACAAGGAATTTAGCGAAAAACCATTGGAATATTCAAAAAAGAATATTAAATTGCGAGTGCAGTGGTTTATTACGAACTGAGCAGTAGGAAGTTCACTGTAGAATGGCCGTGAAAATTTTTAACTCTCGTCGTTTGTCTCACCGATCCAGCTCCATCTCTCAGTGCGCCTCGGAACTACTTCGTTAGATAGTTAACAAATCAATGAAGTATGGTTCTCGACAAGCGACGGCAATCAATTGATCATCCAATCACATATTTTAAATTCTTCATCCATTCCAATGAAGTTAAATTGATTGTTACATCCGAAAAATCACTAGCCGTAATTATTGTAATTTATTGTCGTATTTATCTTTTATGCGATGATTGTTCATATGAAACATCACAACGAAAATAGCCATTGTATGTATGCATTACCAGAGGAACAGATTCTGCATAAGTGTCAAAGTGCAATTATTATTTGAATCTGTTATTATCATAGTATTACAGAGTTGTTGACTGATTATCGATATTTCGATACTGAACTTTTATTTTAATATATATAAATATAATATATATTTAATATATAAAACTTTTCTTTAATACGAAAATTAATAATATTTAAATATTGAAAACATTAAAATATGGTATAACTGACCATTAAAAAGGTATTTACCAAAGCGTAAATACGCCTAGAAAAGTAGCACTTTCTAGTAATATACATATATATGTATTGGAAATGACCTGCTTCATTCTTGTTTTATTACTAAAGATACAATGGTTTGCCAAAAGGTTTTTAAGGCGTACGTTAATTTATATCAAATGTGCATAGGTATGTAAAGTTCATTGTTTTGAAGTCTAGAGTTCAGTATTGAGCGATTTCAGTTTTTTTTACAATAAACGTGTTTCATGAAGTGTATCATCATCGTGTATCTTCTAAATCATGACTAAGCAAGGTCTTTTTGAGCTGAATAAATGTCAAATTGATTATGATAAATTCGTGCGTTTGTATAGAGATTCTACATTGATTATTTACGTTTATTGTGTTCGTTCGACTGTGCATGTCAAGCAGTATGTTCTTACCGGAACCAGAAATAAAAATACAGAAAATAAAAAAAATCTCCAGGTAAGAGGGAAGAACCCTTTTATCTCAATATGTCAATAAGTCACTTGAGAATAGCACAACAATTATATTTTGTTTGGAAGTTTTTTTTTATGATTATTCTATTTAAACATTTAATGTAGAAGTTATCTAAATGCTTCTAAGACCCGTATAATAGATTTATAAGTACATATGTGTCCTTATGTGTTATATAAAGCCAAAATGTAAAAGTTGTAGGAATCTATGTTTTTGCGCTTTTCGTTAAGTTATATTCTTTATTTGTATTACTAATATTTGAAGTAGATATATAGGCCTGTATAGAAGTATTAAATTGATGTGATTAAAATTTAAATTAAAAATTTAATGTGTAAACCAAATGTTAAGTGAATAAATATTGCCACTTAACACATAGATTTTTAACTTAAAATTTGATTAAACACTTATTAACTTGACATATCTAAACTGACTTTAATATGAATGAATGACATTACCCAAGTAACTAACTAAATGCGGTTGAGTGGTATGAATTTCGTTATGTATTACGAAATTGTCCTGAGCGAACTATCTCGAAGAGTTATCACACAGGTCTATGTGTTTTATCACTGAATCCAAACTATATTTTGTATGAGATTACAATCAATCCTTACAGAGGCGATCTAGAATCTATACATCGTGGTATCACCGTAGACTGCGTTGGGGAGATTAGTAGAGTCGCCTGAGGTTATCGGATCATACGATCGATGGTGCCACAGTTCTCTTGATAAATCGCATTTGTGTGTTGTATTCTAGTTGTATTGTGTGTCAAGGGCTTTATGTTTGGTATCATTGATGAAGTGCCAATATCCATTTAAAAACTTTCTTTATATAGGAAGGGAAAAACATTCGTAACTTGTACGTACTTGCAAGTTACTTGTAATCCTATTTTAATTTTATTTTAGCTGACTTTTGATAAGATGTCAATTATTTGAAAATCCTTTTAAAGGCTAATGAAATTTTTGTGTAAAATCGTGGCTGAAAATGTGAAATTTTGTAAAAATATTAAATACAGGTTATTAGCACTCATCAACTACCTACCTATATGTGCAAATCTGAATTAAATTTTAGAAAAATATTAGGTAGCTGATAAAATATTATTACCAATCCGTGAATTAATTATATCGAATACAGTTAAGTATTTACGAATAAATCTATGGACTATCACAAAATTATCTTAGTATTATAACAATTGGGCGGCTAAATATCAATATTAGTTAGTTAGAAATTTATTAAAAATGAACTTTTAATTGCTATACCATCATATTCAAAATACTAAAAAATTGCAATGATTTTACTAAATGAATATATTTAATTGACTATGTGTTTACTTCTCAGATTTCCATTTAGTCACTCAAGTTTAAACTCAGTTAGTGCAAACACAGTTTTGTTATTGCGATCCCAATACAATGTAACAGAAGTTCCATACGCCAATTATCTTTCTCTTTATATATTTTACGAACCGATAAACGTAATAGAATCGGTGAACTTTGTTCTGGATCAGTGGTCGGTGCAACCCACTTCAGTGTTTCGTAATTGAGGGCTTACGTGACGAGTAGACGCTGCCTAACTTCTCCTGCAAAGAGTTTCTTACCAGTCTACTATCCACAACTTTATCTCAATCTAACTTTCGAATCTACCAATGCTATTTATTCTTGTTTATTACTGTGTTACTTTTGACGTTCAGAAATATGTAGAGGTATACAAATATAACATATTGAGGTGTGGCTATAGAAATATACAGAGGTACATAATTTAAAAAAATCCTCTGTCTGGCCTTAAGGCGTGCAAATATAAATAGCAATTTAAATATAAAACAAATTTCAATATCCACAACAATGTTTCAATATTAGGTCATACCTACCATTAGTACACATCCTTCCATGAAATATACCTATACATTTATTATTCAGTGTATTACGTTTTCTTTCATTCAAAATGAATAATAATATACGTATTACACTATTATAACAAAATAAATAATAAAGTAAGTACGTTCAAACGTTTATAATTCTACAAATAATTTAGCATCCTATACACGAATGTGTCTGACTGCGTGCTACAAACGTTTTATTACAACAATCCATTATTAGCTGAAACCGTAAAATAAACTTTATAATAATTCATTTTTGACTACACGTTGATTAATAAAAAAAATCGTAGCACAAAATTCATCTTTTAACGTCAGAAATAGTATCGAAAGGTTTCCTATATTATTTTCAATAATTTTATAATTTTAACAACTTCGTTTTTTTGTTACTGTATTTCAGTTCATCGAATATACATATCTTTGATTAAATTGCGTCGCGAAAACAAAACGCTCGACGTAGACGATGTTATACTGTTACGAGTTACGTAAACAATTCTACTGCAAACGAATCACGTATTTCAAAGAGAAAAATTCAAACGACCACCCCAACACGCATTTTTGCATTTTAATTTTGTATCTGTAAGATCTGTAGCTAGAAAGTCCAAAACAAAAGTTATTTAGGAACAAAATACTTCGAGAACTTTTTATGTAAATAAGTGAAGGGAAAGGCGTCTTACTCACAATTTGCAATACAATGGCTGAATGTTAGAGATGATTTTTCCTTCTTCGCATAGTAAGCACGGTTTTGGTCCCTATAAAAATTTATTATTCAATCGCTTATTTTCCTGGCTTTCCACTCCAAATCTAAAATGGAGGGATAAAATATATGAGGGATCAATACATAAAAGGGATGAGGCAGGCATCAGTCACTCGGGCTGCAATGGGGTTTCTATTAAGCTTACTTAGTCGGTTTTCGGTTTTTTACTGAAGCTTTCGACACATGTATGCTAAAAAAGGTCCGAGAGATAGGGAAGAAATAAAGACGTTCATTCTTCCGGATGAACTGGAGCGAGTTCACACATCGTCCGAGAAGCGTCAAATATACGGCTCAGAAAATCAATCCCCCAGGAGCGATTGGTTCGTTTAAACGTGTCCATTATTTAGGCGGTATTGAGGCGTCGACGGAGAGAACCGACGGAGGCTGTAGGGCATCGGGCCAATCGTTCGGGAAAACGTCGAATGAGATCCGAGCCCGACGAGCAATGTCTGCCCGGGTAAGGAGGTAATATTTTATTTAAATTAAGCAGCTAGGGACGCATGTATGGATTTGTTCTTTGTTACACCGAGCATAGTAGAGTTTGATGTGTAAATAAGGAATAGAATACATTGTCTACGCGGAGTAAAGTACGCATCGAAATTTACTTCTACATAATTCTATGTATTGGAAAGCACTATTCAGGAGAGTGTAATTATTATTTGACTTTTATGTTTTATGACAAAGAAAACAGACGACAACTTTGCGATGAAAGTTTTTTAATCAACCTTGATGAAAAATATATAAGCAAGCGTCTTTGAGACATTTTTTGTAGGAAGTTGTTAGACGTCGCTCTCTGTTGTGAGTTAAGTATTATGCTTTATGGAACTCATATGAATCACCGTGAATTGCCAAGCGTTGTCTTTTTGGGGACAAGGGATTTCGCACATGAATCGATCGCTGCATGATTGCTGTATAATAAATACCGTGTTTACTGAAACTTATAGTATATAGAACTTTTATATTTATAGGCCAGTCAATGAACAGAAAAGAGTAGAATTTCCTGACATAATTATAAGTATATACAGCCAATGAACAATGTGGTCATGTAAGACTTTTTTCGTAGATTAAGAATTTTATAAATTCGACAAGGACATTTATGTCGACAATAGTTTAGACAATGGTCAAATTTGCAAAAAAAACTATTAATTGTGACATGTTGGAGGGAGAGAGTGCACGCTGCAATCCAACAGCCGCTGGGCGCGCTCGACTGACCACTTAACCCTTCTCTCACAGAACACTACCTTGAAATGTACTGCATTTCCCACTTTATCTTATTTTCCTAATGTACGTACGTGTTTCGGTAGTGAGTGAGATGTGTCAGAGCCCATTCCCATCCTGTCCCAACCCTTTCTCCAAATCCATTCCTATATCTCCAAAGGTAGGCAGCGCATCCGGGGTCGTACTAACGTTTATCACTTTGTACTAATGTTGGCATGTATCGCGGATGTCTATAGGCGATAGTATCTACTTACCATCTTTGAAATTAATAAGTACTTCGCATAATGAGCAGCCTTCCTTCGACTATATATTTAGTACTAAATATTTTAAATCATTATAGTACATACGAGATAGATGAGCGAAGGTAGCTGCAGATCAAAGGGTTTACAATGGAGAGGCCTCTGCTCAGCCATAACATATATTGTAGTATAGGCTATTAGCAATAGTACCTACGAGTAGATAGAGTTCCTCTCAACACAGCGGAGCACAGTTTAATATTAAAGTGATTACTTAGTTAGTGATGGGTTTTCTATCGCGAATCCGTAGACTGTATTACGAACTACCCCAAAAGGTACCATACCATTGCCATCGCAATTATGATACTGGGGCACTTATGATACTATCATTGCACTGGGGTTCTTCAAGAAGATTGTGAATAAGATTTTGCAAGGTCGGCGGCGTACGCGCATATCTCCTGGTGTTACAGGACTTACAAGTGTCCACAGGCGGCTTTTCCTATGATTAAAAAAAAAAAACCAATCTCAGAGGACCTTTGGCGTCCTCACATGATCTTATCTATTTTGATTGTATAAGGATATCTTGCGACCTCGCATCAAGCGGTGATAATAACTGTTAATCTCAACTCAAACACTCGTTTTACAATGGCGATGGTTGACGTCAGTACGACACACTGAACATCGGTTAACCACAAGAATATTTCTATTGTAGGATATACCCATCGATATGATAGATAGACCCAAGAAATACTATTTTCTCGATACAACAAAAGCCACAGAAATGTTCTCTCTTTGAAACACATTTCAGTACTGAACGTGTTTGTGTAGTCAAACAACTAATAGCGACAGTAGCACCATCATTAAGCGGCCGTTTTGTGGCTAACTTATACGTGCTATTGCAGAATCACAGTTTTGTGGTTGTGATGTGGTTCTAAAGTGATTTGGTTGAGTTTAACGGTAAGGGTGAAATGCCTAGGTCATTGGATTTATCTGAAATAGCATTCGGGATTTAAAAACTGAAGTGAGAAGCACGTGAACCGCACCCACAATGAATGAATTCATCCTTTCGGAATCTGCACAGATAATATTTTGACCGAATGGAAAAGCCGCGCTTTCCGTACGAATATTTTAAATATTAAACCTTTTGTATATGTATATTTTCTCTAGCACCACTCAGAAATATTGTCAGAATGAAGTCAATTGACACATCGGATTATACAATCTTTTCGTTTATATTCACAGAACATTGACATGTAAATCTGAGCGTTATACAGGTAGTGTAGAAAAGCTATTTTAAAATTTCATACAAAATTATAGGAATACACTTTATGTCTTTTGTGGCAACAGTTTTACCCAATCAATCCTTAAAGTATTCATGCAAAAATATTTTCAGATAAAGTGGAATGAAGTTAAAATTGCAATTTTATTTCACAGGCGGGCGATACTCTCCAATCCGGACATCATCGGACACACACCTATAAAGGCGTTATTCGAAAATGATTTCTGGGGGACACCGCTCACAGATCCTGGTTCACACGGCTCATATAGACCGCTGTGTGTCGCTACATATCGACTCAATTACGCTTTCAGCGGCTTTAAACCGTGGAGCTATCACTTCCTCAATATAGTGTTCCACTGTGTAGCAACATCTTTAGTAGTTATCATAGCGAGGCGTTTGTTACCAACACACTGCGTCAGAGTGGGTACTGCAGTCGCTGGCTTGACATTCGCAGCGCATCCAATACACACAGAAGCTGTGGCTGGTGTTGTCGGACGAGCAGACTTGGCTGCATGCAACTTTTTTCTCCTAAGTTTTCTACTCTACAGTGAGCATTTACGGCTCCGCGAAAAAGGTCATAAACAGCAGTGCAGACATTATATGAAAAATAGTATAATGCGTCAGCAACACACAACCAGCGAGCCGCCGTTTCGGCTTAGTTGCCATGGGCTGGTACAACACATTGTGATGAACTTTCGTAGACTTTTAAAAGCCGGCAGAGCGGGGCCTATGAAAATGTTGAACGCGTGTGAGACAAAATCAGGAACAGTAAGACTAAATAAGAGTCAGTATAGTGGAAGTGTAAGTGAAGACAGTAGTGAACTGATGCAGTGGGTTACGCTAGCAGGAACTCTTCTACTTGCTGCCGCGGCCACATTATGCAAAGAGCCAGCGATAATGGTTCTACCTCTTTGCATATTATACGATTTTTTAAAACGCTCTCATTCAGGAGAAACTTATTCCAAGGTAAGATTTAGCTATAAGATTTCATTCTTTAATACCTTAGGCATTTGTTTTTGGAACGGGGGTTTATATTTCTTTTTTATTATAAAGTTAAGCATCTTAAAAGTGCGAGATCCCTTTTCAAGGACTTCGAAATTGGAAGGTGTTTGCTTTCAATTTCGAATGAACAAAATAGATAGGTGTCGATTCTAATAGTCATTTATATAATATTTTTATGCATTTGTGGAAATAACGTGACAAACGAGCAAACAATATACATAATATTTCCTTAAGTTTTCGCGATTACTATACATAGCAATTAAACAACTTTGAACGGTTTAAATCGCGTATATTTGACATTATTTTTATCCCGACGTTTCGAACACTTTGCAGTGGACGTGGTCACGGGGTCACCCCGTCGGGATAAAAATAATGTCAAATATACGCGATTTAAACCGTTCAAAGTTGTTTAATTGCTAAACAATATACATGTTGGTAAGCGTATACTATCACCTATGGACATTTGCAATACATGCCAACACAATAAAAATGGCTAACGTTGACATGTTCACAACGCTGACTACCTATACGTTGATTAGGGGATCAGGGTTTGGAAAAGGGATTGAGAAGGAAACAGGCAGCATCAGTATCCAATCCTACTGGGGTATGTGATTGGATGCTCCTCTAGGAAAACGTCTGTAATTCTATGGGATGATGAACACGGATCATAGCGGCATGAGACTGGATGTAATATTTCAGACCATTTCTAGGGAATGAGAGAAAGGGACAGTTTGATGGTATTCGTACATGTCTTTAATAATCTTTTTGTAAATGTTAAGAAGGCAAGCATAACAACATATTCTGCTGTTCCATATTTCCATAGGGTTGGAATATGGTAAAAATGTACTTCTCTTTCTAAATCCGATAGAGAGAATCGCACAATACGTCATATGAGTTAAAGTCAGTTGATATCCAATGTATATCCCTTGGATTTGTAGATTGTTTCTAAGTTGGGGAGTTCGATCATAGAGCAGTCGAGTGACAGTAAGTTAGGGACGTGGGAGTGTTGATTACTATAACTTGCACCGAAGTTGCCAACTTATTAGGCGTAGTAGGATAGATAGACAGTTTGATCTATAAGCTATTTTATTAGATGTAATATATTTTGCTCCGACTGTTTACCGAATTGTTGCACTAAAGTCTTACAAACGAAGGTTGAGATTAGAAAACCGCGGCAAATAAAAAAAAGGTTATCACTAGAACTAGTTGGAAAAATAATTTTGATACTTGTATTTAATAAAAAAAATTAACCTAACAATGTGTCTAATTATTTTTTCAACTAGTTTCAGTGATAACCTATTAAAAAGTAGCTAAAGTTTTCTTCTTGGTAGCTAAAAAGTAGCTAAATACTTCATGCATAATTTCTTTACAATCTATGGGTTCCTCGAGGCAACCTAAACTAATTAGCAACCAAACTAAGTTGCAAACATACAAAAAGACAAACGATTTTCAAGTTTATATCCGTTATTCTTTCTACTCCCCCTTTTCTCAACATTTTCTTCAAATCCATTCGTAAAGATTTACGATTGGATAGTAATCTAGGATTACTTGGAGTACTAGGATAGGATTACTTGGAGATCCAAGGCAGCGTACCCAGGGCATGCTAACTTTGGTCATTCTGGACTGATGTTGTCATGTATCGCGTATGTCTATGGGCGACAGTATCCATTTACCAGCCAGGTGGTTTGTCTGATCGTCTATCAAATGTTTCTATAAAAAAATGTGTGGGTGTGATTCTCAGATTTGATTTATGTCACGGAACGAGGAAATCGCACATCTGTGATTTATGTTGTTATTGGATGTAAACTGAATTAGCTTGGTGTCTAGTGTGTGGTGTTTGTTTACCAGATTTTTACGTTTTAATTTTCCACTTCATGCTTACGCTCACGTGGGAAATACTCGGCAGATAACCAAATTTCGTATTACGCTGTGAATCGTGCATACATCACGCTCACTATTTATTTGCCCATCCATTTTTTTTATCTCGACTCTCTGCTTTATTGTATTATGTTTTCGGTGTTTGTAAGAGCACGAGGGTAACAAGAAACGTGAAAAATTCCATACTGTGTAAAACATCCTAAATACTACCTACTATCCTACTCAAGCGGTTTTATCTCAATTAAAATTAAGTATAATTAAGTGCCATTGTTTAAAACATCGCTTCGCAAACGATTAAGCACAACTAAATAATAAATTAATTACTAAAAACTCTGTTTTTTCAATTAGTCTTTTGTAAATGTTTTTGTAGAAAGGTTTTTAGTGAAAAATTAAAAACAATCTTTGTATATGTTACAGGCCTATAAATATTATGTTTAACCTAAAAGTGTAGTCATTTAAACAAGCGTTAAGAAAACGTTTCAATATTTAGCTAGTTGACTGAACGAAATTACTTAGAAGATTGTGTTCAATGGGTAATTAGAAACATCCACATTATTTTTCCTGTATGGTTTCTGTAATTTAGTCATCCGAACAATTGATTTGGTTTAGAATTTTTATGTCGCTCTGTTTAATATTTGTGGGTACACTGTTTTTTTAGAAATAAATTTACTCTTCGCATATAAGTTTATTATCACATACAGCACAGTATTCATGTAATGTGATTATATATTACATGTAATATAAAGTGATATTTATTCAACTTTGACACCACTTATATAAATGCAAATAATAAATATCTGCTATTAAAATCCAATACAATAACAACATCTACTTATTTGAACATGTTCATGAATTATAACATAACATTATAAATGCATAACCATAGGTAGGTACATATTTCGTTTGTTGCAGACGTTCACGATTTGCACATACTGCATACATCATCCAAAGCCCTGGTCGTTGCATTTAGTGTTTAGTCATACATGTCTTTAGTGCTACATCAATTTTCTGTTACAGCAATTATTGCTGAAGTAGCCAATTGATATAGTAGATTAAATTTCAATTATATTATAATTTTCAATTACACAATAGAGTATTTGTTTTTAGATTACAATAAGCTAGGCTTGTTTTGTGGAACCCGTTTTTAAATTTGTTATTTTCCACATTTTTTTTTAATAGCAATTGTCTAGTGGAATATTAACAAACTGTTATGTTAATAAGTGTCTAAAACAGGAAAAAATTATGTCTATTTTCTTAATCGCCTAATGAAAAGAGTAGGTAAACGACTAATTTATTTGAGTTTATTAACAAAATATTGAATCGTTTTTCCGATTACCGACGTTTACTTAAATGCCATATTGGACATTTAGCTAGTCTGACATATGAAAATCAAGAACGGAAAAGCGTGGCAAATTAAAAAAAAAAATAGGTTATTACAATACTAGCCTAATTTTGTTATTGAATATCAGCAACAACATATTTGTATATCTATTTTATTTTTTTAAATTTTCAGCGCTTTTCCAGTCTCAACTTTCATTAAAAAACTACTAACATAACTTTTTCCTTAAAACTATTTTAAACCCCCTTTTCATATAAAAAAATGAGAAATATATAGATTATCAAGTCAGCCATGTTAGCGAATCTACGAACAAAAACTAGTCCATTAACCACGGTTGTAAAGGAGACGTCACTGTTTCAGACGCACAAGTTGAGAGCAGGGTTTTATGGGACAGGCTAATTAAATCCAATTTTCGAATGCGCGCAGCCATGACAGAGATATTGCGGGTCCGACTAACAGAACCATTTGCAATGTAGGAGAGTCCGCTCGGCCGCGTAAAAAGCAAATTAGTGACTTAAAGCGAGACAGAGCAATTATCATAATGAACGCGGCGGCTGGCCGATAAAGCTCTCTTCAAACTGGTGCATTTGCAAAGCGAGACACGGGATGCGAATTCGTTCGCATGATTTTGGTAATGAACCTTTGCAAACTGACGCTAACTGAATAAACACACTGAATAATGATCTATAAATATGCCACTTTCCCTCGAAACATAGATATATAGTATTTACTGGACATATTATTTATTTGACTTCTTATTAGGTATAAAAACAAATTAATTACATTACATTCTCTCAATTTTACTAACAAGTTAGTTAGTGTCAAGATAGTACTGTCATGTTAATACGTTTTTGTAATCAGCATTTATTTTATAAAGTATATAATAAGTAACTTTTTCTATTAATAATTCTATCGAAAACGGCATTTTCTAGCATCCCGCAATAAAAACGCAGTCATCTCATTCGACTAGTCGCATTAGAGTGAACATGTTAATACGCGCTCGCTTGCAGAGTTGATGCGAACGAATATGCATCCCGCGTCCCGCCACGCAGTCTCACCAGTATGAAGAGTGCTTTATTGTTCCTACTCTCTCATCAAAATTAGTATCTATGAAGTTATTTTTGTTCTGAAGAAAATAGGTCAGCGGTTAAATGGTTTTGATTACAGTTCTGACGGAAAGGTCATTAATCGCATTGTGCCGTAGATGTGATTAAATATAAAAGAGACTAAACTCGAGGTTGAATGAAAGTAAACATATAAAGTACTGGTTTAATTAAGTTTTCTCTTGGCTGAATTCACGTCAATTTTCGTTGGGAGTCACTGAGCTGTATGAGTACGCAAAGAGAGTCGCAGACAAAAAAGAAATTTGCTAATTGGAAGTTTCTTAAAATTAAACATCGTCCAAGTTTGGCTTTAATACTAGACAAATTTTACGTTTTTTTTCTTTGTGTTTCATAAGCGTCGCGAGAGAATTGAACGTGTTTTTATAGAACATTGTATGTGTTTTGGAATTTGCACAAACAGTCCAACTATTTCCCTATAGTCACATTTTATTATCGTCGCCTTCGCAAGTTTATGCCATCTCATGCAATAAAGTGATAAAACAGTTAGTTCGTACAACGTTACCAAACAGCCATAAAAACAGCAGCAATAAAACAGCCATTAAAGCCCAAACTTGGCCAATGTTTTGTTTTCTCTTTTTCATATCGCGGCACACATGAGCCTTCTATTATGATATATAAAAATTGGCATTACGGATGATAATGTTGAAAAAATCCTCTCAAACAAAAGCAGTGGTGAGATAAAGGACCAATGTGAATGATTCGTTGTTGCTTTGTGAGATTGTGTTATCAAATAATGTGACTTATGTATGAAACATTAGAACTGATATACTTGCGGATATAGCTGTATCCATAAGTAAATAGTAGGTATAAATTAGCTGGTTTAGGTTAGTCATAGTAATAAAATATTAATTAAACCGTTGTATCTGATTATGGGCTAATTGATTTTTAGTTAAAAGCGACTCCTCCCTTGAAGGCTCAGCTTGCACTCTTGTATGGTATCTCTCGTACTGATTCACAACAGACCTATCGTTAAATGTTTACTCTAGATACCTATATAATCTATAGCACTACCCTAAAATATCGCATTTATCGCGTTTATCGCAGTGTATTGATTGCGGCTGGAAAAGCACAGCCAATAAAAGGTCATCTCTAAAAATAGTTAAAAAAATATTGTGGTAATTGGATTCAATAATAATGTTAGGCTAGGATCGAATTCTAGTATCAATATTATTTTTACAACTATTTTTAGTGTTAACCTTTAATTTTTTTTTATTTGCCACGCTTTTCCAGTCTGAACTTTCATTTGCCAGACTCTATGGGATTAGATACCGTAGACATCGTATGAATTCATATACCTACTACAATGCTTTTAGTATAAAATTTGTGAAACCGGTAGTTTTTATAAGTTAGAATTCGTGTTTAATTTTAGGTGATCTTTATTCCTTCTAAAATTGTAAAACCTCTTTAATTAGTGAAGTGCAGACTGATCTTATTTTTGGTCCTATGCATTTATCTTTCATGAATCTGCTTTTGATACTCCGGTTTGGTCATGAAACTTGATATGTTTCTATCTTTTTCTACGGCAAGAGAAACAAATATATAGCCTTTCCTTATCTTGTATAACATTACTGCAGTCACAGATCTAATATTTCATAGGTAAGGTAATGACTACATTATTTGACCATTGGGATGTATTTTTATACCTGAAGATTAATTACGAACGTGAATTGACTTGATACCTTTATCAAGTCAATTCACCCAAATGCCGTTTAGAATTTTTATAAGCTGACAAGGTAAATTTTATATTTATTTTTATGCAGATTTTAGGTATGCCATTTGCGTTCAAAATAATTTGAACCTAAAACTGATTATTTATATAGAAGCTTTTATAGATTTCTTGTTAATTTGTAATATTTTGTTAAGATTTGCACATTCCGAAGTGAGCAACTTGAATAAACCATTTAGTAGGCCGTTCGTATTTTATTAAGCTATCATTATGTATGCAAAATGAACGGTACAGTGAGTAGGTGCGCTTAAATGGCGTAATGAATATCGATTCGCTTTGCCCTCGGCTCATTTACCCTGCATAAAATTAGTATCTGGACCTTTTCGTGGATAGCGCCCAATATTTCTCCCATCTTGAGAACTAAAGCAATTTTCTGTAGCTCTCGACATTAAATTAACATTTGGGCTTTTTCTTCTCTCGCTTGCCCTCCGTTCTCTGCGTCCCGAGCCCAGTATATTTCAGCGGTCGCGTAATTTGTGGCTCGTAAATGTTCTGAAATTGGTCATCCCTTTGGTTGAGGTGAATTTATGGCCTCCTCGGTCGGCCTGTCGAAAGGGGAATTAATAAGTCCCCTCTAATGGTGAAACGTACCCTCACCATCAATTTGAATGGACGAAGATTGCTGTGAACCAGTAAAATGAGCATCTTCTGGACATGAAATATATCTCACTTACAAATTCTTATTCATTTTGCGCCCCCGATAAATTGGATTCTCGTCGAATGCCTCATTTTATTAATGCTACCAGATAGAATCTTGTACTAGATTGACAGCCACTAAATTGAATACCCTGGTATAGATTACCTACACTTGTAACAGGGCGGAACATTTTCGCACTTTCTTTATCTTGTTTATGATCAACGAGCGGTTCATCCACGCTTAAAAGCGGACGGTAACTGCTCGCTGGTTGAATTAATTTTTGAATATATTCTGTTGGAACATATTCAAAAATTAATTCAACCAGCGAGCAAAAACAGATGTTCATATGTATAAACAGATGTTCAACTAAAACAACTGCTTTATCAGATTAGAAAAATATAAGAGGTTTTTATTAGATTGGACGAAATGGTGAGATCAAAACGCTTTAGCTCTAAAATGATATTTAAGATCACAATAAGTTCATATGTATTATAGAATAGGATGTAGAATGTACTCGATATCAACCTATAACGTTCCTGCAGGGCACAGGCTTCTCCTTGTAATCATGAGGAGGTTTCTAGTAACTACACCATGTGGACTCAGTGTGCTACATATTACACATACATTATACACTCAGTGGTGCAGGCCAGAGTTCGAACTCACGAAGTTATGAATCGAAGTTAAAAATAAATTTACTGAGTTATCTCCGTTCCTACTTAATATTATTTACCCGTGTTTCTTTTTATTGTTTGCTGTAAATGTATATTATTATCTTCTATACATATAATTACAATCGCAACAAAGCCGTGTCTGTATATGAAACATTTTTGGAAAAAAGTAGGAATGATAAAGGGTCCAAGCAACATTATTTTAGATTTTTTTCAGTCCGTTGCATTTAATAAACTAATTTTTATGAAACATAGCGTAATTAATAGGTTAACATTTTCCCCGGGAATGTACGGTATAGGGTAGGAGTAAAGTAAAGTGACCTGCATGCTCTATAGTCCATGCGAACTAAGTCGCGGCCACTGACTAGTTCATTTTGTATATTTCTAATTTTTATATGAATGATTCTTAAATTCCGCCTACATAATTGTTGAGTGGGTTGATAGGGAGCGTGGAAAGCAATTAAGTCCAGTCTGTATAACATGTCCGTCGGGAAGTTAGTTTCTAATGTAAATGAAATGCAGACCAATTTCGAGAACCATCACTGAAACCGTATTTTTTTTTTATAGAAAAAAGGTGGCAGCGAGCATACAGTCCACCTGATGCTAAGTGGATACTGTCGTCCATAGACATCCGCGATACATGCCAGCATCAGTCCAGAATGATAAAAGTTGGCATAGCCCTGGATGCGCTGCGTACCTATGCAGATTAAACAATGGGTTGAGAGAGAGGGTTGGGAAAATGGGGAGGGATAGAATAGGATGGGATGGGAATGAGCTCTGACATATCTCACTCACATACATTGAGGACATACGATAAAGTAGGAAAAGCAGTACATTTTAAGGTAGTCTTATGACAGAGAGGGGTAACGTGGCCAGTCGAGTGCGCCCAGTGGCTGTGGGAATGCAGCATGTAATCTCCCCCTACAATCATATTAACACAAATATGATGAAAATCCATATTTACACACACACACACATTACATTAATTCATATCCAAATCTGTGCAAAAATAAAGCTACTCTAAAGTATAGTAACCAGAGATAAAAAGTAAGTACATATAATATTTTCAAAATAAAATACTATCTCTATACAGGTTGTCCCGTAAGTAGTCGATGAAAGGGATTCTGGAGACAGGGGCGGTCACGACCTATCCGAAAATACAAACTAAATTGAAATCAAACTGAGAGTTAAACAGTTATGGGCATTATTCATTTTTCTAAAAAAATCTCTAATTAGAAGACTAAATATGAAAATATTGAATAAAGTATTTTCAAGATTTTTTTTCATCTTAAGGGGAAAAAATAATGTATCTTTCTGATGTAAATGTTTGTTTAGGGCTTTCCTTTTGTTACATTAAAAAATAAGACATTTTATTTAAAAACCTTAACTTCCAACAATTTATCTGTGGCGTTTGACCGAAGCCTGTGTAATAAATATGTGTAATAAATAACGGGTAAAACATGTGCAGTAGCACATGTTATACCCGTTATTTTAAAAACTTCTACAATTCATGCCGATTCTAAAAATCTACAATACTATGATCGAAAATAACATGTAACATGGGCCAGAATTTATACTATGATTGATAATAATGTATTAGGGGAACCGAAAAGTAATCAAAATTTTTTTTGCTAGTGAAAAACATTTATTTTTAAAAAAATCTTAAATACTAATCTATAAAATAATTTCCATCATTTTCTATGACTTTTTGCCAGCGTAAAGGCAATTGTTCGATTCCCTTTTTGAAAAAGTCTTTTGATTTTTCTATAAAAAACTTTTCTAAGTGTGTTTTCACTTCCCCAACATTGTTAATTTTTTTATGTCTTAATGTATGCTCTAATGATCTAAATAGGTGGTAATCTGACGCCGCAAGATCTGGTGAATAAGGTGGATGAGTCAGAAGTTCCAATCCAAGCTCCCTTATTTTTTCCTGTGTTATTTTTATGAGCTCTTGTTTCATTCGCTCGAGTTGTTCACAATACACTGTCGCTGTAACGGTCTGATCGGGTTCAAGCAATTCATAATGTATCATTCCAGAAAAATCCCACCACACACAAAGAAGGACCTTCTTTATTTTTAGTGATCGTCGAGGGGTAGGAACAGGTACTTGTCCGGAAGAAAGCCACTGTTTTTTTCGTACAGGATTATTATATGGCACCCCCTTCTCGTCTCCAGTCACAATGCGCTGCAAAAACGGATCGGCTTCATACCGAGACAGAAGAGTTGCACATATGGTACGCCGTAGATCGAGCGCCGTCTGCGTCAATTCACGGGGAACCCAAATTCCTTGTCTGTGCAATTTTCTTATGCGACGAAGATGTTCCTGAACTGTAGACCATGAACAGCCAATCTTCAACGATAATTCAGGATATCATCATCTAATTTTTGGGGTCGTCCTTTTCGTGCCATTTCCTTGAGGTCCCTATTTACATTTTTAAACTGTTTAAACCACCGATGACACTTGTTTAGTTTCAGAATATCCCCGTAAGTATCGGTGATTTCTTTCACTGCTTCGTTTGCCTTCATCCCTTGATCGAACAAAAACAGCCTAAAATGACGTAAGTGCGCTTCTTCTATTTGACATTCTTGACATCTTTCCCTGGTAGAAAAAAAAATAATTGAACAGAAAAAATAAAATTTATGGTACAACCATAGCTTCAACGTAAAAACAAAACTTACATGTCTACTGGACCGTGTCTCCACACGAACTAACTGTGAAAGAGCTCGTCGAAGAAATTTTGATTTCTTTTCGGTCCCTCTATTAATTATACATGTAGGCGAAGCTGATCATGAAGACAGCACCTCCTCAAGGGAATCGGAGTCTGATTGAATTTGTTTGAACCCAGTCGCAACTATTTTTTAAAATACTTTTATTGTTGTATTTTATATTAAATATTTCCGAATATTACTATCGCATTTTTATTTTCTTTGCGCTAGTTACATTCAGAAATTAGACGCCAGACAAACAAGTATTGAAACTTATGTTACTCTTTTCTTGGGTCGGTTGAAAAAAGTAAATAATAGTGTTACTTATTGCCCATCACTAGTTATGACTAACTGACAGACGTCAGGAACGCATTCTCTCAGCGGCCGGAGATTATATGCAAACATTTATTTTCTACCTACTTCCATCGTTAAGAAATTGTCTCATCTATATGAGTGTTTCTTATATTCTATGTTAATGTGATTGATGGTAGTCGCTCTCGCTACTCGCACTTACATGATTAAACTAAGAGTAAGCAAGAAAGACATATCGAGGATGGCTGACGAATGACTTTAATTTACAACAATATAATATATTTTGGTTAATTTTGGTTAATGAGTTAGTTATATAAAATGTACTTTAAATCACTTAAATACTGTCAGTGCATATGTAAATAATAACAACGTTATATTTCCCACATTAAACTAAACATGTAGTATTCTTTCGACTGCAGCGTTTGATGTCAATTTGACTTATTACAAAACAAAGCACTTTTTTTCTCGCTTGCGCGCGATCGACTAAAGGAGTTGAAGACAATTGACCATCACTTGAACAATTTTTTAGAATACATAGAAGTCATTGTACCTAACTAAACTATTATTCTAAATTATGCTGCTGACAAAGGATATTTAAAGTAGAATAAATATCGTGATGTTTGAGAATTCGCTGCTTACAAATTCCCGGAACGAAAAGTGAAATAACAATATAATTCCTGTATATTTATAATCCATTGCCTAAAATATTTGAATAGAATTGTTAAGTTATTTTGCTTTAAAATTATTCGGAAAATCGGATTAATGTAAATTTTTGGTATTATTCCATGAATAAGCCACTGCATTTTAAAGCTTTTCATTCCTTAAGCTGAATATTCGGTATATTTTTAGAAATACTAAATCTGTACATCACATGGTTTTAATCAACCAATTAAGTACCTGACCTTGATCTTTTATTGTTTACCCATTGTATGCTCGTCTGCGGGCATCCCGAAGACGCTGAATTGAAATAAAAAGTACATGCACCCTTTAAACACTGAATTTATTTGATAGCTAACAACATTTCTTTCGACTTTTTAAAAGCACTCAATCGCACCGCGTAGGTTAAGATTAAGATTACACTTACTTAAGATGAATGCAATACATACATACATAATATTGGAAATGGAAGGAAAAATAGAATTAAAACCCAGTGAGTACAGGACAAAGTAACGAACTAAGTAGAGAAACAAGTAGATACTGGTAGATATTATCCAAATTCTATATTAAGAGGGTACATGTACTTTTATTTAACTCTGTATTCCTAGTCTAGACTTTTATTTAACCCTGTATTCTAGTTATAAATATTGTTACAAAAAAAAAACAGTGACATTTTTTTTACACTATCATTTCATTACAAGAATTTGTGTTATTTTAGAAATAAATAGGTAAGTTTCACACAGCTTTAACCTTCACACTCCTTCACAGCTTTAATCGTCTGTTTAGTACGAATAATGTGTGGACGGCCAGACCCTTTTCTGTCACAAACAGAGGACGTTTCAATGTACCTACCAATAGCCCAGTACACAAACAAACATTCGGCTAATACCAAGTGGATGGAAAGTTTTAAAAATTACATTTGGCTCCATGTCTCCCTTTTGTAATGCAATTACACCAATACTGTTTTCGTTATCACCCCACTCCATTTTAATATTAGTACAATATTTAATAATGATTGGCGCTAAAATGAGAAAAAAACATTTATTTGTCACGTGCAAATGACAGATTCCAAATTGAAGTGTATTTTTCTTTTATTGCAACGGTATTTATGGCCAGGCGAGGTAGATATCTATCTAATCTACCTACCTGTCTGATTCTTATTTAAACGATTAAATAAGAATCAGACAGGTAGGTAGATTAGATAGATATCTACCTCGCCTGACTCGTCTGTACACGAGTACAGATACCTGTCTAATTCTTATTCCAATATCATCTGTTTAGTAGCAAATAAATTGTTTTATTTTTTGATGAACATACATATATTGCCTGGTTTAATGCATTTAAAGAAAGAAAAAAAAATGCGCTTAATTTAAATAATCCCCACATCAAACCTACGATGCCAATGGTAATACTAAATAAAATAATGGTCATTAAACAAATTAATAACAAAACAATGTCACCGTAAAAGAATTACTGAATTCTAAAATTAATTTAACCGAATTCATATTTTTCCATGTTCAAACATAAAATTAAGCAGATTAGGTATATATTTTGACCAAGCATTTATATTTAGTATGTAGTTCAAAAGAATTTATGGGAATTATATATCGATACGTATAATATAATAATACGTATAATATAATAGAGTCGTGTCTGTGCAATGTCTTTTTTTGTAGAAAAATCGTCGCAGTGTCCTCTGGGTACAGAACACAAAACAACCATTTTTAGAATTTTTGTCTGTTTGTCTGAACGCGCATCACGCAAAAACTACGGGACGGATTTTTATGAAACTTGGCGTAGTTATAGCTTATATGCTGTACTAACATTTAGGGTACTTTTTATCTGATTAATTATGAAGTTTCCACGGGAATCCTAAGTCCTAAGAGAATTGGTAATAAATAAATGTTTTTGATTTGAATGAAATTATAAGATGGTCAGTTATTTTCTTTGGTACTGTAAGCATTAAATTATTGCAATTCAGAACACATTTTTGGAATAAAATTTGAAATTGAATCTTATTTGAAATGCACTTCTTTGTGTACAAGTTATTTTTGTAATATGTAATAATATCATTATATCATATTAGTGTTCGCAATTTGGTGACCATTAATCCGTTTTGCTGCCATAATCATTTTTTTTGATAATATTATTAGTATTATTCTAATAATAGGTTTCTACCTACTAGAATAAAAACTACAATACGAGCCAAAAAACCTGATGTCGCCTTACAGCATATACTAAATTGCGTTGTTTCCTATCTGATGGTGTGAGATGACGTGAGTCACTTTATTTAAATCTAAAAATTGTTCACCTAAGAGTTTCAATCCAATACCTAATTGTGTAGATAGATAGGTTAATATATAACATAGATAAGACGTTTAATCGGAACACAGTTACAGGACACTACAGTTACAAAGGAAAATACAAACACATAAATATTTGAACACATAAAATAGCAGATAAATTGAATAGAAAAAGAGCGTAGTCTGTTATCCATGTGTCCTGTACTGACCTGAATGGGCGTCCCGCTCAGCTTTAGCTGTGTGTCTGTGATGTGATGACACAGCGCTGATTTTTAGCTGGAACCCTTGGTGATATTGGGACGCGAGGGACTAATTATTAATGATCTATGTATATATTACTATATAATATATTCAAATAACTGTAAGCCTATAGTAAGTCTCTATGAGTATAATTTATGTCTCTATTAAAATCGAAAAACGCCTACTCATAATTCATAGCTTATTATTAAAGGACAATTCTGCTTAAACAATAATTCTCCTAACATTATAATCTTGAATTTATCTCACTCCTTTATGAGAAGTAGGACGTTACGAGCTAAGCTGCAGTCAAGCTATTGTAGTTATAATAGAGATCGTGAATTAATAAAGCCGTCTCTGCCGACGTCTTACAAAACCAGGCGGAGATGAAGGTACGGTCTATGTACAAAATTCATAACTCTTTGAAATAGTGGTTGGACTATTTCCAGTGAGAAAGGCCAGAAGGTATGAGGCCTGATATATAAACCATACACGTCCATCGTATATTAACAATGTATATTTCCACCTACGTATTAATTATATGACTTCCTATGAGCACAATCACACTTTGCTTGTTTTGGTTAGTATCAAGTTCGTTTGCAAACGTTCGTGATCATTCTAACGTCTACCGTAGTTTTATATTGGAAAACCAAGCAGCCACTTACCAAATTTCCTTCTTGTGTTCTAATAGATATTATAGAAAGAATTGAGAAGCTATACAGAAGTTGTAGAGTCTAGCACGTGAAAATTGTGACTGGAAAAACGCGGGATATTAATTTTTTTTATTATTAATAGATTATGACTAAAAATAGTTGGATAAATAATATTGATACTTAAATTAATTACTAGACTAATTTTATTAATGAATTCAAGTATTAAAAATATTTTTTCCAACTATCTTTAATGATAAATAATCTATTTTTTTAATTTGCCGCGTATTTTCAAACTCAATTTTCACTTGCCAGACTCTAAATGCTAAATCAATAAAAACGTAGATTTTTTTAAATCTCAAGGTTACTTAAGTTATATTAAAAGGAAAATTCCATAAACATCTATCTACAAGAATATTTGATTGGGCTCAAAACGGCTTAATAAAGTAGGATTAACAACTACTTAGTATGTTCTTTGTTACACCCGCATTAAATGTATTCGGTATATAGGAGACGTCACATCACTTTCACATTAAATTGAACTTAACGAGACCACCATTTGTGTTAACCGCACACCACACAAAGGTTAATGAGAAGTAATGAGGCCTAGTAACTAGATAGATATTAGCTATGCAATTCTACTTATAGGTACAATGTTTCATAGATTCTAGCCACATGTGTGGGCACTAGGCATGTTCCGAATATATTTATTATCCGAATATATAAGAGAAAAGCATATTTCGTGAATACAAATACGAGTAGGAATATTACCTAAATCTAAACCACTTGTAATGTTAGTAAGTAGGTAAATTTTTAATAAGCGATTTTTAGTTTAGTTTAAAATTAAGTACGTAACTTATTTTAAAATGAACTTTGATCGTTAATAATATTTATTTTTATCATAGAAAAACTCCTCTACCTACTATTCATGTTGAACTTTTGTTATTTTTTATTTATTTATTTTTTTTATAGAGAAGAGGGCGGACGAGCAAGCGGTCCCACGTGATGGTAAATGTTACCGCCGCCAATGGACACCTGCAACACCAGAGGGTATGCGGGCGCGCCGCCGACCTGATTAGTATTCGAGTTTATTGTTCAGAAAAAAGGCGTATAGTACGAATGCGAATGATTAAAAATTGGCGAGTAGGTATTCGCCAAAACGAATACGAATTTTCGGAACATCCCTAGTGTCGGAAGAAAGCGTGTCCATTAATGCCGACACAAAGATTTTGAATAGGTTTCAGTATATTGATTCCTTAGTACCTACAGTAATTTGATGATAAGGACGTATGTCTCGAAAAGTATGAGGCTATTCTACATTCTGCAATAATTTGATCAATCAAACGCGGCTTGGCCCAATGGAGCCATTAATCCATATAGAACAATTGAAAGTAAAAGATCACATAAATTGATAGGCAACAAAATGTATTCGACAAGAATGTCAAATAAATTATTCGATTGGAAATTTATACGGACAACTGAATGTCGAGCTGTTGTATATCTTAGTCTTATTTTCCATGAACATAAGGAGAACAAACCGTCTTGTAAATAAACTACTTGAATGCTTCCTTGTCTAGAGAAAAGAATAATGGTATTTTTTATTTCGTTAAGTCGGGCGATGTATAGTTACGTTCGCTCGAATGGCAGCCAGCTGCGCCAAGCGCCCGCATAGTCTCTTGTCCCTCCCGTCCGGCGAAGATATAATATTATTACTGGAATGTGCAAGCGTTCGTATGCGCTGTAATGTTTATCGAATCGTCCTGACATGGTTTCAAAATTTTGCAACTGGAAGTCTGGTCAACTACTCTCTTCCACTGCGTACCTTTCTCGTATCCTCCCCATGCATGATGGGTGCAAATGCACATGAAGTTACACGCATGCAAAGTGCCGGCCGCTTAGATTCCACAGCACACACATTACTTTGTCTCTTCTGTTCTTTGCTATGTATTCCTATTTATATAACTTAACACTACAAGAAATAATCTAATTATTTCATAAGTGGTAACATGTGGAAAAATTTGTAAAAAAATGAAATATTATTTTAGGAACCCACTCGATTATGTAATTCAATCCTTCTTAATTATGCGAGATAATTAAACAACTCTCTAATCCAGTGTTTCCCGAAATATGGGTCTCGACCCACTGGTGGGTCGCAAGGTGGTCGCGCGGTGGGCCCCGAAAAAAATAAATTTAATTTAATTTTAAGTATATTGGTTCTGATTTATCTTATTTTTACTTATTAAACATTTCGAGTGAACATAACTGAATTTTTTCTTATTTTCTTAATTGTACAATCCTTCATGTAACTACGCTACGTAAACGAGAACATACTGCAGCAGCGACACAATGCTATTTTCACGTAAGGCGTAGGGTGGGTCCCGAACTTTGTAATTTTTTTTAGGTGAGTCGCGGTTCATATAACTTTGGGAATCACTGCTCTAATCCTTTCCCAGTATACGACTATACTTTCCCATTACCAAATTAATTAATTAAGTAATCGATACTTTTTTCTATATACATACTACTTGTTTTAGGTAGTATCGATCTTTTTAAAATTAATTATAAGGAGTGTAAATTCAATATGGTGTGACGACAACCCTTGGGCGCCAACTACACGGTCTGATAGATAATGATGTTCAACTCCCAAAGCGCCAACAACACGAGCGAGTCTCTCGCGGCGACATTCTCGTCTACTCGCGGCGATATTCTCGCCTACTCGCGGCGATATTCTCGCCCGTGCCACTAGTTTCCATATATAAGTAGTACCTACCTACTTGTACATGGCTATCGCCGAGTCAATCTACTCACGGCGATATCCGCCGCTAGTAGACGAGAATATCGCCGCGAGAGACTCGCTCATGTTGTTGGCGCCTTGGAAGTTGGGACATCATTATTTATCAGATATAGTCTGATAATGATGCAATGGATACTGACGTAAAAAATGGTCGATTTTAACACAAACATATTTTCAAGACAGAGAATGGTATATTGTCGAACGAAACAAAATCTACAAATTTCGAAGCCTTTGTCAAACGCAATCAAAGCGAGCGATAGATTGAGGGGAAAATGTTACCAATTTTTCTGTATTATGGAATTGGTTACCTATCTGCTAATTTTTGCTATTAGCAATAGATATTTTCCTAGAATAGTTACACCATTCGTCAATTAAACAATGGTAGGTACTAAGGATTTAAGTAGGTAGTAGATGAATTATGTGAGTTAAAGGAAACAACTTAAGCGATATGTCGCATGATCAATCGACATAAGCTTTAAAGCATTACTCCCACATATCCTTCGTATTTACTTATCAATACCAATACGTTAATAAATAATGTATGTGGTGCGAGCGCTAGTCTCTTCCATTTTAATGTTATTATTGATGTCTCGTTCCTAAATCAAAACGCCGTGAAGTCCCCCCCCCCCCACACTTCCATATTTTCGCACCCCTACAACGTCGTATAATGGCCATTGACCAAATTTATCGACTCCTTGTTGTAATATTATCATTCTTATGGTGGGTATGGGTTTGACGTTACTTGTGAAAAAGTTTTGGTGTAATACACGGCCGTATACTAAATCAATTTTATTTTAAACGTTATATTAACATAGTATCGACAAGCAAGTGTGACATTATATTGCCACGTTAATTAATGATTATTATGGTGAAATGTTAATTATTATTACAACATTTTTAAATATAATTAATATCGGTTAATTCATTGTTAAAATATTGTGTCGTGATTGTTATTTCATTAACATAAAATGGATAATCTAAATTAATTAATCAGATGGCTATAAATATTGTTACAAAGAAAACATTTATATATATTTTTACATTATCATTTTATGAGAATAATTTTTGGTATTTTAGAAATAAATAGGCAAGCATATTATAAATATAACGTTCATTCGAAATGGTCGTCATTTGCTTTTATACAATCTTTAAAATATTGTGGCCAGTTGTGGCCCTTTCCATGGGAAAATTGGCACCTGCCACCCTTATGGAATGTTTTAGGGATTCAATATTATCATGGCGTTTAGAGCATGCCATGCTCTCTGTAACAGACCATAAATCATAATCGAGCGGATTAAGATCGGAATTAGATGACGGCCAGTCTTAAGCTCTAATGAAGTCGGGAATATTCCCTTCTAGCCCCACGCCTGTGTTGAGCGAGCCTTATGACCTGGTGCTGAGTCTTGCTGAAAGGACCATTCTTGGTTATGGAATATGGTGTTGATAAGAAAATTTACGACCTTCTAAAGAATCATATCTTGATACACTTGTGCCGATGTTTTAATAATTTTTTCATAAAAATATGATTGAGTCAGTCCTTGATAGCTAACTCCACACCAAATCATTACTGAAGCCGGATAATGTCCACGCTGCACCCTATTGACCAATTAAGCAGCTTCTCTAGAGTTATGAACATAAACTCGATCATTCTGCGTGTTAAAATGTTTCTCAATGGTGAACATTTTCTCGTCCGTAAATAAGATTTGTCTGCGAGTGTCCTTTGCGTAACGCCGAAAAAAATGTTTTGATTTGACAACCCTATTTTTCTTTAAATTATCAGTTAAGAAATGAACAGTACATCTTTTATAAGCAGCAAGTCCTACATCATCTTTTAAAATACGGGACATGGTTCTGGGTGCTATATTCATCTCTGGAAAAAATCTTGCTTCCGGACGGGATTTCTTCGGATTCTCTCCTTCACAGCTTTAATCGTCTCCTTACTACGAATAGTGTGTGGACGGCCAGACCTTTTTCTTTTACAAACAGAAGACGTTTCAATGTAACCTACCTATAGCTGGGTATACGGTTTTCGTTATCACTCCACTCCGTTTATATATTAGTGCAATATTTAATAATGATTGGCGCTAAAATGAGAAAAAACATTTATTTTTCACGTAAAAATGACAGATTCCAAATTCACATGTTTCAATTTATTTTTCTTTATTGTAACTATTGTAACTTTATTGTTATTTATGATAAATATTGACTTACGGGTTTCCATATCTTACAAGTACCTATTACCATACTTAATTTATCTTTATGACGTAAACAATATTTTTAATACAAATAGATATTTTTAATACGGTTTAAATTATAGTTGGTACTTTATTTGATACATTGCTTATTGGAGAAACGTATATAATGGAGATGATTTTTTGTCTTGGCGTATGCTTCGACAGAAAGGATATTTACGATGTGTTTATATGTATGTACATTAAGGGATACCTATGTCATTCTAACGCATGACAAGGATATCACCATAATAACACCAAACGCCATCGGCTTACATATTAACCATGACACAATTCGCACATAATTGTGCTGTAATTAAACAAAGGTCACATGTTTATTATTATATCCGCGCACAAAACACTTTAATGCCCCGGACGTCAGTGCGCTCACGTATGTTTCCTATTGAAAAAGTGAGGAGAAACTGGCGCGAGCTATACAAAGGGACGGAAACGAGCAAGGAAGAAACACCGCCTGAAATAGCTTGGTGTGCAACGTGGCGTTGAGAGATTTTTGTTTTGGTTAAAAATATTATCTTTTTTTTGGGATATGAAACACAAGCAGTCAGAAATTAACAACACTTTTAACACGTTATTAGATGTTAGACCCCCTTTTTGTGGACATGGGCCTCCACATGTCCTTTGTCTTGTGCACGAGGGATGTTTGGCCTTAAAATGCCAATCGGGTTGGCGAGTCCACTCTTCTTGAGGGTTTGCGGCAGCGGTTTTGTTATCCCTTACTCGCCTTTTACAACGCCCACGGGAAGAGATGGGGCGGTGCTATACTAAAGCCAGCCGATGTCACGCGGCTTGCCTAGTATAAAAGTGTGGCATAAAAGTTATTATTAAAACATTAAGAATGGGGTTAAAATTATACGATTGTTCCAAAAATATCGATTCGATGTCATTCAGAATTTACAACCGTGAGACAAACAGTGATAAATATTATTTTAAACCCCCGTAGTAAATAAACAGGGAAAGAACGCGGTTCGCCCGGTGACCTACTTGTAAATTGTTGCTATTCAAGCCCTGTGAAATTACCCGCCGCTTTATCTCGCTTCCGTGATGTAATAAAGCCTATATTGTCTAGGCTGTGACTTATTCGTATTCAAGCTTACCAACGGAAATATAAACATAACAGGACGATATTTTATGGCGATGACGTAAGAATTAATTATAGTTAAGTATAATTATAGTATCTAATATTAAGTAGTTATAGTTTGTTAGGAAACATGACTACTCCGCACCCCGGCGTGGGATAACCTAAATCTATTTTAGTAAATACTCAATCATCCATGCGCTGATCCATCCATCCAATCATCCATCCATCCCTGATGCGCAGGGTCCGGGCCAGCGCCAACGGTATCCTGGAAATGTTTTCGAACAAGTTCGACTGTCAGTACATGAAGCGTTGTTGTATGCTACATGTGCTGACAAATAAATTAGCATAAAAAAAATGTTATGATCCTGAGTTGGTCGAAATAAAGAATTTATTATTATTATTATTATTATTAGCCTGTCTGTTTACTGCTGAATACAGAACTCTCGCAAGGCTCGCCATCAGAAATTAGGCTATTGTCATTACGCCCTAATCTACCAGCTACTACCAGCGCACTTCTTAAACTCGTCGATCTACTTAGCCGGATTGCGTTCCACACTGCGTTTTGTGGTACGTAGTCTGTCTCCATTCAAGGACTCGTCTAACCGGTCGGTTATCGGTTCTGCGGCAGACACACCATAACCCTAGTATAACCCGTACATTGCCACTTAAGCATTTATGAGCTATTCTATCGTTCTTTGAGGAATCTCTTTGAGGAATTTATGCCGAATAGAAACTCCGACGAGATGTACACAGTTCTCTCTAAGCAAGTCGACAATGTCCATATTTTAGAAATTATATTATTTAAGTCTTGTTGGATAAACGTCATGCGATCATGATAAATGCATGATGATACCGATGACAGCCTTTTAACGTTTCATTGGTTGCATAGGCTTCCCCTAGTAAATCATTAAGCGGCTTCGAGCCATAATTCATCACGTGGGCTCACGTGGCCATAATTCATCACTAGGAATTAGTCATTACTCGATAGTGGATGCACATGCTCCATATTTTGCATTTTTTGTTCTTTTTTCTTGAATATGTGAGTTTTAAATTAAAAATGAATGCTTCACTGTAATGTTAGCACTTTGGTTATGTTAGCACACGTACAAAATACAACTAACTTAACTGTTTTTACGCTGCTTTGAAATACAATGCAATTTTATATCGCATTGTGTTTTGTGTTTATTGTGAGGATTTACTGCATCAAACAAATGCATGTTTACTTTATATCCTATTTTTTTCAAAGAAATAAAGACAATTTTTCGCACATGATGATCCCTGTGTTCACATTATCTCAAAAGTAACTACTCATTTAATATTGATTAATATGATTATTACCTTGGAATAATAGCACATGTAGGTACTTAACATATTAGTGTGGTCTACTGAGATACCTCTAAGTAGCTTTCGATGGCTATAAATACCGTTTGTCATCTGAGATATCAACAGAGAGCCTATCACAATCGTGTGTAGCCTTTGGGTAGCATAACAAACGTCAACGCTGTCACACAAGACATCTAATACAAACACACTGACGGACTGATCGTATGACAGACTTGCTAATTTCCCTTTGCCGAATATAATTCTAAAAGGGACCTTGGAGGTCATGTCTCCCCTAGCAAATGATTTATGTATAAGTGATCCGCTTTAGCTGTGCTCCAATAGTAGCATCATAAAAACATACTAAATGTAGAAAGGGAATATCCTAGTACAACTATTTATAATATTACTTATATTTACATTATTGATAGCCTAGAGGTATTTATCCTCGACTCTCATTCGTGAGGTCGTGATTTCAAATCCTCGTTACGAACCGTTATGAGTTTTTACTTAAATATGTTTTTTTTATAATTATCACTAGCTTGCCGGTGACGGAAAACATCGTGAGGAAACCCCACTTGCTTGAGAATTAAAAAAAGATCTGGAGTATATGTACTGAGATCGTTACACAAGCGTTGGGTTCCATCAATCCGCATTGGGCACGTGGTGAATTATGATCTGAAATAGGGAGTGTAATACACTATTCGCCTTTTGGACTTTTTGGAACCAGGAGATGCCTGTGTCCTGCAGTGAGACGTTATAGACTGATATTTACATTACATAATTCATAATGATAATTCATAATACAAAATAGAAATTCATAGTACATAATTTATAATACAAACATCCCGTATGTATTAGTGTTTGTGGTTACTTGGAATATTTTAAAATAGTGCTTTATGAGTATACCTACAGACGGATCTATAACAGGATGCCTTATTACCATGACATTATATTCATATTACAATGTTCCGTCTCCGGCGATGTTGAACATCTAACTGAACTACTTATCTTACCGGAATGACATATTGTTCTTATAATAATGAAAAGCTTTCCATTTAATTTATATTAGTAACAAAATCGGTCAACGAGTTACAAACATTCATATCTTTGGATTAATAATCGGTTACATTGAATTTCAGAGATATTACACTTTACAATTTATTTGAATACTTAAAAATAGACAATGTAAATGTAGCACAAGCAATAGGTAGCCATGCTTATAGAGATAGATAGATAGATAAACGGATAGATTTATAGATCTGATCTATCTGATCTAGTATCAGTTAAACAGCACTTTTTCCTCGAAAAATCATTTTAAATTTATAATAAAATGTTACAAATTCACCATATACCTACGTATTTTAGCATATCTACAAGAAAATAATGTCTTTTATAAAACTTGTTGTGTTTTCGCTCCAGTTCTATTAGAATGCAAAGATAACTTACTGAAAAGGTTAAGCAAACGGGTGTCCATGTTACAGCTACAGCTGACTGTCACAAATGAACGCTCCGCGCGATCAAGCGATAACTTCGATTCAAAGATGAATTGA
This sequence comes from Sesia apiformis, assembly GCA_914767545.1. NCBI lineage: Eukaryota > Metazoa > Arthropoda > Insecta > Lepidoptera > Sesiidae > Sesia > Sesia apiformis. Next base: position 11,597,832 of record OU611955.1, read on the forward strand.
AATTGTGCCGAGCTCGCAACAAAAGGCTTTGGGATAAACAAGAAGTTTAAATAAAAGTGAATGAAATTAAGAAGGATGACTCGGTGAAAAGGTAAAGTGAACAGACGTCCGTGGTAACGCTACAGCTGACAGATGAACGCTCCGCGCGTTCAAGCGCTAACTTTACCTCAAAGATGCTTCGATAGTGTACTGAGATAGCATCGCAAGCGTTGGGATAAACAACAAGTTGTTTGGTTTCCTCTACCTACATCTCCACTAACACATACGTTAGATCAGGGGTGCTCAAACGGTCGATCGCGAGTGCTTTTTGAGTCGATCTAGAGAAAAAATATCCGATATAGAACTATTCACAGATTTTGTTTTAGTAGGTAGGTAATTAAAACAAAATGTAATGAATAAACAACTAAAATTTATTCGATCCACAATTAGGCCAGAATAACCCCTTCATCACTTTCTTTTATCGTAATAACCTCCTACTAGCGGCAAAAGGCGGCTTTAACAAAGGAATGACCGGTACTTGTCAAAGAAAAGCCGCGTTTTTGATTCCCGCCGATTTTTCTAGAAACTTCGGGCGGCGTGTTTGGCGGGAACATTCGAGACTTCGTTCGCGCCGATATAAATGTTGCGCCTGCAGGAATAGGAGTCAGTCTGAGTTGTAACTTGAAGGCGATTCGTCGATACAAAGTTTCTTAATAAGTAGTACAAAATGAGTGCGGTGAAGAAAAGTAAAACGTATCATTTTAATACCGATTGGGAGGAAGAATTTTTCTTTTGTATGGTTAAGGATAAGTGCATTTGTCTCAATTTCCGTGCGTCAGTTGCAATACCTAAGCGTGGGAACTTAGAGAGGCATCATAAAACGGTTCATAAAAACTATGAAAAGGATTTTCCGTCACAGAGAGAATTAAGAAAACGAAAAGTACGTGATTTTTGTTTGAAAAAAAGAACAAACCATGTTCACAAGACCAGCCAAACAATCAAAAGCTGCAACGATCGCGTCATTTAAAATATCTCATATATTGGCGAAACACAAGAAACCATTTGAAGATGGATCGGTTGTGAAGGAAGCATTTATTGAAGCGGGTGAGACTTTATTTGGAGATTTTAAAAATAAAACAGAGATTATGTCTGCTATTAGAGAACTTCAGTTATCTCGTCCGACTGTCGCAAGGAGTGTTGAAGTCATGAGTCAGGACATGGCAGATAAACTAAAACATGATATCATGAAATGTACATAGTTTTCTTTACAGTTCGATGAATCCACCGATATGACAGACACTGCCCAGCTGTGTATTTTTATTCGAATGGTATTCAATGACATTTCGGCTAAGGAAGAGTTTTTCACAATGATTCCTCTGAAAGGAAAGACCCGTGACGAAGATATATATGACGTTTTCTTCAATTTTGTAACAAACTACAAGCTACCAATATATACATATAAACTAGTGTGCATTATAACCGATGGAGCACCAGCAATGACTGGAAACAAAAACGGTTTTGTGGCATTGTGTCGAGCTAATGACGATTTCCCTTCATTTTTCTCCTTCCATTGCATTATACATCAACAAGTTTTGTGTTCAAAAGTTCTAAACATGGAGGAGATTATGGGCACTGCAATAAAAATTTTGAATTCCATCCGTGCACGTAGCTTGCTTTTAGACGGCTCTTTAAATTGCAGTTGGAAGATAGTGAGTCAGCTGAACACACTGATTTAGTTCTTCACACGGACGTCAGGTGGTTGACTCGTGGAAAATTCCTAGAAAGGTTTCAAGAATTATTGCCCGAAATAACAGCTTTTCTGGACGAAAGAGGTGATAACACTCAGATGCTGAAAAACGTAAAATGTGTGACTGATTTCGCATTTTTGACAGACATCACAATGCATTTAAACACCATTAACTTGGAGCTTCAAGGTAAAGGAAAAACTATTATTAAGATGATTAGCGCAATAAACGCATTCAAAAGTAAATTGCAACTTATGATAGATCAACTGAAAAGAAAGGATCTGAAACATTTTCCGTCTTTGAAAGCAAGGATTCTTCAATTGAATTATGGTATGATATTTATGAGGCAGAATTATCAAATATTTTGGGCCAATTCGAAATACGTTTTTATGATTTCAGTAAATTGGCAAATATCGCATCATTTATGAGTTATCCTTTTTCGTGTAAAAACATTGAGGAATTAGCTACTGAAATAGCAAGTCAGTTTAACATGGACTCATGTTCTGTTGAAAATGAGTTAGTGCAGATTATATCAGATATACATCTCAAAGCCACAACATCTGATACAAAATTCTGGTGTTTTATATCTGAAGATAAATATCCGATTCTAAGGCAAATCGCCCTTCAGCTGACGGCAATGTTTGGGTCAACTTACTTGTGCGAGTCTGCATTTTCTGAAATGAAGATAATTAAGTCAAAATATCGCAATCGACTAACTGACGAACATATGTCATCATGCTTGCGATTAGCACTCAGTAATTACGTACCATCTTATGAAAAGTATGCTGAGGACATGCAGTGCCACGCTACATCATCCAAAATCACTCTTTAGTTAAGTTTAGACACTAGAACTCGTTTGTTTTGTAAGAACCAATAAACTCGCAATTTTGAATAATTATGAGTTTTTTCATTGACATTTTAGAGCAGACCTACACTTACCTTGACTAAAAAAATGCATATTGTGCGGAAAACTAATATCTATGCCACGATACACCCTACCTAGACGACAATCGTGCATCACACATACTTGCAGCCTCTCAGAGTCGATCGATCGTAGTCTAACAATATTGAGGTAGATCGCCAGCAGTTCAAGTTTGAGCACCCCTGCGTTAGATACATAGAGACGTTAGGTGCACACAGACTATTTGTGTAGTGTTTGTTTATTATCTGTGGTATTGGACACAGAAATGCGATCTATCTTATTCATAATGTATAAGGTCGCCGGTTTTACCTACTTCTAATTACTTGTATTTTGTATTTCTCTGTATGTTTTGGTGTACAATAAAGTGTATCTATCTATCCATGGTATTTTGTAAGGGGGAAGATGCACGCTATAATTCTACAAATGTACGAGTACGTACGTTTTTCGGTAGTAAGTGATATATGCCAGAGCCCATTCCAATCCCTATTCTATCCCTCTCCATTTTTCCAACTCTTTCTCCAAATCCATTACTAAATCTCCCAAGGTAGAAAGTGCATTTGGGGGCGTGTCAACGTATTTGTTATTCTGAACTGATTTTGACATGTATCGCGGATGTCCATATACGACACTGTCCACTCACTATCAGATGGACTGTCTGTTCGTCTGGCGCCTTCTTTCTATAAAAATAATGATAATCCATTGAGTGACACCATCGAGCTGATAGTTTATCAACATAAAATCACCGTTGTTAGTTGAGAAATAAAATCATTATTTACTTAAAAATATTACGTTATTTAATCCATTTAACTGTTTACCTTGATATACTGTTGTTGACCAAATCGTAAATATTCTTACTTCAATATATTTGTAATAAATGTTTCAAGCGTATATTCTGGCACTCGGCAGACTCCGTTGTCTTTTCATTGAACTCAGTTTATTGAAGTTTTATTTCCGACATGTTTTACGTTCTCCTGTTTTACGCGATGTGACGCGAGACAAAATAGGGAATATATCCTTTTACGGCCTCGTCAGCAAGGAAATACAATTTCGGGTTTCAGCTAGGTTGCGCGTAGTTTTACTTTGGAACGACATATTAAAGGAGAATGAACCGTACGACTATATTATTATGTTATTGGTAACTTAAAGGTCCAATATAGTATAATTGGATGTCGCTCATAAACACGATATAAAAATATCTATACATACTAATATTATAAAGAAAAAAATGACAACAATTTTCTATAATAAAAAATATTTTACTTAGATTTATTTATTCGTAAACATATATACAATGATTATATAAATAAGCATGCAGTCAGTTCCCTATGTTTCGCTAACAAACATTTAGATAAAAGTGACATATTTTGCAAATAAATTACAATATGTAACGACCATATTTATCAATATAATAATGACCCATACTGTCTGTGTCACGGTATTTTAGCGTTTTATGAAGAATCTAAACTTTTCATAACCTGCAAAAGTATTCTACACGGACTTAAATTTTATGTCTTTAAATTCTCTGCTCGATGTGATGGAATGGTAAATAATCTCTGACGATACATACTGACTCCCGTAACACGTTGGTATATATATAAGTCTTCACAACCATCTTCTGTGAGAAAAATCGGTTAACTCGGTCAGTCGGGCTCGTTTAACTACAGGGGGCCTTGCAGCATCGGCCTCGTCACTATTTTTTTTAATTTGGCCATATTGTACAAGAATACGAATTTAAAAATCATTGAAGCGTAAACAATCCCACAATGCAACAATTTTAAATTAGAAAAAAATGGTTTCACAATTAATATTGAACATGGAACTTTGCCCAAAAAGATAATTTAAAATCACACTATCTAAAAGCAATTTCATACTTAAACTCCTATTATAATGTATTAAGGTTTAAAGGAAATCAATTAAATCTAAACAAATAGTGTAAGCAAAACAGTCTGCGAAATTTATCTAAATATATGACACTGAATTCCCGCTGTATTATTCTATGTAGGTAGGATACATAAATTTATTTACTGATTTTAACAAAGTAACCTTACGGCAAAGCCGGCTAAAAATCCCTGTACAAGAAAGTTCGAAAATTTATTATACTATGTTTTTACAGGCGTTCCCAGTTCCTTAATCTAAAATCGATAGAAACGACGCCGAACAAAGTTGAGAATAGTACCATAAGTTCGGAATCGAAGAAAGTCGGACCTTTTCGTTCAACACCTGCGTAAAGATATGCTCCGTTGATAAAGCCGGTAGTTCTTGGAGTTCCGCACCCGAAATGAGATAACACGAAACCTTTGTCGATGTTTAGGCAACTGAATGGACGGCAACCATGTGTGAAATAATCTAGTTGGCATTTTGAGAGTAGGTTAAAAGTTGGTACCTATGTGAATAGGTAGAGATTGTTGATAAATGTATTCCCTTTCCTTTTAATGTAAGTGTCTATGCTTATGACTGTCGAGGAAACATTATAACCTTGTTTAATTTCAAATAGTAACTGGCGAGAAAATATCTTAACCTTTTCAAATAGTAATTCTAATACCAATATGGTCGTATTAATTGAAATTAATAAGAAACAGGGGGACTTGAAAGGAGCAGAGAGAGAATCGATTGGCGATAACGTCCATTGGAAGAGCCCTATATACAGCAGTTAAAAAAATACAGCCCAAATGGTATGGTAATGCTAAGAAAATTTTGAGGGGGAAGGTGCACGCTACAATCCAACAGCCGCCGGGCGCATTCGACTGGGCGCACTCGACTGGCCTCGTTACCCCTCTCTTACAGAAGAATACCTTGAAATGTACTGCATTTCCCACTTTACCCTATTTCCTAAGGTACGTAAGTGTTTCGGTAGTGAGTAAGATATGCCAGAGCCCATTCCCATCCCATTCTGTTCTATCCCTCCCCAATTTCGCAATCCTTTCTTCAAATCCATTCCATCATTTCGAAAGGTAGGCAGCACATCTGAGGGCGCGCCAACGTTTGTAATTCTGGACTTAAGTTGGTATGTACCGCGGGTGGCCATGGGCAACAGTATCCAGTTACCATCAGGTGGACTGTACGCTTATCTGGCGCCTTTTTTCCGAAAAAAAAAAATACTAAACTGTCTATTATTTTCATAGTTGTCAGAAAAATAAAATATAAATTCATTTTAATAAGTTGTAAGTTTGATATCAATTCCATTACAATTAAGATTTTTGTGTAATAAATACTTCATTCTACCGATTTATGGCTCAAAATACCACAAAGAAATAAATCAATAAAATATTAACTAAATGTTTGGAATATTTGAAATTTACATGCTAGATAAAAAAATAGTAATAAAGAATCGAATGGAGACCTGATACGGAGAAACGTGCCGTAGGGCTCCCTCTAGTCAGGTGAACCGATGACTTAAAAAGTCGCTGGTAGTGACTGGATGAGGATAACGGAAGATCGAGTTAGTGGTGTACCTTGAGAGAAGCCTACATCCAACAGTAAAGAGACCGGCTGATGGTATGATATGCCAGAGGTCCACTGTAGGGCTTCTCGTTGCAGTTACGAAGGGATTAAAAACCCTTAAAATGCCATGCATTATACTTACATCGTGAGTTGGTTCATTTTTGTGGGGTTATTTAAGCCCCAGATTTGTGATAGCTGCCCTGGTAAGACAGATAGTCGATTGCGCAACATTTAGCATCACTCGAGGGACACGTGTAGGAAGTGTCTCGTACCATATCCAGCACTTTTATCGTTCACAGCTGGATATGGGTATCCTCATGCACATCTCCCCATGGCCAAGCGGGCTGGCGGGTCCACTCTTTCAGAGGTGCTGTAGTACCTCAGGGCTTGTGGTAGCATCCCCTTAGTTATTCCCTAGTCGCCTTTCTTGACACCCTCGGGAAGAGATGGGGTGTTCTAAAACCGGCCGACACACACGGCCACCGTCATATGTATACGGCATACATTTATAGAAGTGATTAAAACTCAATAATAAATATAGCTTTTCTTACTAATAAACCTTTTTGGTCAATTCGGCATTCGATCAATATCCCAAAATCGATTTGTAACTTCATTTGAAACCAATTTGTGATTTATCTAACGATTCTGAGAGAAACCCAATAATGTTAGTACAATCAAAGTAACAGTTAACAAGAATTTAAAACAGTTCAATTGCTCATTAGATGTGTCAGTTTCAAATAAGATAGTTAGATCAAATATATTTGTGAATAATAATTTACATAGTAATTATATAACCCATGATTACCCCTATAACCATAAAAATAACTAAATAAAAAATGAAGGTAAAAAGAATCGTGTAAATCTTTTCCACGATTCAGTAATATTTATTATAGAGATTACAGAAATCACGACTTTCGTATTTCGAAAAAAAAAGATTACATTTCTATTAAGGGTTACCGACTGAATTCAAAAACAGTTTTGGAAGTTTATATATCGACTATTATGTCAACAAAATTCATAGATATTCTGGGAGCGTATCTATTAATTAACGGACTGAAATGAAATTTGTCAGAAAAATAGTTTGGCCCATATATTGGTTCAGTCCAAAGACGAGCCAAATCGTTTCAATAGATCCAAAAATCGACAAAAAATAGCTAAATCTTCCTTCCAACTGTTGTGTGCTGTCTTTTGGAAACTTTGAACTAATAATTACTGCATTTTAGCGATTTATTCAAAGAATCACTATGACTTTCTGGTCGTAAAATAACTTAGAGTGCCTTATTTTTTATTTACTTAACGTGTCCACTACTGAAATAAGTAATAGGTGTGCCAAATGTAGGAACTATGTGGGTGTCGATTGCCGGGAAACGAGAGGGTGGGGGGCTACTGATTAATGAGTCGAAAATAATATCAACATGTTGTTTTCCGACTTTTGTTTCATTATACTCGCACGTTTTTATAACTTTTTTATAATATAACTCTTAATTGTACCCTAATAATAGTATAAATACCGTGTTCCAGGTTCAATTACTGGAGAAACACAATTTCTATGAAAACAATAATTTGTTTAAGGTGTGATAATGTTCGTCTCTATAAGTTTTTAGAGCTACGATTTAAAGATTCTAATTTGTACTATTAAGAAATTGTCTTTTTTTGGAGAATTAGTTGAAAGGTCGATCATAATGTAACTTTTCCATTTCAAAGTTTTTGAGAGTTCGTAATACGCAACGACGCGCACTGTTTCCTCACGGGGAAACGTTGCCAGATGTCAAAGTAAAATGTTTTATATCCCATTCCTCATTCCCGCAGGAATATTCCACGGATGTCATCTATATTTGAGCCTGAACTTTGAAATAGTGTGGTAAAGGTCTATGTGTATTTTCAGTTTCGATTTATATATTCTTTTGTTTTTATATATTATGATATATGTAGAAATAGATCAGAGATTTATTAACAAATAATTAAACATTGAAATGAGAATAAAACCAGCCGTTATCAACATAATTTTCCATATAAAGTAAGTTTTTTATTTTTACATCATGGACAAAAAGGATTTAATGCCATTAAGTCCGCCATTTGTACAAATTATTTGTGCAATGAAGTTGAAATGAACAAATAAAAATAAACATTAATATAAAAGCACCTTTAATTAAAATTTAATAGTAACTTAAACATTAAAGAATAAATCCGCGTGAAAATAAAACCTGATTTAAAAAGTTCTTACTCTGACAAATTTATACAATTAGTAGACATAATATTAGTGCAACGATAAATACACATTTTTGCTTTTTATGGCACCGTTGTATCACAAGAAAGGCAAGAAAGTAGACTTCAAAAATATAATTAGCAAAGTGCAGGAATCATCCTGAAGATGAACATATGATATCAAAGTGACAACAGAAAGTGACAAGAAGATGTATCTAAAAATACACATTGTAGCTACTAGTTTATTTTAATGTTACATCTTACTTTAACGTATTATAGTATTATGATAAACTCTATAAAACTTAAATAAATAATCCAAATATATCATATTATAAATAAGATATATTTAAGGAACGACTTTGGTACTACTATTAAACCCTGGAGGTTCTTGCAGTATCTATATAGATTAAAAATATATATTTCTAAAAATCTGATCATAGTAAAAAATAAAAAACAAATAATATAGTAGATATGTGGGTTACAACGTAGATTGCTTATAAATCTATTTTATTATCCCCTATGTCAGGAGTTAGGTACCTTTCTAGTATCTATGTAACATGGTATTTAGGTATAGAAGTCAGTCATATGAGCGAACTTGAACAAAGAAACTACCTACAGGTATACATCATTAATCTGTTACGTTCAATAGTATATCTTGTTTACTACAGTCCTACAGAGTCCTACATTAGTCCTACAGAGATCAGTCTAACAGAACATGGGACTGAGTATACAAATAAGGAATATATAAATACATCTCCATAAATAACTCCATACATACATAGTACACATGTGACAGTATTTACCAATTGATGCGATACAATTTGGAGCAGCCTGTGAATGGAGTGGTATGTCTTGAAGAATGAAGTTACCAACGTTTTTAATAATATACTCGTAGTGTAGTAATGCCTATTAGTGCAACAATGTAACGTGTAACATCTATCTGTGTAATACCATACCATATCATCAGCGCATGTCTCTCCACTGCTGGATAGAGGCCTCTCCCAAGGCTCGCCACCACAAACGATCCTGGACTCTTCCCATCCAACCACCACCGAAGAATTTCTTTAAGTCATCCGTCCACCTGGCCGAAGGGCCTCCCAGAATATTGTAAACGAACTATTATGAGTATGTGCAAATGTAATTTAAGTTTTACCTGTAAAAGATTGTGGAATCTGGTTTCCAAGTCCAATCAACCATGGTTAAGTGGAACTATTAATTTGGATAAATTATGAAAACGTACCAAAAATAATCGAAAACAAGTTTAAGGCACCAACATAATAATATATTCTATCCTCAAATTACGATGCACTTCATTCTACACACTACATAAACAACCCAGGGTTCTAAGCTTGTTTGCTTCCTAAACAGCATTCACCACTGACACCACAATACAAAGAGCTAGCTAGGCCTCGGAGACCGACGACACGAGGGCACTATAGATCCGATCCACACTTGACGCGACTCAGGCACGCGTTTCTTGGAATTTCTAGTATTTACCACATTGTTCTCTCATGTATTCTCGTGTCAAATGTCGTGCCAAATAACATTCTAGGTCACAAATAAAGGAAAAAACAACAGTACAGTAACTTCACACATTTTTCATTCGTAGATATTGTATGAAATAGAGCACGTCTCTCTGCAACTGAATGTGCCCTAGAATCAGGGCTACTTACTGTCAGTTGTCAAGTTTCCATCCCTTCCTTGTTTCTGTTCGTACGCGTAAGACGTAGTTAATGTATGTTTTTACATGTATTTACTGCATTATTGTATGTAAATGTAAATCTGAAACCGCGAAATATAAATAATTTGTTGGGAAATTAAGTCGTTTCAATGCAACAGATATAATTCTATCTATCTCACAAAATTTAGTGTTGATATGTGTATATATTGATAAATACCTACTTTTACACTTAATTAAATATTTCGATAGAATGGTGATAACCTAGTGTTATCTATACTCGATTCACATTTGCGTGATCGTGAGTTCAAATCCTCGGCTTGTTCCAGTGAGTTTCTACTTAAGTCCGAATTATAAAAAAATTTCACTAGCTCGGCGGTGAGAGGAAACATCGTGAGGAAACCCGTGTGTGTATGTGTAAACTGGAGTATGTGTATGTTGACCCTATCGGACATAGTGGTTATGTCCTGAAAGCCCCCTGCGATCTGCAGTGGCATGTTATAGACTGATACCAATCAATCTATCCAATAAATAAAACTTTTGTTTCTTGTTTACTTTCACTAGGGCGCGGCGTCCTAAACAAAGGATAAAGCTCATTTTTTAAAGAAATCTGGACACCTGCAACGCTAGGCGACCTTATAAAGACGTATTCATAGCTTTCTTGAAAAATCCTACGTCGCAGTGTAACGAAAAGCGACAAATTCTTACATCAGTTTGAGTTGAGCGAATGTTCTTCTGAAAACTATTCACGTACGTCGCTTACATGTTAAATGACGGTTCTGACGCATGGATACAGAATATGATATACTTCTAGACACAGATAGGCAAAAGAATGCTGCATTGTCTCTGTGCAATTGTATGAGAAACGCCATTTTCTTCCATAACTGGCCTTTTGTTCTGTTTAACATCAGGTTCTGACTGTAAGCGTCGCCTGTAGTAATTCAATCTACGCTGAATGCGTTTTGTCTTGCGATGTATAGAAGAATAAAAGCCAAGGTGTATTTTTACTCTTTTGACAGAATTTGTATCGAGATTCATTATACAAATACGCGACCTATTTCTTGTGTTTCGAAATAATGAGTGACGGAATTTGAAACAAAATATCAGGAAGTCGTTATATTGAACTATGATTTCTTGTAGCTTCTTCAATATTTTATATTATTTCTTTTTCTTATTCTGTTACATGTAAATACTACCATAACACGACCTCTGTCATATATTAATGAGTTTACAGGAAATTTTGCCTTGGCGTGTTCTGTGTTGAATGCGATTGAAATGTAGAATCTATATCAGAATCAATTGTTTAATTAAGATCAAATGTTCTCTAAAACATTATATATTGATTGTATCTTTGAATTCACTAAAATACCTATAAGTGGACTATTTGAACGTATGTAGGCAATTGGTGATTGCCGAGCACGGGACACAATAAAACTACAATGAAAAAGCTTATCAAACTAAAACACAACACCGAGTCGTACTGTGTCCTAGAGTGTGTTGTACCTACAAAGCGTATACTTTTAGAAGTTTATTGTTTCTTGCATTCTACTCATTAAATTCAGATAACGCGAATTATTACATTGTGGCCTATAGATTTTGTTGTCGATTATGTAAGTACAATTTTTGCTGTGCGATACAAAATCATCGTTTTCTATTGGCATAATTTACAATGAAAAATCATATTCCTATAAAAGCGTTCCACGTTGAAGGACTCTTCAAGAACTATTCTGATCTTCCAATGATTGGGTATTTTGATTGAGAGAAAATAAGCTGTTCAATGCCAAATCCTCAGAATCAGGCCAGTAAGTTTCTGAAATTGCTTCTTATAGATAAATCGTTTTCTTCACATAATTGAGAGAGGTCAAATCTTTCATTCTGATTCAATTAATATATCGTGTAGTTATTGAATATAATTATTAATCTCCAAAATTATAAAACTTAGCAACTATAGATAATAAATAACATTATAAATTATATACAGATATATCTACATTATAAGTAAATATAGATTATAAAGTAAATTACTTATTACCTATGTTTACCTTGGGAAACAAATATCATTAAAAAACAATGCTAACATAGCAGTGGTTAATAGAAGGATATCTCTGTGTTGGAATAAATACTGGTCGTTAAAAGAGATATTTTAAGGTTCTCTGGGTCTAAAGAAAACTGCAATGGACTGTTGCATTTTGCCATGCCTGTCCTATGGCTCACAAACATGGATATATACAGACAATATAAAAAACAAAATAACTGCATGTCAAAGAGCAAAGGAAAGAAGTATATTGAATATAAAGAAAATTCAAAAATTAAAAGCAGTAAGATAAGTCAAACAACATAATTTATAGATTTTCTACATCACTCACTGGGGCTTAAGTGGAAATGGGCAGGACATGTGGCGAGAATGCAAGACGAGAGATGGACAATAAAAGTCGCAAAGTAGAAAGGACCGAAAACGAGGCAGACCCCGTGCTCGCTGGGCTGATGACCTAGAGACAAATGCAGGTAACAATTGGATTAATATGAGGTAACAAGCAGAAGTGGAACGCTTTGGAAGATGCATATACCAGGCAGAGGGGATCTCATCACCAAAAAGAAATAAACAAATTAATTAAATTAACTTAATTATATTGACTATTGCTTGAAATATTAGAATGCTTTAAATATATTATGCTGATTATTATTTATTAGATTCAAATAGAAATGTGTCTTGGAATACTTACTATTCATGTGTATGTATGTAAACGATGGCAAAAATAAATGATTTTATTATTATCATGAAGTAAAAGGCCCTAATGTGTCGATGTTTTGTTACTTTTATTAGGGACATGAAGGACAATATAATTACTAAATCGTTATTATATTTTCCTAGACTTTTTATGTATTCCTCTGCTGGAAAAAGATTAATGCAAATTTTATGTAATGACAATTTTCTCACCTAACTTTGTTGATATACTAATACACATAGATATAGAATTCAAATCAAATTAGTCCACTTCACTATAAAATGTTATAAGAATAACAAAGGTAAGTTTATTACGCAAGGAGACAAATGTGTATCGTAAACCAGAGGATCTACGGGTGATATCGAAGGACGACGCACAAAGGGAGCCCGTTATATTATATATCGGTCCCTTCGCTATAAAACCCGTCTTACGAAAATCAAGGGTGGTAATACGAACGGCAACAGTTATTGTTATAAGTGCAAAATTTCATCAATAATACTATTTTCACTTTGAAATAGAAATGAATGGATGAAACACAATTACTTAAACAGGAACTTGACACAAGCGTCCTATTTCTTTCTCGTCTGCTACAGTAATGGGTTTGCTACTACCCTCTCCCCAGCGTTGCTGCTGCCCCCCCCCCCCCCCCCTTCCCTCCCTCCCTCCACACCCTTCAGGCTCCGACGCCGTCGGTGCCACCAACAATGACCTCGTATTTCAGTCGGAATTGCTCAAACACGGAACAGCGAAAACGTGGAATAGCGTTTAGAATATTTTATATAGTTCATAATAATATAACAGTACATCGTTCTGTGGTGGAAGTTATAACTATTCTAAATTGTAAAACCGTTCCAACCGCTCAGCGGGTTTAACAATGAAAGCCAGAAATGAATTTATTATTATGGATGGGAAATCCCATGGCGTGTAATATTGTTTCGGCTAGTAGTAAACATTCATTGAGTTGTGAGATGGTGGCGTAAATTGTGATCCTGTTTACTGTGTTTGGAAGTATATGAATTATAGCAACATTATCTCAGAAAAAAGACCTTCTTGTAGGTTTATTTCCCAAATATTAGGACTATGATGAATACTTAAAAAATAATATAACTTTAAAATCAGATTTAAAATCTATCTTAAAAGTCAGATGTTAAAGCATGTTTCTAATTAAACATAATCTTAAAACACACAAAATTCACTATGTTCACATCTATAATAAAATACCTTTGCTCAGACATTTTTTTTATTTAACATACTTCAATGCACATTGTCGTACAAGTGTCTTAAAACATTACCTATTTATCAACCTAACCTTTGGGTTGATCAGAAAGATACATTAGGAGGTGTGATGAGAAATATTATGAAATAAATATATAAGTTAAACAACTACAGTATAAATTTCTTAAACATACATATAATATGTAATTTCATATACATATTATATGCACATATCGTAATAAAAAAACAGAGACACTAAACCGCAACAATCCAAATATTTTATAACATATATTAATATTATTTTATCTTATAATTATATTGAAGGAGGTTTCAACATAATTATCTTAATACCGTTGGGTAAATGGGTTGCCATCTATACCACAAGGGCATAACGTAGGTCTACATCACTCCCAGCGTAGCAACTCGCAAATCTCCCAACCCACGCTTGTCTAAGAATAGGTAGATAAAGCCTTTGAACTTTAAATTTATCGAACCCAATGACATTAAAGTACCGCTATATTACAGTTTCTATAACTTGAGGTAAAATTTTCGGTCCACCGAGTATTGAGTGGACTACGGCGTAAAAACCCTACAATTACTAAAATTGTTTTAATAGGTTTATAAATAGAGATAGTACTTAAGCTGTTAAACTAGTTTAAAACTCCCTAACCTAAAACTTCTTAATCTGAAACTTATTTAAGGCCGCCGCCGAGGCAACTACATTATCACGAAAAACAATATCGGCTCTTTCCCGTATTTTCCCTAAGCGGATTTAATACTTAGGTCGTAGTACTAATTTCATATCAATTCACATCTTTAGTTGTGTAGGTCTGCTAGTAATGGAATTAGATTGATTTAGATTATTCTAATATCGATACATTGGAATTTATTGAATAAAATTTAATACATTATCGTCATTATAGTGTTTGTAATCGTCATCTGTGTCATTATTTTCAATATTGACATAGTAATCGCCTCTTGATAGTAACGGACTTAGATTGTTATAGACTCTTTTAGACACATAGGAATTTATATAGTCATTCTTGAATATCGTCATTATGTTTTTTGTAATCGTCATAATCATCGTCCCAGTCGTAATTTTTTATATTGTCGTTATAGTCGCGTTCACTTTTATAATAATTATCGCTTCGTTATTTTTCCTCTTAGTTACATATGATCCTTTAAACTTATGTTCCAATACTTCACTAACATTCATTAGCGAGAAGACTCATTCACCTACAAGTAAACGCATTCTACCTTCTCATGTTTTTTAGTGTGGCTACCTCGGGGAGAATACGCCACATTACGTTTCCTGGTACGTGGATTCCACTCGAAGTTTTTCCCTAGCGGCTATCGGTCTGGCCACGGATTAACTAACATTTGCCACTACAGATATGGCCTGTTTTCTAAACAAAGGACCCAAATTTAGTATTAGATCTTCATTATGTTTTTGTAGTTTTCTGTAGATTAAGACTGACAAGGAAGACGAAGGAAAGTCGTTGTCTTTCGGAGAGATTCTAAAAACATTTTTAAGAATACTTACTATGTATGTTCATATTACATTCTGTTGTCAGATACATGATCGATATCAACCTATAACATCTCACTGCATGGCACAGGCCTTCCCTTGCAATCGCGAGGGAGTTTCGGCCATAATCCACTATACGGGCCTGATGCAAATTGATGGATATTATAAGCACATGCACTAGATTTTTTAAATCTCAAGCACGTGGGTTTTCTTACGTTATTATCCTTCACCTCTAAGCTATTGATAAATAATTTCAAAATTCTTACTTAAGTAGAAACTCAGTACTATGCGCCAGCTCTGTCTCACATTTGTAAAGTGATATTTTTTTTATTATCACTAGCTCGGCTTATTGACATCCTCAAAGCTTTGCAGTGAAACGTCCCTATCGATGTTTTTAACTAATACATTATAAGAATTCTTGACCATTTTCCATTTGCAACTAATTGCCATCATAAATGCTACAATTACTTACAGGTTTAATACATAACAAGAGATAACAAAACAATGCACACGTTAATTTTAAGCGGAAGGGATTATAGAGGTTCTCGCGCGTAATAGTACCTGCAAGTTCATATCAGATACACATTACATTTCCAATATTCCTTCAGCACAGTTGAATTCTATTATATCTTCCATTACATCCGTATTTATCGGGCCGGATCGCATGCATTTCGTAGACATAATAGCGTTAACACGGTTTGCGTTAAGGTGTATACACACAATGTTTTTATTCGGTTCATTCGCTTTGTTCACGGTAGAACTCGGTATCCGTGACAAGCCACAAGCGGTTGTGTTTTTTATTTGTCTGTGTTCGATTTTTGTTGAAGTATGTGGTTACTATTGGTGTCAATCGATTAATGCGATTTTGTTTCGATTATCCGTGCACGGCGAGAATAAGGTTGATAAGTCAAAATCAACTGTTTAAAACTCAATTTAATTTAATTTTTGTGTATTCACTTTGAATATCGAGATGTGACTTTTATGCTGAAATCAATTTCTTTGAAGCTATCGAGTATGGAAAAATTTAAGTTTTAAGTGATACAACGTGTTAGAACTTCTTATTTAAAATTGATGTCTCTCGTTATCAATTTATTCCTACTTTGCACGGATAGGTGCAAAGCAGGATTTATATAGTAGGATATTATATTTCATATACTTATTAAGGAATTTAGAAAGCTAACATGTATAATATATTACGTACCAATACTTCTTTAAACAAATCCTTGTAACTTCTCTGGAATTTGTAAAAATATTTCATCGTCTCAAATATTGCGATATAGGTAATATGCAGGTATTTCAATTAATATCTGTTTTGAAATATTTCATTGAATACATTGATTTTAAATATTAAACTGACGTGTGTATTTTCATGGAACAAGTTCATTGGTTAGTTAACAAAGTAAAATAGACTATTATGCTTATTGGTTGTTGAGTTTTAGGGATATCCACACAGCATCGAGATCACAACAAACATTTGTCTTTAAACAAACGAATGTCCGACCGAGAATCAAATCCGGGATCTTTTACATAGCAGGCAGGTGCGGGCTAATCTGTCTTCAAGTACATACTTACTTTATACTTACTTTAAGCAAGAAATTTCTAGCAACGCCTAAATCTGCAAAAAGGCATACGGAGCAAAACATAAACCCTATTCTTACCCAGTTAAGATAATAAAGTTGCCAGCAAGAGTCTGACACTGTGTCTGCCGTCGACTGGATCGGTTAATTTTTCGCTGTGTGATTACCATTTGCATAAGCTGCGGGCCTTCACTAAATTACTTTTGCACACGAATTAATGAATCACTGGAAGGGACAGGGGACAGTGTTATTTTCATTAGATTTTGGGTGTAGACCCTCCAAAACCATTCTGATGGAAATGAATTTAAAAGTAATAATTAGGTAAAAAATAAATTAACCTACGTATTTATATCTAGAAATTCCCTTAAAATTTTATTTTATTTTTTTCTCTTAGTGGTTTTTGATCCCCGAAGGATTTTGCAAGGTCGGCGGCGCGCCCGCATACCCCCCCTGGTGTTGCAGGTGTCCATGGGCGGCGGTAACACTTACCATCACGTGGGACCGCTTGCTCGTCCGCCCAATAGTCTATAAAAAAAAAATGACATGGTACTTACTAAACCCCATACCGGTCGGGTTTCATATGCTTTATACGACTGTTAATAAAAGTATATTTATTTAGTTACAAAACGTTTGCGGCCACGAAGCTTTCCCTTTTTAACTCTCGATTTTTTTTCCAAACTAAATGCCAAACTTATCAAACTAAAACTATACTATGCCAAACTAAACTATACTTGCCAAACTAAACTATACTATGCCAAACTAAATTGTAAAATATGCTTAAATAGTGGTAACTTCTTTGGTTTTCTTTTCTATTTATTAAGGTTTGAGTAAACCTAATTGTTGATACTTACTATAAAGTTCTATGTCTTCCTTGAATAAACAAATCTTAAAATGTTTCAATGAAATCGTTTCATCAATTCCAACTTAATTGTGGATACAATATATTTACAATACTATACAATTCCAACAATATATTTTGTGAAATTAAATACAATCTACGGTTCTTCTAGTCTTACAAAATTAATGAAACGGTTACGAAACACACTTATTTTACCTTTAAAACGTTAAGAATTTTTTACGTCCACGGCCATAACAAAGTAGGTACTTACCTACACTACTAACCGGCTCACTTCCAGCAAAATTCTAATAGCTCCACCGTTCACTTTTATTACGTGCCAGCGTTAACGAGATCTCACCCAGGATATTATAATAATTATATTAACGAGTTGAGTTCGTCCGTTGATTTCATAATAAAGACTGATAGGTACAAAATTTAGTTAATCTTACTTTGTTACTTCGTCATTTTGGTCACGCACGTGCCTTTGGAGTAATCAGTTAGCTTGCGTCTATATAATTAAAGTCTGCCTTTATAGAAAAATGTCAAACTAAAGGCTTAACGCTTAACTCAAACACTTCGAACAAGGAATTGTGAATCTTATTATGTGACCAATAAGAAACATTGCATATTATCAGTCTAGTTTATTCTTAATTTTATTTAATTAATTGTGGTGAACGTTCACGAACAAAAATTGTATTTACGTAATTATCATTAAAGTCGGGTCCATATTTGTATAGTTTCATCGTTACGTGTCACCGTATCATATCTGCGACGTATTGCATGAATGTACAATAGGCTAAACTAAAAAAATATCTTAGAACTGGCTAGAAATTCGAACTTTGAAAATAAAACTCTTGAAAATTGGCAAATTGAAAATTAAGTGTGGTACGGAAAAATGAATTTAATAAGAGAACATTTTCGTTCAATGATTTTTTATGACTTTCATTGCGGTCTAAAACAGAAACAAAGTTATGAAAGACTTCAGCTAGCATTTTCTGATGAAGCCCCATCCAGTGCCACTGGTTATAATTGGTTTAGTGAATTTATACGTGATCGTACTCACCTCAGTGACGATGTTAGAGAAGGCCGTCCTGCGATGGCGGTAACGGAGGAAACCATCAAAACTGTGCGGCTCCTGATTGAAGCAGACTAACGAACAACATATCAGCAGATAGCGGCATCATTGGGTATTGGTATGAGTTAAGTTCAAACTTAAGATCACTTACGGGTAAAGAAGCTTTGTGCTAAATAGATCCCTCACAAATTTAAGCGAAGCTTACTTGGAATGGTGTTTTCAAATGCTATAAACATTCGACAATGGTCAATCGAGTGCTGTTTTTGATATAGTAACAGGTGATGAAAGCTGGATCTACTGCTATGAGCCTGAAACTAAGAAGAAATCTGTGCAGTAGGTCTTTCCTTTCGAAGAGTTGCTGACGAAAGTGAAGTGAGGACGGAGTGCTGACAAGAAGATAATTGCCTCCTTCTTTGGCAGATCGATTGTACCTCTTTGCTACTATAATTTTAGAAAATAAAATAATAGTATATGAACAGCTGCTTGCCTTGTGTTTTGGAAAAAGTCAAAGAGCGACGCCCACGAAGCAGAATGATCCTTCATCACGATAATGCCCCAGCTCACTCCGCCAGACAAACGAAGCAATTACTATAAATATAGAGTTAATGGGTCACCCGCCATACAGTTCCGACCTTGGGGTCTATGATTTTTATTTATTCCATACAATTGAAGATACACTCAAAGTAATACGTTTCATGAATGCAGAAGAGGCAGTGACGGCCTTCCAAACGGTTGTTGAAGAGGTGTCTAAAGAAGGGTGGGTTGAATGCTTCACACAATGGTTTCATCGCATGAAAATGTGTATCGATTGTCCTGGGGAATTCCATTAATTTTCTATCCATTTCTTTCCATTTTTATATCTGATTTCATTTTTGAGATTTTAAAAACTTTGAGTGTCACCGACGTAACTATTAACGTGCTTTGATATGCAGTTACAACGGCGACGTTACTGCGTATCACAACACGTCCATACAAAAGTTTTCGCAACACGTCGCGTCGTGGATACGACTCGGTGAAACGCATCTGTGAAATGACACAAATGTGGACTCGGCTTAAGATAGGTACCGATTCTTCGAACCATATGTGTATTTTGTTTCGAAATACCTATTTATAATAAGCAATACTTGAATACCTGAATACCTTACTTGAATCTTAATATTCTGCATAATAACTTCTTATGGCCTTAACGTCCCACTGCAAAGAATGGGCTAATAGAATTATATACATATTTAGTTTGATTTGTAAGGACCATAGAAATATTGTATACAATACAAAATCAAAACGAAAATAATAATTCACAAGTGAATAACACTAATGTGTTATTCACTTGTTAGTTAAAAATTATTTTAGGTAAAAATTATTTTAGGTACAATTATTAGTTAAAAAAGTTATTTTAGGATACATTGATATGTATCCTAAAATAACTTTTTTAACTCCAAAGTTCTAAATACATTTTTTTAATGTGAAAAAGTCAACCGCATTTTTCCGGCATCCTAGTTTAATAAATTAAAGCTTAAATAGCTTCCTATACCGTTAAAAACTCGGCCTCACTTTGGGGATTAATTTACAGAAAGCTTGTTTTCAGGTTTCCTTGTAACTTCGTGATAATTTTATGAGTGCTACACACGAAAGTTCAAGTGGTTATAACACTCCTAAATTATTAGCAACCTTACATTCTTACTTTGATGGGTGGGAAAGTTTATAACGGCCTGCTTATATATTGAATTTTCATGGAGTTTTTGGCAGGAACCTGAGAAGTAAAATTGAGTTTTTGTTTGATTATTGTAAAAAATTATATATTGTGGTGTTTGTGGTTTAATAGTGAAAGTTTATTGAACTTCAAAGTGCCTAGTGTTAGGGGATAATGTTTGTGATAATTAAATAAAAGCGTGAGACTGCATTTTTCGTGTTCTTCCAAGGAGTCCATCTCTGTCCCCAGTAAACCTACTATGACTTTACTCAGCGACTCCTACTTTGACAGGAGTAGACAATGACGTGATAAAAACAATTCCGTTTTATTATTTGCAATGTGTGTGACCCTTTGACTATGCCGGTGTCCAAATAAATTATATAAAAATACTTATTTACTTATTTACTAGTATTTATTAGTATTTTGTCGTGTAACAAGGTTTGAAACATAAAAGTCAAACGCAAAGGCTATTTTCGAGAGTAGAATCGATCTTACCTGTTTATACATTCGTTTTTTTTCAAAAATTATTGTCCATTTCTAGTACTTATATTTTTTCTTCTATGAGTTTTGACGCAAAACAAATACACTCATTGCAACTACCTGGTGAGGGGTAGGCTCCCGGTCATTACCCTGTATTGAGTACTAAGCGCTACGAACGTTTTAGATACAACAGCAAAACTTAAATGAATGTGTCGAAACAAATAAGCACTTAGTTAAAGTGTAAAGGGCAGGAACTGCATATTATTATGACTGAGATAATGTAGACAAGATAATAGGGACTGATAATAGCTAGTTGGATCGATGATGTTCAGAAAGTTATCGCCAGTTGGGGGATGAGAAAGATTGTGCACGATAGAGAGCCACAGTGAAGAGCAGTGAAGAGGTACAGGTTGATATATTGTATATTGTATACATAATATGTATATGTATTAAATAATTACCTATATATTTTTTTGGTTACTTAACAAATGTAAAAATACATAGACAAGATCTAATAGGAATAGAAAAGTATCCGATACCCGGGGATCTCTTTTAGAATCTTATTTTGTACTTTAGGTTTCGGTGAATATTGACAATCGCCGGTAACAATGACTAAATGAATTGATAACTGAAATTCTTTAATTTAAGATAAATTTTGGATTCATACACCAGTGACACTGGCGTTGATGAATGATGAAAACATGATAAAAACCTTATTAATATATAAAGACATACACAAAGCTTTTGTTGTATTTGTCAGAACATATTTGTTGGATCTCTTTCCGTATTA
Organism: Sesia apiformis; assembly: GCA_914767545.1. Classification (NCBI taxonomy): domain Eukaryota; kingdom Metazoa; phylum Arthropoda; class Insecta; order Lepidoptera; family Sesiidae; genus Sesia; species Sesia apiformis. The sequence continues at coordinate 11,619,721 of OU611955.1, forward strand.
ACCTATAACACCCACTGCAGAGCACTGGCCTTAACCTGCGATTACGACTAATTTAAGTCATAATCTACCACGTGGCTCTAGTGATATAATGGATATTGCAGATATCCAGTATTTCTTATTATAATCCATCTGTCTGTCACAAGTCCTATAAATTACGTCTGATTTTGATGTGTTTCATATAGATATGTATTGTTTTATTATTCTCAATTATGCATAGATAAGTAATGACGGACCTAATTATGTTACATAGCTATATGGAAAGCTATATGTTCTCCTTGGGTAAGTAAATCATCGATAAAAAATAACGCTGGATTGGTCTTCATAAACGCAGAAAGACTTATTAGTCTTCATGCAGCGTTAAGTCGTAGCGTTATGAAGAAAAAACTATTTTCGAATTTTTTTTTCAAACTTGTCCTAAGATGTGTCACGCGATGACTCGATTACAATATGGGAGGAGGTGCAAACTGATTGGTGCAGGTAATGAACCACATCCACGTGGATGAAAACGAAGTATGTTTTATTTCACTCATTTTATAGTTACAGTTCACTGGTGACAATCGTTAATGAAAAGTAAATGTAATCTTTCCTCAAATCTTTCCTAAAGGTTCCCCAAACGGCATTGGTTTGTCTTAACCTCAACCGGTGTACAAACATGTGTACCTTTGCCAACGGGTCAACCTATCTATACCGTGATCACCTGAATGCGCTCCTTATAAGGTTTGAAATGGTTTTGAGGACATCAGCGTGTACTCGTAGTGTGTATAAACCCGTAACGGGTGTATATTATAAAATTTGAATTTAACCTAACAATTTCAGTGTTTTAATAAATGGTAACGGACATTGTTAAGTTTCATTGGTGAATGTTGATATCATCAATTTCCAATTTCTAATCATCATCCAATTTCCATCAATCATCAATTTCCAATATTGATAGTAACACGCACATTTTATTATTTTCAGGGCGAAAGGTTAATATCCCTAACGAAGTATCGTAAATCCTCTAAACATAGTATTGTTGTGAGTCGGCCAATGGCTGAAGAATCTAACTTTATACTTATTCTGTGTTTTTACATCATCATCATCATCATCATCTCAGCCTTTAGACGTCCACTGCTGGACATAGGCCTCCCCCATTGTCCGCCATTTAGACCTATCGGCAGCGACCTGCATCCAGTGTTTTTACTCGTACCTTTAAATATTTAAGCAATACTTGTATAGTTGCTTAATTTTTATTGTATTTTTAAGTAATTTTTATTAATTTATTAATTAATTAATTTTATTAATTGTATTTTATTAATTTTATTATTAGTCTTTATTGTCTTCTTATATAAATGTGTATTTAAAAAAACACATATAGTGACAAAAAAATAATTTAAACTGTTTTAAAATACTGGTAAACTACAGGTTTTAAAATGCCAGTAAGGTGTACAATAAAATAAAATTTCAGAGATTAATTTCGGTCTCTAAATCATATCTAATCAGACAAAAAATATATTAAATTTGAAAATACAGAAATAACAGATGTGCATTGTAAATGATTCTGAGTTTCTACGAAAGAACGGATTTTTTAAAAAATGTGACCATCTCGGTGGTGAGGGAATACACAGTGAGGAAACTTGTATGCTCAAGAGATACAAAAAGATCTGGAATATGTACTCGTATGTGTATTCACTAATCCGCATTGGACTCGCGTGGTGGTATGTCGCCAGAAACCCCCTAGTGGTATAGTGCCCTGCAGTGGGACGTTATAGCCCGACATCATATCATTTTAAACGATTTACAGATCAATAGCTGTGACGTCACACCGCCATTGTCCTAGAAAACGACAGGAAGTTTGCTCTCCCGACCCTTTGCACGCTTCTCCTTAATGGGCCTAATTCTCACAACTAAAATTGAATAAACTGTTTGTCGTACACCTCTCTTACCCTTATAAAGATAGATTTATAAGCATCAATACTTAAATTCGGTGAAACTAGATAGCGTATAATAGAATTAATGCAAAGTGAGAAAATTTGTTACAAATTAAACATTACAATTGTACATTAAATATTTCATATTCTAGAATATTTGGAAATCAATGGAAAGACAATGAAGTAATACCTACTGCATCTGTTAAGTTTTCATTTATTATTAGATTATTATTATTAGGAATTAACCTTTTTTTATGACATTTCACAAGTAAATTTCCAAAATATTTTGAAGAAATTGTATAACAACTTTTGCGCGGAACACATTATAATTAACCTCTACATTATTTTTTATTATAACCTGAAAAGTTTATAATCCCTGCGTAAGTTTAATAAACATAAATTCATTTTACGCAAAGTCCATTCAGTTTTCAAATGTCATATATTTAACAATAATTCATCTATAACCTCATCCAGATTCCTTTGTGTCCTCCGGGAATGCCTCGAGACGGCGTGGATTACCTTTGTTTGCCCTCGGAGTCGGTACAAAGCGAGCAGTCTGTTGACATTGACAGTCACGGTAAATACTCGGTTTACCTTTATTTACCGAGCGGACGTAATACGTTGAACAATACTACTGATCAAACAAGAACTGAGAAGAATGTATGAGTAACATTCTAATGCTATCTAGTCTATTGATTCGTACAGTTTCAGTGGACTGGCTTATTGATTGCTAACTGAGTTTCAGCAGTCTAAAAGATCTTTCGTTATATCTTTTGTTTATCTATTAACTGTTTTTTTTTTTTTATAGACTAGTGGGCGGACGAGCAAGCTGTCCCACGTGATGGTAAGTGTTACCGCCGCCCATGGGTACCTGCAACACCAGGGGGCATGTGGGCGCGCCGCCGACCTTGCAAAATCCTATTCACAGCTCTCTTGAAGAACCCGTAGCTCAATGGAAAGACCTCTTGAGGCAGTTCGTTCCACAGTCTACGGGTTCGCGGTATAAAATAGTTTTTGGACCGAACAGTGCGTGACACCTCCGTATCGAGGAAATGCGGAAGGACCGCACTTCTGTGACGGGAGGTGCGGTTGTAGAAATCCGAGGTGGGAATTATATTAAACAATTCTTCAGAGCACTCCCCATTGTACAGGCGGTAGAACACACAGAGAGACGCAACGTCTCTCCGAATGCTGAGGGATTCTAAACCGCCCGTGAAAGTGAGATCGTCGACAATACGAACAGTGGATGGAGTCAAATGGGTCCAATTGGTATTTCGGTGCGCTGGCCCAGAGATGAGAGCAGTACTCCATATGGGGCCTCACCTGAGCTTTGTAAAGCATAAGGAGTTGCCCAGGTTTGAAGTACCGCTTCGCTCTGTTCAGCACACCGAGCTTTTTGGAGGCCATTTTGGCTTACGAGTAAATCAAAACTCTTGACTTTATTTTCCATCTACGACAATATCCGCTTTTCACTAGGTGGACAGTCAACTCTTCTGCCATTTTCTTTATATTTTTTAGAAGTATGGTAAAGTGAACAATTAATAAGTGTTTGTATACTATCCTAAATGCTTGCTTGGTCTTCAGTTCCGGAGTACTTTGTTGATCATATTGAGATTAGACAGAAAGTGCGAAAATGTTTCCTGAATTATTATTATTCACGTAAATTTTGTTGAGCGCGTCCGTAGTAATTGTGAACTAGTTTGTTTGGTCCGATTGTCACGTAGGGTGTCGCTAAAATGATGATGTCAGCCGTTTTAAATGTCTCATTACAGGTTATAAGCCTCTCTAGTAAATCACTAAAGGGTTTCAGGCCATAATCCAACACGCGGACTCAGTGCGGTCGGTGTTTACACGTGCTCTATAATTTTTTTTACATTCTGGAATATGCAGGTTTCTTCACGATGTATTTCTTCACCGCCAAGCTAGTAATAATTTTATATTGTATATTTCAACAATATGTTTGCAGTACACAGTTACTTCATAGTCTGATTTTTCAAATATCTCATCTCAACAGCTCATAAATATTATAAACACCTACTTTCTATAACGATTTATGTCACGTAGCCAGGGGACCGCTAGGGAACACCCAACTACGCCCGCTACGCCGAGCTCGTGATTAAGGATCGAGAATGAATCCGAAACTAGTTGAAGTTCCCCGACTAGAGTATTTTGTGACACAAATCTCTCATACTCATTCAAAACTACGACCCACTTTAAGTCCATGGGGATTGAGAACGGATGTTTTTTTTTTAACCAACATCCGTAGCGCAATGTTATGAAGTAAAACAGTATGCAATATTCATACTAACTTGAAATGATGAGATCCGGAAGACGGCAACGTCATGTTGCATGCGACTTATGAGGAAAATATTGTTCTCACGCGTCTACCTACTTCCTGTCAGGTGAACTTCGAGACTAGCGCTCAACTTCCCTTCTGTTTTTATTTAACTCTACTGTGTCTGTATTCAATTGGATTGATTACAATGTTGCTTACATCACTTTAAACACAATTATCGAGTGCTGTTCTACGTAGAAAAAACTATAAAACATGAACAACAATTGAACTAACTGTTTATGTTTCTCAAAAGAAAAGGACGCGCTTCTCTTTTATAGTCTTTTATAGTCAATTTTATTTCTTTTTATAATTAAGATTAACAAGTTAATTGCAACGTTTTTAAAGTATCTCTGTGGTATTAAACATAAGTATGGCTATACAAAATAACATACATAAGTATTTCCTGAGGAAGGAATTACATGTAGAAAAATGGTATCTTGATTTTTACGAATAGTAAGAGGTTATAAAAAGGGTATAAACATATGGAAGACGCAGACACTATTAAAAGAAGAGCAATAAACAAAATAACGGTGGATGGCGATGCACATAAACCTTTATATACTTAGGGTATATTATAAACATGTCAGAGGCGAAATACCGGCAAAGTTATGTTCCCACCAGACACGATTCCTCTCATAATATTATTTGCTGGCGTAGGAACGTGACTCGAATTTTGCCAGATACCTGGTTATGACGATATGAAATTGTTGCCACAGAAAACTTGCTTATTTAACTTTGGCAATGCGGAGAGCGTACATGCGGCGTACCTACCTACTTTGCTTAATGTACAACCTGAAATCTCGTAGATATGTCGTTTCCGACTGTTCTCGGAGGTTTTCTATTTTTATTGTTCGTTATATTCGTTATGAGAGTAGTCGGTGTGAATGTGGTATGGCAGATGAGGACTTGCACCATGTTCTATGGTGATGTCCTCTATACGAGGAGAATCGACAGAGCACGTTAAAGGGGATTGCACGGCGGGAGGAGGGACCGGTATACTACTGCGACCTCGTCTCCTCGGAAGCGAACTTCCGCGGGCTCAGAGAGTTTGCAAACCGATGGCACAGGAAAAGGAGCCCAAAAGAACTGCTCGGCGCTGAAGTACTATAAAGTATCGTAGAACAGCCCCAGAAAGGGGAGAGTGACCAAGGGACACAGGCATAGAAATTACTTGTAGGAAGGCAGAGCAGATACGCGCCGGAACATAGCCCCTAGTCGGCGAGTACGGCGCGTATCTCCCGACGATTCGGTCCGTATAACCAAGAGGTTGGTTCGGTTGTTGCTACGGGCGGAGGTGGGCCATGTTCATTATATAACGATGCGACTTACGCATTTTTTAAGTTTAACTTCGTATATTTTAATTAGCGATTATGAATTATTGCAGATATTCTAAAATTAGAAGTGACTTACCTATAAAATGATCTTATTTAATGAAATTTAATGTCACTCTGAAATGTTTTATTCGAAAAAAATATGTAAATAGAAGAAAAACGGATCACAATTTGAATATGAATATAGGCTTTTTGACAAGCTAATCCTATTCCGCGGCATTGTTCCGGACTTTGTCACAGTTTATTTTTCATTTACACTATGACATTGTTAAAGATCACCTTGTTATATAAAATCTCTACATTTTCCAAGAGATTTATCGATTTTTTTAAAAATAAAAATGCTCTAAATGTAAATGAAGCACGAAACTAAATGCCTATTGGAATAAGTATCCTATATAATTACCGAAACTTCAAATGCAAACTGCTTCAATTCAAATCCTATCGCATTTCTTTTGTTTTTTATGCATGGAGAATTAAGGCTAGCGCACATTACAGCCGCGTCGCGCCGCAGCACGTCACACTGCAAAACTGCGACAGCGCACATGTTACAGACGCTGCGGGACGCAACTCAACCCAATAATTTAAGTCACTTAGCTGTTGACATTCAATTCTTCACGTCATCGCACAGAGAATAACAATAAATGCGGCCGTCCATCGCTCATTGAGGCGGTCCGCTTCGCAGCGCCACGTGGCATAACATCGGAGCATAAATACGGCTGGCAAGCGATCCGACAGGGCGCTGAGCTGCAATGCGATACGGCCCGCCTGAAGTGTGCGGTGGTTTATATAAAATGTATGAAAATAATTCAGTAGGATTTTTGCAATGTTATGCGGTGCGGTTTAGCCTTTAAGCAGTGCTTCTAGAGATCGTATTGAGAAACTTTAAATTTTCATATAGAAAAAAAACGATTAAAGTAACAACTGCAAAGGACAGAAAATTACACTAGGGCCACAATCCACCGGTTCTCGAGATTAATGAGAACAAACAGGCTAAAACATAAAAAATGTTGTTTGTCCGCATAATCAAAAATATCTTAGTCTTTACCCGACTGCGGAACGCGAGGAGGGATACGTTTTTCACAGATATGTATGTATGTTTCTTTATTCTCTCGCAGAGCTTCAACGGAGTGACCGATTTTAATGAACGATGTGTCATTAGATTCATATTACTATCACGAATGCTACTAGCGTATTGGATTCCTTAAAAGTTCAAAATGGCGGATTTAAGGCGGCATATTTAAAATAAAAAAAGTGTATGAAACTCTTTGACTGGTATATCAAATTAAATGACTTAAAAAGGCCATTCCAAAGATATATATATAATACTAGTATTTAGACCGACTTCTCCCGAGAAATTTAATATAACTTCTTCAATATGAGGGGGAGAGTGCACGCTGCAATCCAACAGCCGCTGGGCGCACTCGACTGGCCACGTTACCCCTCTCTCACAGAAGACTACCTTGAAATGTACTGCATTTCCCACTTTATCTTATTTGCCAGAGCCCATTCCCATCCTATCCCTCCCCATTTCCCCAACCCTTTCTCCAAATCCATTCCTATATCCAAAGGTAGGCAGCGCATCCGGGGGCGTGCCAACGTTGTCATTTTGGACTAATGTTGGCATGTATCACGGATATCTATGGGCTACAGTATCCACTTACCATCAGGTGGACTGTATGCTCGTCTGCCACCTTCGTTCATAAAAAAAAAATGTTGTAAATACGTTGATTGACATTAAACTTGCAGTGGAAAAAAGACTATTTGATTCAGATGGTACTGGAACTTTATATAAGGGCTTACAGAGAGACTTCCGATGAATACCTACTATAAAAATACATCTGTCGTGTACAAAATTTCAAAAGCTCGCTATAACGATTTAATTTGGACGGGTTCTCTCTAACAAATTATATAGAAATAGAAAACCTCCAGCAATCTGACGAGACTGCAAAAAAATAGCAATATAAAATTTTAATATGGTCGCGCCGTACTGGAGAGCCGTACTGAATTCACGTTTCATACATAGTTGGGCCCAAAAGTCAAAGTGACGGTCAACAAAAGAAAGGTATCACTTCTGTTGAGGAAGTCAGTACTACCATTTTTCAGCATGGCACCAAGTCTGTACGACCATTCCTTTAGCTCATTTTTTCAGCCCGAAAATTGTTTTCCATATATTTTATAAAAAAATAAAACGTCAGGCTGGCGAAAAAAGTGATATGAGCATGTTGGGAAGGTGACATTGAACAAAGATTAGTATGGCACCAAACCTCTGCCAGTATTCCTACTGTTGTTTGAGTCCTAAAATCAGATTTTCCATAAATCCAACCAAAACATGAAAAGACAGTGAAGAATCAATTTTCTTACTTATTTTGTGCTCTTAAGAACAACATTCGTCTAACTCTCTAACATGATAATGATCATTGTTTATTCCTTTTGTTCGATTATAGCTAATTAATTGAATACTTAATGAAGGCTAATAAAAGAAAACAAATGTTGTCCTTTATATGTAAATACATATAATATATGTATGTATGTCGGGATAACTAAAATGAAATATATCGATGAAATATTTGAATTAGAAAAAAATAAGACTCACAAACATTTACATTTCGCCTCTTTTAAAATTTAATATGCTAGTTATTAAGAATGCCCCAACGTGAAATTTCGTGACACTTCTATTAGTGCAGACATAAAATTTCGTTATGTTTAAGGGCAAACCGTAGCCGGAATTAAAAAAGCTTTTTCCTGTTCTAGAGATTTCGTCATGTAGTTATGAGGACATTAAAGTTAATGGACCCCTCGGCACCGTCGCCCACCTCGGTGGCTTTATGAGTTTATAGGTGAGGTATCTCGGCAACAACATTTTATTCGCAATGTATTTCGTCTTTGAAAGCTTTTTGCCGCTTCGCGAAAATTTCCTTCACAACAAATTGTTAAATGTGTATGAAAAAGATTTATTCCGTTTGTATCTACTGGTATTCGCTAGTTCCGAATGCAGATTCGTCGCTAGTTAATTCTATGTGTTTTTCAAACAGACTGGCAAATGAGACGGCATTTGCGAGGCGAGGATGGTAATGTCAGCGAGCCAGTAAATTTTCCAGATAAGCGCCCCTCTGACGCTTAGGCCAAGCTCGCTCACTTATTTCATTAAGTTATTTGCTTTCACTCCAACTCGTTGCTAACAAAACAGCCGAGTATTTACTACTAATATCTGCGTTCACGCATTGAAACATTGAACACTTTAACAATCTTTATCTAGCTTCAAAAGTCAATTTTCTAAACACTATTTAGCTTTATAGTCTGTTATTACAAAAGACGGACTCAATGCCATACAGCATGACTTTGGGCTAAACAGGACATGAAGTGGTAGTGGAGTAAATGAATGTAACAAATACAGATGATAGAAACTTGTGTAAGTAAATATTAAAATGTAAATCAATATTAACATATAAAGGTAACATAATAGCTATCTATCTATAAATGTTATTCTTCTTTTATTATTTACTTTTAGTTTTCGCCTTTAATCTCTCCTTTGTAACTTTATTTATATGTATATTTCTTCAATCTTATCATCGCTTGTATTACTACTTTCCTCTTATTCTAATTATCCTTTTGTTTTTACTAAATTTAATAACTTTTTGTATTGTTATATGTTTTGTGATATGTAGGTATTGTATATTATGTAATTATGTATACTGTACATCCTATATCAAGGATTAAAATATGTGTTTTCTCTGTACCCTAAGGCTGTGTGGCAGAGATAGCTTTTAGCGATACAACCGCCTTTTGTGTATTCCTGTATTTACAATGTGTGTTTCTGTTTTATTTTGTTTTAGTGTGCAATTAAGAGTTTATCTATCGATTTATCTATCTCTATATAGGACTAAGCTGTGACTGTAGGTTTCCTCTTATTTTACATGTTATACGGCTACAATATGCAAAACTTTCTCTGACATATGATTCTAATAAATGACGTAATATTGTATGGAGTATAATTATGCCCCGTTATTTGTGTCATCTGTCCATCACGTACGATGTAAATTGTCCCGAATGTCTCACACAACATTAAATACAGTAATTATCTCCACCCGACAAGCGAAGCGGCGCCGTCAAGCATGTAATCATTTAGATGTTCCATTATGAACGGAATTCAAGGTTCATAATTGTTTTAGATGCGAAAAATCCTACACCTGTTTCAAGTTTCCAACTGAACTAATTTCGTGTTCATCTATGTAGTTCCTCTGAGATTTTCGTTTTGCACCTACGTAAATTGTGCTGGAAATCCGAACCGGCGTCGTTAGTTCTGCGCGGGGGTTTCCCCGGGGCCAGGTCGGGCAGGGGACGCGGCAACCTTCATAAATCTTTTTCTCGAGCTTCCCGCAACTAACAAGCCGACACTCTCCATTCGGATCGAAACCCTCGCTAGGTAAATAATCGTGCAAACTTTCATAATAACACACTTTAAACATCCTTTAAACGGATTAAAACTCCAAACTGATAGTATTTTCCTATTAATCATAGAGTGCTTGAAGGAGGCCGCCCGCTATAGGTGCTAGAAGTAATTTAATAATCTAAGGGACGTCTCGCCGCGATTCGCTCCTTTATAAATCAATTTTATCGAGCTGCCTTCGCTGCGGATTAAAATTATTACTGCTCTAGCTGGGGGTGGCACACTTTACTATTGTGTGACCTTGTTACACATTTGTAAAGCCGCCTTTTGCGAGTGGAGTGCACTAAATTACTTAAATTACAGAATAGTACTTATTGCTTATATTTTCAAAGAATACAACTCTAAACAGTTAATGCTAACTAGTGTTTTTTACTATAACTGCACGCTTATTATTTTGAAACTTTGAACAGTATTTAAGTAATAAATGTTGTATTTAAAGCGAATAAATTATCCCTCTTGCTGTGGCGTTCTGTGTAATTTATTATGTACCTACCAATTATTTCTGATTAAAATGCTGTGTAAATATGTATATTGAATCAATATTTTCCACGAAGCAGCGCCTTATTTATTCAGTGGAGCCATTGTGGTTTAGGTTAAGCCTATTATAACCAAGTACTGTTGGGCCACGCTCACTAACCTGTAAACGCATAACACAACACTATTACCACACTACACTCTACACAATAATTAACAAATTGTTTATTAGAGCATAGATCAATTTTTGTTAAATTAATTTGCAACTGTTAATTAATTAGCGTATAGTGTCGGCCGGCTATAAAATAGGTGTCACCTCATCACTTCCCGTGAGTGTCGTAAAAGGCGACTAAGGGCTGCTGCCACAAGCCCTGAAGAACTACTCTAAAAGAGTGGACCCGCTAACCCGCTTGGTCAGCTTGGCGTTATAAAGCTAGATATATATACTCCCTCATGCACAAGACAATGTGCTTGAGGAAGATACTGAAAGATATCCAGCAGCAGATACTGAAAGAGCTTGTTATACTTACGAATTTGCAAGTACGTTGGCTTTTGTTATACTTTCGACAAATTAAGAGTTAAGCTACTTTTAAACATTGAAGAGTATTTTCATAATTACGTATCCCAAATAAGGTGGAGTAATATAATAGGTGGATTATAGGATTCGTTTCGAGTTCGGTTTGGGTGAAGTGTGATTGTCATTTTCAAGTATTATTGTTAATATGTATCTCATATATTATAAGGTTATAAAAAATTACCATAATTCCGAAACATTGCGGCAAATTCTTTGACAGATATTAATGAATTCTTTCTGAGTGGTGATCAATCAAGTTTTGGTTAAAGCAAAATTTTTGCTCAAGCTACCTATGAATCTGCAAAGAATGTTCAATACTATGTAAATAATACTGAGATAACTAATTAAAAATGCAAAATGCATAACACACTGTATATGACACATGACGTGACATATATAAACATATGACATGTGTTTCTGATAAAATACTGATGTTTATCTATTTAAACGGGTCTTCACGCGATCATCGTTGGTGCAACTCAACCGAAATTTCGAGTAAAATAAATAAGGTAAACATTCGCGTTAAGACCCGTTCAAATAGATAAATATGTTTTTTTTTATAGGCGAGTGGGCGGACGAGCAAGTGGTCCCACGTGGTGGTAAGCGTTACCGCCGTCCATGGACACCTGCAACACCGGGAGGTTTGCCGGTGTGCTGCCGACCTTGCAAAATCCTATTCACAGCTATCCTATCCTTAATATGTGTGAGAAACGCGAAAATCTCAAATGTTAAACTACGGATGGTTCTCATTATGTATGATGATGATAATATTAAGCATTATTCCAATTATTAGTAACAAAAAGTAACGTGAAATCATGCAAATGATATTTCAATATGTTAATAGAGGTCATTTCTTTTTGTTTCAGCATCGTTGGAGAAGTGTGTGCGCACTGGGCACGGGTAGCCTGGCGTTGCTGTACTGGCGATTGCGGTTGGCTGGGGCACCGACTCCCTTCGCCGCGGCAGACAATCCGGCCGCCCGCGACACCTCCTTTCTCACAAGAACTTACACGTTCGCATATCTTCCTGTGTTCAATTTCTTCCTTCTTTTATACCCATTCCACCTCAGTTTCGACTGGTCAATGGACTCCATACCCCGTATAACTACAATCTTCGACTCGCGTAACTTCGCTACAGTCATCTTCTACGCCGTGTTATCTAAAGTGACGTGGCGAGCCATCGTAAAAGAATTCAAAAGGCACCAAGAAAACCCCACTAAGGAAGCAAAGTATTACAAGAAACAGAATTGCAAAATGAAACACAAATGGAATTATAATTGTAAACAGTACAGCAGAGGGCAAGACTGCGTTGAAAGAAAAAGTCATCATGCGCCTCACAAAGAAAATGTGTCATCCAAGAAACTATTGTGTCCGTGCAACGGTTGTAACCATACGCTGACTGATGAACATACGAGTGTGTGCCGCGCCATCAACAACAATAATACGATCATGCACCTCTCTACTTGCATATGTCCAAGTGCTCATGCAAAATCTAGGAAGCATCCTCCACATAGACATGTTTATCGCAGTCCTCAAGTTGCGTTACTAATGTTCATAGCCTTTACGGTGCTACCGTTCATTCCCGCAACAAATATTCTGTTCTATGTCGGATTCGTGGTAGCGGAGCGTGTGCTATACATGCCCAGTGTGGGGTTCTGTTTACTGCTCGGTTTGGGAGCGGGTGTATTAACGCGAAGTTGGCACCGCAATGAAACACGAAGCCGGGTCTTTATGTTGACTTTGATGGTTGTGCTGTCAAGCATGTGTGTGTGTACGCTGCGGAGGAACCATGATTGGCGGGATGAAGAGAGTCTGTTCAGGAGTGCGCTTCATATTAACCCACCAAAAGGTGAGTTTTAACAAATTGAATTATTTAAGTTTTTATTGCAAGCAAAAAGTCTGTTGGATCTGTCTGGATATATTTTAAATTTATATATGTATGAAATTGTTGCTAAAATACTGATAACGTACGAAATTAGATACTTGCTTGTGTATATACTTATGATATTATAATAGGATAATTATGACTTCCGTGTTTTAGAAGGAAATATACAAAATCGTCTACTTCGTTGCTCCAAAAGTTCTACTGTTTCGTAAAGACCACGAGTTTTCAATTATGCACAGGCCTGTCATATTAATCGTCAGTCAACGTCGCGCCAAATTTTGCGAGTTCATGCCATAATATTTGAGGCCGGCGAAGGCGGCATCTACTCGGTACCTTTCTCAAAGTTTGTTCGAGTTGCTCCCTCGTTACCGCTCAAAACTAAGACACAATTAATTTGTTTGAGAGACAGCTACAAACTACCTGTCCGCGGCGTGTTAGTTCCTCAAACTTGGAAAAGAGGCTGTCACGGCACGACTGCCAAGCGAGTACTCGTGAGTTTGTAATGTATTCACTGCCTCTACTACAGTCAAACTCTTGACCTTTCTAGGACGCTATTAAACATGCATGTGCGACGTCCCGAGGGAGGCCGCCTCGGCTCTCTGTTCACATCACAAACTTGTTTGTAAAAAGAAAAGTTTGCTCTGATGGTTCTCGCTTTGCCTCACTGCATTCACCGCATTAAATGCTTTATTCAATTCCGACAGAGATTTAGAAACTTTATATTGGAAATGTACTTTTGCATTTCGTATAATGATTTACCATAACTTCATATATAATACATTATATTTTTAGTATAAACGAACCATAAGCGTAATGTACTCGTATTAACATAACGCATCATGGAAAATCATTAAAGAGATTTCAGTGCAAAAAGATGAATAGCATATTGTAACGTATGAATAAGCACGAGCACGCTTGTACTTTCATGGGTACTTTCAATAAAATCAAAATCTCCAATAGATATCCAACATTATCAACAGGTCTCCCAACTTAAATTTATAAGAGATACCCTATCGAAAGGGAAGAAACATAACTTATTCTGAAGCCACAAATAAGATAACAAAATATGCTCCCCTTACCAGAAAAACAATATTTCACGTAAATTATGACACTTTATCGAAGGGTCTCCGATGTAACACTATCTAACTTATTTGCGATGGGTTTGTAAGGAGAAAAAAAAATAAGGCCAGGCTTGCTTTTTAAAAGTTTTCTACCGAACTTCTTGTATTTTACGAGGTCCGAAATCACTTGTAAAATATTGAGGAGGCGCGTCGCGGCAGCTGGGACATAAATTATTTTCTCGTGAGGATTGCACACAATGGTAGTGGCAGAAAGGAGTTGCGAAGTGTGTTAAAGTCCTTTTATGTACGGAAACGTATGTACTGTGTACTGGAGTGTGTAGTTGAGAAACATTTCTCAAGAATGTTTTGAGTGCCCACTGTGAATATTATTTATGAGTTCGGGTCGTGTTTGGGTTACTTCAAAGTTTTTTGAATTTCTCGCCTTTTATGGTTTAATTAGCAGTATTGATTTCTGTGTGAAGTACACTGTCACCAATAGATAGGTTTTAGACAAGCGAATAATAACAATAATAACATCAAACTTATTTTAGACTAAACAAGTAATTCTTAGTACAAATAAATATTTTCGTTGAATCGTTTTTTTTTGTATTCACTGAATACAAAAAAAAAAAGAAATTAATCTCTAGTTAACATTCTATCAGTATACATATAAGAATGTCGAGTTGTACATAAATATAGGTTAAACTTATAGGTATACAGTGTATATTCAACAGTGAAATGAAATATGTTGATGGTATGGTATGGTGGTAAGACTTTTTTTTTTTTTTTTTTTTAACGTGGGTAATCCATCATGAGATACGCCCCCGCCGACACCTTGGCGGGAGAGTATGCCGGACTCTTACCGACTAAAACCCCACGAATACCATCTCTCCACCTAGTGCCGAGGTTACGGGAACGCTTCAGCACTCGTCCGCGACCTCGGTGGTGGCGGCCCGCCAGTGCGGGCCCCGGACTGATGTTCGCCGGCCCATGGGGAAAGAAACGCCGTCCACCCAGGCAGTGCCCCTGTACCTGGGTAACCCTATTTTGTCACTGGGATGTCTGTGACATCTCAGGACCATCCACCTACTTTTTCTCCACCGTGCCCTCTGCTCATACAGAGGGACACGCAGAGACGATCCCTGATTCTCCGCAGTGCCCTCCGTCTCGATAGAGGGACACGCGGAGACCGTCCATGTTTCTCCAAATATCCCCAGCTTCAAAGGGATACGCAGAGAAACCTAAGGGGTAACACCGTCCACCCAGGCAGAGCCCCTGTACCCGGGTAATATCGTCTCCTTGTTCTCCGCTGTGCCCTCGGAACATGAGCCCGAGGAACACGCGGAGACCGTCCCTTTCTCTCCATGCGCCCCCCAAACAGGAGCACATAGAGAAAAGCTTTTCCTGGAGGCGTGAGAACAAATGTATCATCAATTTAGTCTCCGCCTCCCCCCTCCCCCCTCCACCGCTGGAATGCCGAGAGGCATCCCAGGGTTCACCACACTGTCCTCCGCTGTGCCCTCCGTACGGAGGGACACGCGGAGACCGTCACTGCCTCTCCATGCGCCCCACGACACCCGGGGCACACAGAAAAACGCCACCTTCTTCTTCTTGGAGGCGAGAGACCAATCAATTGGACTCCGCCTCCCCACCTCTCGCCAGGATATTAGCCAACAGCCACCAAGATCTCCGAAGCAAAGAAAAGTTGCTGACTGTTGCCCAGGGTGCACCGTCCCTGATCTGTCGTTGAGCCATCGTTCCCCACAGACGCATCCAGAGGGACAAATGGACCAGCGACAGACCGGGCACACGAGGAGGTTCCCCGGCCACGCCACCCCTCCCCGGCCACGCCACCCCATGGTGGTAAGACTTGGGAGAACCCTATATGGCATGGTGTATTGGTATTATATAAACTGTTATCTTGGTTTTTATAAAATCCATGCCGTATACTATTCCAATTATTGCTTTGTTCGTTGAAACTATTTAATGACCGTCATTTTGGAAGTTCGAATTGCCTTTTCATTTTGACGTGTAGTGAAACATTACATTAATACGGTGTTTTCTGCTTTGTAAGCACACCAGAAATTTATTAGGGCCACCGCACCACAATCAAGTGTTCCAACCTATGTAACCAGTGTAAATAATTAAACAGATTCGTTGTTGCCTGTATTTCCTACTTGACCCTACTGAATAACGAATTACGAGTAGATGCGTGGCTGTCACTTTGCTTGAGGAGATAAAAGTCTATTACACGTTTATTACCGTCAGAGGTCAGACACATTTAGACAAGTTCATTGTGATGCGGACCTGCACACGTGTGGTAGAGTGTGAGGTCAAAAAGGATTCGCATTCGGTGTCAAATAGTTGCGTGAAATTAAGTGCAAGGAACCATTTGTATTTTAATTCTCGTTACATACAAATTTAATACATACATCATACAATCGGCCTATGTCTCTCCGATGCTGAATATACATTTTTGCCAAGGCTCGCCATCACATACTATCTTTCGCTCTTTATAATTGATAATTTTTATGATATTGTAATTGAAAGGAAAATTATACATTGAATTCAGTTGCGTAATTCGATTGTATACTTTGTATAATTTAATTCATTGAAATTCAATCACAAATGAAGACAAGATTTATTAAAATAAATAAATAACACACTCAATGGTCTACACTAATATTCCCTGCGTCGTGGGTCCAAAATCACATATAAAGACGAACACACCACCCAGGGGGTCTACTCCGCAAATACGAAAAACGAAGTTTCGGTTGATATTTCGGTAGATTCCTACCACGAAAACATTCATTATATCGGCCCGAACGAAGTTCAATTGACATTTGAAACTACTTCGATCGCACGAGACAATAATGGAAATATAGATTTAGATAAGAGATACTTGAGGATACGACGTCAAATTTCACAATAACAATATCTCATCTTTTAAATAATCGGAAATATACAGCTCCGAACGAAAGAATGTCAAAGGATAGAGCACTTCGTTCGTTCGAACTTCGGTCGGCCCCGAAACGTCGGAATCGTAAAAATAGAGTAGACCCCTGACCAGAACTAAGGTCTGCTTTAAATAATTGAACGTCCGACCGGGAATCGAACCGGGGGCCTTTTACACAGCAGGCGAGAGTACTACCAAATGGGCTAATAGGTCGTCACTTATTCGAGTTTTTAATAAACCAACAGAAACTTGTATCATATAAACGCCTGTTGTATACGACTGTTATAGAGGAATTATGCATTCGCTAAACGCTACGTAAATTAAATAAATTCATCTCGTATAAGAAGCCTCAAAAAAAGTCTGACCATCACAAAATAGGATAGCTTACATTCAAGACATAAATCAGGAATCAAACGTTCGGGTAACTCTGCCTTATTACCTTGTTACATCTCTTGGCATCGTACCACGATTTTCGCGGCTCGTTTATTCATTCGCCTTTCATCACGTATAGGGAATTATATTTAAAAATGGGAAAATCTTTTACCGTGTACCGCTATTGACCTAATTTAGAAAAGACCTAGTTATAGAATTAGAAATCTAATTAGACTAATTTTTGGATGTACTCTAGAATTTTGCTGCATAATCAACATAATGCTTTTTAATTTTTAAGTTGCGCTTAGTGTTCTTATATACTTTGCCTATCACTATTTTACCCATCTTTACCAATATTGATTGATACATAGTAATGTGTAGTCAAATTTTAGAGGGCCCTAGGCGATCAATAATATTGTGCAATTTTATGCATAGAGCAATGTTTTTGACCGTTTAGGGAGTTGTATTGAAACTCGTATAGGTGCAAGTCCCGGTTCAATCATATTGTGCAATGATAATATTGTCCAATTATTTTGTTATTCGTAAAATGTTCAATCTGTAATTATGTATTTGGAGACAAGTTTTTATATAAATTGCATTATTACGTCATCGATATTGATGTATGGCGTTGATAACAATGAATGTTTCTAAATATTTCTTTATTCATTCTTCATTATATTTCTAGATTTTATTCTAATAACACACACATTTCTTGAAAGACAGAAATGCTGGGGAGAGTCCAGAGAAGAGCAACGAAACTGCTAAGGAAAATTAAAAATAGGCCCCTATGAAGATTGATTCCGTATCTTTGCTTAACTAGTCTAAAGGAAAGGATTGAAAGAGGAGACTTGATGAACCTGAACTCTTTATACAACACTAAAGAAAATGCGAATTTGAGAGGATCTGCTTTAAGGGTAATGCGAACTATCGCTACCTCCAATCCATACAAGCACTTCTTAACAAATAGAGTCGTCAACTCATGGAATTATCTACCACATGAGACAGTTAAAGCAGACGCAGTGAATAAATTCAAAAACTCTTTAGACAGAAAAAGGCAGCACAAGTGTATTGATGTAGGCACACCAGCGAAAGCTGTTAATACATAAGTAATAATAATAATGCCCATCTCATTTAATTTATGTTGGTATTATGCCACGGAGGAAAAGGATAGAAATGGCACTATAACCCCTATGTGGATAATTTGTAAAAGACGACAACGAGCAGATTTGACCCGCATGCGTCTATCGATGGACGTCGAGATTGTATTTCCGATTCAATTCACTTGTAGACGTATTTCAGTGATTTTTTTCTCTCTTTATATATGACAATGGTGCAATTATTACATTCTGGCAGTATCAATTTTTTCTAGGTTTTAAATAATTTCAAAGTCTAAAACGTATCGTCGTCTAAACGTAACGTATCGTATCGTAAAATTCGTCACTCACCCTATTGTCTTGACTTGGCTCCCAGTGATTAGTAGATATTTGTTCTCAAAACTCAAGGCGGACTTAAAGGAAAGTTTTTCAATCGATGATTAAGTGACCGCTGCGGTTTTCGCCCATTTTGAAGACAATATATTTTATACTTATATATATATATATATATATACACTGGGATAGAAATGCTAATTATACGATCCGAAAAGTGTGTTTAAATAGACGGAGAGGAGACTGTATTGAAAAATAAAAATAGTATCATGAACTTGAGTGTAGTTATTCTTTGTAGGGGCAAAAACGTTTGTACCTCCCCTCGTAAATAGATAATCTATCGGAAAGCTCAATATTTTAAAGTAAATTTATAAGTAATTAATACTCGAGTGATTGTGTTGTAACTACATTTTCTTCCTTCCTCTTGAGCCTTCCTCTCGGATTCGTTCCAAGAACACTCCAACAATAAGTGTTGGACATCTTCAACTGTACCGCAACTTTGACAATTAGGAGAATTTATTTTTTTCATAAGAAAACCAATTCTGTTTAGTGGCATATGCCACAGGTTCCTATTCAATTTAAACTTCAAAAATCACGGTATATGAGGCGGCTCGGACTGAATACTTCTATACCATATACCCTTCTCTCGAGACCGTTCATTAAAATATTCTTTCGACGCCTTATAACATTTATTTTTATAAATATTGAGGATGTCAGAATAGTAAGGAGGTATATGAACTTCTTTCCCCTCTAGAATTCCTCTTTTTGCCAGATCGTCGGCCTGCTCTTAGATTACATGTGAGCTTATTTTGTAAGTTTCTAAAACAAACAGATCACAAAGAGGGCAACGAAACATACTGTGAGCTGCAGTAATAGTAATAACTTAAGCTGCTAAAAATCTAGAAAGAGAAACAGCTAATTGCTAGAAAACTTTTTCTTATACCGACAGCTCTCTTCTAGTCAGTTTATCTGATAGTTATCCTTCATCTTCTTCATGCATCTTTATGTCCTTGTTGTATCCTCAGATTATTATATATCCAAAAGATATATTCTTGGAATGCTATTTTTTCGTAGGCTCATGTTTTACTTTATGTTGCGTTCGCCGGCTTTATTTAAAACGTTACATACCTTGTATTTTTTTCGCCGTGTCATGTTCTTATGTGAACTTTATTATACATAGTTTATTATATACTTTATACATTGTATATTATATATACTTTATTATACATAAGGCAGTATGATTAATAATTATGACCATGAGAAATTTTACATGAGAATGTAATACTGCGAAAAAAATACAAAGTCTGTAACGTTTTAGTCGTAATTAAAGCCGACGACAGGGTCTGAGAAGCCCACGCAATGTCGTTTTGTTTTATATATTCATACCTAACCCCCTCGTGTCAAGGACAATCCGAGCTATTAGCCTTCATTAAGTATTCAATTAATTAGCTATAATCGAACATAAGGAATAAACAACGATCATTATCTAAATGTTAGTGAGTTAGACGAATGTTGTTCTTAAGGGTCGTATAAGCGAACGGACAGTGTCGACTTTAGGTTTTTAACGCTACGCACACAGCGTCTGCGCGCTCACACACACATCTTTAGGTTGCCCAGTGGTTCCGCGACACCAATTGTGAGTCTAAATACATGTTTGATACTGAAATACAGTGATTAGTATTTTGTAATTGTAGTTTAAACAAATTAATCAATAAAATAAAATAATACAAATCTTAATATTTCCAAATGTATTTTTTATTAAAAAATCTTATTTTCATATAGGTTTGTGATAATTATTTTACAGAGGTACATTTAGCAAATACATAAAAAATTGTTTTGCTAAATAATATGTACTTAAAAAAACAAACAAACAAAGAAAAAAAGATACATTAATTTTGATAAAAACATAATATATATAGATTTTGCGCTCAGATTCACAATATTATGTTTCTAATTTTAAACAATCGACTTACATTACTATAGCCGCGCCGTTAGAAAACGTAAAGTTTCGGTCATAAACCACTATTTCAACAAGGATGCGCAACACATGTTTCGTTTGTCGATAAACGCACACAGTCCGCCGACCGACAGTTTACCTGCTGTAGGTACATTTTTGCACGTGATGAAAGTTATAAACAGTTCGTATCGTAGTTCAAAAGAACAAAACGATACCGTTCGATACATAGTTGAATAGTTTAAAATCTAAACAAAATTATAATACCTATTTTAATTTTCTTTAACAGATAGATATTTTTTTAAAACACTCTAATCCTCATGAGACATATCTTTCGGGAGAAAATAGGTACCAATTAAACCTTTAACACAAACTCAATAAGTACTCACGTTGCCTAAGTTTTCAGGTTCCGGTTCCACATCACTTTGGGTCTCGTTTTGGCAATTTTGAATTTCAGACAAGGCAACTCTGTAAATAAATTACTATGCTTAAGTTTTCATTTTCAACATATTAATTGAAATGTAGGTATGGTAGGTTTTCATTCATACCTTTTCTTCTCTCTTTTACTTTGGACGCCTTTTCTCCGGGCATTATATTCTTCATTGCTTTTTCTTTTACCCATAATTACCTGAAATAAAATCAATCAGACAATAAATAATTGAAGACAAATTCAACGAGCCCAAACGCGACGGGTTTATGTTGTGTAGTTGAGGAGTTCCTATGGCCACCTTCCGGCTCCATCATCAGACCCTGGAGACCACCTAGGGTTATAGTACTTGTCAAGACAAATGCAACGAGCCCAAACGCGACGAGTGTATGTTGTATAGTTGAGGAGTTCCTATGGCCACCTTCCGGCTCTATCATCAGACCCTGGAGACCATCTAGGGTTATAGTACTTGTCAAGACAAATGCAACGAGCCCAAACGCGACGGGTTTATGTTGTGTAGTTAAGGAGTTCCTATGGCCACCTTCCGGCTCCATCATCAGACCCTGGAGACCACCTAGGGTTATAGTACTTGTCAAGACAAATACAACGAACCCAAACGCGACGGGTTTATGTTGTATAGTTGAGGAGTTCCTATGGCCACCTTCCGGCTCCATCATCAGACCCTGGACACCACCTAAGGCACAAACAATATATCGAGTAAAAACACAAAAATGTAGGTACAGATACTTACCCGATCCAAAATAGTCAACAGCCCACTGTGCACAAATTTTTGTATACGTACACGTATAATTTACGCGTCAATTTATCGGCGCAAAAATCACTCAGAGCGACATGCTCTCTCTTTGATTGCGCCTTAGCGAATGTCGGTCACAGGCTCTCGAACTGACTAAATATGTAGTTGTTACCGGGTGGTTTCGCTTCATACTAATTAGTATGAGAAATCTATGAGAAAAAAATCCGAAAGTTTGAGTGTTCATTACTCAAAAACGGTGACTTTGTTTATGAGTAACTTCTGAGTAATTCTTTGGTCTATTAAAATTATAACTGATTAATCGTTTTTTCATTAAAATATATATGAAACGCTCAATATTGATAATTAAGCAAGCCCTTTTTGCGCGCAAAGGGATACTTCGTCATTAAATTACCAACAAACCATTACATATACAGCAGTGAAATTTTCTACAGGTGTAGATAAACTTCATAACTAGAAATTACATTTTTTATTTTATGAAATAACTTGATTTACTACATAAAAAAGGGACAACACTAGACGCTGTTTTTACCAATTCTGCGAAGAAGGCCCTTAGGAGCACAAAATAAGTAAGAAAATTTGAGTGCGATTCACGTGGTGGTTTTTAAGCACCATGAGGATATTTCTAGGTATACCCATATAATTTAATTGTAATTCTAATTAGTTAGGTATTCTAGTAGAAACTGTACTTATAGTTTTGTAATTCTAATTAGTTAGGTTCTAGTAGAAACTGTACTTATACTTTCTAGATATAATTTATCTAGTGTGGGATTGGTGGATATCGCGCATGTCTTGAAATGGCCCATGTAAATTTCCACATCACGATATTTGATTTTCTAAAGCCCATCGAAAGCCCACACGATGGTATGTGGCTAGGGTTACTGCCGCCCTTGGACACCTGCAACATATACGAGTATACGAGTACGCTGCCGACTTTGTAAAATACTATATTCAGCTTTGTTAAAGAACCCCATGTAGTAGAATAACGCCAAAGTCTGTTTTGGTAGTTCGTTCCATAACCTACGGGTTAGCGATTATTGTTGATCTAGTAATAACTTGATAAATCCATAATTACCTATATATATCTAAGTATCGAGAATTTTCAGTTTTCGTAAGGTTCTCATTTCTGTGATCGACACAGCTATAGCTACTCAGTCAATATACCTAGCGACGAAAACGACAAATATTCTTTCTAATGCCGAGACAAAATATATTTTCGTCTGGAAATACAACTGCGTGAGAGTATATTTTTTCACGGCAATTTATCAGTTAATGAAGTGGAATCTTCAAATCGTGTGCAAATGTGTGAAAATACAATAATACTCTCGTTCGGTGCTTTACTCAGTCGTATTATCACAATAGAGATATGAGCGGTATATTAACAGGCGCTATTTGTACATGGTTACTAACGGCTCTCACATAGAACCGAAGACTATCGATCCAATTTTAAATATGTAAAACATGAATAAATTTAATTTAATAAATGTACGTAGGTACATCTAATATAATTATATTGGTTAAAATAACAGTGGTTATAATATAAAATATATTTTATTATACTCGTAGTTACTAAATCTAAAAATATACGTACATATTTAAAAAAATACTTAAAAAACTTTAAAAAATTGTTATCAATTAAATTAGAAATAAATATATTTCATATTATCGTACAAAGATGGCCTTACTTTAAACAAACAGAGAGCTTAAACGGAGGGATCCACTTGCTAAAGTTGTGAATAAAATAATAAGCAAGTAATATATATTTTTAATCATTATTTGCACTAAAACAGCACCCGCGTTTTATTTTATTTTCTGTTTGATCTGGTGCCGTAAAGCATTGAGTTCGCCATTTGTAAACGATTTTTCTATATGAAAGGAGGCGGACGGGCTAGCGGCCCATGTGATGGTAAGTTGCTACCGCTGCCCATGGACACATATAACTCCAGGAGGTATGAGGGTACGCTGCGCCGCCGACCTTGCAAGATCCTAATTACTTGTGCGATGAACTTTAAATCATAAATACATTTTTTTTTACATATACTGGAAAATGTGAGAAGCACTAACAACACTGGCGATTGCACGTGACTTAGTCCACACTGGCGTATTACAATATTAACGTACTAACCTCCAACGTAATGCACCAGTGTCACGTGCTATACGTTATATTAATAAAATATCAGCGAGGCGTAGTGTCATAGATGTTTTTTTCTCAAATGAATGAGTGCTGGGCATGTACGAGTATGCTGTGGATTTTTTAGAGAAATCGTTATAAAGAATGTGCGCATTGGTTTAAACTGTGATGTACTTGTTATATTTAAATAAAATATTAGTTAAATGGATAACTCTGCTTATTTGCTTATATGTGATGCATGAACTCCACGATTTCCAATTTTAGCAGTTACATTTTGCGGCAGTAGTTGTACGTTAATTGCATTGCCCGTAAACTTACCGTTCATTGGCTGTATTGTGACGTTTTGTGTACACGGTGGTAATGTGGCGATTGTGGGCACGCAATGTTTATATTAGCCCGCGTATAGGTTATTCTGATTATAGTCTATAATATACATTACATGTGACTTGTGCTTATGAATAACTAACATTTTGTGTCATGACCACAACGCGATCTAACGATTGTTACGTAAAACATGTTAGAGCGACATTGCCTTACTTTGTATTATTTTTATTCGATTAGGTTCAGTGAACCAAAAGGAAACGATTATTTTGTATTTATGAACGTTAATATAAGTACTTTAATATAACTATTATTCTACTAAGTTATTTTCCAATATGGTAGTTATTTGTAATGGTTATCGTGAAATGAAATAAATATTAAAATCAGTATAAGAATGTATGCATAAGTATCGTTGTACCAATTTAAGGTTTCATAACTTATTTATACATATTATATACACCAGCTTTATTATATTTATGTCAATTCATTTAAATTATTTAGTATACCTAATACTATGTGGCACTTTATTATTCTGAATCTAGTTATTGTTATTTCGTCACGTTTTAATTTTATTCTTTCACAACATGACTGTACATAATCTATAAATAAATACGACTACAACACGTAGGCGTACCAAATAACCATTTGCCTAAATGGAATTGTGTAAATTTACTACGCTCACAAAAACATTCGAGGTTCTTTTTTCTCTGCTTACACGACCTAAAGGCCAACTAGATCCAATTTGTTTCAGGACGGGTATTCGAAACAAGCCAATCACTAGTCGCTCCCCATTACTTGGAAATTGGCAGGACAGGGACGCCGGTGATCTAATCGTTTAAGCCACCGGCTTTATCGAATAGATATACCTTTTGCTGGATAGCTGATCTATTGAACTGTGGCAGCTATGAGATTAACACCGGGCCACGGGCTCTTAGTGAATCAATGTGTTCTTTGGATTCGGATAGTTTAGTTTAATTTTACTGCATCTATTTGTACATTAGATTTTTTTATTAGTGTAGTATATAATGTAGGTAGGTATTGATGCAGGTGTTCAGCTGAGTAGGGGTGTAGGTTGTGGAGCTCTAGTGTAGA
This sequence comes from Sesia apiformis, assembly GCA_914767545.1. NCBI lineage: Eukaryota > Metazoa > Arthropoda > Insecta > Lepidoptera > Sesiidae > Sesia > Sesia apiformis. The sequence goes on from OU611955.1 coordinate 11,645,189, forward strand.
TGGTATTTTAAAGGAAGAGGTGATAGAATCCAAGATTACGCCTTCGTAACAAATGCATATTCCTTATTGTTACATGTTAGATAATCCCATTGTCAAACCCTCATATAATATATAATTTATAACTTTAAATGCTAAGTCGACATACGACACCCTTTGTATTAGCTTATTAAAAATAAATACATAGTTTTTCTAAAACTCTTCTAATTATTTCTAAAAAAAAAATAGATAAACTGAAAATAACTGAATCTCTCTTTTTAACAAAGCCTATAATAGTCTCGGTAATTTCTTGACGAATTTCAAAATTTTTTTATTCAACAAAAATTCAATACAAATTACAAATACTAATATAAACAAACATTTAACATCATTTTTTTATATATAAACTGCTATCTATTCAAGGTTTTATACATCGCTGCCTCGGTGACCTTGTGATTATGGAACTTATTAGAAAAAGTGACGGACAAGGACAATAATTATTCTATTTTTCATTACTCACAACTTGGAAACAATACTCGGCAACCTTGTACAAGGAATAGACATTTTTCTGAAATCTATTATGACAAAAGTATTCTTTCGTTCCCTTTCAATTGGATTGATCTACCTATCTTTGGTTACATCATATTTTTGTCCTTCTATTCCATAAAGTAAATCGATTTTGAGAGAAAGTAAAATCCGTTGTCTTTTTTTTTATTCAAAGGTCTGGTTACTAAAATCTTCGTAGAAATTGAAGTATCTTTATTATTTATCTACTAAAAACATGTCTTATCGTGTAATTTTTACTTTTTTATTTTACAATATTTTACTTTATAACAATTTTTATTGCACAATGTCGTACAAAAGGCGAGCTTAAGGCCTTAAGGCATTCTCTACCAACTCACCTTTGTTATTTATTAATTGCTATTTAATTCATTTTACCTGCTTGTTAGTTTATTGAACATGTAGATAATTAAAAATCAGTGAAAGTGTTCAAGCAATAGGAGTACAAAATAATCATTATCAAAGTAATAAACATACAATTTTATGTATTCATGGGAAACTTACTCATAATTGTTGTTTTTAACATATTCGTAAACATAATTAGTTAATTCCGAGAATGATTTCGGCACCTTTCTAAAAATTTAATCTAGGTAATAACTTATTACCTAATTACTAATTACTATTTTCAATTCCCTTATTACTAATAAGGGAATTGAAAAATTTGTTTCTATTTTAAAAAAATCTTGAGTCAACTTGTTGCACGTTTGTAAATCTATAGGTACGTTTTTAGAATTTGGTCTGTCTGTACGTCCGTCTGTCTGTCTGTCAGTCACGCAAAAACCGCAGGACCGATTATAATGAAACTTGGCATAGTTACTTATGTGCCGGGTTAACATTTGAAGTACTTTTTATCGAGATCAATGTTCCCACGGGAATCAAGCTAACCAAACACACTCTAACGTCTGCGCGCAATAACTCGCGGGCGCTGCTAGAACCTACTTAAAATATAATAAAAAAAATTGTTGATTTTAATTTAATTCTATTTTAATAGTCCCGCTTGATTATGTATTGTTCTTTTGCCTCGCGTCCGCAGTTAGAGACGTTAGAGTGCGGACGAAGTTAGAACAGTGCGAAGTTAGAGACAGGTTGTAGTCCGCACAAAACTAGGTATATTCTAAAAATATAAAAAAAGTTCGCCATATGTGATCCGTTATGTTACTTAAATATAGATGATTTTCCTTAGCAACCAGATAAGTGCTTTCAGTTTCTATCTATTCCAACCCTCCTTATTGGTACATCCATTATTAAATCTATAAAAGTATGCAACGAATTCGGGGGCGTGCCAATGTTTGTCATTCTTGACTGATGTTGTCATATATATTAGGGTATCCCAATGACATAAGTGGCAAATATGCGAAATCAGATATGCATAGCCTCTATTTTTTTTCATTTGCTTTATTATTATTGAAATATTATTGCCTTAGGATAATGAGAACTCGTGCCGTGCGGACTTGATGTCAAACTTACTTTGTACGTACTATTACGTGTACGTACATGTAATTTTGGAAAATAAAACACCAATTGGTTCAAATCGTACATTTATTACTATTTTACATTTAAAAATATAAACTAGTGAGCATATTTTCTTTTCAAAGTTTATTTTTTACAGTCGGGATAAATCTTTCTGTGCTCTTGTACACAACACAACAAAAATTTTTTTTGTTCCTCCTCAACCGTAATCAAACCATTAAAATCTTGCATCAACTTTACAGTCCTCTCGGTTGTATCGTTTACTACTCTAGGGTTGACACAGTATTTTTGGCTTCTAGAAACGAGGCGTTAGTCTCCCATAAAGAAGGACATTCGTGAAGAACTGCCATTAATTCTGAGATGAGAGAACAAGAATCATGTTTTTCTCTGAAATGAAAAAGAATAGTTAGCGTGAAATTACATGACATAGACAAAAAACTAAATCAACAACTACACCATTTATCTGTCATACTAACCGTCCAATGAACCACAAAGTTCTTCCTTCGATGGGATGTATCGTTTCCCAGTGGTCGATATATTTTCGTTAGGTAAATTTGCCACCATCTTTACTTTTGTTTCTTGGTCCACTTTATCGTCAAATAGTGACAGGATAGCTGCTTTATCAGTTAAATATCTTTCTGTAGAGTAGAACTGTAGTAACTTCTGTAGAGCTGCTTTCGAGATACGTTGTCAACGTTTTCCTAAGCTTTTAATGACTTCAGAAAGAATAAATCTTCGTAAGACGATTTTACTGCCAAATTACATTGAAGTCCATGGCTTGACATAGGATATCAAGCAATACAACAAACAAGCAGACCTCTAGCAGGGCTGCCTTGTCCTTACTTTTTATTTTGAGCTGAGAACTTAGTAACGATATTTTCAGGGAATAGATCGTTCTCGCCATCCATCGAGCTGGGTGCCTAATTTTGAATTTTCGCTTTGTATCTCCATCTAAAAATATGACTGAGAGCTGTATCAACTTTTTTTTTGTCAATTCAGCGCGATAAAATTTAAGTAGAGCTTCAATTTCGGAAGCGGTAAGGAATGTTTCCACGTTTTCCCTATAGCATTGTATCTTCTTTTTTTTTTATAGAGAAGAGGGCGGACGAGCAAATAGCATTGAGCATTTCTTGTCGAAATCGATGCTGTTTCAATTTTAACTTGACTGATTTTTACTTCAAATACGCTTTTCAGCACCAGTTTGTAACCGTGATGGTGACAAGCATAAAAAGGCAATTCCCTATCAGGTTTTTTGTCTAGGAGCACACAGGCACGTGGGACAGACACGACCTGTATTCGTAACAGTATCATAACAGGGAATTTCCACTTTATCTTCGAGATTCCAAACTGTGACCGCATTCCAAACAGCCTGCGCCTGCTCTTTGCCGATAGAATTATCCATTCGTGAATTTCACTTCACAAATGTTACAAAACAAAACTGCGAGTACTTGTACATTGTAGGGACATTTTGACCCCGTTATTTGATGTTTTACGTCCTCTACTAAAAATATACACTTGTTAGAACTGCACAATTCCACTGACGTGTTCATTGACCAAAAGCAATAAGTTTACTGACAATACAACTGGAAATCACACACAAGTCGACGCGTAAGCGCGCGCTCGCCTAAGTATGCAAGTACTGACATGTTTCGATGCAAGTCGGCACGGTTAGCTGTAGTCCAATAGCATAGCATCCACTTACAACTCGGTGGATTGTCTGCTCGTTTGCCACCTTCGTTCTTTAAAAAAGTCTAATATTAAGAGAAAAAATCAAAAGTCCAACAACAAAATGCTCTAAACGGCATAACAATTGCTGTATAAACATGAAAATGGCGTTGTCGACGTTGTCAGACATCTATCCCTTCAGGGAGCATGGTTTCGAATTACTTCTAATAGGGCTAACTCTTTATCCCCCTCCGGTCCGGTGCGATGTAATCGGTTAAGCGTCAAAAGCCTTATCTAGTTCATCTTTGGGCTCGATAGCGACCTCGAGTGGCGACTCGGCGACTCGAAGAGATTAACGCCATTATCTTAGTTGCGAACTTGTCTCACGGCTACTTAGCTGTCACAAACTTACTTGGACAGTTTGTCGACAACCACCAATTGTGAAGAGTCGAATCCGCTCCATATTAATTGACCAAAGTCTATATATATAGGCTGGCGGTTTCAACACTCCACGTTTTAAGAGATTAAGTTTAAAGTTTTAAGAAATTAAATATGCCAGTATCCATATATGTATTACGATAATATGCCAATTTTTTTTATTTTTCAAATAAAAACATACCTAGAGATAAATAAAATGAGCTCACGAATACCAAAAACTTTTTTATTGTTTGAATGTCAGAGTAAATAGGTATTAAGCATATACTCTGTATATCAAGGAAAATAGAGAAAATTGTTAATTTCCCGAGTTACTGGAGTACAATTTTAATTTAAAATAGTTTTTCCTTTCGAAATGCGGCGTTATAGATAATTAACCTTACCCGAATTTTTCAATATATATTTGACTGTATAATATAGGTTTCCTTCTAAAGTAGGCAAGCCTGTTAAGTATTTCGAGCATTGTTGTATACATTCCACAGTCCAATGTTCCTTACTTTCTGAGGTAATTTATAAACTATCATGATAACGTAACAAGAACGTCGTGACATTCGGTTTAGTTTCGTTTGGGAACATATTCATAATGTTTTATCTCTCCTCAGACTACAAAAACGCTGAAATGACATTATATGTTAAAATAGGCAATATAATACGTCAATTATTCAACGGCAACGTTGCTACCTTTCACCATTCCTTATATATAACAAAATAAATAAAATAAAGACAATTTGCCACAATAATAAACAGCATTTATAAAAGCAGGTAATTGGCTTAACACGTGAAATATTGGCTTCAACAATAGATTACCACTTCACAGACCCTCTACTCACAGCGATCATGTAAACACTTAGTCTACACTCATAATTCACAAGCACCGAACACAGATCACATTAGCTCACACACACGTTCATTCTCACACATACGTCCACTTGTTAATTTAAAAGATATAAAATAACAAATAAAATTTAGCGTATAACTAATTTATAATACCTAGCATCTAATACGTATTAACTTAGTCCTAAATACTGTTTCATATTTATACTATACCTACCACACTTACATAAGCATAAGATCCCTAGGGAGGCTCCGATATCTGTAATACAGACCTACCTAGTGTTGAAGGTTGTAATGCTGCCTGCACTCATGTTTCTGCTATTGTCTATGGCTCATACTATATTTGAGAGTCGTGTCACATATTTTTTGTTTTAATATTTTCTCCTAGTATAAATAAATGTAATCCGTATTTATATTAAATGTTTTATTAGCTAATGCTACAGTTTCCTCTATCACCTAGTACCTACAGACAGAAGTCGCAACACATTGTAACCATTGCTTCACTCAATTGAAATTTTATTATTTATTTAGTTTAATTGAATTTTTATTAAATTATTATTAGAATCTCAGTGGTATTTACCAGTGAGGTCCAAAAGTTTCTGGCCCGACATATTTCTAGATCTCTAAAGAAACAAATTATACGTCATTGTAATTGTCATTTATCCTGCTAATTCGTGTATCATTTTTAGAGTTCAACCCTCGTTAGTTTTGATTCCTCGACTCTTAAAACAACATGAAGTTGCAAAATCTTTAATATGTGTAAATTTGAATAAGTTCCTTGCAAAGGAAGGTGTTAGTCCGACCGATATCAAACAAAGGTTGGATAATGTGTACTGGAATTCTTCTTCATCATTTTTCCACCGTTGGTTGCAATTGGTTGGTTTAGTAATGTAATGTAAGCAATGTAAACAGTTGGTTTAGGACGAGAGTCCATCGACAACAAACCTTGCTTCTGTCAACCCGTTGAGGTACTCACTCCAAACAACATTAAATTAGTGGAAGAAGAAAAACTAGCGATCGACGGTTAAAGACGGAAAAAATAGCAGCAAGGACAGGGCTTTCAAAAACTACAATCCTTAGGATTCTTTATGAACATTTTACATCATCTTTATGCGTACCTACTTACATAAAACACTCTATATGGGCCATGAGCTTCGACGAAATGAGTTAAGGTATTTCAGTAAACTTCCAAATAATAGAAAAAAGTACATTAAGTATTTTTTCTTTTCGTTGAGGTTAAAGGGCTCCTATATCCGACCTTTTCCTAAGGTAAAATCTGATATTCAATTCTTCCGCGGGTGTCTTTCTACCAATTTTCAAGCTTGCTGAAACGCCTTAACCATTGACAGCTCCTACTGAAATACCGGTGCCGAAAGGAAAAAGATAAAATATTTTTAGACCGCTATGATCCCATCAGTAGGACAACTAAGTAGCGCCATGTCTCTTGTTACTCCATGTTTTCTTTACTGCTAATGGTGCCGATCGTAAATGGGATAAAGCTTTTATTTGCTTCTTGATGTGCCCTATTTAAGAGAAGCACCCTGTTACACTTTTATGTAAGCGCCTTTTTAACGAAGAACTCCAGCAGTAAATATACTTTAGGTAATCGTATAAGTATATTATATTAACCGTAAGGGGCCATCCCTAAATTACGTCACACGAATTTCATGATTTTTGGAGTCCCCCCGGCCTTGTCACAAGTGGTCACATTTATGTAACATATTTGGCAATTTTAAATTTAGAAATTATTAAATTAAAACAACCTTATAATAATATTGATAGAGTTGGTAATATTTTAAAGTTTAGATTTATACATGTGAAGTAACGAAGCTTATGACTCGCCCCCCCCCCCCCGCCCCCCTTGTCACACGATGTCACATTTTGTTGACCCCCTCCCTCCCCCTTAACGTGTGACGTAATTTATGGATGACCCCTAAATCCTGTATCTAAACAGAATGTAAAAAAAAAGATTTTTTATTTTGGCATTAATCGCTTATGTCAAGTAACATCAGTCACCATCAGGTCGACTGTCTGCTCACCTGCCACCTTCTTCTATAGTATATATAAAAAAAAAACTCAAGCTGCTGTATCCATATATGACTGAGATTATACGAGTATATTGGCCGTATTTTCAAAGTCGAAAAATTAGCTTATCTAATAAATCTCAAACCAAAGGTATTGATATAAATAAACTAGTATAATATAATAATATTTAGACCGGTCGATTGGCGCAGTTGGTAGTGCTTGCTGTGCAAAAGGTCCCAGCTTTGATAACCGGTCCGGACATGTTTGATTAAAAAAAAAATATTTTTTTCAAATGTCTTGTTTTTTGGATCTGGATCTGGGTGTGTGTTTGTGTTCGTCTCTGTATGTGTCTCTGGACCCACGACACGGGGAATCCTAGTATGGGCCATTGAGTGTGGCGTTATACTATTAATTTTAGATTTATGACATAAAACCGGGCTTTTTGGTTTCTTACTACCACTGTACTTCCACTGCTAATTGAAATGCTTATAAAATATTTATGTCGTGCGTTCAATTACAATGCTCATAATGACTGAATTAGTCTAATTTTCAATGTCGTATTCGTAAAAACGTAAATAATTATTTTAATATGTGTTCTAAACGACCGTTCCTTCTTTTGACGATTTTTTCTTATTTCTTACGTGAAAAAAGCAACATATAGTTTCATGTATAGTTTCATATTTGTTAACTCAATACATACTCACGAGGTTTTGTTCCTGTCTTTCTACTGCTAAGCTATTTCGTATACACTAACCTGATTGTGAATAATCACTAGCTTCTTTCACGTAAGCCCTGGAGTATGTTACATACTGAAATATTGTAGTGATTCGAACATCGACTGCAAGTGTACTAAATCAATTGTTTAGTTAGACAAGGTGATATCACGAAGTTCTTTATCAGTTTCTGCATTGAGTTTTCAATCGCTAGGCAGTTTCGAGTTGTTGTGTGGCAACCTTTGCTGTGCACTCAAATTCCGTATTTGTCCCGGTGTTTGTCCCGGTGGTCACGGGATGACTGTCAGTCATCACCATGTGTGACCACGTCCACTGCAAAGTGTTCGATACGTCGGGATATAAATAATGTTAAATATACGCGATTTAAACCGTTCAAAGTTGTTTAATTGCTATGTATAGTAATCGCGAAAACCTAAGAAAATATTATGTTTATCTATTTATTTCTAAAATAACACAAATTCTTGTAATAAAATAATAATGTAAAAAAAAATATCAATGTTTTCTTTGTAAGAATATTTATGGTTAGACTAAGTATATTGGTTAATTCAGTTTATGAAATCACTTGTAATTTTAAAGTTATTTTTTAAACATGACGTATTATAAGGATTCATTATCAGGTAGGTATTACGTCATATCGGTACGTTTATTACTGATTCGAACGGCGAACCGTGTGAGCCCTGCCGCGTATGCTTCATACTACGTAGCTGTCGAAATACCCTTAATATTTTATAGGCACGTTAAACTTTATGACGTTTGAGCCTCCAACGAGGGTTCGAATCGAACTTATTCGAGTAAGCAGTTCGCATCCAATTTCGAGAACCACTCTTAAACGGACTGTTACAAAGGTCATATATTTTAGTATAAGTGATCCTTTAACCGGCTCTAATGTATTAACGACGTTTGATTTAATGGAAGTATGTTATAAGGCGTCAGGCACACAGTGCCACTTATTGTCTCGAGTTTTAATTTGACATTTCTAAAACATAAGGGCGATTTTCGCTTGCAAATATAACTTGTCAATTTATATTTGGTACTTTATCAATTAACATTGTCAGATTTTTCAAACGATTTTCTGCAATCGAAAAGTTCTTGCGATCGACAAGTCGATCACCATCGACCGTTTGAGCACCTCTGTTCTAAAGTTAATTTACAATTCCATTTAATTTGATTTAATTTACATTTTAATTTACAAAATCTAAACCAAAATCAATAAATCCAACAATACGGTTCACTTGCTCAGATAATTCGACATTGGAACTTTAATTGCTTATAATTACTTTTATTGTAATCATTTAAAACTTGAAGTTTTGTACGAACATCTGGTTAAAATTGTAGACGAAAGTTTTAATAACAATTACTAAGTTTTTCTCGTTCTCACAATACGAGAAACGTCTGCGAGCCTAAATTAATTTTCAGTGAAACTAAAATGTTTCTAGGTTTCACCTAAGACTTGTTAAATTACTTCAATAAAATTAAAAGCGAATTATAGAAGTTTATTTTGTGTAGGTCTGAGTACACATTAAACTTCTTTACAAAACTAAACTGCTTCGAAGACAATAACTCACAATATACACATGATGTAAGTCTATTCCACTTATATTTTATATTGCAATACCGGAAAAATGTATTTAGGTAATATCGGCACTTTTACACACAATTATTTTTGAGGGGGGGGCATTGAGCAAGCCCGTTTGGTCGAGCTTCTTCTCTCTTACAGAAGACTGCCGCAAAGTAATCTTATAACGTAACCTCTTAGGTTTAAAGTAACTAAGTGCATAAAATATCAGCCATAGTAGCTACCTATGTTAGGTACATAGTATCCGTAACTAGCCCTTTTAATATCCATTGCTGGACATGGGCATTGTCTTGTGCATGAGGGAGAAGTGTGATGGATTTATGGTGTATGGTTCCAAAACGGCACGCTGGCCAGGCGGGTTGGCGACTCTCTCCTTTGTTGCGGCTGTCGCAGCGGCCATGGGACCAGATGAAGGTGGTCTAAAGCCGGCCGACGCCGACACCACGCGGCCCTTTTACTATTTCTTTTATTTTATTCCTTTTTATGTATACATAGATTTAACATACATTTTAATGTTTTCATATATGCCAGAGCTCATTTGCCATTACATCCCATCTTGTCGAATGAGGAGTATAAAGGTAAATTAAATAAATGTCATTATCCCATTATACTGATTATGCCAACGTTTGTCATTTTGTGTCATCAACTTATTATCAGGCAGATTGTGTAAACGTCCGCAACCTACTTTCCACAAAAAATATCAGCTTCTGTCTTGTACAATGTCTAGTATAAACTCGTAACATGTATAAACATGTCAACATGACATGTATCGCTCTTCCCCTTGTGTTTCTTCTCTTCTAATTTTTAGCAACAATTGTGACGACTTCCTTGAAATTGTTGATTCTAGTCCTGAAATGGATAATTGATGTGATTACCCATATACATTATTCACACCTACCTTCTGAGTTGTTCACACAAGAGCGAAGATGAAATAAGTAAGAAGCAAATATACGTTGTATCTGTACATATGTCCGTTAAGGCGGATGGGCAGAAACCGGAGATCGGTTGATCGCATGATAGCACACTACCAGTCGATGTCCGGCTCCCACACCGGATACGTGTGTAATGAACCTACTTAGGAAAGTAAGCATTACTCGGTTTATGAAGTTTTAGCTGGTATTCGTATGTTGTAACTACGAGTAGGTACAGTTAGCAACATATTAATATACCCGAAACCATTCCATTCTAGTCCTTCTTAACGTCGCTTAAGGTGCCCATGGGTGAAGGTTGACTCAGATGCTGACTGTTTATGTAAAATAGGTAGCTTGAGGGCAGGCGCCAGACGGAACGTAGATTTTGCTATTTTCCGTACGTTTTAGAAAAGTTTTAACAAAAGTTGTAGAATTTGTTTATTTACTCTTTTTGCAGTATATTGTAGTTAATCGGAGGCGGACTTAATCATGTTTGTGTATATGTCGCTTTAAGATTACGTAATTCGTGATTTCGGGAAATTTCTAAGGAAACTGGGGATAAGGCGTAGAGGAAGTCTTCTTTATGCGGTTTTAGTGATTTCTGGGAAACACATACTGAATGTCATCTCTGTTCCTGACTTGTTCAGTGTGGACGACTTCTACGTTGACTAAGTATAGTTTACCGATGTATTAATTTATAAATATAATGAAATAATCGTGTAAGAATCGGATGAGGTTTAATGTGTTTGTATAACTTTGACAAAATTAAAAGACTTCAATAATTAAAATCTATAATAGAACGAATCTCCCTCTTAATTTATTGATATCATATGGTTACAAAGATAAAATTAGACGTTCTAATTTTAAATCTGTCTTCGTTTATTACTAATCAAATTCAATTAATAGAAAAATCTTAAAAATAACTTGCTGGGAATATTCGGCCATTGCCTATTAATTAAACGCCTTAGACTTAAAGTGTTATATCAAACTAAATGAAGATATTGAAATTTCTTACCCTATGGACTAATAAATCAAGGTCTCGTATTATGATAAGCTGCCGGCCGTCAGCGCGCCGCTCCACTCGTGGCTTCCTATTAGGGTTTTTGGCGGTATAAAATATTAATTAAACAATCTTAAAGATATACGAATCGCCTGTGAACGGTCTCAGGTTATTTGTTATCCGTTCGTCGTTTTGTAGCCACCGGTTTTCCTCATACGATGGTATGATAGTAACAGGAGAGGATGGTAAGAGATTTCATAATGATACTCTCTTTATTCTTCATCTTTGCTTATTATATTTCCAAATTTTGATTTAGGTTTTTCAATCTCCATCCCTCAGGTGTCCATACATCCACTATATCCACTTATGTCAACGTTTTGTAAGAATGTATCGCAGATGTAATTGGGTGACAGTATTTGTTAGCACAAAGGATCAGCAAAGCTGAAGTGGCAGTGGGCGGGCCATATATGCCGCAGGACGATAACCGATATTGAGTCTTCGAATTGAAACCACGTACCGGGAAACGTAGCTTGGGACAGCTGAATACCGCGTGTGGTGGCGGTCCTTGGGAGAGGCTTGTATGCAGCAGTGCAGAGACACAGGCTGACGGAATGCTATATTTGTTACTGTGTGCAAATCTATGTGTATATTTATATATCTATACATATAATAACGTCCTAACAAAGCTGTGTATCTGTACATTTAATGCATTTTTTTTAGTTGTTGCAGTGTAAATAAAGTACGAGTGATACAGAACCCAAAACAACATTTTTTTTTCTTTTTATCTGTCTGACTGAATGTAGTTTAATGAAATTTGGCATGGTTACAACTTATGTATATAACATTTAATTTTAGGGTACTTTTTATCCAGATCAATTATAAAGTTCCCACAGGAACTATCTAACCACCTGTTGTCATACGAAATGGCAGGCACTGTTTGTTTTCTTATAAAGAAGGTCTCTGTTTAGAGGCAGGGTGCAATATATGAAATCGAAAATATAATCCTTGTGTCAACGTGGAAATAAATTATATGTAGGTATTTTAATTAAAATACTTAGAATACTACAGACAACAGATCGGTATTTGCTAATATATTCATGGCTAAACTAATGTCTGTCACAGTGGAGCGCGAAATAGTCGATTTGTAAATTATACTAGCTATTAGCATTTGCACATACTAGCTATTAGCAATGTCGCTATGGCGAAAATTATTTTGAACCGTTACATTGCAAGTTTAATAAATATGTAGATACGAATACATATTTTTTTTATGGACCAAGGCGGCAGACGAGCATATAGTCCACCTGATGGTAAGTGGATACTGTCGCCCATAGACATCCGCGATACATGCCAACATTGGTACAAAATGACAAACGTTAGCACGCCCCTCGATGCGCTGCCTATCTTTGGAGATATAGGAATGGATTTGGAGAAAGGGTTGGAAAATGGGGAGGGAAAGGATGGGAATGGGCTCTGGCACATCTCACTCGCTACCGAAACACGTACATACATTAGGGAAATGAGATAAAAATGGGAAATGCAGTACATTTCATAGAAAAAACGACGGCAGATGATCATACAGTCTGCCAATGGTAAGTTATTAAACGCTAGTAAACGCCATTAAAGTTGCCTTTTTGTTAATATATATATATATATATATATATATATATACGCCATTAAAGTGCACATACACACATATATATATATATATTATAGAAAAAGAGGCGGCAGACGAGCATACAGTCCACCTGATGGTAAGTGGATACTGTCGTCCATAGACATCCGCGATACATGCCGATATCAGTTCAGAATGACCAACGTTGGCACGCTCCCGGATGCGCTGTCCACCTGGGATTGGGATTGGGATTAAGGATTGGGAAAATGGGGAGGGATAGGATGGGATGGGAATGGGCTCTGGCATACCTCACTCCCTACCGATACACGTACCTAGATTGGGGAAATACGATAAAGTAGGAAATGCAGTACATTTCGAGGTAGTCTTGTGTGAGAGAGGGCTAACGTAGGCAGTCGAGTGCGCCCAGCGGCTGTGAGAATGCAGCGTGCACACTCCCCCCACAAAATATTATCAAACGAAATGTCGTTTCAATGGATTTTTCGTATATTATGTATAGTAGTTGTGTGTTGCTACATTTCTAATGCTGTGCATTTCATATTCTAGCCTACGGGAACCTAGGCAGCGTTCTAACCGCACAAGGGCGGACGGCGGAGGCAGAGGTCGCGTTCGAGAGGGCACTAAAATACAGACCTAACATGGCGGACGTGCACTATAATTTGTAAGTACTATCATATGTACGAGTATATATTTGTCTTTCAGTTTGTTTTACTTTTATGAGAAACTTTACATGTGCACATGGTGAAAGTTACAAAATATATGCATGTGTACTTGTATTGTGGAATAGGAAACAGTAATTTGATAAATTGTAGATACCATATTGTTAGCCTCTGATTTTCCACTGATGAATTTAGGTCCCTCTCGTTCCGTTACAATTGATCTTCTGCTCCTCTCATCCAGAATCTAACTGGTTGGTTAATTTAAATAATTAGTCCATCTGACTACAGGGCGTCGCACTCCGATGTTATGTGGGATGACTATTCCTATAATCGATATCTTTGGCATAACACACTATCAGCCTTTGTCTCTCCACTGCTGGATATAGGCCTCTGCCAAGGGTCATCACCACACACGATCCATTCATTGGCCCGCGTACCCTATTGGCACTCGGTCCTGCGGCAGATATGGCCTCACTATTTCTATTTCAGCTTGCTAATTCTGGGCGTAATATATTAATTGGCCGAGATGATTAGATAAAAAAAAATCGTTACCACGTAACGATAATTAAGTATGTTTTCTGTGTTAGAAATATTCATCTTCTTATTGTAATACAGTATATTTTTCCTTTAGCCCCATATTTAAAGTACGTTGTCTCAATTACGGCTTCTTTTATACCTAATAAATAATGTAGTTAACAAACAAAGACTACGAAACAAACAGGCAACTCAAACGCTTCTAAAGTCGGTTGGAAATACGCAAAGGTCAATAGAAAATGAAAATAATGAGGCAAAGATATTATGAAAAGCACATATTCCAATAATTCCGATAACAACGAAAGTTTAATAATACATTCAAAAGGTTTTGAGTTTACCCTTGGCGAAAAGCGAAATAATATTCGCCGTGTCTATCCCGAGGGACCAAAAAGGCAAAAGGTCCAACCCTTGTTAGGGACATATTATAGGGAAAGAAAATATTATAAAATATAAAATTGTATCATATTACTCTACTGATACTTTCTTAACTACGTAGTTGGATCATCTCCGTCCCTTTGGCAAGAAACAAAACACGTATCTATTCCTTTATATAACGTTGATTATAATACGTGCGATGTTTGTTTTGATACATTTCCTGATTATAAAAACTGTCACGAACAATTATGAATTTAGTCTATTGTTATATATTTTATTTTCTTCATTATTGGAGTACAACTTCTCGGAATTCCCCTTTGACTTGCCGGATTCTGTAATAATAATTTGGTGAAATTGAAAATTTGTACGTAATAATGAGAGAAAAACTTTCAAGTATGTACACAAATTAGTCCCTTTTGTTTAAGCAATTTTATTTTTTAACAACATTTATCGCACATTATCGTAGGCACAAAACGCGAGCTTAATGCCTGAAGGTATTGTCTACCAGCTAACCTTTGGGTTAAACAAAGAGATATATTGGGAGGTGCGATGAGAATTACTATAAATATATAACTTAAACAACAATTTCTTTAAATATACCTAATGAATACATAACGTACATATTATAATATAATTTGCTATTTATTTTAAAGTTTAAGTTCGATGTAGCTTTCTATCTTAGACCGATGTTAAATTGGTATTGGAGTAATATTAACGAGTAATATTAACGATTAACATTAACGAGTAATATTAACGAGTTATATTAACGAGTTATATTAACGAGTAACTTTAACGAGTAATACTATCGAGTAACATTAACGAGTTATATTAACAAGTGATGTTAACGAGTAACGTTAACGAGTAATATTATTGAATGAGAAACTATCGACTATCTTTGATAGTGCAATAGCGGCCTTAGATATTCAAAATTATTTTCGTTGAGGCGGAAACAAAACAATGTATAATCACGTTAACGCTCATAAAGTGCCGATCAATACGGTACGCAACGCGACGGGTTGTCCCATTAATTCACAGCGGCTTCTAGTTCTTGAACTACTCGGGCACGCTACCATAGTCGACGGTGGACTCGTTTCATACATAAATATACATTGTCTCAAACCAACATTCGTCTCCCTGGCAAAAGTATTACATTAACTTTTAATAACTGTAACAATTTTAATATAATCTTCGATTAATAAAGATTTGTTTTTTTATTTTCCTCGTAGGTGTGTTATAAAGCACTATGTACCTATCACTCGGAAGAAAGTGCGATTCCCAACTCGTGTGTATTAAGACCCTTGGCTGCGCCTCGGGCCTTAAACTACATCCTCGTTGGTAACCGGTCACTTTCTCCCCTTGGTGAACAATGTACTATTAAGCGTTGCTATATTTGATCAAATAATAAGTAGTAATATATATTATAGTGGTATCAATAATAATATATTATAGTATTTATCAAAAAAAAATATTTTCTCAACATTTAGAACTCACAATTATTAGCGCATTCTAGTATTTTGTGCAGTTGTCTTTATTTGTCATTTGTCCATTTCTACTTTGGTAGGTGAAAGGCATTATAAATACGGATACAATATTATAAGTACTTAAGCTAACACACTCAAACGCTATATTTAGTGTGGCAGTGACTTGGCTGAACAGGAAAACAGAAAACACGAAGCCGCCGCCACTGTCTCATATCAGTATTTTTAACAAATTTTACAGGAGAACCCAAGCAACCAATATTCATAGGAAGCTGGAATTTGGATACCAAAATTTGGATAGTAATTACGCACAATACAAAAATCACGCCCAAAGTATTATAGTTATCTCATATATTTATTACATGTTTTATAGTTTTTTAGTGATTTATGAACATCACACGATACACAGATCTACTAATTTTTATATACCTATTTATATTATCTAGACAAATACGAAATATTTTTATCTTTGCATTGTTTGAAGGCAAGCTTTGTAAAGAAAATTTGATCGTATACATTAGTTTTTCTAAATTTGTTTCTTACTAGATTTTGATATGAAACAGCTGACCGGTTTACATAGTGCGAGTTGATAGTATTCGTGAGCAGTATGAAACGTCTGTATGAAAGCGACGGTGCTAAGAGTTTGGTTTCTAAATAGTTTCACAAGTTAACAAAGCCACACAATCATTATATTTCTAGAAGCAACTAATGTTTAGTAGTAACCTACAATTTACATTACGCTACACGTTGGAGTACAAATCGACAATCACGTCACACTCATGGAGGGCCGATCAATAATACCATATTGATTTACGGTAATTAAGCCCTAACTGTGGTAATAATTCGTAGTGGTATTTTCAATTAATCTTGTAATTAAGTCGAGGCTTGTATACAAGCGTGCCGTGTTCATACGATCGACTATATTTTTTTTTCGGAATGGCTAAATTCTTGTGACCCTAGTGGCCCTTCAAGAGTCACCGGACTTGTTTAATTTAGGGCGAGCGCAAAAGGCGCTCAGCCAGGAACAAAATGGATGTTGCAACGAGCCTAAAGGCTCCCCCACCGGTAAACCGGCGGAAGGAACGGACCTCGGCTTAGGGCGTTGCATTGGGGGGATACCGCGGGATCGCGAGTCAGTGAGAAGCGCCCAGGCACGTGCCGATACCTGGTAAAAGTGTTGGCTGAGGGCCGGTGTGTGTTGACGGTGTAGCGAGGGGGACGTCCACGTCTCCGCCGGCGGGGACGGTGTACTGTGTAGTCTGTGAGTGTACTGTAAGAACTGCATTGGCAGCAGTGATTGAGTCGTCAGGGTCGTCTAAGACGTGCCTTGGACGACGGTAGCGGGGAGGGACACTCCTATCTGGGACATAGGTGAGGGAGGTAATTCCAGTCATAGTAACGTCGGGCGGTGTCTTTCACGTATTTGACGATGGAGGGAAGTTCCAAGTCCTTATGGAGGTTGACATTGCGTGAGTACCATAGGGCAGCCACGGCCTTACGCACGAATCTATTTTGGAGGGTTTGGAGAATTTTGATGTTGGAGGGAGCTGCGTGTGCGAACACAACGCTAGCGTAGGTCATTATAGGTCGGACGAGCGTTTTGTATAATGTCAACTTATTTCTAAGCGACATTTTACTTCTCCCGCCTATGAGGGGATTGAGGCGACCGAATACGAAGGCGACTCGGTTCCGGACGGTTTTAATGTGTTCTCGGAAGGTCAGTCTAGAGTGAGGTCTAGAGTGACTCCGAGATATTTGATCTTCCTAACCAGGGGAATGGTTTGACCGAAGAGGGTTATCGGGAGAGGGGAGAGCCTAGGATTACGACAGCCATCCCTGGGAAAAGGGAAGCACATGGCTGCACTTTTCGCCGGGTTTATCTCTATCCTCCACCTCACAAACCACTCGCCTAGAGCGGTGACTGCGCGTTGGAGGCGTAGAGAGACCATACGTAGGTTCCTATGTGAAGCGTAAAGGGCGGTGTCGTCCGCGAAGAGGGCAAGCTCTATTCCGGGGGTGGGGGGATGTCGTTAGTGTAGAGGGAATAAAGCGTGGCTGTTAGAACGGAGCCCTCCAGCTCTGATTGGGCGGAGGCTGGACAGAGTGCCTTCGACTCTGTAGCGAAAGGTGTGATTGGTAAGATAGTCTCTAATGATGAGACGATCTACTATGCAGAATCTCATTGGGGTTTTCAGAGCGAGCTGCATCGCTCCGATTCGTCGATTCTTTCAATGCACACGATAACACTCACGCAAACAAGCAAGCCGTGATTCGTGCGTTTTATGAAAACGCCTTACTTGTCTTTTATACTACAATAACACCCTTAGGGGTCAATTCTAATAACACGTACTGTTTATGTTTCAGTTGTGTTTCAGTTTCAGTAGACGTTCGACTTTGATTTAAAACCGTATTCTAATAATGAGCTTTGATGGATTGACAGTTACTTTTTAATTCTGTCTAGCTGCAGTTAGAACCCGCGCTTGAAAAATTAAAAACAAAAACAATATTTAATAACCAATTATGCGGATTTTATTTAACAGATATTGTGAAAATGATACATGTGGAAAGGCAGACAGGTGTTGAGTTTCTGTGGGAGTTCAACGATATATACTGAAAATTTGTTCACAGAGCTGTATTTAAAAACTAAGCTAACAAATACATATACAGTAACAATAACCAAAAAAATACATATATATAACATTGTCTTGTGCATGAAGAGACAGGATGTATGGTCCTACAGGCTGGAAGCGGGTTCGCAGGGCCACTCTTTTAGAGGACTTGTAGTTCCTCGAAGCTGGAAGATGGATACATCCATTAGTCGCCTTTGATGCATTTCCTACTTTATCGTATTTCCCCAATGTACGTAATCCTTAATCTGCAGCGCATTCGGGGGCGAGCCAACGTTTGTCATTTTGGACTGGTGTTGGCATGTATCGCGGATGTCTATGGACGACAGTATCCAGTTACCATCAGGTGGACTGTATGCTCGTCTGCCGGCTTTTTTTCTATGAAAAAAAACTTTACGCCTTAATGCTTACAATAATTAATGGATAATGGGCATTTCGTTGATTTTTTATTTATTTATATACTTTATTGTACACACAAATGATAAAAAATACCCCCTTGGACCCCTGGACCCCTTAATATATAAAATACCTTAAAAATACCCGTGGACCCCATAATATCTATACTTTCGTTGACTTTTCCGAATATTTATATTTTTATTTTATTTTACATGAAACTACAGCATAAGATAAGAATAATTATTACATTGTACACAATCTCCAATATTGCAATTTCATTGAAATATCGTACTTTCTATAAATGATTAAATTGTAGCAATAAGGTCAACAACATTCAGTTGGCCTCCCGAAGTAAGATTTTGTGGTTTTTTTTCGACAAGTACGGCCACTGTTGTGGACGTGTGTTGTCGGTCTGCTCTAGAACAGCACCATCTCATCTTTTATTCTCGCACTACCATAAGCTCTGAGGAACTGTTCCATTTCTAAAAGAGTGGACTCCCCAACCCGCTTGGCCGACTGGCGTTTAAAAACATTCCTCATGCACAAGACCGAGCACGAGGAGGCTCGTGTCCACCAGTGGATGGAAAGGGCTGGTAACGATTTTATTGGCAATGGCGAAAGTTACTGAAATTACCGAAAACATAAATGTGGAGTACCTACCTACTTCCACAGCTTACAACACAACTCTTGCATTGTTCATCCGTGACGTAGAAGCTTTACGACTCGCTATACTCCGAGATCAGGGACAGTCTTAGACACGACAATGTTGACTGTACTTCCCACTACGAGAATTACTAAGATAATCTAAGTGATAGCACTTAGTGTTATAAAAATAAGCGCTGAGCGTTCAAGTGCCTAACTCAAACCTGAGACTTGGAAAGAGAGAAATAGATGTTTCTTAGATCTTTCTTGACTTAGAGTTAGACCAAGTGGTTGGAAATTAGCCTCTATGCAGACTTCACAAGGATCACGACTCGGACTAATTCTAAGACCGAGAATCATCTAATTGTCCAGACCTTACACTATAAAGCTCATGAGCGCTTAACAATCTAGTCTTAAAGGTTTATTAACGGTCACTCAACACTTATTTTAGACAGATCAATGTTGTTTTGTTGTAAAGGTTAATTTATGGATATCAAGTTAAAATTAAAAAGAAAACTGTCCGCGAATCGATTGCTCAACAATCCACTGGATTGATAGAGTCATTAGTTATCATTTTCAATTCGACTGGATTGGTAATCAATAATCATTTATTAGAACACAGGTTACAAAAAGTGGTATTAATATATTAGTTACATTTATATATTCATTATTACGTTCATCATTAGTCACTGCATTATAATTATCATCGTCATTAAATTCTATTATCATCATTAAAATATCATTAATTCATATTACAATATCGTAATTATCACTATCTAATTAATTATCATGCCATTATCATGGTCAAATTAAGTAATCACAATTACAATCTAGGTACGTTATGCAAATAATCGTTAACATTGTAAAAGCAGTGTTCTAATAGCCACATGTTGTCCATGTTGCCTTATTAAAAATCTGTGTTGGTAAATCTTTAATAGTATTTGGTAATTTAGGTTTTGTTTACCAATGAATTATGATAAAAATTCACCAATTTATTAATTCACTTTTCGATAGTTGAGACTATAGTTGTTTAGCAGGACTTTTAGTTTTGATTTCTTTTAATCCACATGAATTTCTTTTAATTTACATTTATTTATATTTTATAACTCACCTATCGCTCTCCCTCTCCCAGGTTTGCGGGTAGAAATCTCCCAAGGGGATAAGCACGCCTCTTGTACGTATTTTCTTTTGTAACTATTTTTTATCATTTGTGTGTACAATAAAGTATATAAATAAATAAAAAATCAGTGAAATACGAATATTATCCATCAATTATTCAATTATAAGTATGGGATGAACCCAATAAATAATTTAACTGTCTATAAGTGAATCCTTATATATTTATAATTCTGTATAAGTAAACCTTTATTTTTTAATTATTACTAGCGCGGCGGTGAAAGAGGAAACACGTGAGGAAACACGCATAAATAGGAATAAAAAAAATCTGGAGCATGTATTACCGCACTAGACCCCCGTGGTTGATTATGATCCGAAACATTCTTGTGATTTAGCTGAGAGAAACCTATCCCCTGCAGTGGGACGTTGTAGGCTGATATTGAATCCTTATAATGTCAAGCAACATCCTTGTAATATCATATTTTACTACGCTTACGCATTTAGTGCGAGTTGGATATACTACAATCTTCACGTTTACGCTTTATATTGTAAGGCCAGCTTACACATGATCATTTTTAAATTATTGGAATTTATTTATACACATAATAAATCGCAACAAACCAGTGGCTGTACATTTAACATTTAAAAAATAAGTCGTTCCAATGTAAGTTGCACAGGTCACAATAACAATTTTCTCTATTTGTCTGAACTCACGTTACACAAAAATTACTGTACGGATTGTAATGAAACTTAGTATTGTAACTTATACGTACCGGGTTAACTTATTTAGGGTACTTTTTATTCAGATCAATTATAAAGTTCAATACAAGTTAACCACACATTCTGACTAAAAAACAACACGGCATTTTAACAAGCGACAGGCGCTTGGTTAGGTTTAGGCAGTCTTTGGTTTTGAACGCATTTTCGATTAAAACGCGTCGTTTCGCCGATTAGTGTCGGATTGAACAGATGTGCACTCGCCTTAATACATCTTATTTACGAGCGGAGTTTCAATCTCCTGTATATGGCACAATAGGTATTGTTCAATCTATTTTGGCACGTCTGCGCCTTCGCCTGTTTGAATAAGGCCTAATATTACGTAGTCTGATTTCAGATAACTGACACCGTAGCTACGAGCTACGGCGTGATATGGCTACGAGAATTTTGTCAAACGTGATATTTTCTCTTTTTTATGGACGAACGCGGCTGACGAGCATACTGTCCACCTGATGGTAAATGGATACTGTCGCCCATAGACATCCGCCAACATTAGTCCAAAATGACAAATGATTTGGAGATATAGGAATGGATTTGGAGAAAGGATTGGGCAAATGGGGAGGAATAGGATGGGAATGAGCTCTGACACATCCCCCTCACTACCGAAACACGTACGTACATTGGGGAAATAAGATAAAGTGGGAAATCCAGTACATTTCAAGGTAGTGTTCTGTGAGAGAGGGGTTACGTGGCCAGTCGAGCGCGCCCAGCGGCTGTTGGAGGGCAGCGTGCATACTCCTCCTCAAAGATGATAATATACATAAGATATTGATAATATATGAAAATTAAATGAATTACTCGTAATACTTATCGACAAAAATATTATGTAGGTATGCAATTGGTACGTTTTAACAGTATTAGTTGTGAAGCGAATGTTGTTGTTATGCTCTTTATTGTAGGTACTTAGAATGAATTGTTACAATAAGTATTACCATTAGGACAAAGGCGAACATATTCGTAGAGGGAATCTCTTTAAGTCAACTTTAGAATAACCATGACGAGTAAATGTAATATGATTTATACGTTGTTGATTTTATTTTGAAGTTTTTCGATAAATTAACACTTTCATAATTTCGAAATTATGGAACCGGCTACGCATCCACGAATTTAACCAAAATAAATACAGTAGGTTGCAAAATTAATAGGGATAATCATAAAAATTATTTGTTGTAAATTATTAGCAATATAGTTTGCTATACTTGTGTGTAATTATTTTATTATTGTGTCAAATATAATTTACTTTATAAAATACAATAATAAATTAACAAACAAACTCTCACATTTCTATAACATTTTCCGGAATCGGTGTATAAACAATACATTCTAGCATTCGTTTATACCACTTAACAACGTTTAAAACGCACTCCATGCACGAAATCGTAAAGAATACGTGACTCATTAATTTGGCAATCCACTATAAAAGTGTAGAATCTAAGTGTATTTTTCCATCGAATTTTAATTCACTTGGTTTAAAAATGCTCCCTTTAGATCGTCCACAAATTTTGTTGTATTTCACTCAGTGACGCTTTTGTTCAGTGAGAGGCACGTCACTGTTCATTGCCGTGTGTCTCATCATGTACGTGATGATAGCCGGGCATGCGTTTGATGCGGAGCGGAACGGCCCAACATTACTCGTTCCCTTATTCTCCTTATTCTATTAACGTTATTTGCGTTGGGAGCGTACGCGATATAATCTTCACTAGCTTTCCGTATAATCGAATGTAAATATCATTAAACGCTCTATGTGCATATATGGCAGTGATGTTTGATATTAACGTTCTTTACACTAAATTTTACTCGTATATTAGAAGTCACTTAAACAACAGCCTGATGGTAAGTGGCTTACTATCGTTTATTCCACTCTTAAAACTCTTTCTTCCAGGCAACCTTTGGATGGTAAAGAGAAAATAGATAACAAAAAATAGATAGCAATTTTTATACAATATTTTAAATATTTATTTCTAAATATAAAATAATATTACATCATTCAATTTTCTAAGCGCTCGGTAACCATTTCTGGTTAATATGAGTCCTGCACATTCCTGAGTATATTTATATACCAAAATCTAAATAAGTATAAATTATTATATTTAAAAAATTTAGTACATATTTTGTAGTCGACGGATTGTATTGGTTTATCAAGTGTCGTGTTACCCTATGAACTAACTAAAAGGTGGTAAACAACTCGTTCTTGAAAGGAAAGAGGCAGGTAATTTGTTCCAATAGCTTATATTGTTAAAAAATAGGTCTAATACAATATTTGAGATTAATTTAGAAAAATAGTCCGTAAAATAAAGAACGAATAACTTATATCTTTCCTTTCAAATACGAGTAGTTTAGCCCTTTAGTTAGCTCATAGAGGTAACACGACAGAAGGTATACACGCCCCCTGACTGAAATAAATTATTTTCATACATATACACTTACCTACTTGAGACGCATACAATACACAAATACATATTAATTACAATTACTAGAACTAATTTAAAATCGGTTCTCCAATTATTTATTTTAACTTCTGCTATTACTGCAGTCCTGCTATTTTAATTAAAGTTGAACAATATCAAAGGATAGATTAAAATGAAATACAGTGAAAGTTTTGATGTAAAACCAATATGTTAAAAGTAATCACATTAGTTTAGATTCAAACTTTATTAAAATTCAAAAAGGATTCAAGTAAAGTTATTTAAAAGCTTTTACCTATTATTAATATAATTTATATTGTAATCGAATCTAACAATATACGAGTAACTATGCAGCAGAGCAAAGCTACAGGCAGATAATAACAAAAAGGCATGAAGTTTTTAGTATTTTTATTAACTACCTATATTCTTATACTTAAGCAACCACCGTAATTAGATCCATAGAACGATAACAATTTTATATAGAGACTAGCTGTGCCCGGCATGCGTTGCAGGCCCGGCAATTTTTTGCACATAATATATAGTCTATGTCCATCGGGAATAATGTACCTTTCAAATGGTGAAAGAATTTTTCAAATAGGTGCCAGTGGTTCCGGAGATTACCCTCCGTTACACACAAACTCACAAAATTCGCACTCTCTTTTTATTATATTATATTATTATTAGTATAGATTTTTTTTAAATTAGCTGCCAGCGTTAGGTACAATTTTGTTCACCTTAAAATCAAGTGTTTCTTAAATTAAATTTGATATTATTTATACGTCAGACTACGCTTTAAACAAATACATGTCTTTATGAATAAAATTATAGATTATGTGTAATCTATAAATTTAAATTCATAGTGTGATTAGGTATAAATTAAAAAATGTACATAGATTTTTGTATTTTGTACTAACTAAACATTTAATAACCGAGTATTACAAAACGATTTATATACAATTAAATCTATTATGTGGAACGTTTATTCGTGTTGATTTCTAATACTGGTTTTTAGAAATTAATTACAGACCTTTCAAGAATGTTTTCCTTGCACTCTCCCCTAATGTTCTTAACATTGTCTGTACTAAAGCGGGCGTATGTTAATTTTAGAAATAAATTACTTAGAAGCAAACATAATGAGTAGCTACAAGCTGCGATTTCACACAAAGATTAGATTAGATTATTTCAATCTTGGCGGCAAGAAATCACTTGAGCACGTACGCGTCGCGTCTCTAGAGAAATTGTAAGGAAGAGGCATGGTAGAGAAACTGGCATATCAAGGTTAACATTAGTAAATCTTGTCGCGTCGACATACTAAAACAAAAATGTCACACTTGAATGCGTCATATAATAAAGAGTTAGATAGTTTTAGGTTTCTCGGGTTATTTGAGGAAATTATGAATAAGGCAATACGAAATAACTAAAATATTAACAATACTCTAACTAAAGTTTTCTATATCAAATCATTTTACAATCTGTTTACCTTTTACAAATGAAGTTTTCTTCATTTTTGTTTTTTTTCTAGTTGGGTTTCCCTATCTAGTCGCACTCAACGACCATTGTGCCTACAACAGTCGGCATGGATGTCCGACATTTTAGGAACTGTTTTAGGAAAGGAGTTTGTATTTGTGAGAACGCTCGATTGACGGAGACTTTACAATTACAGTTTGTTGACTTGGTAAGTCTTTGTCGGATTTTTGTAGCTACAAATGCGATACGTCGTAACGACTCTTATTACACATTGGCATGACCTAAGTTCGAACCCCGTACCACGGAGTGTCTAAATAAGTACGAATTTTTAGGTTATCACTAGCTCTGTTATCCCTGATAATAAAGCCGCTACCACAAGCGCTGAGGACCCATATAATCTCTAAAAAAGGAGTGGACTCGCCAACCCGCTTCACTGAAACAAAGGTCACAAAGGTCTAGTTTAAAGTTAAGTAAAGTTTAGTTTAAGTTTTAAAGGTCACACAACCCTCATAAACAAGACATTGTGCATGAGGAGGCCCATGTCCAGTAGTGTCCAGCTTAGCGGTGAATGAAAACATTGGGAGCATACCCGCGTACTCTAGTACGCGGGTATCCTCCCAATGTTTTCATATCTCAACGTTAAAAATATCTTTTGAATTAGGTCTAGTAAACCCTATGTGATTGCCGCACAGTATCTATAGTGGGTTGGCAATAAGAACTGATGACATATTGTAAGAAAATTAAAACTGCTAGCATACGATTATTGAACCGGTATTTTCCTGCGTATGCTGCGAAAAACATAAAGCACGAATTAGGTGATCAATAAAAAGAAACATGGCGATCGCGTTTATCAAACAAAAAGTTATCACAAAAAACAATTAGTTTTGAAATAAAAGAAATTGCAGTAGAGCACTACAATTTAACCCAATTCACACCATTTGGTGATTGCAGATGTAATTGGTAACAATGCACCTCTACCACAGTAAATATACACAATTAAGCTATTTAAGTAGGTGGTCGCGTTACATTGGTGCGTGCGTATCCGCGTACACTAGCGAGTTCGCACGCACAACTGCACAGAGTTTCAATCTATGACTAAGTTCAGTATAAATATGAAGCTTTTGACCGTTTTTATACATTACGAAGGCAGCTAAAAATTGCTATCTAGCTGTTTGAGCCGGTGTCGAGTGATTAACTATTTACAGAGTCTATTAATATATTTGATTGATAGATATTATATTAATCACTAATTATATTATAATATTATATTTATTTACAAAAAACGAAAATGGTCGCACACAACAAAGCAGTGACTCATGAGTTTGTACGAAGTTTCAATTTATTCAATTTTATTTATTTATTTATTTATAATAAACATACATATGTGACATTATCTGAGCAAAGGTGGTATGGCCGGTATGGCCTCATTGATTTTACTTAAGATTTTGTTAAAAGTTAAAAAGATTGACTTAAAAGATTTTGTTAAAAATTTAAATATGCTCAATTTTAAATTATAATAAATATATATATTTTCTCAGAAACGTCACATATTACTAATCATTTTGAGCCCTGACATAATCATTTAACTCAGTAAGTAATCTGTAATCTGTAACTCAGTAAGTACCTCAAACTGCAACTTCAAGTTAACTTACTTGTCGCTTTTACTATGCCTATATGTGAGCGAGGCGAGGCGCCGTTCCACGTCGGTACGACACTATCGCCGTGCCCCAACAGAGATATGGCGTAGATTAAACTCCTGTTTACTCGCACACATATTTAACATTCCCGCCAAGCAGGATTGTGACTACGCTCGCTACGTATTTGCATACTTGTTTGCGAAACAATTTGTTTTGGATATGAAAACAATCTTTATAATGGATCGCTCGGAACTAAACTCGAAGTTTGTAGCCTAATTTCAAAGTTTGTTGTTGCATGGTAGCGTCTTCCGAACTAATAATTTTAGGTACTCTCAAAAATGGAACCATCTTAGAATTTTTTTTATGTTTAGTCTTGGAAGTTTTATCTTTCTTTTTAATTTAGAATTCTTATTAGTTTATCTTCTTCTTCTTTATCTGTGTATCTGCACTGGAGAAGTTTATTAGGTTTAAAACGGAATTTTTGAGGTATTTAAATAAAAATATACGCCAAAATATTATGTAGCTATGGTGATTTTTTTAAATCTAGCACTGTAAAATTCTACACTTGCGAAGATTTAGTAAAACCTTCGCAAGTGTAGAATTTCACAGTGCTAGAATGTGACCGCACCATTAATTTTGTCAACGGATAGCTGTTTACCCAATTCCTAATTGACCGAATTCTCATTTTTAACATCTCATTACATTAATGTACATTAGATAAAAATGAGAATTCGGTCAATTAGGAATTGGGTAAACAGCTATCCGTTGACAAAATTAATGGTGCGGTCAAATTCTCCCGAAATTGTTCAAAATAAAATAAAATAAATATTATGAAGATACCGAATCTATACATACGATAAAATTAAACAATGACTTGTAGAATTGTTGTCTATCTGTTTGTTCGTGCATCATGCAAAACCTGCTTTTGTTTGTTAAAACAGCAGTATTTTAAGGTTTTGCCGAACATCTGCAATAGAAATCATCACGCTATTAAAATATTTTTTCTATAATTTATTAAGAAGAAAACGAGATCATGTTACTTTAACATTTCAGTTTCTTTATTTTGAGGTAGGTTTTTCACAATGTTTACAACCGGTGAAGAGGCTGATGAAACGGCCGAGCGTGTTACAAATAACGGTCTATGTTCCCTTCAAGACGTGGTGATTTCGATTGGTGGTGCACTGAGTGACTACGGGTTGATGGCTCCTAGTCCTCAGCGGAGTTCCTGTCAAACCCGCGTTAATCGAGAGTTCTCACTAAATAATGCACCGAAACAAACCACTGCTACTTTGTTCTTTGCCACAATATCTTCTTCTAGATCTCTCTTATTATAACCATTTCTAAAACATTGTCCATTTACTGTGGACTGCGCAGACGCACAGGTAACAGCTAGTATCATAATATTTTTCATGACATTTTTTTGTAATTTTTAAATCGTTTTATTTATTTAAAAAGCTTTATTGCACTTAACCGTACAAAGGCGAGCTTAATGTTTGGAGGCATTCTCTAGCAGCCAACCTTGCAGCCTCTAGCAGGGTTGAACAGCGAGACACTTTGGGAGGTGCAACATAAAAGATGATTAGTAAATATTTTACACAAACACTTGTAATAATTATAAACCTACTTATAAATAGTACGAATACTATAATTTCATAAATAAAACATACATATAATATACATAGAATAGCTAATTAACAGAAATAAATAGGGTAAAATGTAATATGTCAACAGTAAATAAGTAGTGGAGAATAGTTAAATCAAGAAAAAATACAAAAATACGAAACCACTGAGATTGTAGTAGTGACAAGTAATGCGCCCGAAGCATCCGTATGAAAATATGTACCTAATGAATCAAAATGGTGAACTTCTCCATTGAACTCTTTAAACTGAATTGAAGTATAATTAATATTTGGCACGTCAGGCATTAACATAACTGGAAAAGTAATAAAAATAAAATATATCAAATATGTAAAAATAACAGACAAGTACGCTACCTACCTATTATTTACCTGTATCATTACTACCATGTGTTATTCCGGGTTATGTTATTTTCAATTACATCTGCCACAGGGTACATGGACTAGACCTTCCTTGTAATTCGAGATTCATTGATATTTCCCAGAATATTTCCCAATACATGAGATTGTTTACAAATTACAATCCACTAATTAGGTGAAATATAAAACCTGCAATAGTATCTATTGATATCTATCTACTTACAATACTCGAGAATATGAAAAATCCACCGTGTAATGAGACGAGAGACATCAGTCTTTTTGTTTATTCACGAACGTATACTAAATGAATGAAAAATCATAAAACCCTAGTTAAATTATTGAAAAAATACTTTATGTTAACAGCAATAAAGTTTAGAATTGTTATGTCACATTATGCCACTTGTTATCATTGATTATGAATATGTTAAAATTTTAAAAGTTCATGGAACATTATTTGAATCGATATCCTAAATTCAAATCTAAACATGAATTTGCGTTTATTGATTACAAGTGTGATTTTAATTAACTAAGTGTAATAATGAAATGTAATAAGAGTTTGTAATCATCAATCATTTGTATTATTCTTTATGTGTCGTGAGAGATATATAGACGAATTCGGTTTATATTACGTAATGACATCAGTTTCATAACTTTTTGAAAATGATATATATTTTTTAATTTTAAGAAATGGTTTTCTTCAAATAAATAACTTGCCGAGCTTGTGAATAAAAAACTTTCCCCCCTTTAAAATCAGATGGTGCCATAATTATTTTGTAATTTACATTATTTATGCTGTATATAACTATTTGTAATTGAACTTGTATACTATACGTATTGGTATACGCGCTGAGGAACTACAACACCTCTGAAAGAATGGACTCGCCATCCCGTTTAGCCAGCATAGCGTTTTAAGGCCATATATATTTTGTATGCACAAAACAATGTGCATGAGGAGACTCTTGTCCTGCAGTGGATACTGAAAGGGCTGATTCCATTGCATTGCATCGTCTACTCGTATACTGTCTCAAAGTCATCTAATTACGATTCGTGTAATTGCAAAAAAGGGACTTAGAAACGAAAGTAGACGATGATGTACGATGGCTTTTTCAAGTTATCGAGTACTTGTACTTATCTATTGATTTAGAAGTGTGTACTTTATTGTACAAAATGTTGAGACGTTCGCACCGCCATAATGTCTATTATACATGCCATTTGAAGTCGAAGTCATAGCTCTATGGAAGATAGGTTGTTGGCATTTAGCCGACCAAGGCGTTTATTCGACAGATGGCAGGACATATACCATAGGTCAAATTAAAAGTTTTTACAATTGGCTACTGTGCAATACGATAGACGATTACTTTATGTGTTTGTACAATACGACATATTGTTTTGATACAATACGACGTACAATACGTTTTGGTATGGGCATTAGATATTGGTATGAGTCAAGTTCAAACTATTTTACACGACCACTTACGGGTAAGGAAGCTTTGTGCTAGATGGATTCCTCGCAATTTGAGCGAAGCCTAAAAATACTGTCGAGTGGGATGTCTTCAAATGCTTGTAAAATTCGACAATGGTCAATCCAATGCTGTTTTTGATATATTAACAGGCGATGAAAGTTGCTATGTAGAATGCTGCTCATGTACTGCTATGTAGAAACGCAATGTGGGACTAAGAAGCAATCTGCGCAGTGGGTCTTTCCTTTGGTAGATCAGGCCACTTTTCTACTATAACTTTAGAATAAAATAACAGTCACTGCGGACTGGTCTGTGAACAATTGCTTGCCTTCTGTTTTGGAAAACGTCAAAGAACGACGCTCACGAGCAGAATGACCCTCCAACACGACAATCGAAGTAATTTTCTAGTACTGTTAATGTAGAGTTAATGGGTCATCCGCCATACAGTCCCGACCCTACACCCTGTGATATTTATTTATTCCCTAAAATTAAGGATAAACTCAGAGAAATACGTTTTATGAGTGCAGAAGAGGCAGTAACGGCCCTCCAAACGACTGTTGAAGAGGTGCCTAAAGAAGACTGGGTTGAATGCTTCACTCAGTGATTTCATCGCATGAAAAAGTGTATCAATTGTCGCGGAGAATACTTCGAAAAGCAATAAAACAACTTCCATTTTTATATCTGATTTCATTTTTGAGATTCATAACACTTTCAGTGTCACCCACGTGCCATACCATCAGCCTGTTTCTCTCTATTGGTGGATATAGGCCTCTCCCAAGTACAGCCACCACACGGTCTTTAGCTCTATTTATCCAGTTACTTACTACCCATGACTTTCTTCAAGTCGTTAGTCCACCTGGTCGGAGGGCCTTCCGGTCAGGATATATTATTAACGTATTGCAACTGCGGTGAAGCGGGGCATGGCGTTATAAATGCTCAAGGTCAAGGTAGGGAGAAAGTGCACGCTACAATCTCACAGCCGCTGGGCGCACTCGCCTGCTCACGTTACCCTTCTTTCACAAAAGACTACCGTAAAATGTACTGTGCATTGTGGACTTTCATTCTATTTCCCCAATATACGGACGTGTTTCGGTTGTGAGTAAGATACGTCAGAGCCCATTCCTATTTCTTCATCTCCTATCTCAACTCTTTCATTAAATACATTCCTAAATCTCCAGAGATAGGCAGCACATCCGGGGGCACGCCGACGTTTGTCATTCTGGACTGATGGTGGCATGTGTCGCAGATGTCCAATGGCGACAGTATCCGCTTATCATTAGGTGGACTGTCTGTTCGACAGCCGCCTTCTTCCTATAAAAATAATTGATATGACAATAAAATGTAAACTGAATAAATGTGGAAACATTAATATGAAATTATTATTATTATATAGTAAAATGTAGAATTAAATTAAAATTAAATCTTAATCAAATTCAACAACTATATAGCAACGATAAGATCCCATTGCTCAGAGATGACGTCACAAATATGTCTACATTAATATTTTTCTAAAACTACTAGTGTATGTTTCTCATACAAATGTTAATGTTTTAACATTGTTACTGGTTTTTACCACTACATAGGTATTTGTAGTGAGACAAATCATTTATTTAACACGTTGAAGCTGGTAACAACGAAACAGCATTAACAGGGCATTCGCCGACAAAGTATCGGATAGGTTGTAATTCGTAGAGCGGCGTACTGCACACCCACAATGAATTTCTCGTTACCAAGTTGTTTCACTGTTCCACACTAAACGTGTTTCTGTTCCACTAAT
Source organism: Sesia apiformis (assembly GCA_914767545.1). NCBI lineage: Eukaryota > Metazoa > Arthropoda > Insecta > Lepidoptera > Sesiidae > Sesia > Sesia apiformis. Next base: position 11,677,356 of record OU611955.1, read on the forward strand.
TCTATTCAGCACCTAATCACAACCTCACACGTTGTTGCCGTGGTAACCCCTGGCTTAGATATTATTATGCATGTATATGTAATTTCATAAATGGCTATTTGTATTCATATGTTTGTTGTTGATCCGATTCAGATCTACTTTAGTACGAGTATACTTAGCTAATTCATTGATATTTTTAGAGAAATTGGTTGGAAAAAGATTTAGCGAAAAACAGACCTTCTTTATCCGTTTTAAATTTTAATTCCCTGTCTGGTCGCAAACAGCTGTATATGATTTAAAGTTTGAACCCAGAACTCGTCGGTCAAAAAGCAATGTATTGCACACTGAATCATTACTTAAGTTGCAGAGAAGCAAATCAATTTAATTTTAACTTCTTCGGTAAAGTCAATTCATACTTCATTATTTGAAGTAATTTGATTCATTCTAATGAACGAGATGGTAAAAAGTCTTGACCTATAAAAAGTCTTACTGTCTTATAACCTACACTTCACTTTCTCAGGTCTGCTGGAAGAAATCTCCGAAGGAGATAAGCTTGCATTTTGTAAATCTTTCCTTTTTATTTATTTCATGTTGTGTGTACAATAAATTATTACTATATATTCAGCCTGCTTAATAGAAAATTTTGACAGACAAATTACAAAAAATCTTATTGTTCTAAGTCTCGTAGAAGTTATTAATAAAACACATCCTTTTGTAAAATTTGCAACTGTCGCTTACGATGTTTTTCCTGAACAGAATTCATATTACAATAATAATATGTGAAACCCAAACGTTGTCAGTATGTCTCATCAATCATGCTCTAACGGCTGAATGGATTGGAACAAAACATGGCACGTGGCAAGTACCTGCATAACCGATGTTTATAAGCCTTGTAATAAAAATCTATGTATGAGCAAGGATGAATAAGTAATAGATAATAATCACCTTATAGATTGTAATCAGAAATCATAAATTCCTTCATAGCGGTAAATATGCAATGTCATAATAATTACAATAAGTTAGTCATAAACTCATAACAAATAAATTAATATTCCTTTCTATTCTCGTGAATTTTGTAAATAATTCATAGTCATAGTGTGATAGTGTGTGTATATTAATAGGTACCTTTAAATATTTTAATAATTCATATTTAACCTCGTCCTATAAAAAGAAGCTGGAATAGGGATTAGGTTTATTTTATTTATTTGAGAATTTCAACTGTATTCAATTGGCTGGCGACAATGGTAAAAGAAATTGAATTCTATATTGAAATTGAAATCAATCTGCTGAGTTATTGAGCCAAATATAATTCAACTTTAATTATATTATACTCCTGGAAAGCTCAGTGTTACAAAATTATTACTCAGTGTTACCCCTTGTATCCACAAGGAGCAATTATGAATTTATATTTTAAAATTTATTAATCTAAAAATGTAAGAATACAACTAACAGCCGTATTTGGTTTATACTTTAGACTTCTGGAAATGTAAATTAATGTAGGCTTTTATTACTACTCGTATATTGTAAATAGGTGAAGAGTTGTAGATACAAGTCGATTTAAGATAATATAATGGGAGGTTCAATGTTCATGTGAATTGCCGCCCCTTGACTGCACCGCTGACATGCATGTACGCTTCGGGCCGGTGATCTTGCTGATATCATAGGGATATGGTATTAATTTCTCTATATAGGATATAGGCAAAGAATCGGTCTATATAAATAGACCTTATGTAACCAATATTATTACATAGTGGTCTTCAAAAGTTACGATACGTCTTCATAGTAGTTTATGTATAATAGAAAATTGGAAAATATTGTTGAAAATAATTCTGAAAAGTCGCGATACATGATTAGCGACTTAACATATAATACCCATAATGGGTAGTTTTATGCGGGGAAATCAACATTTTTCCTGCACTTAAAAAAATCTATGAAAGAATGATCTTTAATTTAAGGAGACATACTATACTTACACAATATTCACACAAATATTTATGAGTCCCTAAACATAATCAATTTTTCTTCTTTTGAACATCGTATGATAACTTTTTGATAAGTAGTACTAAACCATTCTTGGTTACACACGATTCAACTCCAAGGCATAAAATTGACTTCGATTTTCAATAACACAACTTAGACGGTAAACTGACACGAGACATGTCTCATACTCGTATGTCGAATATGAGGCTTTGCAATGTTCGTGACTGAATAAAGTTCGCTTTAGTACCTGAGACGACTTTAACGGCAGGCGTGGATCATGTAAACATCTCTAGATATATTTTACCGCTACCATCCCGATTATAGCACCGATTACAGTAATTTCTAGTAACCTGTAGAATACTAATAACCATAGATGCCGATTTTGTTTATTGTTCTAAAAAGATATGTAAGATAAGGTCTCTCGAGACTAGACGAAACAAGACTGACTTTGCAATTATGTAGAGATTTCAAAATAGAATGTAAGTAAATGTGTGTTTTATTCACGTAATTTTTTAAAAATAAATAAATAAAACTTTGCAATTTTATATTGTAAATAGGGTCTGAAGTCTTATAATGAAAAGTTTTGTTTATCCTTTATTTCTACTCAACGTTTTGGCACGGATACACCAGCCGTGGTCACTGAAGAGGTCCGTGCTTTGTGAGTTGGCTGAAGAGGCTGATAGTCCAGGACGGGAGCTGCGAGCAGTTTTATGAATTACCCACATTTGATCTTCACACTCAGAAAGGCTGCGGCATGCTATACTAACAATATCCGCGGACGTATTCCACGGTAAATAGCAAGGTTTAAATTTGTTAATCACTTAATTCCACGTCGACGACAGTTTATCTTCCTGATTGATATTATTATATTTCATAATTTCAATCGTATCACTTACAATTCTGGGATAAGGATTTTTAGAGTGCAGAGTTCTATTCTATCCTGTGATTAATTCCAGCGTTGAGAATGTGTTCGGATATTGCTGATTTACTCATTTGGCGGTTTCGTATAGCTGAAAAAAAAAACATTGCATATTAATACGTTTTGCAATAAAACGTCGCGTATTGTTAAAATAAAATTAACTGTTAAAATAAAATTTATGTTATAGGTAATTTACAATTTGGAATAAACGCAGTTAATTGGAAACTGTTACTGGTAGTAGATATTTCTTTATCTTTACAGAATACGGAAAACGGTGTAGAAGGAAAACAAAGAAAAATGTGGTTTCAGTAAATGAATTTGCATATCGTTTGAATACGCTTCGTAAATATTTATATATGTACGTCTCGGCAAACTTTTTGAAAGCCTTAAAAATAGAAACGTTACATACAAACTTATGCGTGTAGTGAGAGGTACCTCCTTGTGTAACTGTGTAAGCCTATTACAAAATCAACACGTTACATGTATATTCAGATCGAAGCGAGTTCTGTTGGTTTTGTATCTCCTGATTCTCTTATCCACCGAAATTTCAAATGAAGTTCTGTAGCGACTTACAACTGTCGTGGAATCGTTTCAGCCAGCCAGCTTCTTGTTTTTCGCAAGTTTGTCCCAGTCTTTGTGCCTGACGTTAAATGCTGCCATGTCACAAGTGACGTAATTTTTATAACAGCAACATTCTGCCTTTGACCCGGTCGAATTTAGAGAGACATTGATACATTCAATAACTTAATAGACCATTTTATTTAGTAACAGTCAAACGCTTATAATAGTTGTAAATTCCGAAGTATACCGCACGCAAAAATAAGTTTGTCAGACTGTAGGGATAATGAAAAGGGGCCGCAATCTGAATTACTGCCTGCCTAATAGCGTGCTACGAGGAACCAGTTCAAAGGTTCGGATGATAAGTCACTTAACATTTTTACAATTTAAATCCTTTTGATTAACGTAGTAAAGGGGGTTGGAAAAACTGATTTTTAATTATTTCTGAATGTGCAATTTAAATAGGTTACTTGAGAAGTGTGTAGGCAGAATTTTATCCAAGGACGGGCAAGGCAAACATTTTTTTAAAAATTGTAAATAGAGATTATATAATCTATTATTATTATTCTTCTACATGCCCGGGGGGCTAGTGCCCCACCCGGGCTACGCCCATATTACTTGACAAATGAAAGATTTAGTCTTTATGACACAAGAAACTTTAGTTTGTGGCCAAGGATTGTAGTGATTGTGTTTGGAAGTTTCTTTTAAAAGGTTATGTAATCTTTTTAAATTTATTCTTATATCCACTGACCAATGTTTGGCGTATCCAGTATGAAATCTAAACACTACGGTATAAAATTATGATCAACTTGTTGAGTTTTATTATGAAAAGAAAAACACAATTGTGATTATAAAGCCTTTATAATTATGATTATACATGTTTTTTTTATTATAAAGACTCATTTAATGAAATTATACTTTTTTACAGTGACCTACTTTAGTTGGCTAGTCGTACGATAAAAGTTAAAAACCTAATAACGTTGCCAATTTGCTAGATATCGATCTGAAATTCCGAGCATGAGGTGAAAATTGCACTATACCGATTTTATCCGAGTAGGAACTATAGAAGTAGGCATGCCTTTATATCTACTTCCATTTCTATTCAGAACGATTTTATTACATGTACATATATATTGAAAATCGTAGTTCCGTAGCAGCAACTACATATATTTCTTGAAATTATGTAACAGCGACGGAAAATATTTCTACTTCCCATACAAAGTGACTTCCGTATCATTTTATGCAGAGAATTATGTTTTTTTTTCCTTGTAAACATATTGAAATCAAATACTTTTTAGTATTTAATTGATTCTAAAACACTTTACAAAAAACCTCTCATGTTGTAGACACAGCGTTGACTAGATAAAGGTTTGCGTGTTTTTTTTTAGAATTTACTGAGTTTGTTAATTAGCATTTATTCCTATTAATTGTTGTATTAATATTACATTTTTTTTTAATTTATATAACGTCGTAGTCAATGGCCCATACTACAAACTACAAACTCCTGCGTCCTGGGTCCAGAGACACACATAACGACGTAAACAAACTAACCAGACCCGAACCAACTTTAGTTTTAAAATCAAATGAGTGTCCGACTGGGAAAAGAACCAGGGATATCGTGCACAGCATGCGCGGTCACTATCGAGTGGGCCAATCGGTTGTAAACTTTCTATCAAAATAATGTCTGTAATTTTAAAATATTGCCACCTCATAATACAAATTATTAACGGTATTATAAAATTAGGTAGGTAGCAACAGGTAGTTAACAAATCAAGTTAAATAATAATAAGTTGCCTGTAAATTTTATTATCTATTTTATTCACGTTAATGTAGCGATGTAGCATTAATTTAGTGCTGAGTCCTGTCAACAGCTTCTGACAGCCTCCTGATGTCGTTATTATTAATGTAGTACCTATCGATCCTGCTGTCGAGATAAATCAAATTGCAGGAGACATCAACGGTGTTATTTTTCCTTTTTGATATGGGTAAAATAATGTTTTTTGTTTTAAATACATTGAGGATAAAATTTGTTTTCTAGTTGTAGTGGAGAGATTTAGAAGCAAAGAACGAAATATCATACGTACATACGTATTATAAATTCTTTGTTTGCTTTTAAACTGATTGTTGTTGTTGTTGATACTCCTTAATAATTGTCACGCTTCTTTATTATTTTCTTATAAAGAAGTTATATTTTATAAAGAGAGAAAACGTTACTATATAACTGAAACAGCATGATTCTGGTTGACAAATGGAAAAACACAAACGAATCCATTTTGGAAAGTACACAAATCGCGGATTTAATGGGTATTAAAACAAAGCCGTATCATAAAGGGCGCCTATTAAGAGGTTTCTTGGTGAATTTATTCTTCTTAGCAGCGGATTTATTTGAGTCCACGATGGAATACTTATCAGAAAAGTTGGTATAAAGATAACGTGACCATTTATATTTTTCGTCAGAGCGGGACACCTGCGGAATTTTTAACAAAACAAGAACTAATTGCTGTTTTAACTGCTTTTTATTTACTAATAATAAGGAAGTGAATGAATTTACTTAATATAACGTCTCTAGGCACTTGTTTTATATTTGTCGGCGGAGCAAATCTGTTTCAAAATATCGGGTCTCGTTTTCAAGTAAGAATGGAGCTGATTACATGATTTGTTGATGTTTGTCTTGGTGATCAATATGGCTTTCAAAACTGCAACACTCAATTGTGTTTTTTCACTTGTCCATATTTTATTCATTAGAGAATAAACTCTTTCGACAGGTGCGTTACTTCCAGGCAAACATAAAACGTACTCAATAATTATAAGAAAGCTCGTACATTGGAGATTGTTAGCACGGAAGTGAGTGAACAACTCCACCCAACGGTCTTCAGCAGCAACATTCTCACCGTTCCAGCTTGTTATTTTTGCATCTGTGGCGTAATTGCAAATAAGCGAAAAAAATGTGACAGTGCGCTTCAAACACTGACTCTAACTAAAACAAAACATTCTTATGATTGTTCGCTGAGTGGAGATGGAGCGGCAACCAATCATCCATCCCGCTCTCGCGTCATTCATTCCATTCGCTCTCTCCACACCGCCCGCTCGTACCGAGCCGCGCGTTGTCGCCCGCGCTATTTTCAAATTTAACATACTTATAGCATGCATTCATTTAGCCTAAAGCTAAAGCGGGACATTTTTGCTCTTACTGGGGACAGCGGGACAGACAGTGTGAAAGCGGGACTGTCCCGCCCAAAGCGGGACGTATGGTCACGTTATATAAAGACAACCAGTTTAGTGGGCAGGAATCTATATAGGCAATTGATACATTTATTTCTGCTCATTACATTCAATCTACTTTTTCAATTTTATTATTAATAATAATATTAATGTTAATTCTATGTAATATTATAAGAGAAATTTGAAAATTATCTAATATTTATTTGCAGGAATTTCAATGATCAAGTTATAATTTTAAAAGTTACAAGACCTTCTATTTTGTATTGTCCTTTTATTATTGACGATAACCTTTTATTATTACGTTATATTATTTACGACCGATTACTCCAATTGATTATTACGGTTGATAATACTTGATAATACAAAGACAGGCAACGCATCTGGGGACGTGCCATCATTTGTCATTCTGCACTGAAGTTGGCATGTATCGCGGATGTCCATGGGCTGCGGTATCCGCTTACCATCAAGTGGGCTATATGCTCGTCTGCCGCCTTTTTTCTACAAAAAAAAAAATTACTTGCAGTGCAAGTATTTGTAATGCATTGCAGTGCAGGTTTCAACTTTAAATTCTTGGTCGTACATTCTTTTGTTTAATGAGAATTGTTTGTTCGGGTCTGGGTTCGTCTTTGTATGTGTTTCTGAACCCACGAATGTGGCATAGTGTTATTGTATTGTTTGTACTAAGTAGTGGTCTCATTAATCTAAGAATCGCTTGAGTGGTCACAATTTCACAATGTTACAAATTATGATAAACATTGAAATAATACGATATTATTCATATTTTGGGTGAAAATCATGTTTTCAAAGAAAGCAGAAATGGTCACAAATGCCTAATTACATATATACAGTATTCACGTATTTTCTTTACGTTGCGATTTGATTTAATAAATCTAGGAAAATAAGTTAATTTAAATTTCAAGAGGCAATTTTTAAATTATATTGTTTACTTTTATTGTTTGTTTCATAAACTGTTTTATACAAAAATGTTGATAGAGGAAAAATATAAAGCAACTATATTACGATAAATCAGACGGGAGAGCGGATGACATGACATGGTGAATATTGAAAAATGATTAATGTTGCACGAGGGGATTGTTTGTGAATTAAGGTACTAACAAACGTTTACAAAATTTACGTCCTTCTGTGAAATAAAATCTGTTATGAAGACTAGTTCCATATAAACATAACATAATTAGTTTTATTACAATAACTATCAATTTACGCGACTTTTGATGTATAAAGGTTTTTTTAGAAAGAATGTGGGAGACTAACAAACAATTCACCTTGTGGTTAGTAGATAACGTCGCCCATCGACATCCGCGATACATGCCAAAATTTATCAATGATGACAAATGTTGGCACGCAGCATACTTAATAATACTCAATATTTATTATTCGTAGTCTAGTGGCAGAGATATTAATTTTATTTAGATAAAGAGTTAGGGTGAATATTATTAATAGTATAAATTAATGTATAAATAGCTAACAATATATTTTTTAATAAATCATAGGTAAAGTGCTGTCTGGTATCGGCCGGCTTCGGAATAGCACCACTCCATTTATTCCCGTGATTGTCGTAACAGGCGACTAAGGGACAAAGCCGCTGCCACGTGCGCAGAGGAACTACACGGCCTCTAACAGAGTGGACTCGCCAACTCGCTTGACCAGCGTGGCGTTTAAGCCGATATATCCCTCATGCATAAGACAATGTGCACGGGGGAACCCATGACCAGCAGTGGACCATATAAGGGCTGGTTAAGATTAAGGCTGGTTTTCGTTTACATGATTAGGTATATACATAGTAGAATAGTTCACTTTTATACACAGTTTTATTTTTTATTCCCCATTTGCATCGTGAGTGGGCTAGAATCCATGAATTAGATTGACAATTTCTCTAGCGTACCATATGGACGGACCAGCTTGCCCTTTGTTTCGCAAATAAAACCAAGAGTTCGGAGTACGCTTTGCGAAATTTTGGAAAACTAGTTTCAAAGTGGAAACTGGTTGCGACTAGTTTAGTACGAATGCACAGGCTGCGAGCTTGTTCGTGTACTGTTCCTTTGTTATTTGAGCGGCAAACTGTTCCATGTGTTTCGTTTTATAAAACAATTAAGTTTTATTAATATGTAAATTGTGTTTTATTAATCTTGTACTTGTTAATTTAATCTTTTTATTAATCTTGGAGCCTTTAATCTTCCACTGCAGGGCCCAGGCCTCCTCTAGTAAATCAGTAGGGTGATTTGGGCCATAATTCACCACGAGGGCCTTGCGGATTGGTGGATACACATAGTCCGCATTTTTATTTTATTTTTGGCGCATTCCTCACAATGTTTTCCACTCATCGCTGCGCTAGTGATAATTATTAAAAAAATACATTTTTATTAATCTATTCTCTCACAACCAATCAATCGTTAAATTCTCTTCCTTGCTGTCTCTTTTATTAGTTTTTTTTATTGGAAGAATTCGGCAGATGAACATACAGTTCATCTGGTGGTAAGTGGATACTGTCGTCCTTGGATATCCGCGATATATGACAACATTAGTCCAGAGAGTGACGAACATTGGCACACCCCAGGATGCCGCGATCTTTGAAGACGTAGAAATGGATTTGTAGGAAAGGTTAGGAAAATTTGTATGGATACGATTGGATGGGAATGGGAAATAAGATAAAGTGGGAAATGCAGTACGTTTCAAGGTAGTCCAACAGGACTAACAACAGACTAACAAGTCTTATTTTAATTTGGGAACTAATTAAATGAACAGTCTAAAAATACTGAATGTCATGTAATCTAATGTAAATATAAATCGATCTAATATAAATCTGGACTGTCAATGATCCCTTTAGCAATCTGCATGTTGCTCAGTATTACTGCTTTTCTGCTCATTTAGTATTTTCCTGCTGCTCGTTTAAATAAACCTTTTAATTTTGTTAAGTATTTTATTTCGTATACTTGTTCGTTGCATTGAAAAAAAATGCAATATATTACGAAATATTACTCCATTCTCGAACATACATTTAGAATTCGCGGTAGGTAATCATTTCATAGGTGTACAATGCTCAAAAGCTCTAATTACATTGGGAATTGTGTACCGTGCCTGGGAAAATTTTAAACTTCATATGACATTAGACAGATAATGAAATGAAATCAAAATAATGGTACGAATCAAATATGAATGAAATTTAAAAAAAGTAATATATTTTTTTATTGCTTCTTCTTAAAAATCACATATTAGAACAATGTGTCTATTTAAATAGAATCTTCAAACAGCAAAATTTTAAGTTATAAAAGTTTAAGCGTGTAAAAGCTAAAACAATCCTGTGTAATGTAACATTGAAATGAATTATTACACTAAATGTAGGTAAACCTCATTTATTAATGGTTATATTAGATTCCATCGCTGTCAAATACATGTATTTAAAGTTAGATCTAATGAATAACGATAAAATAAAATAATTTATCAAGCTGTTATTGTAGCTTTCTATATAATAATAATGGATTATTGATTGACGTCTCACTCAGTATATCATTTCTTTGTCTTCTGTCTTTATTTTCTTTCAAACAGGCGTGATTAGATCTCGATAATAAATATTAGTAGTTGTTTGTTCGGGGTGGTTTGAAATACTTTCAAATATTTTGAGTTGAGAGTAATTTATTAAGTAACATGATATCCACACGTGCCATATCGTTAGTAAAATGTTTGTTTGTTATTTATTTGTTTACCTGCAATATTTTGTTCTTTTTTCTGCTCATCTTTGCGATTGTTGGATATCTAAAGGTATTTAAATGAGCAGCAACAAAATACTCAATGAGCAGCAAATCATGTTCAAGAAAACAACCTATTCTTAATAACTGATGTAATTAATTTTAAATTACTAGGAATATCATCACTAAGTCGACTATTGATTTATTATCACCAGATATAATTATAATTATTATTGCTCATGGATTTATTATCACCAGATATTTGCTCATGGATTTATTATCATCAGATATTTGCTCCAGGATTTTTTTTTCTCTTTATTTTATTTAGGGGCTTTTACACTATTGTGTATGTCAGCCCCATCGTACCCTAAAATGATGAACTATATCCATTATTATCGATTAGAGAAAAAAACGTACTCATCAAGTATACTTTATTACATAATCTAATTTCAAAATATGTGAATTCTTCCACAATGTATTTAAGCAACAATATATTACAATTTTTCCACACTGTTCTGTTGCCGTCCTGCTATTATTATCTCCTCCATCTTCAATGTCCGGTTTCTTGGAAAGACATCTAAATCGTTTAGGTCCTCTCTTAACAGTTATGAACTCCTCCTCGTCCTCTCTCTCGTCACTCTCCTACCGCATTCTCTTCTATAAACCTCGATTCCCATCTGTGTCACTCGCCCGGCTGATGTTTATACCCCGTGACCACGTCCACTGCAAAGTGTTCGAAACGTCGGGATATAAATCATGTCAAATATACGCGATTTAAACCGTTAAAAGTTGTTTAATTGCAATGTATAGTAATCGCGAAAACCTAAGAAAATATGATGTTTATATCCTCCAACACTAAATTATTTACTGGCTGCTCACATACTATGTCCACACGGTCCTTTTCCCAACTACTACTCCCCTCTCCTCCACTTAACACTAAGTCCTCTTCAAGTTTATTAATATCAGCCATTATTATACAACTTTATACACATAAAGATCACTTTTTTTGGAAGTTATTTCAAAAAAAATATCGTTAAGAATAACTGACTAAGCGCTAAAAATAGACACGTACGCTCGCCTCAATTATCCAAAACTAAACCCTTTTATAGTTTTAACACATAAAACTCGTTTTAAAATAATTATTGGTTGACAATTTGTGGCGTCTGCTGTCACGAACTTCATTTTGAATGATGGATTTATTATCACCAGATATTTGCTTATGGATTTATTATCGCCAGATATTTGCTCATGGATTTATTATCACCAGATATTTTCTCATGGATTTATTATCATCAGATATTTTCTCATGGATTTATTATCACCAGATATTTGCTCATGGATTTATTATCACCAGATATTTGCTCATGGATTTATTATCACCAGATATTTGCTCATGGATTTATTATCACCAGATATTTTCTCATGGATTTATTATCACCAGATATTTGCTCATGGATTTATTATTACCAGATATTTGCTCATGGATTTATTATAAATCACAAGTGATACAAAATCCAAAACAACAATTGTTAGAATTTTTGTCTGTACGTCTGTCTGAACGCGCATCACGCAACATCTACTAAACACCTTGTGAATGAAACTTGGTATAGTTATAGCTTATATGCTGGATTAACATATAAGGTACTTTTTATCCAGATCAATTATAGAGTTCCCACGGGAATCACAAGTTCAAGCGAACGAAGTCGCTGGCACCGCTAGTGTTTAAATATCAGTGACAGATCATGGTTTGAATTTTATAGTTCGATACGTATTGGTTTCAACTACAAAAAAATCAAATTAAAACAATCATTTTCAAATGTATCTATAGTTTATGCTAAGAGTTATGGAGAGAGTTGAGAGACTTGGCAGTGGCCTTACTTTTTTTTTTATATGGACTACTGGGCGGACGAGCAAGCGGTCCCACGTGATGGTAAGTGTTACCGCCGCCCATGGGCACCTGCAACACCAGGGGGTATGCGGGCGCGCCGCCGACGTTGCAAAATCCTATCCACATCAACTGATAAAATATACGATATAATCTAACTAAACTTTTTTGCATTTATTTTATTTATTGTACTCGATATAGTCTTTAGAAAATACATAACAAAAATTATGAGACTATTGGATACTGAGATTGGAGTTCTTTCTTTTAACCAACATGTTCTGTACACAGCATGTTTAAAAAAAATGTCGTAAACACATTCATTATAAAATTAGCATAAGTTTTTCTTTTTTTATAGAAAATTATATATTTATACCAGTATATCTGGGAGTTTTCAATGTACCTACAGTGCGGTTTAACGGTGTCACTGCAATTTAAGATCGCGTGACAGTTCAGATCCATAAGTCAACTTCTTGCTTTATTATAGCGCGAATTTTATATCACTGCGCGTTTAGCCTAGTCGGTTTTGTATCGCGATTAATGGATATACATCGGCCTTTAATAAAAAGTCACAACAATTTATAGAGTGAAAGTTATAATTAGAGCGCGGTAGTAAACATTAATTTAATTCACAATTTGTCACCTCCGTTGAATCGCGGAATGTCCGTATCGCGTGACTATGTATAGCCTAGCGGTGGCATCCGAGTTTCGTGAGCATTTGCTGCATAAATTACTTACAATTTATCCGAGCTACGTTTAGTTTGCACAGAGGCAACAAATTAAACATCTAATTAATCACAACGTATCTGTCGTTGAAGTGCAGCGTATCTTGAATTTGCAAAAATGTTCACTACCCATAATATGAAGCCTTTATAAAATTGATTTTGTACACCCACGAAAATAAGGGTGCTGTGCTCCAGCGTATGCACCATCGCTTTTTGATGTTGGTATGTTTTGATTAACTGTAATCGCTGACAATCAAGTGTCTTTTTGTCTGCCACCTTCATTCTATAAAAAAATACTAATTTCTGGCACTGGACATCATATAGATGATAAATACAAATGTATACGTAAATTTTGACACTAAGTGGTACTTTATATGTATTGTATGTTTACTCTTGAAATAGCCGAATTGTTGCTATCCTGTTTATCTCCATCCTCTGATGGTTCCGACTCAAAGGCCTCTAGATATCTACCGGCCACATTAAGCGGCTTGCTATTTTGTTACGGAGATTAAACCACACCATACCGTCAGCCGGTGTCTTTCGACCACTGGATATAAAAGTCTTTCACGACTCTCCTATCATACAGATCTTCCCCTCTATTTATTCAGTCACTACTCGTGCCGGCGACTTTCTACAAATACATGCCGCTTGCTCGTCCGCCCTCTTCTCTATAAAAGAAAAAAAAAGTCAATCCAACTGATTAGAAGTCGTCCCACGTTACGTTTTTCGGAACATGGTCTCGATTCATATACTTGTATACGAAAAATAATTAAATGAATTCATTATTAGAAATAATAATGAATGGGCATCAAATCGATTGTAGCAAATTTTAAGGTGGATTAGGTACTCGTATAAGTTCTCTAGTAACTTTTTGTGATGATATTCTTAGTAATTTACAATTGTATATTTCACTTATTCGAAAATTGATTGTTTTGTTGTTTTGTTTTGATTTGCTGCCTGTTCTGTATTTTTTGCTGCTCATTTAAATACATGCCCTCGTTTATACTGTCGGCTTTTGATCCTTGGACGAAAAAAAATATGTAGTTTCCAATCCTTTTAATTCTATTGATACTTTTTAAGAAGTCCAAGGATTGCTGATAATCTGCTGCTTTATTATCCCACGAACCAAATGCTTAGACAGTTAGGTCGTCAGAGTAATCACTGTCCATCACCATTTGCAATTTGCAATCACCATTTGCACCATTTGCAAATCTGTCATTTATTCCGTAAAATTATTCCTCTTTTTGTTTTGTATTGCGAGTAGTATAAACATCGCGACTGTAACTGTATATCTTGATAATTTAATTTTTATTTTCACTCGTTATGGGTGGTCATAATACTAATTGCAGATTTGAAAAGTAAGCTAATTTCACTAGCTACTCGGGCGTGCTGTAAGTTTTTTCTAGCTCCTTTTTACTTTACGATTTTGTTTTATTGATTATATAATTTCCCTTAATTTAAAGGATTCAACGAAGACCGGCTACCTGCTTTAATGGTTTCCTGAAAAGATTACTGTTTTGAAGTCAAGATAAGAGAGGTAGTTTTTATAAATTTTTACCTTAATTCTTTTAAAACTTTTTAAGGACTACGAACAATTTGAACGGTAACAACTTTCTATAAGCAGAGATATTCGTCTGTCTAACTTTTTGTAAAAACAGTTAAAACCTTGGTTTTGTATATATATATATATATCCGCCGTTGGTACGAGTATGTAGTCGTTTTGTATTAACCAGCCCTTCTTTCGTCCACTGCTTGACAGGTGCCTCCTCCTCGTGTACATTGTCTTGTACATGGTGGATGTATGGCCTTAAAACACTAAACTGGCCAAGCGTTTTGGCGAGTCCACTAATTCAGAAGTGGTGTAGTTCCTCAAAGCCTGTGTAGGCTTTGTTATCCCTTAGTCGCCTTTTACAACACCCACTGCTAGAGATGGGATGTTGCTATTCTGAAACAGCTGGCCACACGGCCATCGAATATATATCATATGTATAGATATATGTTCGTTGTATATTTGTGTATGTTCAAATAAAAAAAGACATAAATTTATAAAAAAATACCTATATAAGAAACATAATTTTTATAATACTTCATTTTATAAAAATGTATTTTTTTATAAAATGTATTTTATATTTGTTTTATATATTGTGTTTTGTAAGGTCACCGTATTTAGGTATATTCATAATTTATCCGTTCTTTAACGGTCGTCATTATTATAATTGCTAAATTGTTAAGGGCTTGTAAAAGATACGCTTATTTCGTTAGCCAAGTTGTTGCTTTTTACAACCTCTTCTTTCTGAATTGTTATTTGGTGGGAGTAAATAATTCCCTCTCCTTAATCGATCTTCTAATTTATTCAGCGTCTAATGTTCACTTTGTTGATTAAATACGTTTCGAGAGTGGTTTTATGTAAACGTTTAGGTAATTTCGTGAATCTGCAGTAATTTTTAATCAGTATTGTGGAATACATTTATAAAGATAAGGGTAAGAACCTCAATTGGGTGTATGACACTTTTTAGATAAACATAGATACAGTTAAATGTCCTAAGATAATAAAAATCTATTCGTGAAATCAAAATTACAATATTTAAAAAAAATACTATGTGTTAGAGGCTTTAAAATACACATGTTAGGAAGACCGCGTTACTGTGTTGCTGTCGTCACTAACACAGTAGTGACCAACCACTCCACTAACACTTATCTTACAAATATTAAACTAACAAATATTCTTAAGGTGACGTAACTGGTGCATTACGTAACTTTAGTGCATTTAAGTACATAATATTTTTAATATAGATTTGTTTTCTTCTGTAGTTGTCAAATAAGCCATAAAATATATAAATTTCAACCACAGCCAATTAATTACCCTATCGTCTATAGAACGCATATTCGGTATTCGGTATTAATAATGCTATAAATACCGCAATATTGTAGTAATAAAATATTAGTAAAAAATATGTGCGTTTCGATTGAGGTCTATACCTGAGCATCGATAAACGAATGATGTCAGGATTTAGTCTGGCAAATGAAAGTTTAAACTAGAAAATCGCGGCGAATGAAAAAAGAAATTGGATATCACTAAAATTGTTGGAAAAATAATTTTGATACTTGAATTAAATAATAAAATTAGCCTAGCATTGAATTCAATTATCGAAATTGTTTTTCCATCAATATGAGATATTATATTACAGTAGAGGTATTAAAAAAAAATAAAAGTAATTCTAAAATTTGTAAATAGAAATTACAGAAATTATAACGATTTTAAGAAATTATAACGTCATTCAAGTTTAACTGTAAGTTACTGTAAGTAAGTGTAAAAGTAACTGTAAGTTTAGCGAGATCTCAATATAAAAAATATAAAGGTCTTACAAATTTTTACAACTTCTATCAAATTCTAACGTTTATACATGTGGCCCTCAATCGAAACGCACATTTGAAAAACACACAAATGCATTAGTGAAGCCATTTGCCAATTCAGCCTAGTTCCGATAAATTCGTTATCTAAGTTTTTTCATTATTTTCTTAAATCTGTAATTTCTCTTTTATTTTGTCTTTTTATATATTTTTATTTGTTTTATCAATGAATAAAGTAGTTAATTTTAAATGAGGTGTTCAGATTATTATCACATATTTTGGTTCCATTATGGAAGCTTTATATAGAAAACAATAGCACGGATCAGCGATAGCACTACGATAATATCAATTGGTATCGTTGGTAGATACCGAAGGTATTGTGGGATACCGTAATCTACCATTAGTTTAATAATTTTAATTACAGAACAAACATGAATTAGCTTTTACAAAAAACTAATTCATGTTTACTAGTAATAAACTAAATATGCGTGGAAAATGGTTATAGTGCGGTGATAGCGTGATAGCTCATTGGTGAGGTCGCGCGTTCAAACTTCGACCCGTACCACTTAATACCCGTACACGTTTGAATTTTTTTTTAATTTCACTATGCCCTACTACGTAGGTACGGTTTTTTAAGTAATCGTTAGCTCGGCGGTGAAGGAAAACATTGTGAGTATACGGCATTCCCGAAAAAAATATGGGTAATGTGTTTCCAGCAATCCGCACTGCGCCGGCGATTATTTATTTTAAATGTTCATTTAAAGTTCATTGCACAATAATATGTACTTTTGTACATTGATACCAAGTTATCAAGGCATACTCTACCAGTCGACCCCTAGATTATACAGAAAAAGGATCGGAGCGTTGTGTATTTTGAACCAAGATTAGGTATTAGTTCAGGTTTTTTAAGATTAGATGTCAGCCTATAACGTCCTACTGCGGGCACAGGCCTCCCCTAGTAAATCTCTAGGAGGTTTCGACCCATAATTCACCATGCCGACCCAGTGCAGATTGGTGGATACACGCACATACTCTAGATTTTTTATTTCTCTAGGATTCGAGTTTCCTCGAGTGACATATTTTTTTAAAAACAAACGTTTTTAGAAACTCAGTGGTACGGGCGGAGGATTTCAAGATCACATGAATGTGAGTCGAGTACAGATACCTACCTCTAGGCTATCACCGCTTTTTAATATTACTAGGCCTGAACTCACATAAACTCAGCAGTGTGACCTGCCTGATCATAACTACTTCCCAGTCATAAGACGAAAGTAAAACAGGTATACAGCCATATCTATCCAGCATTATTGAGGGTTTTGTCTTTTATGAATAAGGAAGTAAGCCCTTTGTAACTTGATATATCTATATAAGGTATTATGTCGGTACAAAGGTAACATGTTAGAAAGAGTAAGCACAGTATCAGATAACCTTTGTGTTTGTTGTTATCTCCTTGTACTGTGACAGTGGATAAAAATTATTTTGGTTGTAATCCAGTAAAATTGAATGCTGTTTACGTTTAAGGATGAATTGTGTAACGATTTGTTTGTTTGGCGCTTGAAAGTTATTTTCTCTGGAGCTACAGCGCGGCTTAGTGTGTCCATAGTTCCTAAAAATCGGATATAGTCTTTCTATTAAATTAAATTACTAAAATTATATATTATTGTCAGTGAAAAAATTAAAAAAAATAAAAGCCAAGAAGTGAAAAAATGTTAAAAATGGGGAACAAGGAAGAAAAAAATTAAAACATAGATATTAAGGATATGTTTATATGTTTATATGTTCATTGTATATATAGATATGTTTTACTACGTAATTGTCATCTGGGAAGCAAAATGAATCACAGAATTCATAGTTTCAATAGCTCTATGAACCTGTGTTCAGAGGTATTTATTCAGGGGTAGAGGTTCAGAGGTATATTAATACAGAGGTATTTATTGTCGATACGTTAAGACGGCGAATCATGATTTTGTTTTAGGTATCGAATTCAGTAATTTTTTAAATGACTTTTTTTGGAAAATTACTTGAAAATCTTTTTTTAACAGTTATAAATTTTTAAATTAAATTAAATGTAATAATTTACTTTAAAATTATTTGAAAAATTTTCTTTTGACATTTGTAAATTAATAATTCCGATTTCGAAATCTCTCTGCATAATACGCGGCTAGGTTATCAGAAAACTGTAACGCCCCTCAGAAACCTGCATAAATATGTGTTTTGTGGTCAGTTCGTAGCTTCTATTTATAAACAGTAAATATACTACGCTAATTCCGCTTTATTTTAAAAACAATAATCTGCGTACTTCAATATAAATATATCTACTATATTCTACATCAGATATCTACTATATTCTACCTGATTCTATATCAGTAGAATCAGGTGTGAGTACCCAAAAGTTGAATTTTCAAACGTTAAACTTTAAGTTAACTAGGACTTAATAGTAATCGTAGTCTGCTAATCCCAGGATTCTAAGGATGCAATAGAGTGTAAGTTATTTAAAAGGACTAACAAAACTTAAACGCAAAACATAGCAATGTATCGCACTCCACAAATCCGTGAATGCAATAGAGAGTAATGAGAGAAACATTACAATGAGTACGGGATTACTGAGGAATTATTGTTAGCGCAGGGGTAATAGGTCCCGCACGCTCTCATTAGCGCCGTTGCGGACAGAACCCGCTCGTTGCAGTGTGCATTATTCATGCGGACTTTATTGCACTACCGGGTCTATACTTGTAGTCTAATAGTCTAGAGGTTTGCACAAATTATCCTTTTCATGCTGTACTGACCTCATTTCGATAGGGTGATGATATCGAAAATACAGTTTAAATGTTGATAAACATGAAAACATATTTATCTGTTAAAAGAGTATTTTATTTGACGTTTCTGTTGAGTTGTTACATCAATCAAGAAAATGTATTTATCTATTTATGGTCTTAACGCATTGGAGTTAAGACCTTGGTTTACCTTATTTATTTTACTCGCCGTTTCGGTTGGATTGCATCAACCATGGTCACGAGCTGACTGAAGAGGCGGTTAGTCCACGACGAGAGTTGCGAGCAGTTTCATCAAATACCTGCATTTAGTCATTCATAGTCCTAAAAGTTGCGGTACACAACATTCACGTCCACGTCGAGAGTTGCGAACAGTTTCATTAAAAACCTGCATTTGGTCTTCGTAGTCCGAAAAGTTGCGGCACACAACACTCACAATGTCAGAAGTAGGGTCCGATGAAAAATCGCGAGGTTTAATTTTATTAAATTTATTAATCACTGGATTCCATGTCGAAGAGAATTTGTATCCATCTTCGCGATTGAAATTGCTACGTTTTTTAATTTCAATTGCTTCATGCCCAATCCTGGAGAAATAGTTACGATTAGAGGAGAGGATTTTTGGACTATGTAGTTCTATCCAGTGATTGATCCCGGCGTTGAGTACATGGTCCACTATCGCCGATTTATTCGCCTGGCGATTCTTCACAGCTGCTATATGTTCTTTGACCCTTTCTGCTACGGTGCGCTACGGTTTCTGCATGTGGTAGTCCTATGTCCTGTCATGTGGTAGTCTGCATGGCGGCCTATGCACGAACTACCACAGCTCCAGTCTATCTTATAAATACTTGGCATATAATATCTGATAGGGTATTACATTCTTTGGTGTGCGAGGTTTTCCGCTACTTTGGAGGACGGTGTATATACAGCCTTAATGGAGTATTTTCTTAATACTATTCCAACTTTGTCCGTCACTCCTTTAAAGTACGGCTGCCAGTTGTGTGTTGACCTGAGGATGTCTTTCCCTACGATAGCGCCTTAGTTCTCTTCCATTCACTTTATATCAATGTAAACATGTAACAACTCATCCTTTAAATGTTCAGGGTCATAGAGGTCTTGAACTCTCGTATTCAAAGAAACAGCTACTGATTGTAGTTGTCGAGGATGGTGATGTCAGGAAGCATGTAGGTATCTATCGGTGTGTGTTGATATTTTATAAGGAATCGTCTTCTCTAACCATTATTTTAACGCCTAGGAACGTTAAGACCCGTTTAAATAGATAAATATGTATGAAAAATGCTAAAATCTCAAATTTCAGGAATAACCGCTCAATTAGGTCAAATAAAAACTCCTTCGCAGCTCGCAATAAGTGGTTTGGTAACGTCAACAGCAAAATTAATATAATAATGTAGAACAAATTTATTAATTCGGTTAATATATTTAATATGAACCACCTTAATGAGTCGTTTATGAACGCAAACGTTTATGAGTATGTGATGGTACGAAAGCTCGGTTGACCAATGCTTTAGTTAGAAAAGTATCTTCCAGTCGTTCACCAAATATGAAACATTTTTTTTTAATTATTTTATTTTATAAGAGGAGACAGATTTTGGAAATTATATTTATACCTATTTCTTATCAACGTATTTTTATTTCATATCATTGTTTTATATTTCGCTGTGTGTGCGTGTGTGTGTGTGTGGTATTTCTACAAAAGGTGTAATGAATAGGTGTTATCTCTTCAGTCAGGCTTTTACGGTTTGATTTTTGGAGTAATGCGATATTCAGATCTAATTATAATAAATACTAATAGATTTGCTTAGAGAGAAGCAGATGTTGTGATGTAGCTGCGTAATTATTAGTCAGGACAATACCAGTGTCAAAGCAACATAATTCCAACCGGTTGACATCGATGCTTGTTTTGTTCAATGCGATAACAGGATAAATGGACAAAGACTAATTTATTTTACCTCTAATTACCAGTTAAATTATGTGTATCTGAGTGGTTAATCACGCCTCGAATATCAACCTCATTTTAACTGTTAATAGATTATTGGACCCCGAGCTTGAACTTCTATGTATAGTAAACAATTGCGTTACGTAACAACGTAAACAACAACAACTTAAATTGCAAGATTTTGTATGCATAAATACAACCTTATACATGCGCCATCATGTCATTATGTATGTATGTCAGTTTTAGTTTCCCAGACATAGTTCCCAGATATTTTAGAAAAATCTTTAAAAAAACATTTTTTATTACTTTATTGTATTATTACTTTATTACTTTTATTTTACTTTACGTATGATACCGAAACGTGGTCTCTGACGGTACGTCTGATTCATAAGTTTAAAGTCGCTCAGCACATGATGAAAAGACCAATGCTTGGAGTCATTTTGCTGGACAAAATCTGTAACTAAGAGATTTGATGATGAACTAAAGTTGTCAACGCAGCTCACAAAATCATCAAGCTGAAGCAGGACCGATAACCGGGATGGGAGAGATGAGTCCTTAAATGGAGACCACGTACAGGGAAACGTTGCGCGGGACGCATTCCGTCCAGGTGGAGTGACGACTTGAAGAAAGTCGTTGGTAGTGGGTGGATAAGAAAAGCAGAGGACCGTGTGTGATGGTGGTCCTTGGGAGAGACTTATATCCCATTGTGGAAAGACACAGGCTGATGTTATGTTATGGTATCGTAAAAATCAGACGTTATATAGCAAGTTTCTATGTAAACAGAATCTTGAAATTACGACATTTTAAGGTCCATAATGATAATCTGGTCATATTTGCTCAGATAAAGTAACATATGATAACTGGCTTGGATTAGATGGAGGATTAGACACAATTATAGAGCATGATAGAAATATTATTGATAAAATAGATTGATTTAAAAATAGATTCCGCTTGTAGAATGTAGAATTCATTGTTGCATTACTGCTTCGATACAAATAAAATCATAGGCGATAACTTTTTTTCTTGCTTTTTTTTCTTGCATTTTTCTTGCTAAAGCAATCTCTCCCGGACGACTAATGTCTACAGAAATTATTGAGAGAAAGAGGGAGCAAAGCATACCAGCATAAATGAATGAAGTAGGAAACACAAGCCATTTTAAAAACTTACGACGAACAGTCATGTGATTTTATTATACAATATGTGGTGTTATTATACAACGTGTGGTATTATTATACGACATGTGGCGTTATTATGCGACATGTGGTGTTATTATATAAAAAGCACGTCGTAAGCAACGTGCATTCATATTTTGAAACGCGTTACCACCCACAACCGTATGAACATCGTATGAAAGATGTATACAAAATCTTTGTTGTCTAACTTACGTGGCATCTTTTACCTATTGTGCACTGTTTATCTTAGCTTACTTTACCCTTGATAAACACGCTTGTTGAGATGCTGTTCCGTGAACTCTTGATCTTCAGTACATAATTCCTACTAATGATGTCTTCCTTATTTCCGCAATAATTATGAGGAAGCTCGTTATTTCTTACCTGGGGATCGACTTACATATTATATGCAAATAGGGATGTATATAAAAACAAATCAATGGATTCATTGATTTTTATCTCTTGAATTATTGATATTGAAATTACTCTTAGTTGCCATCTCACTGTGGGAGGTAACTGATTACGACTATTAACTAACCGTAGGATTATTAAGGCTTACACAAGGAGAGTTTCAAGGAGAGTATATTACAACATAATACTATTACATTGCGAACTGTGTTATTATGTTTAGCTATTACACCCCATTTCAGTCGTATTTATGTCTAAAAACTATTTTTTTGGAAACTTCTCATTACAATATTGATTGAATATTTGTAATATTACATTTCTAAGCGCGATAATGTTTATTTGTTTCAGAGGAATTTTACTTCAAAACCAAAGGCGATACGGAGCAGCAATCAAAAGTTTCGAGAGAGCAATATATTTTAGGCCTTCGATGGCATGTAAGTATCGTTTAAAAACTAGGCGACTCAGAAAGTTTTGCGACATTCTAAATTTAAATTTCCTTCCATGTTTTTCTACTAGCTGAATCAATATTTCGTGTTTCATTAAAACATGGATATTCGACTGGAACATTTCCGCGCTGTGAGTTTGAATGTTCTTTAAAACCTGAAGATTCTTTTAATAAATAGACTTCAAATAGCATTAGTAGACAAGTGCCCTTCTATGGCAACTGTGTATCGTTAGTACAATGAATTTAAGCGTGGACTACTAAGTTTGACTGACGAATAGAGAAGCAACCCCTTTAGCTGCTGTTACTGTAGAAAACGTGGTGGCAGTAAATTTGTGAAAACAGGCGAATTACATACGAGGAGATTCAGAAGAGATTGCAGATTGGATCAAGGAGTGTGTACGAAATTTTACATGGGCATCATGAGTCAGGAGGATAGATAGTATCGCACTGAGTGTCGCACAACCATAACGAATCTCAAAAACCAGTTCGTGTCGAATGGTGCCGTGATATGATTGATATGATTCATAACAAAATTTGAAGCAGGGTCGTCTCACACATTGCGCGTTTACACATTGTTACAAATGACGAATCTTGGATCTACCAGTATGATTTAACTGGCTACCCGATATCTGTACCTTTACGAAACCAAAGCAGCATTAACGCAGAATGGTACGTAGTCACGTACTTGCCAAACGTTTTTACTACTGTGAGTAACGACCGTTCAAACACAGGTTTCCGCGGACTGCTGCTGCACCACGACAATGCGCCCGCCAACTCAGCGCTTAAAACAAGGAACTTTTTGAACAATACCCCACATAAAATTTCAGGGCATCCTCCTCACAGTCCAACTTGGCACTATAACATTTTTGTTTCCCAAAATTAAAACCCAACTAAAAAGAGAAGCAGTTTTCGTTGCCGGAAGACGCGCTGGCTACGTTCGAAGAGGCTGTGAAAGAGGTACCTGAGAAAGAGTTGAAAAAATGTTTTCGAAATTGGTTCTGACGCATGAAACTTTATATAGATGCAAGTGGAGAGTACTTTGAAAAAATGTAATAATAAAGTGGAACCCGTAGAACATTATTCTTTTTCGCAAAATTTCCCCACATATAAAAATTACTTTAGTGTATAGTATTTGTGTCATTACAAAGAAATTATATGTCATTATTTTTTAAGCAATTAAAATAAGAATTAGATTTCAAAAATAAGCAATAAATATAAAAAAAACAACGTTTTGAAATGGTGTCGTAGTTTATATTCGATCCGAAATAGAGTTAGACCTTCCTTTTGAATAATCAAATCGAAGTTTATATTATTTGGCACGGACGGAGGTACGAAACTTCGTAAAGGCTGTCGAAGGGACCTATGTAAACTGCCAAAGAATTTAAATTGGCAGTATTTGTGGTCAGTTGGGCGGGAAACCTTTGGCGCTCTCTACGTCTCGACGTTCGACTGTCGAACGTCTCCAAGATATTTTGAATTTATCAACTGACGTCTACTCAATGCAGAACAATTGGTATTCAGCTCTTGAATTTGGTCCTTTTCTACAAAATTTGCTCACTTATTTGGCTTAATAACCCGTTTGGGTCTCTTTTTCAATTGTTTAAGGATTAAAATAACAGCTTTGATTGAAATAACGGTAATTGGAAAAATTGTGCTATCATATTTTTAAGCTGTGGTTAAAGTTTCGTCGCCGGAATTATATTTTTGCCGGCGGCGGATTCTGTTAAACTACTTTGTCAGTTCGGCCGTAACCTTCACATTTAGAAATTAAATAATGCCCTAGTTTCACAAATTAATTAGAAATTAAATAATGCTGGTTTCACTAATTAATTAGGAATTAAATAATCCTAGTTTCACTAATTAATTGGGAATTAAATAATGCTAGTTTCACTAATTAACTAGGAATTAAATAATGCTGGTTTCACTAACTAACTAGAAATTAAATAATGCTAGTTTCACTAATTAATTGGGAATTAACCTCCTAAAGACATAGTAGTTGTTTACCGGAGTCGTTTACTGGTAGGTGGCGGTGCACTTACCGGTAGGTGATAAAATGCTTATCAGTAGTGGTAGACCGCTTACTGGTGAGTAGTAAGTAACTTACAGGCAATGATAAGCCGTTTAAAATGTTATAATCATCTACTCACCACCATTTCATTACATTGAATAGTTTTGAAGACATACAATAAAGAATTCGGAATATACAGATACAGAATGATCTACAGAATTCGTCTTACGGGAGATTTCAATACTAGTAATGTATTCCTAAATTAATAATGTTTTCTATCGATTTTTGTTACAAAATCAGCCATATATATAGAGTATAATTCCACCGACAGAAATTTAGACATTTCCTATCTATTATTATTTTTGCTTAGTCTTTACAATACTTGTACATGTGAGAGGATGATTTCTAGTATAAATATATTTAATTATTTCGAAACATAAAACAATTAAACAATAAATACTTAACGATAAGTTATATAAACGTTTTACTTGTTCTACAATTTACATGAATGTTCACATTTTGTTCAATAGAATTCTCACAGTTCACGTATGTGAAAAACAATAATAAAAATAAGAAATTTGGAACATTATGAACACTACTGAATCGAATAGTTGAGGATGTTGATGTATATACATACATATGTACATATCTAATAGGTCGGGGAAAGTCTTTTTGTATTTTGTATGTATGAAGTTGTGATCCAATATCTTTGATTGAACTGTTTGTACCTGGCTTGTTATGATACCATTAAAAAGGTAACATTTAAAAAAAAGAAATAAAGATTGTTTTTCTGTCCAAGAAAATGAATGAATCTAACGAAGAAATTCGATACATTTTAAAGTTTTATTACAAAAAAGGGTAAAATGCGACACAAGCCGCGAAAAAAAATTGTGCCATTTATGGACCTAATGCAGTGTCAGTAAGAGTAGCACAAAGTTGGTTTACGCGTTTTCAGTCAGGAAATTTTAATGTTAAAGATGCAGTTCGCTCCGGTCACCCTGATTCCGATAATGTTGATGCCATTTGTGAAAAAGTGCAGCAAGATCGGCATATAAGTATAAGTATAAAAGCATATATATTATATATATATATATATATTATATATTATATAAGTATAATAAGCAAGTCGTAACTACGACACTGCTGATGAACTGGGCATTGACCACAAAACAATTTGACTCGTTTGAAAACTGAGTCTGGAGTTTGTGAGTCTGGATTCACAAAAAAGCTCGATATTTGGGTACCACACGAGCTCACTGAAAGAAACCGAATGAACCGTGTACTCGTTTGCGATTCTCTATTAAAACGCAATGAAACCGAACCATTTTTGAAAAGATTGTTCACTGGTAATGAGAAGTGGATCACTTACGACAAGAACGTGCGGAAAAGATCATGGTCTAAGTGCGGCCAAGCTCCACAGACTGTGGCGAATCCCGGATTGACGCGCAATAAGGTGATGTTGTGTGTATGGTGGGATTGGAAGAGCATCGTTCATTATGAGCTTTTACCGCAGGGCAAAACCATCGATTCGGATCTCTACTGCCAACAGCTGATGAGACTAAAGCAAGAAATTGAGAAAAAACGCCCGGAATTGATCAACAGAAAGGGTGTAGTCTTTCATCATGATAACGCCAGACCACACACATTTTTGGCTACTCAGCAAAAATTGAGAGAGCTTGGTTGGGAAGTGTTGATGCACCCACCATATAGCCCCGACCTTGCGCCCTCAGATTTCCACTTGTTTCGGTCTCTTCCGAATTCTTTATGTAGTGTAAGGTTAACATCTAGAGAGGACTGTCAAAACTACTTGTCGCAATTTTTTGATCAAAAATCCCAAAATTTCTACAGCAACGGGATCAGTCACTACCTACAAGATGACAAGTTATAGAACAAAACGGCACATATATATTATAATTAAATGTAATTAAACTTATAAAAAAATTGTCTTAAATTTGTATATAAAATACGAAGAAACTTTTTCCCCGACCTTATATATTAACTTATATAAATATTTTTAATCATACGCCAAACAAAAATAGATAAGTAATAAATACCGACTAGAAACTATAATACAGTATCTATTTATATACAAATTATGAAGTACATAATAATTATTTTAGTAACGGTATGTACGTAACGATTTTTCTTAATTATCTTGTATATAATATATAATGCAATTAAGTTACCATGTTATATAAAGATATCTACTAATCATATATTACTAATCATATGTTTGTTATAGTGGCATATGTAAATCTGGGTGCTTCACTAATGGCGGATGGTCGGCTCGCCGAGGCTGTAAGTGCTTTACGCGCTGGATCCCGAGCCGATGGCATACGTGTCCGGGACCGAAGGGAGCATGATGCGGCCCGAGTTTCCGCTCTCGTGCAGTTAGCAGCGCTGCATTCTCAGCGGGGGCACTGGCACAAAGCGCTTTCCGCTTACAAGGACGCGTTGCAGATCCTGCCTGATACGAACGCGCCGATCGTTGGGTGGACACGACATGTAAGATTTAACCGTCATTTGTGCTAAATTTATTAGTTTACACTTGTTATTGAATTAACACAGTTTGCTAAAATTATGTGTTTTAATAGTAGATTAATTGGTCTACGATATAAAAGGTAAATATATACAAATTCCTAAGTAAGTTGTACAGGTATTTTCATGAAAAGACAAGATTTTTATTTTTGTGTAGTTCTTGAAGTCGTAGAAAAAGTATTATCGTAGAATATATAAGATATTTTATATCTTATACAAATGAGATTACCTTGAACCTTCAGTAACTGCCGATTCATTAGCACCTAAACGATCAATGCCTTATCCTTTCTAAGTAACTTCTAAACCTTCAAAGGTAGGCGATGCATCCGTGAGCGTGCTAACGTTTGTCCTTCTGAGCTGATGTTGGCATATATCGTGGTCCATTAGCGACAATAATCATTTACCACAGCCACCTATAAAAAACTGTATTCTACAATTCCCTTGGTAACCACAGTTTTTGTTGATGGCCGGTAAATAAGGCCCTAATATTGATCAAATTAAAGAACTGGAGCTTACCCTATAACGAGGTCATTCCGACCGCAAGTAACAGGACAAATGGGACTGTTAATGGCCTTTACGCTCCCATTATGATCAAGATCGTCAAAGTAATAAGGGCTCGACTAAATTGAATCGAGATATCTACCTAATCCGTCCAGTGTGTGAAATAAATGTTAATCTTTTCCAGAGTGTTCTATCAATGACCGGGGAAATTTATATGCAGTTGCAGCAATGGCCGCAGGCAGAACATAGTATACTTTCTGCATTGGCTGTTGCTCCTCATCACGCAGGCACGCACGTCGCGCTGGCTCAGATTCTAGCTAGAAATGTAAGATGAAATATAATTGGGCATTAGATTATTTCTATAAAAAATAGAAATATGATAACCCGTTGAGGTTCTGCAAGAGTACTCTGAATATGTATATGCAAGGTAGGCAGCGCAGCGCGTCTGTTGCAGACCTGGTGTTGCAGTCGTTCGTGAGTGACCACTTAACATCAGGGGTGCCGTATGCCTGTCTGCCACCTTTTATATAAACAAATAAAATACTAAGATATTTTGTAAAATTCAATATTTGGATGTCGTGAAACATGACGACTTAGACCTGATACTAACCGTACATCGTGCGCCCAGTGACCAACGCCATCGCGCGCCCGATGCCTTAGCAATTACAAGTCTACAGTCTACAAAATGTCTACATTATATAGGTACAAGTTACACACTACCACGATCATAATGACCCACACTACAGCATAATGATGTTATTCTTCAGCCATTTTATTCATTTTCTAAATATCTATTACTATTCTGTCACTACTAAGCATAATATGGATAACTCACCATGTCCCCACCTTAAATATTCCGAAGCTCATATTTATCTAACTTTGCAAGGAATGTTTACCTAATTTTACCTAATTTAAAATTTGGCAAATTCTATATAGATTTATTTTCTTCTCGAATTTTCAAATAAGCCGTAAAACAAATAAACACCGAATTAATACTCTAATATATTTTTAACAATGTATATAAAGCCATAATATGAATAATATTTACAGGCGAGTAGGACCTCAGAAGCCGAATTATGGTTTAAGAAAGCACTCACGTTAGCACCAAACGATCCCACAGTGCGGGATCATTTCGGTAAGTGAAACTTTTTATAATAGTGCGTTTAATGGCCTTACATATTAATAATGTGTCGGAGTAATAAAAATGGAACTCAATACTTATATAAAGTAGGTGGTCGACAAGAAGATAGTCCAGCTGATGGGAAGTGAATACCTACTGTCGTTTATGAACATCCGCGATACACGCCAACATCACGTCCAGAACGACGAACGTTGGCGAGCTCCTGGATGTGCCGTCTATCTTTGGATGTTTAGGAGTGGAATTATGAAAAAGATTGAGATACTAGTAATTAGTAAGTATAGTAGCAAGTAAGGTCCTTCCCATTACACTTCCCATTTCTCCTTAGGGAAATAGGATGGAATGGGGAATCGAGAGTTCAATAGAATAAGTAACTTCATTATTCTATTATATTCTCTATTCGATTTTACATACAAGGGATCCAGTAATATAGCACCTACAAAATTATGAATTTGTCCCTTAATACAAACCTACTATTAAGGGTCTGGAGGCACATTTACATTGATATATGGAGGGCTATATTAAATAAAAATTAAGAGAGGCTCGGGGTAGTGACCTATAATGTAGGACGTCTGCCTATCTGTCCTCTTTTTATAACAAAAACATATAGAAGTGATACCCGAATTTCGATTTAAGAATTCCTAGAAAATCCTTTCCTTCGGATGTAAACATAAAGAATACAAGGTTACCTGTTTTCAGATGAGGAATCGATGCTAGATAATCGAAAGCAAAAATCTGCTTTCTTTATGGTTACGTTCAAATAGTGTCAACACGCTTGTCGATATGGTTTCTAAGCGCTGACCTGCTTTTAATGTAGTCAATTCTGTACTTAATGAGATCTTATATAAACATTTATGACAATAATGGGAACCTGAAAATAGGTAACCTGTGTAGGTACCTGTCGAAGACTCTTTCGAAAATGATCAGGTCGTGTTTCCATGTGAAAAAAGAAGGGCTGTTTTACGTCTTGGAGAATGCAGTTGGCAGGAACCGGTAAACAGAGTCTTCGACACGAACGCACGAAGTCCTTTCGGAGCTAATGACGTCAGTGTTAGCTATGCATACATTTCTATGTGGAATCAGAGCTCTCTTCAAAACTATTCTTGTTTCTTAAAAACTTCAACGTTGGCTACGCAAGGAGCTACACTTGTAACCTGCGTTCTTTATGTTTTCACTTTTATTTAGAATTAAGGATCACTATCATATTTACTTTCAATATTTTCTTACTTAACAATTATCTTCAATCGCATTGGAGACAATTGTTATTTGCCTCCTTACTCTAAAGCAATTCAGTTTAAGCAACCACTAATTACCATAATAGGTATGTTTCTGAGATCACAACGTCGACTCCGCGAGTCAGCGGAGCAATTAGTAGCGGCAGCAAGACTTTCTCCAATGAACAGCGCGAGAGCAGCATCAGCAGCGCGGGCCTTGAGAGATGCTCGAAGATGTCGGTCTGCTGAGCGGTGGTATGCAAGAGCTGTACAATTAAACCCTGAGGTAAGAAATAAATGGATCAGTCAAGAGCCGCTTGACCGAACAGGAACAAAATGGAACAACTTACGGTCAATAGTCATATAGCTTGGTTAAAATGTTTATTTTATTTATTTATTTATTTTTATTTATTTGGGGAGCTTTATAGCTATGGTACATCATATTTAAAATATAACATATTTAAATTCATATTTAAAAGCATTCGTAAGCTACCACAAGTAGAAACTCTATTGTTATATATACGATTAGAGTGGTTATATTTAAAAAGATAGATCGGATAAAAAATAGATAAAACTTAGAGTTTAAAATTCTGAAGTATTAGTCACTAATATATAATTGTTAGTAAGTAAATGTTTTTATACTACAAAAGAATAAGTCAATGCGTTCGTCATCACATATGATTATATATTTGACCTAGTGATTGCTGATTTTTAGTAGCGGTTTACTTTTTTACTAGTTTAACTTTTTCCCTTCCTGTCTGCTAACATTAGACTAGCTTACTAATTATTATTGCATACCGTAGGACGCTTCCGGGTAAGTGGACAGTAAATGGCCGAATGAGAAGATCGGAAGATTGTGTGTAGTGGCGAACTTTGGAAGAAATCAAATATCTAATCTATAATCTAAATTAGGTGAATGTACATATTTTTTATGAATGGTAAATGTCAAGCTCCGATCAACCGAAATTTAGTTAATCGATGATAGCGTGTCATGAATTCTAATGGCATTTGTAATTTAAGGGTGAAAATAAAATAGATCGTGTGCTTTATCACGAAATCTTCAATTTTTAAAGCTTTATCTATTGCTGACAATATAGCCACCTATCACGAAAGTTATAAAAAATTAACTAGCTATGAAGTTTGAAAATAGAGGCCATTTTATTGTCAGTGTCCTTACATTTCAAGACAAGTTTTAGCAAAAAAATGTTCCAGAGATGTTTTATTCACTGAGCTTGATGAGTTCGACGAACTAAATAATTCAAGTTTCAAGTTATTGAACGAATTTGAAACTTCTTTATAGAATGGTATTGTTAGATATGACCTTTCCAATGTTATTTCAACGTTAATAATTTATTGTAGTCGTCAGTTTTTAGGCGTAAAATATTCTTCAATTGGGAATGTTCTGAAGAGCTGTTCCATCTGATGCTAAGTAAATTAGGAGTCGATCAGCAAAATGATAGTAGGTTTACTGACGACAGAAGCGTTGGACTCCTTGGAAATACACTAAAAAGACAGTATTATTTGATTATTACCGCGCTATCACTATTAAATCACAAAATCCAAAATACATATTTCTTATAATAATTAAAGTAAAATTCGACTTTACTTATCGAATTAACGCCAAAAAATCAACCCGATAGTTGTGGAACGAACTTGCCACTATGGTTTTTCCACTGAGCTAGGATTCTGCAAGGTCGGCACATACGCGGGTATCCTCCCTGGTGTTATAAGTATCCATGGGTGCCGGTGACCATCTGATGAGTCGCTTACCCGTCAGATGCCACTTCTTCTATAAAAAAAAAAATCTTATTTTTTTTTTCAGGACGCGGAGTATCATTCTAATCTGGGTGCCATTCTGCACTTGAACGGCAAATATACAGCAGCGGCCACTTCATACCGACGCGCGTTACAACTGAAACCAAACGATGAAATTACCATTACAAATTTGAAGAGAGTACGAGCCCTAATGAACAATGAACGCAGAAAATAATAATAATTGTTTCACAAGTTAAAAACGACCATCAAAATAGTTAACTATAGATGTCAATTGCCAAAAATAGGTAGATACAGCGTTTTGGAACGAAGTTCCTTTACGCGGCTTGCGGTAGGTGTGATTTGAGAGAAAATGTAACGTCACGTATGATTTTTACCCCCTCCATACGCCTTTCTCTTTCTCTCTGTGTGTGTGCGTACAAGTATCGAGAGCGAGACTCAAGCAGAATAACAGACGTGCAGACTAGTGGCCGTTTGTATAACCTAAATTTTTTATTTTTTATTTGATTCCTTATTTTAAATTATTTGCATTGAAAATATGATACAAAATAAAAAAAATACATGAACTATACAGATTTTATTTCGAATTACATTCGGAGTTAAAAAAAAATGCATGAGAATCTTCGTTCCTGACGGGGGTCCCCTGACCGCACACGTTATTTTTTATTTGTGCACATACGAGTATGTACATAGATTGACCTGCATAATTAAGTTACGTTCAACGAATCGTTTCGCAAATTAGTTAGTTTGTATTGCTAGAAAATTTTTGATAACGTAAAAATATGCAAAATGCATACATGTAAAGATTTAAATGTCAGGTTCATTCGATTGTTTGAAATATATCCATGTACTAAACTGCCGGTACTTAATTGACGGTGAATTGATAAGAAAGTATATCAATTATTTTCTAGCAAAGATATATTAAGAACTAATAAACTTGTTTTCCACGAATAGTTAATCAGACAACTCTACATATTTTATAATATAGTTTCAATGAAAACGCTAACTCACTGACGGAATTACAAAGAATTGACTAACCGTATGAATATAACGAAATGATGGCAATACATTGATAAATTTATTTTTACCTATCAGTAATTATAAGCTTTCAAACACAACGGATTAATTATATCGATTTTATTATTTTTATATTTAATAATCTACTACGCATTGAATCTTTGTGGTTCTAATCTGAATCTCTATTAAAGGGTCTTAAGACAACGTACAGAAGTAGCTAGAAATTTATTGTAAATACTAGATTTTTTAATATTATAAACGATTTTATACATGTGCAAATTATCTATTTAGAAATGTTAACAATTTCCATAATTTTGAAAAAATATAGTGGGAGCGAATTCTTCAAATTGTTATTAATTTTTTGTCTTCCAATACCATTTTTAAAATTGTCTGTCGCTTACGGAAAAATTCAAAACCAATATAATGTAACTAAAAATCAAAGCCAATAAAGGCTGGTGTTTTATTTACATTCATTCTGATTTAAATTTGATAATTTTATTTTTTATTAATGCCAATTTCAGGAAAGTTGATGTCAATTAAGCGCTTCATTAAATTATTTCTTGTACAAATATAAATGTATATTTTACTCTCGCATAAAATTAACGTTCCTGTGGTTGGCATGTACTGGATATATTTTTTGTGTAATTAATTACTGATAAAAGAATTAAATTATGATAATTATTATATAAAATTATTAACTCGAATTTTGTGATCGAAAGTTATTTTATAGTATGAAGCCTGAAACATATCTATTACATGTTTATGTACATAATGATATTAACACTTTGTTAAATTTTACGTATTTACAAAATATTATTGGATTTGTTGTAAATAAGTTTACATAATTTAATGATATGCAGTTTTTGTAATAAACGATTCTTCGTATTTTCTAATATATATATTTTTTTATAATTTTCTCACACCTGTGACAATAATATGTAAATTACGCTTTTTAGAATAGGTTATATGCCAAATAAATTAATTTTCGGTTTCATTATTGTAATATTTATTGTATGGATATAATATGAACATACATACATGTATGACGGTGTTTATTTAAATAGGAGTCATAAAAACTAGAAGATATAAATATTAGATGTAATGTTCAAAGGGAAAGAAAAAATCCCGAGAAGTCAGATGAATGAAGTTCCTAAGATAAACACAGTCATATCTCTATTATTAAATACTAGGAATTCATTCGAAGTTACAAAACTAATAATGTGAACAAATTTTAATAAATAATTAATTATATTCACTAGCAGCGGGATTTGTTTATGTTTCTTGACTTAGTGATATTATACAATACCTATAACATATTAAGAAAATAATATGCTATTTACTATGGAATATAATTTCTACAGTTACATATTATTATGCTAATTGATTTGAATATAGCTATTTTCTTACATCCATTTTAATAATTTCATTCGAAATAATAATTGGTTAATTTGTGTATACTTATTGTCAGTATATTAACCTATTTATACGTATAATAGTAGGAATATCTGTAAAATATTAAGGAATTATAATCATAACGTTGTTTTTATTAACTAGGTATGTATTTATGGCGTTATGCAAGTAAAACTGCAAATTCCCAAAAGTGATATATGTTGGTAATTTTGTAAATAAAAGCTTCAATATTTTATTTGTTGTAATTTTATTTGTTTCAACCTTCTTAAGTAACATCGCTACAATATCTGCACGATTATATTTATACATACATAGGTATATTACGTTCCATCCGATTTGTCCAAAATTTAAATAAATATGACAGGTCTGAGGTAACTGAAATGGCTTTAAATTAAATAATGAGATGATAAGGCTCACTCAACGAGACATGACCTTTGCGTTTGAGTGAGTGCACTCCGATAGTGTACACTGCGAAGCGGCCTGTGGCGCGCCCTGCCCCGCTCTCGCCGTATTTAACCTTCGGTACCGATAGCAGTCTGACGTGTATTATATTAATTTGAATTGTCTTTTTTTTTGTTTTGTTCATATTTTCATTCGCTTTTGCAATAAACATCTGGAATGGCTCCTCCGAATAGAAGAAAACTATAAAGTTAGAAATTTTGTAAT
Source organism: Sesia apiformis (assembly GCA_914767545.1). NCBI lineage: Eukaryota > Metazoa > Arthropoda > Insecta > Lepidoptera > Sesiidae > Sesia > Sesia apiformis. Next base: position 11,712,688 of record OU611955.1, read on the forward strand.
CAATATGTAAGAAAGTAATCAAAAGAAATTTTGTATTATTTGTACGAATATTTCAAAGAAGTCACCAATAATGGCAAGTCAAGTGTTACTACATCAACCTAGTTAGTGGCGACATTAACGAGAGTTCCGCTGTCATCGGTTAAAATTGTTTTATTAGAAGGGAAACGTACTTCGGATACTAAAAAACAATTTAAATCCTCAAAAAAACTAAATGCAGAAAAAAACAAAATTGTTGTTGATGGTTTTAATAAGAATGTTATCCGAATAATAATTCATAACTTTCACGTCAACAAAACAGAATTTCCTACAATGAAAATATTACATAAAATTCATGAAAGTTAAAGGCAGAAATAAATTATCCAGGTTGTATCTCTACACTATTTAGAAACGTCACCACTTCATCGAAATCCTATTCAGACGGAAGCACGTCTGGTTTAAAAAGACAATTTCTAAGGGAAATCTAGAGGAACGGACGGATTCGTATCCAATGCGTTACTGATGTTTAAAGCGAATTTAAAAAGTGGTGATTATCATCTCAACATGAACCATGAAAATTATACGAAGCGGTTAACTACTCAATTACTGCCAAATTTAAAACCAAACAGTGTTGGGGTAGTTGATAATAGGAGTTTGAATATAAAATAGATACTTTGCTTAAAGAACATAACCACAGCGTTCACCGTCTACCACCTTACCATCCAGACTTAAACCCAATCGAGAACATAATGTGCCAGATGTGCCAGAGCCCATTCCCATCCTATCCCTCTCCATTTCCCCAATCCTTTCTCCAAATCCAGTCCTATATCCAAAGGTAGGCAGCGCATCCGGGGGCGTGCCAACGTTTGTCATTTTGGATTAATGTTGGCATGTATCACGGATGTCTATGGGCTACAGTACCCACTTAACATCAGGTGGACTGTATGCTCGTCTGCCACCTTCGTCAATAAAAAAAAAAAAAAAAAATATGGGCAATGATAAAGGGCTACACGTAGCTAAGAAAATTGTGTCGATGAATATGGAGACCATAATAAGGTTGGTGAAATAAAATTAATTTGTGCGATCAGTGTAGATGACTGTAGTGAGCATGTAGTAAAGGAAGAAAAGAATTTCAATAGTCGAGATGGTGCTATCGATGCCATAACAGTGCGATTATTAACTATTATTAGCGAATCAGATGAGATGATGAAGACGGCGACGCAATGTCAGAAGTCGAAGAAATACTTCAACATTGTAAAAGTATAATTTTATTCAAATAATTTACTACTAATCTTTTTTGACTGTGTCTACTTTTGGCACCCACTCACACAAATACAAAGCTCATGTCTCGTTGCGAGGACTATAACTGTTTATATATGCATAATTGGATTCATAGAGAGTAGATTCATTTTGTAGTTTGCTCTAAATTTAAAGTTAAATGATGAGATATTTCTTTAATATAAGGCGGTGACAAGCCTATCTCAGACCGCCATGTTTGTTTACATTTTTGACAAATTAGATGTGGACGAAATATAGACAAATATGTGTCATATAAAGAATAGCAATTGAACCATGCAAGCCAATCGGGCAGATAGTTGTAGAGTGAATCCCGAATAGTAAGTGATAAAATATTAAATATGAGAGTATGCGCGATGCGAGATGAAAATAACTTATGAGTGCATCCGGACAAGATACCCGCGAACGAGAATCCGGTAAGACCCGGGACGAAGAACCTGCGGGCGCGGGGGTGCAAATAAAGTGGGAAAATGAAAGTGATTATATAGTAAAGTGTCTTGTACTTACCCGGGAGGTTCCAGGCGCAGCACATTCACGACAGCAGCAAACATCACTTATCACTAGGGTCTTGACCCGGTTAATATTATCCTGATAAGCGATTAGAACTTTGTTTTCGATGGTGCCGACGAGGGCAATCAAAACGACGAACACGGCGGCGCGGCGCGAAGAGAGATTGTAATTGCGTAATTTTCTCCCGGTAACATCCGTTAGTCAGTGGTCGGTCACACTTATCACAGCTCTAATATTTCTGCTACCGCTCGGTCATGGACTACTAACACTACTAACTAAAACGTGGCCAAAACAATAAACGACGGGAACAATGAGTTTGTTGTAAAAAAAAAAATTGACAAATTGTAAATAGTTACTAATTGTGGGCTTGTACCATTCATAAGTTGACACATATCATCGATATGGAAAATACATATGGAGATCTGTGCAGTAAAAATTATGCCTTAGACAAGCGGCTTGTTGGGTTCTAATAATAGTTCTAACCCGATGGTGGAAGAGCCAGTATCATTGATCGACGAGAGGTAGGTATATCTGTATGCGTTACTCCAGCGACGTCCCCGCTTCCTTGAACATATAATTAAATAGTTATTGATTTTGTAACCATTTCGTATTATTTAGTATTCAATCTTCATTTAAAAATTAGAATTAGTAACCGAAGTGTAAAATATAATACTTTATAACAGAAAGTACATTACAGTTTATAAAAACCAATGCTTTAAATAACGATTATCTAAGAATTCCACGGAATATCTGCTCAGAACCCTTTTATTTGAGAAGAAAACATCTATTTTATTAATATAACGTATACACTGGCACTAGCACTAGCACGTGACACTGGTGCATTACAATGGATGTTAGTACGAGATGGAACTTCCTCCAGTAAGTGATGAGTACGCGCCACTCAACAACGACGGCAATGACAACTTAGGCAAGCTTAATTACAAACATTATAATAGCAAAGTTACACCAAAGTTCTAATGTATTATATTCAATCAATCCTACGACAAACAATGATAGGTATAAATACGGATAATAACCGTACATTTTCTTACACATGGACCTGGGTCCTAATAGTTATAAGTTCTATATTGAAAACGGTTGGGACACAAATTCAAATTTGTGGATGGCATGTGATATTAAATGGACACAAAATCCTTTAATAGATTTTCTATCCATTAATACAAAATCCTAATTAGATTCAAGATCCGGGGAGAGGTTAATTTAAATGAACGCTACAGTAAAGTAAGAAAAGTCAATAAGTAACACCGCACACTACTAACTTTTTATCGGTCGGTAGTTTGATGACATCAACCTGGCAAAGTTTAATTGAATAGCTGCACAGCGCACACTTAGGTCAACATCGACTAAAAACGTAAAGCTAATTTTTCGTTACTTTTAAATGAACATTGGCCAATATTTTTTTATGGTCCTATTATACTATCCCTCTAAAAAAGAAAGGCATACTTAGTATAATTATTAACGAAAGCAAAAGTATTTTTAACTTTCGATTATACACGAAAATCGAAAATAAACAAGGGTTATTTATTCCTTTTGTTTTATGCAGAATTCCAAGTTTCTAGGTTTGATTTTAAAATAATGAAAATTTGTTTACCAATTTTTTGGCACTTGTGTAAATGCACTTGTGTCTTGTTCGCTAAGGAGGGCAGTATACATCTAAGTGGAAATTTTCGTACTCCGACTCTCCACAATAGGTAGGTATAAGCGAAATTTTGAGGTAGTTCATTGTGAACACGACCATATATTTATTTTATTCCAAATTCTAGTCTACGTGGTTAAATTACATTTATCATTACAGGTCTAGGTGGGCCACTGTCTGGTTCAACAATTTCCTCCAAATCATTCTGTTCATGACTTTCGTTCTCCAATCTGTAATTACTTTAAAATCACTCCTTATGTCATTCAGTCACCCCAATCGTAAGACGATGTCCTTTAGAAAGATGTAAACCAAAGCTCAATAATTGCTTTGAAATCACAAACTAATGGATTGGACTCTCACGAAATTACCTAGTACAAATAGAATATTTGCTTCCATGTCATTCATATTCTTCCTATTTGTGACAGGTGTGTTCATATTCCTCACACAGGTGTATGTCCACTGCTAAACATAGCTGTCCCCTAAGGTGAGCCAAAATGCTCTACCATTTGCCTTTCCTATCCAGCCGCCATCCGCTACCCTCTTTAGGTCATCATTCCACGGACTAGATGTCCAAGGGACTATCCCCATTGCGCTTACCAGCATGCGGCATCCACTCGAGCACGCGTTTACTTCATGTGTAATGTGTAATGCCTTTAATGTCCCACTGCAGAGCACAGTTTTCCCCTAATAAACCAGGGGGTTTAATCCACCACGCGAGCCCAGTGTGGACTGGTGGATACACATACTCCAGATATATTTTTTTACCCCTTATCATACATATATTTGCTCCTTATCATACTCGTTTGCTACATATCATATATACAAGCTACAAAATAAGAACATGTTTTTCCTATTGAGAAACAGGAGTACAATATTCGTCGTCTATTTACCTTATCCGTATGTGCTGTCAGACTTGCCGGCTTACCCGATAACGTGAGCCGCTTTCATAACCCGATCCAGGAAGTCTTTTGTATCATGAGCCACGTTACAGAGCAAGTCTTAGATAATAATAATTAAAATGAATAGGGTGACCACACATTCTACGGTAAAATGCAAGAAGGCGTTACGATAGTAAAAGGTGCTCCCATTTTATACTATTCCTCCAATGTGCGTAGGTGTTTCAGTAGTGAATGAGATATGCGGAAGCCCCATTACCCACCCTATCCTATACTATCCCTATTTATTTTTCCAACCTTTCCTCCAAATCCACTCTTAAATTTACGGTCTTACTATACATCAGTGGCGTTTGCTTATTTATTTATTTGTAATTACTTAGGTATGCAATAAATTCGAAACCCTGTATATACATCTAAACAAGGCAATTTCTAAGAGCTGAGGGCAACTGTGTTAGTCCTTTGAAACAACCTCAGCGTTGTTTAGGCCTTGAAGGAAGTCTTGCGAACTAATTGAAAGGCTATCTTTGTTAAAATCCGATCGAACAATTATCAACGGTTCAGAGCTTCTCTTGAGGGCTAATACTAATAGTGTAGCTAATACTGTGGGCTAATAGTGGCGTTAGGTTACTGACACTGACACCCAGTTATATGCATATGGGTTTTTACTTAAATATGGATTTTTTAATTATCACTAGCTCAACAGTGAAGAAATCATCATGAAATATCCGCCAATCCGCACTGAATTCGCCTGGTGGACTATAACGTAAATCCCCCTCGTGATTGCAAGATGAGACGCAGGCCTCCCCTTGCAAGATTTTCTAAGTTAAAATTTTATTGCCTCAAGATTCAGTTTAAAAATGTTGAGATGTAATTTTTTTCTATACAACTTGTAATCTAGATACAGGCATAAAAAATCACATCTTTAAAATAATAATATTAAAAAAAAATGGTTCTTAGCTTAATATAAATGTGTACATACTTTAGAATAACATATATCTTAAAATAAAAATACAGAAAATCTAAGAAGTATATTGTATACATAAAAAAACTACTCTGCGATTGCGTGCGCCCTAATAACCTTTCCAGAAAAAGAAACATGTTCTAACATATGATTTTCAAGATAAAGGAATAAATGTGATTGCAATAATTTCAATATCCGGGAAATTAGAGTGACAGTAAGGTCCCATTTCTTAGATAATGTCAAATATCAGGTTCTATAATTTATATCTATCATAGACTACATTTAGGTAGTGTCATAATCGCCTTTGTAGTATAGTATCGCAAATTATCGCACGTGTACTCGTATGGGTACAAAAAACAAGCAAAATCTCAAGGGGGTCTATTTGAAAAGTTCGTTACGAATGTTTGATAGTTTAGCGGACTTTGGAGACTACGCGACGTGATTAGTCCCTTCATAAGGAAGAAACACACTACACACACACTACAGGGGTTTCGGTCTTTATTCACCTAATCGAATAAAACCCGATCGCACTTCTTTTTTTTATTTTAATACTTGATTAGATATGTGTATCCCGTCCATATTGAGCACAAACTAGGCCTTTAACTGAAAGTCAAAGATTCTGAGAGTCAGGGTTTCCCAACGAGCAATGGAGCACAGCATACTAGGAAAGTGTAAAAAGTGCGCTCCTGAACTCATATTGGTAATTGAGGTAGATATTAAGACTTCAGAACTCAATTGGAATTGGGCAGGGCATAAGTACATCTCTACATAGCACCACGTTATCTCTTCCCGTGGATATCGCAAAAGACGACTAAGGAATAACAAAGCCGCTACTAAAAGCCCTGATGAACAACACCACGTCTAAAAGTTAAAAGTGCTGGTTACGGTATGTGTACATTTAGGGAGCTGGAAAAGAATAACGTCTCAATGGATTCCAGACTCAGACGCCGAGGAAGCTCCTTGATGCTCTTTGTAAAGAGTGATCCAAGTTGTCTGCAGACTGAAGGATTCGAGCCATAATTCTACTACGCGAAACAAGTGCGGATTAGTGGTTATTACACATGTCCTTGATGTTTTCCTTCCCGATAGTTTTCATGATATTTTCCTTCGGGTGCGAGTTTCCGAGTAAATAATAAGAATCCGAATTTATATAGAAACTATTTACTTATAGTACTTATATGAATATAATATTTTATAGGTACGTACTCGGTGTTAGGCCGATCCGGATCGAAATCAGCCCAGACACGGTGTAGCGTGAATCTCTCTTTATGGACAAGTGATGTGCCGCGCCGTTGGGAATTTGCACCATTTCTGTGTCTAACGTTCGAGTTGTGCACAAACTTGTAGAAAATGAGTAAGTGTACGTCAAGAATATGTGAATGTCAGTATTAAATATCTAACTTTTGAGGAAAGATTTTCATAGTTCAGAGATTACATTTTCGCCGCGGTGAGTTTTTCTAAGGTCGACGGATTTGACAGCAGTTTTGCTCCATTACTATCTTAGTAAAATTGCTATCACATCATTTGTGTTAATTGAAAACTAAACGATATTTTAATTAGTAATTAAAATAAAAAAAAACTAAAGGAGTTGCTAAAACAGTTTAAATGGCGCTTTGAAGCTCACAATTAAAACAGATAGAAGAGAAATTTATAGCTGCCACACGTCTTCGAATTTCGCTCCTAATGCGAGTTTTTATAGCGTATAATGTGGAAAGTGATTACATTTCTTGCACCCTGTGGACGGAGTTTGCGTTGCGAATTTTTTCCGGCGCCTGCCACACGTGCAACAAAAAAAGACACGTCAAATAGCTTGGAAAAAAGACACTTAGTCCACACGCTCGCGCCTTTCCTGTGTAGTACTATAAAGGCACCCCTAAGCTTCGTTGTAATTTCCCTCAAAGACATATTTTCCATGCTTCGCGCCCACCCTAGCGCCATTTGCTTTATCTTCTCTTTCCTGCGTTTTGCTTTACGATTTCTTTGTGTTATGCGGTTTGACGTTTTATTTAATCATGCAATATATGCAATATTTACGCAGTTGTGAAAACCGTTAGCGAGTGTGGAAATGGGAGCTCGTTACGTTAGTTACGTTGGAATTACTTAGAAGATTTTTTTCATGATTCTTTTGTACATAGGTCACACTGAAAATTTCCGGAACTGGCCACTTACATAAACAATATTTAAAAAGTAATTACAATATTTAAAAATGGAACTCTTTGGCTGTAGAGTAAAGTTTGTTTCATCTAACAGTCATTTGTTTTTCACTGTGGAGTCATTTTAAAAATTGCGTGTCTGGATTACAATGGATTTAACTAGAATTTTCTCTGTATGATTTTCTACGATTTTAAGTGCAATTTTACAGCTCAGCAGAGCCTTGCTCGGCTTCAAGCTGTTTTTGGCGATGAAGCACCAAGCAAGACGACAATTTACAGCTGGTTTACAGAATCCAAGCGCGGCCGTGTCAATCTCAGTGATGAATTTCGTGAAGGTCCCCCGTCCACCGCTGTCAATAACAAAAACATCGATGCTGTGCGCCATATGATCGAAATAGACAGGCATGTGATCTACCATGAAATTCGGGCATCCTTAGGCATTGGCAATACAATCAATAATCAATCAATCAAGATACAATCAATCTTACACAAACATTTGGCTGTGTGAAAGCTGTGCTCGCGGTGGATCCCACACAATTTTACTGAGCCGCGAAAAACGGAACGCGTCACTTGGTGCAATGCTATGCTTATCAGATTCAACGAATGGGCGTCATATTTGGTGTAGAACATAGTAACAAGTGACGAAACATGGATTTACATCTACGACCCCGTAGCAAAGCAGCAATCGACCATTTGGGTCTTTCAAGGTGAACCGAACTCCACCAAAGAGGCGCGTGTGCAAAGTGCCGCGAAGCAGATGATCGCTTCTTTTTTCAGAAAACTGGACACGTGGCTACTGTTGCTTTGGAGAATCGTCGTATCGTGAATGCTGATTGGTACACGACCGTTTGATTGCTGGAAGTTATTGACGAACTCCGTGAAAACAACCGTAAACGCCGCATAATCTTGCACCATAACAATGCCAGCTCTCACATAGCTAAACAGACAAACGACTTTTTGAAGGCGAAAAACGTAGAACTCAAGAGCCATCCCCCATACAGTCCCGACTTGACACCTTGTGACTTCTTCTTGTTTCTAAAAATGAAGAACCAATTACGCGGTCAACGATTTTCATCGCTAGAAGAGGCTGTCGAAGAGTATGAAAAACATGTTTCCGAGGTCACCACGGAGGAGTTGAATAAATGTTATGGAAATTGGTTTATTCGTATGAAAAAGTGTATTGACGCTCACGGAGAATATTTTGAGAAACAATTAATTGATTTTTGACCATTCATTGTAATTTTTTCTTATTCATTAAACTTTCAGTGTGGCCCTTGTATAAGCTGAATTATTATTATTATTTTTTTATAGACTAGTGGGCGGACGAGCAAGCGGTCCCACGTGATGGTAAGTGTTACCGCCGCCCATGGACACCTGCAACACCAGGGGGTATGCGGGCGCGCCGCCGACCTTGCAAAATCCTATTCACAGCTCTCTTATATATATCTTATCAGCTATTATTATATCTTAACAGCACTTTTAGTATTCTGTTGTTCGCCATGGACATGGACATGGACCCTATGCATGGCCTTAAAACTCCACATTGGCCCAAATGTTTGGTGTCCTCGGGGCTTGTGGTAGCCGTTTTATCATCCCTTAGTCTCCTTTTACGACATATACGGGAAGAGATGGGATAGTGCTATTCCAAAGCCAGCCGAGACCACACGGCCCATTGTTATTCAATACTCGTAAATTAAAATGAATAACAATTCAGCAGTAATAAGCAAACACAAGGACATCTAGTTGAATATGAATACGTCTTGTAAGATGGTTTTTTCAGTTCATAAAAATTCGAAACTATATTTTTATTGAATTAGGTCACGTATTTTGTTGCTTCTGAATTAACTTCACTTAATTATTATAAAAAGTGGAATATTGTTGCGATCTTGTTACTTAATTAAAGATTCGGAGCGCCGCTTAAATAAATTAGCGAGTGTTTGTTTAAAATGCAACAAGTACACGAAAGTCGGAATTTCCAGCGTCTATTTTAGAATCAAAAGAAACAAAGTACCGAAACACGGCCTCGGCTGAACGGCGGCGTGTCACAGTTCATTAATATTAATCGTCGAGGGCAAAGCCGGGCGGCCACTGCGCTCACTTCATGCATAATTTCAGTTTCACATCCCCTACAAATTTTAATTGCTGGAGTTGTTGAACATTGCAACTTTGTTCAGAAATAGGTTGACAAACATCGCGACCCAGAACGTTATTTTGAATTCGTATAACAAAAATATTTTGGCGCTCGTCAGCTTGGAATATTGAATATGCAGATATGCGCAAATGTAGATCTACTCATTATTTGAAGAAACTGGTGCGTCTGCGTGGCGGGGCGCAGGATACGAGTTCGTTCCCATGTTTTTGGTAACGAACCTTTGCAAATTGACTCTAATTCTCTATAAGCATAAGAATAGTGATTTATAAACTTGTAACTTTCCCTCGAAACATAAATACACTATTTTACTAAGCAATAAATAAAAAATAAATATTTCATCCCGCTACGCAGTCGCACTAGTTTGAAGAGTGCTTAAATATTTAAATGATAAGTTTTATAATTGTGTATGTCCTCAGAGTTAATTCCATTGTTTGGATGTTTTGATATGTGTGATAATATAGGTTTCATTGTCCCTAAGAAAACATATTAAGACTAATTTAAGACAACACCAAAAACATCAGAAAATGTTTTCTTTTTATTCATAATTCTGGTTATGACATTTTAAAATAGTTCTATACTACGATTTAATTGCAATACACACCAAATACCATTAAACTGAATCCATAAAATTGCATAAATTAATTAACTGATGGGCATTAAATAATTTCATAGATGGAATTATTTGTTACAAAACGATGTCAATACCGAAGCAATTCCTAAATATTCACACAACTGTTTTAGTCATTTTAACAGCTGCGAACATTCATAATTTCAAGTTGAATTTTAACAAAGTCGTATTTATCTGTTTCAGTAAATAAATAAGCGAATAAATAAGGTAGAAATATTCTTGTTTATCGTTCCAGAGCACGAGGTCGCGGCGCTAAAGCCCAAAGCTTATTAAAAATATGACACAAAGAGTCGCCTGCATTGGTCAGATCCCCTATGGGTACACCTACGAGCAATCCGGCATTTCGAGGAAAACTTTCATATTTGATTTTGTTGGTGCCAAGCACAGAATTGAGATATAGAAGAAGTATGTAGGGAGTAGTTAGGTAGATCATTTAGATTTATATCTAAGTAGGTATTCAAAAAAGTAGGTATTTTTTGAACATCTACTTACACATCCCGGCCGAAAGTAATACACATCGGCCTTTAGAAAGAGACTATCGGCTAGCTTTGGTTTTGTAGAGCGTAGTCTCTATCGTGTCGTCGTCACGACAGAGACGACGCTCTAGAAAACCGAGCTGGCCGATTATAGTCGATGTGTATTATTTTCGGGCGCGATGTGTACATATATTCAATAGAATACTCTCGGTGTATTCAAATCGCGTTTGTGTCCAGAATCACACAATACGAGGTAATTACAAAAGCTATTTTTAAATTGGTGATAAGACCATTCACAGCTTACTAATAAAAGTTTTCGGTAGTAATATAAATTTTATATTCTCCAGGCCTGGTGTCAGAAGTGAAGAGATGCAGGCTGATGGTAGGAGAAGGGGAAGGGGATTGGTAACACAATTTTAACCTATAAATAAAATCGTAACAAAACAGTGTCTGTACATTTTTTTATGGTTGAAGGCGGCAGACAAGCATACAGTCTACCTGATGGTGAGTGGATACTGTCGTTCATAGACATCCGCGATACATGCCGACATTAGTCCAAAATGACAAATGTTAGCACGACCCCGGATGCGCTGCCTACCTTTGGAGATATACGAATGGATTTGGAGAAAGGGTTGGGAAAATGGGGAGGGATAGGATGGAAATGGGCTCTGGCACATCTCACTCACTATCGAAACACGTACCTACATTAGGGAAATAAGATAAAGTGGGAAATGCAGTACATTTCAAGATAGTCTTCTGTGAGAGATGGTTACCTCAGTCGAGCGCGCCCAGCGACTGTTGGATTGCAGCGTGCACTCTCCCTCTTAAATCACACTTTTGTACCCCTTAAATCTTTAATTACGTGAAATATTCTTTGAAAAGTGATTGAAATATAAAGTATGAATGACGTCAGGCTCATAACAACATTTTTTGGATTTCTGTCTATCTGTCTGTCTGAACGCATATTACGCAAAATTTATCCGACGGATTTTAATGAAACCTAGCATACTTATAGCTGACGTACCAGGCTAACATTTAGGGTACTGATTATCCACATCAATGATAGAGTTTCCACGAGAATTACTCTAAAGTTCACGCGAAGTTCACAGTTAATTTAAGATAATTTCAGCACCATAGTTGTTTTTAAGAAACTAGATGTTTTTCAGCATCTAGTTTCTCAATACGAATACCGAAAACAATCAAAAGCAATGGGCGTAACACCAATGTCATATGAATTTAATCAGATCAGAGAGGTGGTTCTAAACTGGGTAGGAATTACCTATCAGCAACCTACATGTGTCTTTTGGGTGGTGCTACATAGGGAACAACACAAATTCCACAACGTAGGTTTTGCGTTGTGTAACATAACGTCGAATTTTGAGCCGAATAATATTAAATTGAGACGTACGAGGAATTACGGAACACTGGTATGATATAAGAATATTATCATTGCAATTTGACCGTAGTATACCTAACACAAGAACCAAACATCGGGTGAGAAGGTGATGGGTTCCTTGTAAATTGTGTGATATTAATTATGAAAATTAAATAAATTATTTCCTATCTCAATTATCGCTGTACGTAAATAAGGAAATGTTCTCGATAAACTGCAATTAAAACTGCCGTCGAAGCAATTGCGAATTTGCTGTTCTTACGCAGAGAGAGAGAGATATATAATGGAAGAGTCCTTGACAAAAGGCGTCTAATGTGGTTTGTTAAGGTTTAAGTATATGTATTTACGAGTAGAATAGGAATCTGTCTACTTTATTTTCATAGTGCTTTACATATGTAACAATAAATATAAAAAAATACTCTCGCCTTTTATGAAGGACATATTTTACTACTTTGTGCAATAGACCACTTTATTTTTATTCATTTTATCTATTAATCATCAGAGTAGTTATTTTGTAACTTAAATAAAAAACCGAAAATTTTAAGATTTTTCTCTTTTTACATCTTGTTCTGATAAATAATTATTATTACATTCGGTATTCATACATTATACATTCGGTAGCGCGAACAGGTTTGTATTTATCTTAATGTAGGGGGGTCAGATTTGTCTTCAATTATCTGTACATAAATGTATTTATTAACTTTTACAAACACATTCAGGAATCTAAATCCATTTACTTTTAACTATTATAACTTACAAATTAAAATGCCTATGGGTAAGTAAATGGTGTAAGTTAACAGTTACTTGCCGTATTTCAGAAAATAACAAAATAAAAAATGATTTTAACAACTTATATGAGTAACTTGTATGTAAAACATAAAACCCATAAAGAGCAATTGTAATACCCTGTTTGAAAGCAACGAAAGTTATATTTAGTTACTTATTTAACTATTTAGTTACCCGTTTATCTTGAAACCTATGACAAGAATAAGTATAAAATAGACAGACAATGGCGACTTTCGCTGAACTCAAAGTGTATGTTTGTATGTTTTGTCACTATGTTTTGTAACATAAAACAATGCATTTACAATAATATTTTCGATTGGATATATTATTCTCTTTTTATTCACAATTTCAGCTATCATGCCATACATTGAATTGAAGACCAAAATACATGATATTAGGTATATAATAAAAAAATACATTCCAGGACATTGTATCCATTTACCATTTTGGAGCTCCATTGTGTTACCATTTTGGAGCTCTTTTCGTAATTTAAATCTTGCTCGATTTTATTGTAGTAATATTTTTTCTTACATGTTTTTTGTTTCTTAAGTTTCTTAAGACTCAAATGAATTCGAAAACCTGATCAATGTGAAAACTTATTCATTTCTTTCTCTTTCTTGCTGTTTTTAATGAATACTGGGCACAAAGCTGCATTATAGGATCTATAAATACTTAAAGAATGTTAATTTATTAATTTCCCTTCCTGCTTTATATTATTATAGCTTATACTCTTTGGGGTCGTTTAATTTCCAAGCGCGAAACTTCTGAAGCTGTTACAAAAGTAGTTGTAAAGTTTCACATCGCCCCATTTCGAAATGTTCATCTGTATGAATGAATTTCCCAATTACAAACGAGCGGTTTAATGCTTTATATGAAGAAAGTTAGAAAAGGCGGATTCGTTTATGTCATTATACAAATATGTCTGAGCCACGTAATTAAAGCGTTTGTTTGTACTACGGCAGCGGTTCTCTAAAAACAGTTCTAAAGATTTTCTTGTTAGCTTGTGTAAGAAAATCTGGTTTGGAGATTTAATCAAAATTTTCATTTTCATTCCGTTTACAAGTTTACAAAGCTGTGGAGAAGTCACAGTATCTTTAGTAATTAATAAAAAATTGTGGTTGTCCTTCCATCTATTTGGGGTAACGCCTACTGTTGTTGACAGTTCTAGTCAATAATCGTAACATTAGTGATCAACTCTGATGTTATTCTGCTTTGTTGTGTGGATACCTTTTAATTACGGGTTTGGTTATTGGATGCGAAGAGTGGAATATCGGCCTTGAAACTATATCTAGCAGTAGAGTGACGAACGCTAATCGCAATGTGCAAACGGCAAAGTAGCTAAGTTTGCGTGCAGTAGACTTTATTCACAGATTAAACGTTCAACCAACTGAGCGAGAGCCGTCAGTAAAATTTTGTTACATATTCAGTGAATCAGTTAATGTCATATCTAGCTATGGGAGCATGTGGAGCTGTATGTAGTGACCATACGATTGGTGAAACTAATAGTTCTTATAACTGTGTAACATTTGTTCCAATAGCTCATTCTTTATAACCTTTGTATTTTTTATAATCTCTACCATACACTCTATATATCATTCTGTATTTCACTTGTATTTCAATATTTAATCATATTTTGATATTTTCGTTGTATTAACCGGCGTTTCTTCCAAGACCTCTCAATATACTTATATTCTTACTCAAACGAATTACTTATATTTCTGGCATGAATACGTAGCACTGGCCGAAAACGATAAATGCTGGTTTGAAACGGCTTTTCGTCTGTAAAATGTAAAATTTGAAAAAGGAGTCGTCCAAATTCTGACAAGACATCAAGGAAAATCGAAGGGGCCGCCCGAATGGGTTTTCGAAGCGATCAGGGTAGAAGATTTGAAATAAAAGTCACAGGCCTGTCCCGGCACCCTGCCCCGAGACACATCATCTCGGCCTCCAGCGCTCCTAAAAGCATAAACGCAGCCACAGCAGCAAAACTCCGACATTTAGTTGGGCCACTACCCTCACCGGCCCTCGCAGCTCTGGTCCGTTGCTCTCTGGACACTGGTGCTCCTGCTAGGCGCCACCTTTTGGGCCTAGTCTCCACCGCTCCGTCTGACCGCGGCTGCTTCTGGCTGGCGGTAGTGCCCGCTCTTCATCGCTCTGGGCGTGCGCCCTGCTGGGATCTGCCTCTCCTGCCCACCATCCGTGAGTTTCGTGATTCCAATCTTGTGATACGGTCACTTTTCCGCCACTTACACCTAATCACGGACTCTTTTTATACACTTGTAAATTTTTATATTAGGTCTTTTTTTTTAAATAATACAATTATTGGAACAATAGTGACTTCTTTCCTTCCAAGTAGTTTACTCTTTAGTTAGTTCTTTGTGGTAGCACGAGAACTGGCTTCCGTACAATAGTACGATAGAAAAAAAAACAAATTCGAATTTTGAAAATGGAACTCTTTACTAATCAAATACCATTAAATTTTTAAATTTGTCATTTGTTTTTTATTTCTGGCGGCAATTTAAAATTAAGTGTTTGCAAAAAAATAAATTTAATAAGAAAACATTTTCGTTCAATGATTTATTATGATTTTCGTTGCGGTCTAAACCAGAAACAAAGTTATGAAAAACTTAAGTTAGCAGTGAGTGATAAAACCCCATCCAGTGCTACTGTTTATAACTGCTTCAGTGAATGTAAACGCAGTCGTACCCACCTTAGTGACGATGTTAGAGAAGGACGTCCTGCGACGGCGATGATGGACGAAAACATCAAAACTGTGCGGCTCGTGATTGAAGCAGACCAACGAACGACATATCAGCAGATACAAGCATCATTGGGTATTGGTATGACTTAAGTTTAAACTATTTTACACTATCACCTACGGATAAGAAAGCTTTGTAGTAGATGGATTCCTCACAATTTGAGCGAAGCTCAAAAACACTGCCGCGTGGAATGGTGTCTTCAAATGCTAGAAAAATTAGACAATGGTCAATCGAATGCTGTTTATGATATAGTAACAGTTGATGAAAGTTGGATCTACTGTTATGAGCTTGAAACTAAAAGGCAATCTGCGCAGTGGGACTTTCCTTTCGAAGAGTTGCCGACGAAAGTGAAGAAAGGACGGAGTGCTGAAAAGAAGATGATTGCCTCCTTCTTTGGCAGATCGGGCCACTTTGCAGCTATAACTTAGAAAATAAAATAACAGTAACTGCGGAGTGGTATGTGAAGTAGTGTGTGGTATGGTAGCTGTTGTTTTGGAAAAAGCCAAAGAACGACGCCCACGAAGCAGAATGATTTTCCATCACGACCATGCACCATCTTACTCCACCAGACAAACGAAGCAATTTTTGAGTACCTACTGTAAACGTACAGTCATCCGCCATACAGTCCCGACCTTGCGCCCTGTGCTTTTTATTTATTCCTTAAAATTTATTGTGTGGTGTTCCTAAAATTTTATTTTATTTTATTTATGTCCCTAAAAGTGTGGATAAAGTCAGAGCAATACGTTTTATGAATGCAGAAGAGGCAGTAACGGCCTTCCAAACGGCTATTGAATAGGGGCCTAAAGAAGTGTCGGCTGAATGTTTCACATAATGGTTTCATCGCATGAAAAAGTGTATCGATTGTGGCGAAAAATACTTCGAAAAGCAATAAATCAACTTCCATCTATATATCTGATTTCCTTTTTGAGATTATAAATACTTTCAGTGTCACCTACTTACTTATCTGTTTCGTCGTGTGTACATGAATGTACATATAATTACCGACATACGTGCATAGTAATGTCCGTTTGTCTCAGGGGAATTAAAGAGGCCTTAGATATCGAATGTATTAAAACAAAATCCTTTTTTTGGAAAATTTTGATAAATCTTCGTTTTATCTTTTAAATTTCAAGTATTGAATAAGGTAACGGGACTGTGAATAATAAAGCCTTGCATGCCCTAACAGGCTAACTATGGCTTAAGATCACAATTTTGTATGAATACTTACTAACTCATATTTTGGAAATCGTTTGAGTAAACAGATTAATTTCATTTGGATATATATAACTAGTGTAATTTTTGTATTCTGGAAACTGAAACCATGGAATCTGTTCATGATTCTGAATTAATTAATATGAAAATAATACATTTTTGCAAAAGAAGATATTATTAAATTTTAATAAATTTTTCATACATACTCGCAAAATACAAAAATATACGTTTTCTTTTTTACAAAAAATACGTAGTATTTCATGTCAATCAACTTAAAACCATGGTCAGAAATCTGTAAGTTTTCGTGAATCTGTTCGACACAACCTGTATATTTTGTAAAGTTCTTCATCTCTATTCAAGGGTATTTATTTTTACATTTATACTAGCGGTGTCAGCGATTTCATTCGTTCGATTTCGTGAACTGTAGATTGACTACCGTGGGAACTATGTGACGAATAAAACTATAAAATGTACCCTAAATGTTAAGCCAAGTCATAGGCTACGAGTATAATTGTGCCAAATTTTATTATAATCCGTCCAGCGGTTTTGTGTGATGCGCGTTCAGACAGACAGACACACAGAGAGACAGACAAAAATTCTAAAAATTGTTGTTTTGTGCTCAATATCACATGTACTTTACACTGCATTTTTTTTAACAAATATTTCATATATAGACAAGGCTCTGTTACGATTTCATCATATGTATAGATGTATTTCCCTATAGATATTGAAGAAGAACAGAATACAGATAAATTAATGATACAAATATTTAAATAATACCAAATCCATACGAAAATGTTAACTGATTAAAAAAATGGTTATAAAAATGGTTGTCCCTTTTTGTTTAAAAAATATTTTGTAGTTTAAGATGGATAATGAATTCACATTAGAAATTCGTATTCATAAAACTTGGTAAATGTAAAATAATAAGAAAATGCACTAAACCGTTAAAAATCGGTTCCGTGATGTTATCCGAGCAAAGAGACCTTATAGTTGGTTTGGAGTTATTGATTTCGGTAAAGATTTTCTGAGGTAACATTTCATTGTTTCAAGATTCTGTTTAAATAGAAAATTGCTTAAACACCTAATTTCTAAGATAACACGATAAGAAAATTATGTTGTATTTTGAAGATTTTAGACTAGTGTCCAATATGTGGGAAACACGAACCGATAATAAGGTCCCTTTTCGCAGATCCCTTTTATCAACTTATTCAACAAGCAGTTTGGTATAACTCTTTAAACTTTCGCAATTTGTACACATTTTACATTATAAAAAAATCGGGTCTGGACGTATATATTTGCTTACATTAAAAGCAGCTGCGTGACGCCAACCTCAAATGAAACGTTGTACAACAAACGTATTCATTCAGTTAAAGCAAAGAAAATTAACTCTAAAATCACCGTCTTAACATGTTTAATAATGCAAAAAAGGTTTGTATGGTCCGATTATCATAAGGGGAGTGCTGACAGTTCCATATTTAATTCATTTTATGTTAGTACCCTTTCTTTTTAAGTCATCTTAACACAATAAAATAGATTGTTTTTTTTTTTTTTATATTAGTGGGCGGACGAGCAAGCGGTCCCACGTGATGGTAAGTGTTACCGCCGCCCATGGGCACCTGCAACACCAGGGGGTATGCGGGCGCGCCGCCGACCTTGCATATTAAAAGATTATAGAGTTGTGAAATAATTTTGAATACATGTTAAAGATTTATATCGGTCTTTTTGACGGGATCTCGAGAAGTTAAGTTGAGTTTTAGTTTGATTAATTATAAAATTGTGTATTGTAATGTTTCTGATAATCAAACAAAAGCATCGGACTGTGTTTTTCATGTGCTTCCAAGGAGTCCCCTTCTATCCTCAGTAAACCTATTATCACTTTACTGAGCGACTTCTGGATTGCTTCGACGGGACTGGACATTGACAGAATACCTATTAGACTTCGAAATTGTTTATTACTAAGTAAGCTTATTCATATATATGAAGAAGAAAAAGATTTACGTCAGCTGTCATAGCTTTTCGTAAAATAACCGACCATAATTGAGCGAACGCTCGGTTGGCCAATACCTTATTTGATACTAAACAAAAGCTGCGTACGGATTAGGACGTCTTTTTCATATCTTGAGGTACAGAAACCTAAAATATTATTCTAGTTTATACTAACCTAACATGTTCTTTTGTGGCCGTATTGTGGAGGAGTGGAAACGGAAGGGCAAGGCCGGCTAAATACAATGTTAATTCGAATCTCGGACCGTGACGTGGCCATTTTTGGTGAAATTAATATTCAACGTTGAGGGACCCCTGTCACGGCTCCGCTTTTATTTAAATAATTTAGTCGTTTAATGGTCAAAGGAGGATGGAGGAGGTATTTCAATTTTGACAGAAGCGCCTGTTAATAAACAACTTGATAAAAAAATATATTAAAATTTAATGTTAGCGTTCGATTTCACTCTAGAGAATCTTATTAAATGCATCTTAATACTAAATCTTATTTTTTTTAATAACTAGCAGACTGATTATGTCAAAATCTTTAGAAATAGATTGTGGTGACAACCGAAACAAATAACCCCGAACAGAGACTGCGTTTTAATAATATATGTAGCGGTGATAGATGTAAACTGACATATAACCTAGAAAGCCTACAGATATATATAAAGATATGTAAACTCTTATATACCCTTATATGTGTAAAAGCAATGTAAACGCATATTTTTTGCATATAACCAACACAAGTAGCATGTATAATAATATTTATATTATTATTAGTGTTGTATTAGTATTAAATTTAAGTTATTTTTTGCATGACGATTAATATGTAAGATATTTCGTCGGTACCTACCTAGTCTGGCCATAAATACTGTTACAATATAGAAAAATAAGTAAATTGCATTCGAATTGAAAATCTGTGATACGCACGTGAAAAATAAATATTTTTTTCATTTTGGGACCAATCACTATCAAATATTGTACTAATAATAGGGGTTAAAGTATGAAATTGCCGATTTGTACTGAAAAATTAAAACTCGATTTTTTCTAAAATGTAACATATTTATTTAATCAAAATATTTACCCTCATTATCTATACATTGTTGCCATCTAATCGGAAGTTCATTTATGCCTTTGCGATAGAACTCTGGGGATGTAGATTCGACAAACTGTGTGAAAGCATTTTGTACTGCCTCTTGGGGTCTCTCTTCTCCCCTTGGTATTAGCCAAATTATTGTGTACCGGGCTATTTATTAGTAGGTCCTATTGGTAGGGCTATTGGTATATTGGTTGGTAGGTAGACATTGAAACGTCCTCTATTTGTGACAGTAAAAAGTCTGGCTGTCCACGCTCTATTCGTATTAAACAGACGATTAAAGTTGTGAAGGAGAGAATCCGAAGAAATCCCGTCCCGAAGCAAAATATTTTATCCAGAGAGATGAATATAGCACTCAGAAATATGTCACGTATTCTATAAGACGATTTAGGACTTCCCGCTTACAAAAGTCGTACTGTTTCTTTATTAACTGATGATTTAAAGAAAAATAGGATTGAAAAATCAAAACAACTTTTTCGGCGGCAATTAAAGTAACAAATCTTATTTACGAACGAGAAAATGTTCACCATCGAGGAACATTTCAACAACATTTCAGAATGATCGAGTTTATGCTCATAACTCGAGAAGCTGCTTAGATGGTGACCCTATTGACCATTGAGAAGCTGCTTAGATGGTGACCCTATTGACCATTTAAGCAGCTTCTCGGGTGGCCATTATCCGGCTTCAGTGATGGTTTGGTGGAGTGCTAGCTATCAAGGAGCGACTGAACCATATTTTGTAAAAAAGTTATTAATACATCGGGCTCAAGTGTATCCAGATACGATTCTTGAGAAGGTCGTAAAGCCTCTTAACAACACTCTGTTCCCTAACCAAGAATGGTCCTTTCAGCAAGACTCAGCACCAGATCATAAGGCTCGCTCAACTTAGGCGTGGCCAGAAAGAAATTTCTCGACTTCATGAGAGCTGTCATGTCATGTCATCTAGTTCTAATCTTAATCCGCTCGATTGTTATTTATGATCTGTTTTAGAGGGCATAACATGCTGTAAACGCCATGATAATATTGAATCCCTAAAACATTTCATAAGGGTGACAGTTGCCACTTTTCCCACGGAATGGGTGCGTGTTTCAATCGAAAACTGGCCACAACTTTCTTTGTAACAATATTTATGGCTAGACTAGGTATAAATCACCATATTTTATTATCTAATTTTTTTCATATATGACAATCATTGATCTAAAAGTTCCGTGATGGCAATGGTGCAATTAGCACATTCTGCCAGTGTCAAGTTTTCTTCGTAATTAACTTTTCAAAGCCTAAAACGTATCCTGTCAATATCCAGTCCCGTCGAAGTAAGTCCCGAGTCACTCAGTAATGTGATAATTACTTGGAACCACACGAAAAACGCAGTCCTTTGAAGTTTATGAAACTTCAAAGTGTATTATGCACTAATAAAACGAATAAAACCAATACATATTTTTTTATAATAAATCAAACAAGAACTCAACTTCACTTCTTGAATTCCCGCCAAAAAGTCATCAGATAACTTATTACTTATCTATATTTTGTTCTCTATGTTCTTACAGAATAAATTTTTAAAAGATTTATTTAAAGATGGATACAGAAATAACATGACAAACTATTTTTATTGTCTACTAATTCTGGTCAGAAAAGGTAATGTTCCGACACTTGGAAGCGACACCGAATAAGAATAAACTCTCTATATTTGTAGTTAAGTTTATTACATTGTATGTATTCTAGGTTAAGGTATATATATCGGCCTTAGTTACCTGAAATAAATAAATAAAAACATCTTATACTTTAAGAAAAGAACCTACAATAGAAACGTAAAGATGTAACGTGCGTACAATAGAACTTAATCTTATTTTTAAAATCCAATGTAAAACAGTCTGAACAGTCTGAAAACTTGGATTTTGATAAGCGGTAAGTAACACTATTGTACCCAAAACCATTCGATTATACCTCTTATTACTAGCTATGTAAAGTGCCCTTGGGTAGATATAACTTTACCTGTTACTCACTGTGCGAATATAAAGGAAAATTAATCTACAAACTAGCCGCTAGCTATTTTGTGTAGCGCTTAAAGCGAAAAAGTATATATACCCTTTTAACTTTTTAAGGGCTTAACTACATTGATTTTATTAATATAAAATTCATTCGGTTTCATTTCCATAAGCTCCCTATCTTTACGACTTAATGTTATTTTAGGACCGATTCTCTGAGGGAATAGGGCTGAAGGGAAATTGAATTACCCACATAATACAATGGCGATAGGTAAATGTTGTCTTTAAATATCCACTAAAAGGGTTGACGATATACCGACAAAATACCTTATAAGTGACGCATTATGATCCCTTTTTACTCGAAAGAGGGTTTTGTTGATATTGTTATACTCGTAAGTACTAGTGATATATTCTGCCTTTTCTTGGGTAGCAGACAAATTAAATGTAGCCTGTATAAATGAGAAAAGTATAATCAGCAACCTATACCTATCAGAATCATAATGTCCTTATAATAATAACTAGATTAGAATACTTTTGGTTCTATAAGCGTATGACACATATAAGATAATAATTTTCAAAATTTAGGTACTTAATACTTTCAGAAAGACAAAGAGGTGACTTAATAGCCCAAACCTTTTAGACAGAAATTCATGCAATCTTCCCAAAACATCCCAGTTAGCTGAATATATCAAATATCAAAAATATCAAATCATTGATATATCAAAACATATATCAAAAATCGACATTGATATCGAGTGTGCGTTTTGAGATATTCAGTCACGAAATACAATTTTTCGAGAAAATCTTGCTTTCTATAGCTCAGAGGTCATTGTTATTCCGATCACCATGAATTAGTCCTACTGGGGAAACCATATAAAAAAACGTGCCTTGGATTCTACTTCATAGGTGGTGTGGAAATTAATCACAGTGAACGCCGGATTTCTCGGCGCTCCACGACAAAAACGGTTGGATTTAAAAAAAACTGTATAAAATATTTATTGTAGAAAATTTTCTGATCTATAATTTTTACAATAACCTCGATTGACCTTCGAGTCATAGAAAGCGAGATTTCCCCAAAAAAAATCTATTTTGTGACCTTTGACCTGTGATATCTCCAAATGCACAAGCGACATCAATGTCGATTTTTGATATATTGTTTAGAACACTATTACAAAGTTGTATGCCAAAGTGCAGGTAATTGAAATTCTTTGGGAAGATGAAACATAAAATGACTGGGCTTTACTCGTTACGCCAAGTTTAGTTTTTTATTATCTTGAAAATATGCAAGAGAATATCACCAGGATTGCAAATCATGTTGCATTTTGCAAAGCAATGGGCCAAACGTAACTATTTCTAAAATGTTAACGACAGCTGTTTATGAAAATAAAAAAGTGCACTTAGAGTAAACAACAAATAGTAAACAGATTAAAGGTATCGGTCAACTGACCAATCAAATACAACAATAATTACTTTTAAATTTTGTTACTTATTATTAAAATATTATTATTATTATTGTTAAAATAACATAGGTAATTAATCCTTTCACATACGACTAAGTAGGTATTCACATACCATAAACGTGTGAATGACTGGTGACATGTGTGAATATTGTCTTTATACACTATAGAAAATGTTCAATAATGTTTTGACCTCCGTGTCTCTGAGGTCTTTGACCCTTAAAAGCTTCTCGGAAAGATATTTTCACGCCCAACATTCGTAAGTTTTCCCCAATAAAGGGATGAATGCGAATGCTATAAAAGACCGAATAAATTCTTATCCTTATTATTAAATTATATTAATTCCTTTCTGTCTAAAAAAAGTCGAATTGAAGGAAATTATAATTGAAAACCATGTCGAGCGTAAAATAGAAGTTCATTATAAAGGTCTTAACTATTTGCTGGGACGATTAATATTCTGCCTCACACACGGTCGAGATAATAGAGAAGCAAGAAGGGAAAGTAATACAAAAATATTTTCTTCTTTTAACACTTACGCACTTTTAATATTTTGAACACAGGTCGGTGTTGAAAATAGTTTTTTAAAGGGGAAGTTGGAAAGCAAATAGATTTGGGAATAGGTTTGCGAGTTTCCATATTTGATTTCGCAATGTATTGTTGTTGACTTATGAATCAAATTCGTTTAGCGTTTAATTTTATAATTTTCACAATGGGTTTTCGATGTAAACGAATATGAGTAATAATATAAGGTGTGTATACGAGTATTATACTGGTATAATAATACCTAAATCAGTATGTAGGCACACAGTGTTCGACATAGAACGACACAGTGTTTTACCACATTTAGAACGACACATGTTACTAAAACCTGAAAATAAAATTACTAAAATACAAAAATACTAAAACCTTCTTAACACTGATTTTCATTTGTGAAATCATTACACAAAATACAAACATTTGTTACATGACTTTTAAAAATTCATTTTTTTTAAATTCAGTATATTTTTTCACAGAAAAATAACAACATTTTTATGTTACCTAAAATGTAGTTTACTTTCACTACAAAATTACTATTCCTTTTTCGGGAAAATATCAGTTGTAGAACAAAACTTTCTACTTTTAATGATAGATAGGTATCTAGTGTTAAGTGTCCAGGTATTTTTTAATTTAATTTTGTCCAGGTATTCAAGAGAATAATAACACTGCACTATTAGTAAAATGTCAGATTTGAAGAAAAAAATAATATAACTTCGAGCAGCCTGTATAATTTTAAATATGTAGATTTAAACTGGTCAAACATAAATTTGACCTACCTACCCTCAAATGTACAGTGCCGTGATAAAGTCACACAGTTTTATGACACAAAAAAACTATGTTATTTGTTAATAAATTAAATTTATTGTTTAATAAATAAACCTTCTGATATCAACCCAATACTCTTGTATCCTCTACAAGTATAAAAGTATAATTTAACATAGTTTTCTAGTATATTAAACGATAGTGGACACGAATCATACATTAGCATACCACAGTAGGTACGATTATAATAGAACCGTTAATAAGTTTATAGGCACAATAAGATATAGGTTAATTATTCAAATCAGTCTCACGTGTAGAGAAGGCATATGATAGATTGCCTTGTCGGGATTATGTGGGACACAGGTGCCTTAACGCTTCGCTTACAGGCACCGTGAACGAAATTCTGTATGTACCTTGAAAGCAGTATGAACATGTGCGAGAGACTGCAATAGACAATTTATTACGTATAAACGAATGTTATATTGGATTGGGTGAAACGGAATAGACAAGGTTTTATAAATAAAGCATTTACATTATAGGAATGTCGAAGTGACATGACCCATTTTTTCTTAAATATGTCCGTCACCTTAAATATGTCTAAACGCAATGTCGGTTATCCTTCTGTCTGTCCGCTTACAACTTGGGTTTTATTGAAACGATTTTGATGCGGTTCTACTATCATGTAGGTTATTTCATTCCAGAAGGTTTTAGTATAGAAGACATCAGCGTACCACGCGAGCGGCGGCGCGGGCCAAAAAGCTCTTATACAACATATTTAATAATTAGCAATTATATTTAATAATTTCTTAAATTTCTCTACATTCTTAGACAAAATCAATTTTAGAACACACCGAAATCATAGTGTTATATCCTGAAGAGGATTTCGTTCATTTATTTAATTAAAAAGTCCCCAACGAAGAACGCTGTTACAAAATAATATAAAAGTTACGATTCAAGGGATGCTAAGTGTCACCTAAATTATAGGCAATGTCAACATAGTTATTTATTTTAATTTAAATAAATAGTTATTTTTGACATTTTATAATTTTTCAAAAACAGTTAGATCTACAATATTTTAACTATATAATCAATAAATAAAACAAAACAGTTACTACTTGCCATTCGAAAGAATCTTTCGAATTTCATCCTCGATGCTTTTGTATTAAAAGCAATGTATTTATATGGACATGGCAATGTAGATGGAATATTAAAATTAATTAAAGTAAAGGGTGTAAATGTAGACACCCACGCGCCATTTTCTACAGGAACGTTATCAAACATGTGTCTTCGATCTCTGATAGACTGTCCGTTTCTGTACAATGTAGGTACCCACGCGGAGTTTTATATATATAAGAGTAGAATTTTTAACTTCTAAAGCGAAGAGCGACATATCGCACAAGAAATATGCCAATACTCGTATTTGTCGTTTTTCTTATATATACCTATAGAATAGATGACAGACGAGCGGCCGGGCCATTTGATGGTAAGTGGTCACCGTCACCCATGGGCACCTGCAACACCAAGGGGCTTGCATGTCCGACCTTGCAGAATTTTGTTCACAGCTCTCTTTAAGAACCCCATGTCATAGCCTAATAGAAATACCTGAGCTGGTAGTTCATTCCACAACTTTCGGGTTCGCGGTATAAAGTATCTTCTCGACCGCAGTGTACGCAGCGACTCTATAACAAGGAAGTGCAGATGAACCACACGACGATGACGAGCGGTGCGATGGTAAAGACCCGAAGTTGGTATCAAATTGAACAGTTATTCAGAACATTCCCCATTATAAAGGCCGTAGAATACGCTGAGTCGTATATTCGTCCACGATGTTTACGCGTATGTCATTAGTGATTCAAATTATTTATTTATTGTCACTAGTGAATCGCGGGAACGGGCTAAAATATTTTTCTACTAAGGAATTAATAAATTGTATCTATTGTAATTGTATATTTTTACTGTATACTGTATTACTGTCCGCTTCTGTACCTGCAAGAATTTGTTTCCATAATAAATGAAAATAAATCTGAAAATCTATTATCAGGAACCTACACATTTCTTATTTTCGTACTCTTTTTGTTTGCACATAAGATATATACAGTGTATTTCATTTTGGTTCCTATGCTATTTTTATGTTTTTAAACATCCATCAATAAATTATGAGTTGTCTTGTGTGGTACACGCCGTGAATGACACTTCATTTATCATACTCCGTCATTAGGCTAAGGACCTATTATAATGACGGGATTTAGGACGACATACGAGGCAGAGTATAATTACTATGTTACTAAAGTATTATACCATCAGCGTATTCCTATGTTTCTCCACGCTGGATATATACGCCTCTCCTAGGCACCACACAGAATCTTCCGTTCTCCTCATTCAGCGTAATTCTTGAAGTGGTCGGTCCACCTGGCTCAAGGGTGACTCATACTGAGTTTCCCGGTATATAGTGTTCGTTCAAGAACAACCATCGAGAAACAAAATAATCCAAGTCCTACACTAGGTAGTCTAGGTACACTAGATACCAGTAGGTAGTTTCTATTTACAAAATTAGAAATTAGTCACTAATTTATCAATACTAGCAATAATTCGAAGTGAAGGAATTGAAAAGCAACAAAGAAGTTCTCTAATTCACATTAGGATAGGGTATATTAGACTTTATAGGAGAGGCTTCAATTTGATATCAGCCTTTAACATCCCACTGTAGGGTTAAAAGCCTTCCTTAGTCATTGCGAGACTGTTTCGGGACATAGTCCATCACGCCAGTGCAGTGCATATTAGTGAGATGAGATGCATATGACCCAGATTTATTTTTTTATCCTCGAGCATGCGGGTTTCCTCACAATAATTTCCTTCGCCACCAAGCTAATGGTAATTGAAAATCTGTACTTAAATAGAAGTAGGGTTTCAATACACAACCTCATGGGTAGATGTTAGCATCATATAGGTGTATAGCATAAACTATTCTCGACTTGCATTTGGTACACTTATGCACGGACTTTTAAATTATCACTAGAACGGCGTTGAAGAAAAATATCGAGAGGAAACCAAATGAGAAACATGTGTATGGTATCTATCTAAAAATTGGCTTCGGAGTCGTATGAGGCTACCGATATGACCGTACTGAGCCGGCATGGCGAATTATGGTCCGGAACTTCTTAGTGATTTACTATAGTAATGGAAGACGGTACAGTGCAGTGGAAGACAGTGAAGACAGTGCAAAGAACTTTCCATGCAGCGGAACGTTATAGACGGATATCGATCGATTGATCGAAATTTTCCCCGTTATTGAAGACCCAATAATAC
The DNA here is from genome assembly GCA_914767545.1 of Sesia apiformis. NCBI lineage: Eukaryota > Metazoa > Arthropoda > Insecta > Lepidoptera > Sesiidae > Sesia > Sesia apiformis. The sequence continues at coordinate 11,740,671 of OU611955.1, forward strand.
TAAGTCTGTGTACTTGCGGAACTAGAGAGCCGTGTGTCCGTATGCCAACGGCGCGGTCCCCCGCCGCGGGTTGTCACTGCTAATTTGCACACAATTGTTCATCCCCGACTGAAAGTAAGAAATAAGAAGAGAAATGTAGTAGGAACTCTATGTAACTCACTAATTGGACCCACCAAATTGTATTCTGTTCTGACTGCGACGACGGATCTTCGTTATAAAGTTTATATTAAATCTAAATGTTGGGTCGATTGAGAGTAAGGAACGCTTTGCGACCCTTGCTCTAAAACCTCTTATATCGTATGAGTATATACCATCGACAGAGAAAAACAATCGTCTGAAGGTTCAACAGATACAAAGAGTCCAATTATTAGTACGTGAGATTAGCTACTTGCGACACTGCTTCCCCTAGAGACGAGTTGATGACACGTTTAAATGCTGTTTTATAAACTCATTTGTAACTAGTCGTTTTATAGTATATTCATATTTTTTTACTTCGTCGATGCTTTCTAACCAACCAATTATTTTACTGTCCAAAACACTGCTATTTGTTGTAACCGTTTTATTAGCCGAAATATAACCGGCCAACTATCTGTGAGTTACTGCTTAAAAGCAATTAGCACAATTCAACTTCGGCGATGAAACAGATCGCGTGCGGCTGAGTGTAGATAGTAGTTTGGAGTAATTACGATTGTTGTGAGCGCCGACAATCACTTAGAGGCGCCTTATCTAAGGCCTACTTAACGCGCGGACTTAGCTATTAAGTCATAAATCGTGGTAGAGTCACGCAAGTAACTGACGATTTGACTGCGAGGTCGTAGGCGAGTTATCTTCGCCTCAACATCTAATTAGGAAGACCTTTCTTTTTTGAAATTGAACCGCCGCCGGCGATTTTAAACAGAGCTAGAGGATCTAGTCTAGTTAAATAAAGCTGAATGTTAATTAGAGAATATTTTATAATGTTTCTGTACATAGGCAGAGTTAGAAAAGGGCCTACGCATATTACATACAAAGAGCCAGGGACGGCATTTTCTTTGTTTTTGTCTCACGCGTATGCTTTAAATTATCATAGTACCTTAAAATAGATGAGAAAATACAAGCAACCTCGGGTATATTCATACGACCAAAAGATAATTACAATTCTATTATTTACTTCACATGTCAGAAAAGGGATATTATTACGAATTCACTCACTCAGTTCAAGCAAGCAGTTCGACGAAACATAAACTGCTTCGATCTCACAAGATAACATGAAACCGCTCCCGTAATACTGTATTAATGACGTCCCAATGGGTGTATCAAGTGAGTTAGCGGACACCACGTGAGGCTATCGATTTAACAGTCGGACAGTCAATTCGACAAGTGACAGTTTGTACACGTCCCTTAGGCCTGGATGCATCTCGTCGAGCGTATTTCCAAACGCTGCAGTAGCAATGTAGAGAAATTTTAATATGATTTACATATCAAAGATCGGAAAGGTAAAGATGCCATGCAGACAAATAAATGCTAAATGTTTATTTTATAAATAAATAATGCCGCACTGAATGGCCCCACACTTGGATTTTTCGTTGGTTTATTTTAAAATGAACGTGAATATTTACGATGTAAACAAGTGTTCCCTAGAGTTTAAGTACATTTCAGATGGACGGATTAATTGTAGGGCCTCAATCTGCATCATCTGCATCGAGGAAGGCAAACACTTCCTGTATACGAGATACAACAACTATTTTGAATTGTACAATTGTGTAACTCTATAATCATTTATTGTGTAATAAATTCATATTGTCTGTACTTAAGAATTTAGTAACAAAAGTTTGCCATCCATAAATATTTGATTTGAATTAATTATATAAATGTACTAAAACGCTCGTTACATTCACATAGCGTGGTCTTGCCGAATGAGGCCACATCGCATGTATCTGTACCTGCTTTTACTGAACTGAGCGACAGTTTTTACTTGTCGTATGCACAACAGACCCTAACCGTACAACCGTAGCCGTAATCAACCCTCTTATCGGCCACTGCTGGATGTGCACATTGTCTTATGCGTGAGGGGTGTACAGCCTTAAAACGGCACGCTAACCAAGGGGGTGGTGACTTCGTTCTTTTAGAGCTGGTGTAGTTTCTCAGAGCTTGGTAGACTTTGTTATCCCTTAGTCACATTTTAATCATAAAAAGAGATGATGTTGTGCTATTCTAATTCTGTGCTACACCACACGGTCGATCAGGGGAAAAAAAATACAAAAAATAAATACCAAAAAAATTGTGGCCCGTCTTAGCTTCGCTCAGATGGAGTGATAAGGGCCGCAGTAATTCTCGAAATTTCCAATTATTGAATTACAAATTTTGAAATTGTCATTTGAATTTAAAACTTAGCTTCGTCCATCATTTGTTTAGCTTCCTTAAAGTGAAAGAATTTTGAAGTCTGTTAAGTAGTTTTTGAGTTTATGTCTTACATAAATAAAAAAATAACAAATTTAGTCTCGCCTTAGCATATTATTGATTAACAGAATCAACATGACTTAACAGCAAACTGTAATCAAAATTTAGTCTCTTTCATTTCCTTCACAAAAACGAAACTTATTTAAAGCCCCCCATGGGCATTAAGATTGTTAACTTTAATTTTCTTCTGTTATAATACATACCTAGTCTTTGAACCCCAATGTAGTTCAATTATTTCAATGTTGGTTTACGAGAAACGTTTCAATTCAGATCTCATAATTTATGAAAGGTATTGGAAATTACTCGAAATGGAATATAAATGTAATATAATAACATTCTATTGAAACTTTATTGTTGTTAAAATTGAAAGATCACACTACTATTTACTTAAGATAGTTGGAGTAATTCGGCGAGACATTATTTATCTTCATATTATTAATACTTATTAGTGTACTCGTAAGTAGGCGTTATCTGCATCTTGTTTATATCAAGTGTACAGTCGGGACTACATTCGTGGCGAGCGCGAGAAATGCGGCTAGTGCCGCATGCTCGTCAAGATTAACATATCGATTAATCGATTGTAAATCAAAACAAAATAAATTAATAAAATATTATTATTTTTATTAATATCTAAAGTTACATAGTAATGTAATATTATTTACTAATCGTAGTCTGATTCAGAACTGGAACTATCATAAATTAATTTTTTTTCGCTTTGGTAAAGTGGGCACTATTTTTTTAATTAAATACAATTCTCCAATGGTTCTTATTATGACTCCTTGATCAAAGTCATCAACGTCGACTTTTCATTTCTTATTTAACATTTTTCGTTTCTTGGAAGGCGATTTTAATGATGAACTACCCGCTCCTTTTGCATAGTTTAAGACGTTTAATTGTACGCTTGCTTAATCCTGTGTAAATAGCGACACTGTCTATAGATTGGCATAGTGGCATAGCAACACAGTTATTTTGTTTTTCATATCTACAAACTGCAAACACATTCTTCACTATATTTCGCGCTTGGCTATAAATATAAACCCGTTTCGAAACCATACTTTGGTAATAAGATGAACTAAATATTTCAATGGCGGAGGACCGAGCGCACACAAGTAAAATAGGTATTGACATGAACGATAGTGGGAGAACTGCGCGGTACTAGCATGCAGGTGTCACAAGTGGAGAAGCTAGGGAGTGCGGGGGTGCCCGCCCCACGGGTACCTCATTCCCTGACGCCACGTACGTAGTCTCCCCATCTGTATCTTCACGTGTTTTCGTCTGTCATTTATTAATTGAAGCAGTTCTAATGTTTACAATTTTTAGTCATAATAAGTACGTATATAATACCGTATGTTGTCTGCCGACTTTAAACCATCCCATCTCTTTCTGCGGGTGTTATAAAGGCGACTAAGGAGTAATAAAGCCGCCTCCGCAAGATTTGAGGAACTACACTACCTCCTAAAGAGTGGATTCGCCATCCCGCTCGGCCAGCGTAGCGTTTTGAGGCCATACATTCCTCATGCATATGACGATGTGTATTAAAAAGGCCCAAATCCAGCAGTGGATGATAAAGGGGCTGATTACAGTTTACGGTTACGGTGCCTTGCCGATGGAGGCGTGCGGACCACCTCCAGCGGCATTCTGAGCACATTGTCCCACCGGTGGGACTCCTCTCTCTTGCAGCGTTGTTTGCGCCGACATATAATATAAGTTTTCTTTTTGTATAAAATAGATTTTAAATTCTGCTGATACTAATATTATTGGATCCTGAATATCTCAATCATTAATTATAATGTCGGTGGAGCTACTGTCATGTATTGTACATTTTCTTATATCCGATTATAGAGGAAACATTTGCTATATAATCGTTTATATTATATTATAGAATTAAATATAGATGCATATTGCATCATTCCCTAAAATAAGTGTAGGTAATTAGAAAAATTAAAACCAAAGGCATTTAAAAAAATCTGAACACCCAGTATGAATGCATTCTTCCTTTTGCTTTTTCAACAAATAATTTCGCAACTTAATTTTGAAACAGGCCATTGTATTTACCCGACAGACTGGTGGCGGCAGATTGTTCCATCATTTAGTTGCCAGGTAATGAAAAGTCCCTCGGAAAGCAGCGGTTCTGTGCTCACGATGCGCAACATACGGAGCACCTCAAGTCTTTTTATACGTGCACCTTTTTTATGAGACTAAGACAAATATTCAAGTCGTTTTGTTTTCATTACACCAAATAGTAAATTAGTGAAATAAAGTTTGTACTTCCCGGTCATATTCAAAACGTGGGCTTATTATTAATGGGTTTACAGATAGGCTGGGATCCAACTATGTAAATGAACACATTATATGGTTAAATTATTAGCCCTATTTATTAGCTTATATTTATTAGCCCAAAATGTATGAAGGGGTGGTACTACCAACAGACAATTTTTTGTACTAATATTACATGTGTCGTTTTACTACCGTGTTTTTTGTTTTTTTTATGACGCTCCACTTGACGAAAAATTCTTATAATTATTTATTGAAGAAAAAACAGATAACATCTTATACACAATGTAACATATTAATGATTATATTTGCTTATCAAGATTCATTTATTTATTTAAACTTTATTGCACAAGTATTTGACATGTACAAAAGACAGACTTAATGCCCTACGGCATTCTCTACCAGTCAAGACCAGATCCATCACCAGATTAGACGGAAAACACAACGCAGGTGTAGTTTTGGTTTAGACACAGAAGACTACCTTGAAATGCACTGCATTACCCACTTTATCCCATTTCCCCAATGTAGGTACGTGTTTCGGTAGTGAGTGAGATATGCCAGAGCCCATTCCCATCCCGTTCCTACCCATATCCCTAACCCTTTCTGAGGCAATCTGCGTGCCGACGTTGGTCATTCTGGACTGATGTTGGCATGTATCACGGATGCCCGTGGGCGATAATTTCCACTTTTTATGACAAATATAGGACATACATACATACATACCGTACATAAGATAGCTTAAATAAAAATAATAACACATATATTGTAGTAAATTCTTCACTGACATTTATGTAGGTACCAATTGCTTGAAATATACTTACATAAAAACGTACATAGACATATAATATAAGTAGCAAAGTACATTATAAACTATCCAATAATAACTTGAAATGGAACCGCAGTCGGAAGTGAGCGCATTTCAAAACTACTAAAGTAATCATTTCTGAATACCCGAGGTCAGTTTACAATTATGGACTATTCCATTTTCCTTTTCTGTTCAATTCCATGGGCATCTCTTCCGTCGCGCGGATATTACGGCGTCGTTGTTTCTAACATGAACTGTGTGAAACTGTGTGTAGCTACCGCATTGTTATATTATGTAATGGTATGTCACCACAGAACGGATTTGAGAACATAACTTAAATTATATAAATATACTTTTCACAGACTTAAATCATGAACGAAAAATTAAAGAAACTATTTATTTCCTTCCCAACTAGCAAAAATATGTTAAAAGCACACAGCTTTGAAGCACACGCATGTTTTTCTATGCCTTTTAACAGCGGTATTTTGTTTGCTACGCTTATTATCTGAGAAATTGTATTGCATTGCATCAAACTTGATGCATGTTAATTAAAGTTCCTGTTCTTTATAAAGGAGTTTTGTTTTAAATTAAAATTAAAAATTAAATTAGAATTAAATTAATCTACAAAAAAGGCACGTGTTCGTTTATTCAAGCGTGTAATAGTTCGTAAAGTTAACAGAGTGCAAATAGAACATAAGAGTATACGAAAAAATACTATTAATAATTTGCTGACTACTCAAATAACAAATTGTTTCGTTTGTACATTGCATTTGGTTAAATAAAATCATTTTTAATCAGGTTCTCCGTTTATGTTTTCCATTATTTGCATATATTATTATATATTTGTGCACTGTATACTATATGTATATTATACATACCTATAGAGGTAGGGTAAAGTGCCCAAAGTGTGCGCGCTTTTTGGACAATCTTATATGGTACCAAATAATAAAGGCTTCACATGCATCGCGTAGAACGCAGGAATCCAGTAATGCATGTGAAACCTTTATTATTTGGTACCATATAAGATTGTCCAAAAAGCGCGTACACTTTGGGCACCTTAACCTACCTCTATATGTATAATATACATATACATAAATTCGTATACGAGTATATTCTAGTTTCTAATACAAATTAGGTATAAAACGATCATTCATCATTTCTTATTCATAATCATTCTTATTTTATAATCTTGATTCCCACTATGACAGCCCTCCTTTTTTCTTGACAGCCAAAACATCGGAAACCCGCCTTTTTGTGTTGACGTAACAAAAATATATTCTAACAATTATTTGCTACTGATATTACAATAACACATTTTAATGGAAACTTTTTTTAAAATAAATATCTAAAAATTGTAAAACGTTTTTAAAGACACGTTATTAAACTTCCATAAAATATATCTAAAATCAACAAAGTCATACACGTTTTTTGTTTATGACTAATTATTAATAACATCAATATATTTGCGCACTCTTTCCATTACTATTCCCCAAGGGTTCCCAAGAGAGCGCACGGATCGCTAAGAGTGCGCAAGTACACATTCACATACAGACATACTTACATAAAAAACACAAAACGTACATATTATACACAATAATTACCACCTGAATAAACTGTTTTCCTAAATAACTATAACTTAGTACTAAGAATAGATCTAAGGGAAGGTGCTGACAGCTGTAAAACAGATTATTCTAGTACAGATGTAAATTTGATGTTTTTGTAAACTACATTATAAGTGACAATTACCGTATAGAAAATATGTAAATGTCTTAAATAAATAAAATTATTATTATTATATAATGTATTGTAATATATATTTCCATAAATAAATAAGCTGCTTATTTAAAAAATATTCCAAATACAATAACCTTTATTATTATGCGTATGTACGAGTGAAGGGGCAGAGATTTATGGATAACTGTATATATTTAATTTCTTATACATATACAATTATACACCCATTATTTCTTACTTAATAAATAAACTATTTGTTATTTATTTTAGAATTGATTTTAATATAACATCCACGAAATTTGTACACAAGTACTGTCAAAAATAACATCCACGAAAATTGTACACAAGTACTGTCAATAATAACATCCACGAAAATTGTACACAAGTACTGTCAAAAATAACATCCACGAAAATTGTACACAAGTACTGTCAAAAATACATTCACAAACATCACAAAGAAGACCCGCACAAAGAAACGGACAGCCCTGAAGGTAGGAGGATTACTGGACAAGGTACCCGAAGGAAAGGAAAACGAACGCGTTTATATCCGTGAAGCCCTTGCCCATGGTACGAAAAATCTCTACTATAACGCAAGGATGCAGCTCCGAGGACCCTAAAAGTTTGTGTGGCGCAAAGACGGAAAAGTTTTAGCTAGACTAAAACCTAATTCAAAAGTATTCCACATTCGCTCACTTCCAGATATTCAAAATTTATTAAATAGAGTAAATCAGAAAAATTAAGGTGGGCCTTACAATTTTGTTACCCTTTGTCTTGTTAGGTATATTTTATTACTTTCTCTTAGTAACTCATGAACAGCGAACCTAATGTTCAGGAACTGTTTGATTGTGTGAGCGTTAAGTCGTTTATTAAACGAATACATGAACCTATTAGTGAAATTACATTTATATGTCTGCATGTCAACATAAGGTCCTTATCTAAAAATGTTTCTAAATTGCATCAAATTATCAGTTGCGCCATAACGCCTATTGATATTATTATTGTAACTGAAGAGGCTATATCAGATGATGTCTTAATTATTTCAGATTCCGGGATATATAATGCACACACAGCTTCGAACTAATCGTAGGGGGGATGGTGTAATTTTATATATAAAAAATAACATTAAGGTATCAACATTCAATCAAAACTTCCACGTTTGAAAACGTTTCTGTAACATTAAAAAAATCATATAACCAAACCTGTGCGTGCTATTATAGACCGCCCGACACAAATAAAAAGTTGTTTGTTAAAGAATTACACAAATTCCTGCATTCGCATAAAGATTATTAAGGCAACGATAATTTGTTACTCGCCGGTGACATTAATATTAACCTTAAAACTACCTCACAGTATAAAGACTCATACCTAAATGTGCTTGCCGAGTGCGGACTGAGCTGTGGCATATCTGACTATACCCGTATTGAAACCAGAGATAATTACCTACGTAACAAAATCGTGTATTTGACCTCATCTTTGCGCGTATGCCGACGCTGGTTCCGTACTCGTCGACGCTTGGCGCTGTACCGGTGGATCACCGTGCAACAATAAGTGCTTGTGTAAGTAAAACAGACAAGCATACAGAGCACTGCGAAAATTATTTAAAATATAAATTGGGAAGATGTTTCTTGCCCAAATCTTAATTTGTTCACCGCTCACATGTAGGTTTTTAATGTCTCGACTACTGATTTCAGCAGTACTTGTATCTTAGACAAATCTATATGGTTTATTAGATACAGTTATGTTAGCTTTGTACTTATTCTTTGTAAATTTGGTAATAATAATAAAAAAAAACATATTTCTGTATTTTAGAATAGATTTTTAATATAACAACATCCACGACATATGTACTGTCGAAAATACATTCACAAACATCGCATATTTCTGTATTTTATTTTAATTGATGATAGCAATTGTTTTCAGCTTACATTCCAAATTTTCTTCTTTACTTCACAATCGTGACCAAATAAATAAATGTTCGCGGAAAATCCACTCCTATTAAACAAAGTGTCCCTAGTTCCTCAGTTATCGGTGAATATACGAAGGCAATCATTCGCCGACACCTTATCGTCAGCTAGTTAAGCGTTTCGCTGATTGCTGAATTGAGTTATAAATATCTGGCGGCACGCGATCCATCCCTTAAAACGAATGTGTACACTAACTAGAAGGATTATAGGGTTAAGTTATTTTAAAAATCACACGAGTAAAAGTCGGTAAAAATCGCTTAATATGAAAACCTTAATATGTAATATGCCTATACACGGAATGGCATATGGGAAGTCCATACTTTTAAAAATGCGCAGACTATAACTTCCCCAGTAATCACGAGCCCACGCGGACCTCGCGAACCAAGTGCGGATTGAAGAAACTACAAACAAATGCGTCAGATTCGTTTTTGATTCTCGATCATTCGGGCTGCTTTCATCGCCGAGCTAATGATAATGGAAACTTCCATACTTAAATAGAAACTTATTGGTACGGATTTTGAACTCACGAGCTCACAAATAAATTACATATGCCCGCAGCGGATCATACACCGTAGATGTAACTCCAAATGTTCGAGTACACTTTATAATCGAAAACCTTCAGGCACGATTTCCCTGAAAAGTTGCATATGGCGTGTGGTACGTTTGCGAAATACCTACTAACCAAGAACAAACAAACAAATAAATCAACAAACAATCTTTATGTTGGGCTGCCTGGGAAGCGAACCCGTAATACAGTAAATAGTACTACTGTACTGCTCCAGCCAATTTTACACAGTTAGCACAAGCATTACCAAATGGGCTAATCAGCAGGGGAATATTTACTTTGATATGCTTTTATTTAGTAGGTATAGTGATTTCCTGGGGGAGACCTGTGCCCGCCCTGCATTGGAAAGTTATAGACTGATATCGATCGATTATGTGACATATATTGTCGACATATACATGTAACTTGTAAGACATGTATACATGTAAGATTAATAGTAACTTGGTACATGCAGAACTTACAGAAGCATACAGCGAGCTACTCGGATATGCTACTTATACAAAAAAAAATGGGCATACTGAGCGACTCGGATACGTAGCCATCGCGTTTAAACTGAGTTGGAACGTGTAGTAAACAGAGAATTAAGAGCGTATAAAAGAAAGTGCGGTGGATAAATATATGCACACGCCATGGTTCAATTTCTGAGTAAAACAATATTGCGTCTATTTTTACCCGACTCTGGCGAAGACAAAAGAAGAGTAATGTTTTTAATGCGTATGTATGTCCAACAAAAAGCTTGACAGAGTATTACGAAAGAAAATAAAAAAACAATACCAGTCAAAACCTTGAAACTCAGGCACATACATACATACACTTACAGATCGGCAAAATGAAACTAAACTATTTATATGTGTATGTGGTAATGTTTTCATATAAGTACAGCCTTAAATCTTCAACTGGTTTGGAAAACTGTGGTGTCGTTTAGAAAAGAAAGATTTTTAGAAACGAGTTACTAAACATTTTGAACTATATAAGTTACACCACCGAACGCTTGCGCTTGTATGATCTAGTTCAATATAAGCCGTTCTAAAAAATGTTAATAAATGATGGCGATATGCAGCTATATATATTCGTAGCTACAATAGTGGAATCAACAGTACCTACCGGACGTCGTACGTCACTTACGATTTGTAACGTATGGTACGTCCCTACGTACGGTATGTGGTTATTGATAGTGTATTTGTTACAATGTGTACTAAAACCAGAAGAGGTCCAACATCTGGCTGCTAAAACTATCCTGCGATATTTGAAGGCCATGGACATTGACAGCGAACTATAAGATAGTTGTGATCACAATAGAACAGCAATGGTCGCATTGACACAAGACTCTATTGATTCGAAGTGTCCTTAATCCTCAATAATAATAATAATAACATATGTAAATACAAACGTATTTGTATTGTCGCTTAAGCAGGTTTTATGCAATGTCACGGTTATTTATTTCTGTCGTCTTTTCTTTGAATTATTCATTAAATATCGTGTTTGCGTAGTAACAATTATTTATACTGTATGTCGTACGTAGTCCCAGCTTTTGGATTTCCTCGACGAGGAAGTATCAAGTACGGTGTGGTCGACAACCCGTACAACAAGCACAATCCATGTAGCACAATGCTCTAGGACGGTCAAAAATACACTTTATACCGCAAATCCAAAAGTTGTGGATTGTGAATAGGGCGGCAAGGTGCAAGGTGGGCAGTGAACCCGTATGCCCCGTAGTGTTGCAGGTGTCTATGGGCGATGATGACCACTTATCATTATGTGCTCCGCTCGTTCGTCTGCCATCTTTTTTATAAAGAAAAACCGTTTTAAGCTGAGAACCTGTAGGTTATGGTAAATTGTAGAATTCTTTAAGAAAACTATGAGTAGGGAGAGCTTAACAAGATTGTCGGCATATTCACATACTCTGGCGTTACAGGTGTCCATGCATGGACGGTAGTAGCCGTAGTATGGTAGTACGTGGGTCACAGGACCCTCTGACCATATTGTTTTATAAAAGAAAAATATATAATTGTTTTAGGGTTTTCGGTACCGAAAAAGGGTATGGATTTTCGCATAAGAGAAATTTTCCATTACTTGTGACGTTAGGCGGCAGGAAAATAAAAACAGGAAAATGACTTCCTGTAATTATATACACATTCACATTTCCTTTAAGATTTTTTTTATAGAAATAAGAAGGTGACATGCGAGCAGACAGTCCACGTGGTAGAGTAAGTGGATATTGTCGCTGACGGACAAAAAATAAAAACAAAATGCAACGATATTTTATTTATACCTGTTTAGTTATTATTCTTATCATACATGTTTTAGATGTTTAGTTACTGTGCCGTGTTAATTTACCTCTTTGGTGAAGACGATTTTATGTTAATACAGGCAACAACAACACACGATATTTGAATTTTGAAGTTCTTTCTCTCCAAACTTATTTTGCCGAAAAGTAACATAGTAACGAAAAGTAACAATATTTAATATAGGCTCGCTATTAGACTGTATCACTTTAAGTGAACTGATTGTTTCTTGCTTCAATGGGGCGACCAATACGAGTACAATAGAAGGAAGTAAAAGGTCAAAGGTTAAATTTATTGGCACGAAATATACTTATTACAAAATATTTTACATTACCTACAATATCTTAGGAAGCGTGACTTTGCGTAGGCACTTGTATAAAGATTGTAATAAATAAATGTAACAGAAAAATATACGCGCCATCTGACATGATTTATGTTAGGCAAAGTAACCGTGACGAAAATACCAAGATATTAATATCCGTTTGACAAATAATCGTGAGCGACGCACACCACATCTTCTGCTGTCTGTCACATCTTGACTAATTTTAGATGTTATATTTCAATATCTTATAATAATGAATTACAGACCGCCGACGGATCGCCTCTGTTAGGAATTAACCCATTTTCAACCACATTATGTTAAAAAATCTTTCCTTGTTATCTGTGACACGTTATGAAAATAATATTCTAATAATGTTCTGGGATTTATGAGTATGAGGCTGAATTTTAATGAGCGTAACACAAAGCAATTAAACAACTTTGAACGGTTTAAATCGCGTATGTTTAACATTATTTATATCCCGACGTTTCGAACACTTTGCAGTGGACGTGGTCACGGGGTAACTAATTGATTTTATTTGTCACTTGAGTTATTAAGGAATTATTTGAACTGCCGTCTAAATTTTTTTTTTTACACAACTCACTGGCACACTCGTAAACACTACTCAGTCTGGCCATAAATAGCGTTACAATAAAAAAAATACATTTTTTTTAGCTATTTAGCAAACTCAATAATGTATCACATTAGATTTTAATCTCAATAATAATGATAATAAAAATACCAATAGATATCGTTGTAAACGATTTACGGTGCTTTTCTGAAAGATAAATTCACATAAATATTTAAATTTGAATTTAACCAACTTAATCGTCAATATCATGCATAGACGTAAATAGACAAAGCAAGTTCGCGAAGTTTTATGGAAACCAAGCATGTCACTTATTTTGTACGTTCGATAAATTTTAGGAAACCACTCACCCGATTTTATTTATTTATTTAATTCATTTAATGAACAAAAATCCACAGCGAAACAGGAATATGAACTCACTATACATGTACATTAACATGTAAATTAAATGATGAAACGCATCGTCTCCCTTGACCACTTTTGAAAAATGTTTACAACTGATTATAACGCAATTCATTTTTGTCTTTTGTAACAACGACGAAAAGTGCGAGGAACTTAGGAGCTTAGCGCTAACTTGAGGCATGCAGTGCTTATATCTATCAAACTTTTGTGGCGCTCGAGCGCTAAGAACCTTTACCGTTTTAGACTCGAATTTTTAACCTGAAGGGTTTAAGAGCATCAAACGTTAAAAAATTGACTCATAACGTTGATGAGCGTCTAATGCTTTGATTCTTAAAGTTTCATTAACGTTTACTCAACACTAACTGTAATATAGTAATTGGCTAAAATATGTTTGTGTGAATGTGGCAGTCGTATTTTAAACTTTTGTAACTTATTTTGAAATTTAATTACTTCTGGATGCAGGTACAATAATTCAGAGTTCGATTGTTAATCTAGGTTTGGAATTGAGCTGATTGGATGTTTAATATCTAATATTGTAGATTAAAACCATAAATCTCCATCGGTAAACATATTTTACGGTTGTTGTAAATAAAAAATGTACAAAATATTAACACTTTATTGGCAATTATTAAAACAATTATGAAAATATTAAACATTAATATAGCAGTATTAAAATCAATATTATTTAATTAATGTTTAAGGGAAAACTGCCCGATTGGCCATATGGACAAAGTGGTGGCCAGCTTTAGAATACCATCACCCTGTCTCTTCGTAAAAAGCGACTAAGGAATAATAAAGCCGCAAGTCGCACCACAACCCCCGAGCAACTACATACACTATCTCTAAAAGAGTGAGCTCGCCTATCAATTTCCCCAGCGCCACGTGGCGGTTTAAGGCGTGAGGTCCACAAAAAGGACCATCTGACAGTGGACGTTAAAAGGGCTGTTTACGGTTACCGTTAAGCTAAAATATGACAAAAAGCTTAAAAAATATGATGAAAAGTATGATGTATATGTTAAACAGGTCTGACTCAGTCAGTTTGTGACCATGGTTGCAAGTTAGTCGAATCGTTGAGTAATATTAAATTGGTTAAGGACAATACCCAAAAATGCGCAACCATTGAGTAGATATATATAATAATTTAATATTAATTTAATATCGTAGCCATATAATCAATAATTTAAGTCACATTAAAAAAATATTTAATCCATAATTTGTAGAATAACATTTACATTGTAGAACGTTGCAATAATTATATTACTGTAAATATTAGTTTTATTTTAATGTCTTTCCGGTGTTAACCGTGTTATCTATTGCTTGATTTTGACACTCGCACAACGTTTGACGCAGGAGCCGTAACTTTCTGTAGTAATTATCGTTCACGTAAAAAGACAATAGAGGAAATTAAATCAAAACAATATTGAAAAATAATATAGATTACTGTTATTTAGCATAATTGTAAAACGATAATTTAATTTTAAAATTATTTTATGTTACTGAATTGAAATATATAGTAAATATTAGGTTTTGGCGGCGCCCTCTAGGCGCAGTTACGGGCTTCGCCTTGCGCGGTTCTCGGCCTGCGGCTTTGTAACTCGCGTGGATTACACGGTGGGGGCAGTTGTTGTTGTTGTTGTGGGAGTTGGTTGTCCGGGCTTCACCCTATGCGAAGGTTGGCCTACGGCCTCGCAGGACCGGCTCGGCCTTCGGCCTCGCGTAAGTTAAACAGTGAGAGCGGCTGCTGTAGTGGTAGTTCGATCGTTCCGGGCTTCGCCCTGCGCGGACCTCGGCCTTAGCCTTACAGTATGGCAATCATCTTGAAAAATGGCGGAATTTAAAGAATACTTAATGTTTACGATGCGCACACTAGGCGCACCTGCCTCGCGTTACGCGAAAGCAGCCCGAGGAATGTGCACTCGGGCCCAAATGTAAACTTACTCAATATATCCACCGAAATGGTGGGTAAGCACAATAATCAACAATTTACACAATTTAAAGGTCTCACTTACCCCAGGTGGTTTTGCCCACACACAAATCTGGAAAGTGTACCTACGCTAGTCCCTACTAGACGTGACCTATCTTAGTGTGATTGAATATATACATAAATTCCCAATAAATACTTGTGTAGTAATCCAAGTCTCGTCCTGTGGTGAACCGGTGGCCGCTACAGTTCGGCAACTCACACACGGCAGCAAAATCACCTCGAGATATCACTTCCAATACAAGCACAATCACAGCAAATCCACCCAAAACACTCGCGTGGCACAGGATATCAGCGAACAAGACCTATTACTAGGCGCGAATAACAAATAACAACTGTCCGAAGCCGCGGTGTGAATTTATCTCAATTTAACTCTGCTCGCCGCCGAGCGCGTGTTACTACTCCAAAATATCAAATTCTCAAACCGCCTTCAATATGGCGGGGACAAAAAAATGTTGCTTCAAATAATCAATGTATGCGGGTATGCAAAGATGCTCGCGCCAATTTCAAACACTTAACAAAAAAATATCCAGTCTTGGACATCGTCTTGGGCCAACAATATTAGTTCAATATTAACTGTTCGCTAACAGACAGCTCTGCTAGGTTCTTTTTGATAATTGAGACAAGAAAACAGTAGATACCTATATTAATTGAATATGCAAAGGTTCACTCCTTTGAATGTTAGAAAGAGCTGATAAAAGCACATGCGTTCATATTTTGCTCGTTGTCATCTTATATTGGAAATATTTCAATAGCACCACCTATGCCTTTCACTGCCGGTGCAATATGTCACAGAAAGCCGTACTCAATAACACGAATTTCTGTGAGAGTATTCTATAACACTACTTCTCTACGTATTGGATTATTGCAATATCCCGGTATACCTTTAAAATGTTACAAGCTGTACAAAAACAAATGTTACAAAAATTACATGTTTTTACAAATTGTTATAATTAGACATTTTTTAAGATAGTCCGTCTGGTGGGTAGTGGATGCTTTTTTTTTTTTGTTAGGAAAGACAACCAAGGAAAATACTCATGGACACCTGGGAATGGAGGCCCAGGTAGTGCCGGACTCCTACCGGCTAAAAACCTTGATTTGTCTTAACATCGTGAATGTCAAAATTCTTGTGGCCCTAGTGGCCTTTCAAGAGTCACCGGTGGTGTTTGATTTAGGGCGAGCGCAGAAGGCGCTCAGCCAGGAACAAAGTGTGTGTTGCAACGAGCCTAAGGGCTCCCCCGCCGGTAAACCGGCGAAAGGAACGGACCTCGGCTTAGGGCGTTGCATTGGGGGGATACAGCGGGATCGTAAGTCGGCGAGAAGCGCCCAGGCACGTGCCGATACCTAGTAAAAGTGTTGGCTGAGGGCCGGTGTGTGTTAACGGGTAGTGGATACTGTCATCCATGGATGTCCACGATACATGCCAACACTAGTTCAGAATGACAAACATTGGGTCGCCCTTTGAGATTTAGGAGTGGATTTGGAGAAAAGGTTGTCAAAATGTGAATGGACTTTGGCACATCTCACTCACTACTGAAATAGGTACTTATGTACATAGGAGGAATAGAATGAGAAACGCAGTATATTTTACTGTAGTGTTCTGTGAGGGAGTGGTCAGTCGAGCGCGGCCAGCAGCTGTGAAATGCACTCTCCCCCTGCCAAATATATATAAGTTAAATAAATATTACATATTATTTAACGACAAATTAATATTTTAATTTCTTTATGTATCATTTTTAACCGTATATGTTTTATATGTATCATCAAGCCCGTCTCTATAGACACGGTAATTTCGGCAATCTTTCACATTCACCTGGTTTATATTCTTAATATACAAATTTTTATATAGGTACTTATTACGAGTACTTATACAAATAATTTTAGTGAAAGCTGCCGTAAAATTTAACTAATGTAACCTATGAAATTAGGAAGCTTTTCATCAGATACACAAATAAAAAGACTTCGAGTTTTTCGACTGTTTTACATTTACATTTGGTAAAACAATCAAACGAGAAATAAAACTCGTGCTTCATAAATAGCTATATACAGTTTTCAAAGACGATTTTATAATTGTGATGTCCACGTGATGTCAATCTCGAAGACGATATTGGAAAGTTACAAAATATTATCGTATTTTTTGCAAAGCTTGTTTTTCAAAATGTTAACTGCCAATTAATCTATTTTTAGCAATACAGTAAATAAAAGTTGGTAGACATTTCTGAAAAACAAGTTTTTAATAACACCGTTTTTCAAATATAACTTGACAAATTGACAAAGCAAGGAATTTCAGAAGGTACAGAGGTCAGTATTGAACCTTGTTATTCAGAAATTGTGATAATACATACTCGTCAAAGTGCTACGAGTTTTGGAAGGAACACTTTATTGAAAGATCGCTGGAGAAAGGGATATATATGGTACAAAACTATTCACGCTGAGCCTCCTCATATATCCTGATTTACAGAATCCAAACTTCACAGAAAGTTCATAGTTATAGCTTGTAGATTGAGATCCGGACACGTGTCACTTAAAATGTTTGGATTTCTTATGAAGAAGATTAATTCCCCTAACTGTGAAAGGTGCGGAATGGTGAAAGATGTCCAACACTTGTTGATGGAATGTCCCCGGAATCAAGGAGAAAGAGATGCTTATGAGGACTCTCAAAATAAACAGAATGGATGTAGGTGAGTTTAACAGAATTTTAGCAGAACCAAACTCAACTGCCCAATTATTGTACAGGTTTGTTTGTCTTCATTAGTAACAATTTTTTATTGAAATTGATTTATTTTTAATTTTGAGATTTTTTTTAGGCTCGACATGCGGCAACTTCAACTTTATTTACGCTTTTAGGCATATCTAAAAGCCCCTAAACAAAGTTGAACAACAAAATAACTTCTAACATTTTAACTTTTTGTATCCATAAGTATTACATATTGTATATGGAGAGGTGATAGTCTAGTGCAGAGATGGTGAACCTATGGCACGCAACAGGATGTTGTCGGTACAGCATTGATTGAGGTCCTAACTTAAAAATAATGAGGAATACGTTTGCTCTTGCCAAAAACTCTTGACCAGTATTCAGATAGTCTTAAAATACAATAATCTAGCCAAATGCGGGTGAGTTCAGTGCCTCAGGAGAGGAGACTTCTATCTATGTATGAACAGTTGATGATGATTGAATTGATGTATTTATGATGTAAGATGGTGTTCAGAGAGGAACGAAGACGACATAGCAATGAGGCGCTTATCGTGCTTATGACATTTAAGTCGTCAATGGGTACCGTCCTCAAATCACTACAAATCCGCGCCAGTCCTAGTAGCATTTTATTATGTATCCATCCTTATATTATACCGCATTATTTTATTAATAATTGTATTATTACTGATTGGCACAAGGCCCACAATAACTAGTTTATCATGACAATCAGCTGTTTTAATTTAAGCATAACAAGTGCCTCGTTAGCGGGATAAATGTGAAATGTTTTTGTTAATAAAATTTGTTACGTTATTATAGTGATGTAACTAAATTACCGTATGTAAGTAAGGTTTATAATACCTATTAATAAAATGAGTATATTGCCATTTATGTACGTACGAATATGGTGGGTATGTACGTACGTCAAAATTATGATTTTTTATAGAAAGTAATTGGCAGGAGAGTAGATAACGAGTGGTAAGTAGATAATGTAGCGGACATCATCGATGTATGCAAATATCAATGAATGACAAACAGTGGCACGGTTCCGATCTTTAGGAAAATTAATTTTGAAGGATTGGAGAATTGGAGAAAAGATAGGATAGGATATAAGAAAAATATAAAGGAATGAAACACTTCTTCTGTCCTATTACATTTCTCATTCAATAGAAAGATATGGAATGTGAAAGAGATCACTCACTCCCGATATACGTTCGTACATTTTATGGCAGTTTCAAATATACGTATTTTTCTAAAGGAAAGATTCTGTGTGATAGTCACGAATTTAATCAGCAGTTCTGGTACGTTCCTTGTGAATCAGTCGACGCGTTAACGTCAGCGCTATCGACTAGCATAAACAGATGTCTCGGTTCAAAAATCGTATTGTTTTAACATTGAAAAAGATTATTGCACATTTAAATTTCTATAGAAATGTTTGAACTTCAGATATTTATCTGAAGTTCAAACATTTCAAAGTTCATCTGTAAGTACTTTTATTCTGAAAATTTGAAGAAATCTATTGCAAAGATCACGCAATTTCACTACATCTCTACTAATGGCAGCCACACATAATCAGTTAAACTTGTCAGTTTTTACTGAACAGTTAAAAACTGACCGTGTATTGACACACATAGTTTCATACTTAAAAACTGTCAGTTTTTTATATTAGAACTGTTAGTTTATAGGGTTCAGTCAATATTGACAGTTTTAATTGATTGTTTGTGGCTGCCATAAGCGTCACAAGCTGAATGTAAAACGCCAATCAGTTCAATATAAATGAGAGAGTAAATAGAAATTAGTAGTTCAGTAGAACTAATAGAAATCGAAGAGGAGCCAAATCGGTTTAGCAGTTCCAAAATTATGACGGTATACACTTAAAAAAAATCCAAAAATGACGATGTCTATTCATACAAACTATATGACGTTAGATAGAGCTCGTAAAGGTATATCTATAACATTTGTTTATACACTGTTCTAAACGTAGTTACCGAAAATAGCGAAATCTCTGTTCTGACTGGCGGGTGCCTTCAGCGTGGCTCGTGGCGTGTGCTATCGGCGTGGCTCGTGCCATTTAACGCAAGTTAGCTATTGTTAAAGCTACGGACTGTAGGTAAGTACTAATTTACTTCTTCGAGGTTAAGTACACATTTTATATTTCAAATTCTGTGCTAAACTACCTATCGTTTGTAAAGTGCCAGCTTGAAATGGCTTAAAGTAAATCGATGTCCTTTCCGCACGTGCGGTATACAAATGTCCAGCAGCCCCGGCATTGAATAGCATTTGAAGATTTTATACGAGGTCTAAATATAAAGGATGGAAGGTTGAAAAATGAAGTAACTACGACGAAAGGAAAGCAATATTTTTCAGGAAATGAATTTTTTTAGTTAGATATAAATAGAACCTTGTTACACAAATGAATAAAAACCTCTCATTTATTATAGCGTTAAATCTAACTAAAGAACCCAGATATATGCTTACGTACTTGACAGTATCAATCGTGCGTAATTGAATTTGTGAATTTCTTTTTGTGCAGACATATATTATTTGTGCATATAGTAGACATATGGCTAGACTTCCCCTTTAATTGTCTGTAGTTATATGTACCATAATTATGTGTACCTGTGTAGGCATATACTTAAATACTTCGAAATAAATAAAAAAATCACGACCCAATTGAATTGAAGACTAACAGAAAGGACTCCTGAAATTTACATATTTTAAAACACAATAGCTGTTTGATGTAGAAATGAATAAAGCAAAAAGCGATCTAGATTTTCCAGATAAATTGTACCATAAACCCTTTTCAAGATATCTTCGAACTTTTTTAATAATTTTCCACTGAAGTTGTTAGACAAACTCCTTTCTGCTGTAGCCGCGAAGTTTTATAACCATTTTATAATATTTTACGTTATTTTAAATCTTCGCATTTTTTATTCATTTTGGACTTTCGAAATAAGAGAACATTTTTAACGGAATCAGGTCAGAAATTATAGAAATCATAATGACGTAGTGATTAATATTTCCTGAATTTTCTCAACCAGACCTCACTCAACGTGCTTTCTCAACAAAACGGTTCAAATCGTGCTAATGAGTTTTAATTTCTACACAAGAAGGCCACCCGTTTAATAAATTTATTTGTTTTATAATATTAGACAATTTATATTTGGATAAATATATTACAAAACCGAGTGTCGATTTATCGTCGATCGTACAAGAATTTTATTCCACTGTAAGCATTTATGTTAACACAACTGAAAAGGTAACATTGTTTACAAATGTATTGAATGCAATAAATTGTTTACAATAATGTATGAATATAACGAACAATGCCTATGAAAACTCAGCAGGATTGTCATCAAAATTAAAAACTCATCCACAATTTTTATTTACATTTGTGCTCACATTTGCTCATTAACGAAAAACCTGTTACATTATTTTGATCACTGCCGAGCCATACAATAACATAAATATAAACGGTATCAAAATGCGTCATCGCACCACTAATTACATTAAATGAATGACATCATAGTCATTATAATAATGCTTGCCAAGCAGATGACATTTTTGCGTTTAAATTTTTAACACGAACCCGTACTATGGATTATCTCTTGCACAATTTGAATTACACATGACACTAAGGATTATATGTTTAGATTACGTGGAAGAGTCCATGCCCTTAGAACTTATAATCTTCTTCTTCTTCTCAGCCCTTGGACGTCCACTGCTGGACATAGGCCTCCCCCATTGTTTGGACCCATTGGGGTGGAACTTATAATAAACAAAAGATAATAGACTGTTATTACAAAAGACTTCACATGACACGTTGGTATATTTGACATACGTACATATTTCGAGAGTGAGTGAAAGTTGTCATTTCCCATTTCCCTTCCCTTATGTTCCCGTTCCATCCTATACCTCGCAATTCTATGCTACGCCATTCCATTTTCTTCCACGCACTGGATTCTACTAAATTTCAATAACGGGGGATTGATATGTTATGCATCATACGTCTGATCTCGTGATGTCCCGTCTCGTTTCCTTCATCCTAATGAATGTCGCTCGAGAGGTGAGGGGGATGCATTGAGCTACATGTCGTTTTGTCCCGTTTCCGTCATACAATGGGGTGGAAGAAATAAGGAAGAATTAGGTTTTTAGGTAGGCATGAGGTTTGAAATAATGATACTTAACTTTTCCAATACTCTTTCAAAAGCCGGATTCCCAGCCTCTAAAGGTAAGAAGTGCATCTGCGAAAGTGTTAATCTTCATTTTTAAATGATGTTGTCACATACCGCGTATATCCACGGATCTCAGTAACCATTCCGAGTGGACTGTCTACTCGTCTCTTACCATATTCCACAAAAATATTGCCATCATCATAGTTAACTAACTTTGTATGAGTATCATCCTGTGCAATGTCCTCCTGTCAGATGGACCGACGACTTGGAGAAGTTTGCCGGTAGTGGCTAGATCAGGAGAGCGGAAGATCATGTGTGGTGGCGAGTCTTGGGAGAGGCCTATATCCAGCATTATAAAGACCTATACTGGGAGTATGTTGTACCAGTGATATTTTTTCCTATATTTTCTTTTGTTATATGCCGCACATACATAATCGTTTCATTAACATAATCCTTGAAAATTTACACGTAAGATATCAAAGCAAATACTTTACAAAATACGGACTAAAGTTTAGAACAAGCTAGTGATCTGCGAAACAAATAAGAGTCCGCGATAAGACACTCGGTTTATTGTCAAGTTCTTGCATTGTTAAGGAACAAAGGACCCGGCATTGTCTGAAATGTGTTTTGAGCAAAATGGCTAACATGCTGCAACCACAGTTGACCGAAGAACAAGTATCGAATGTATAAAGATTTCTATTTTTTTCACCCTACCCACATAGCTAACGCTCCAGACAAATATAACTCAAATCCGCTGGAGACAAACATAATTGAAATCCACCAGAATGATTATTTTTCACTCGGGTGTTTTATTCAAACTTTGAGATAAGAAAAGTGACATAAATACTTTTATAATTTTTGATTAGGATTTTCCAAGTATAATTCTTTCGAAATATGTGTATTACATATATGTATATATAGACTAGGAAATACTGTCCTTGTTTGTGTTGTGTTCGTATGCTTGCGTTGCATTTCGACTTATATGAAGAATCAATACTGGGTGCCTTTACATATTGTGCTGGAACTGTGAAGGGCGATCCTTGCAAATGTATCCTTAGTGTTAACAAGTTGTTATCAGAATCAGCCAATAAAGCCCATCGACCAGTATCCGAACGATAATTAAATTACACTGAGGCTCAGATTAACTGGTGTAAAAAGTAAAAGGAAATTACATAATGAAAACTTTTATTCTATGACATATTATTGAAATAATAATGTATTATTAACCATAATACGAATTGGATATGTTTAAGGAATGTTATCATTATTATCTTTCAATGCACTTTTCGACTGCGTATATATTTTCTGAATCTAAAAATGGTTTTGACATTGAATGCATCACAGACACAAACTCAATGCTGTGCCATACAACATCAACATATTAGGTGCTGATACATGTTGATGTCTTGCTATCGGTTAATATGTCACACAACTTTTAGGTAATAATAATATGATTTGTGGAAAATGGTGTGAAATCTGTAGTTAATTAAGACATAAGCTGTACACGAATAACAATAAAATTATTAAAAAATATATTTCAATTTTCCCATAAATCTAAGTAGGTAATTAAGATATTTAATCATCACTTTCTAGCGCATTTCATAATACGAGTCCCATAATAAAACCGGCTTAATAAACAGATGTGTGTGAAAATATATAATTATATAGCATATTTATTGAATATGTTTCACAGTAAGTCCTGTAATACCTACGCTTCAGAGAAGGCCCTGTTTTGACCAACAATATTACATGGATTCTACAGAAAACTCATAAGCTTTGTTGCGCCCACTTAGGTTTTATTGTACTTTATACGGAACTGGTTTCTATATCGTTCAATCTAAAGGCAGTACTTGAGTATCATATATGGTATACTGGTTTTAGTTTCCTTCCTTTCTTGATATATTAATATATTGAAATTATCGTTAGGTGTACGTATCCTTTTCATTATATATTCACATATCAATTAAATTTTTAAGGGGCAGAGTGCATGCTGCAATCCAACAGCTGCTGGGCGCGTTCGACTGGCTATGTTACCCCTCTCTCACAGAAGACTACTTTGAAATGTACTGCATTTCCCACTTTATCTTATTTCCCTAATGTACGTATGCGTTTCGGTAGTGAGTGAGATGTGCCAGAGCCCATTCCTATCCTATCCCTCCCCATCTTCACAACCCTTTCTCCAACTCCATTACTATATCTCCAAAGGCAAGCAGCGCATCAGGGGGCCTGCCAACGTTTGTCATTTTGGACTAATTTTGGCATGTATCTCGAATATCTATGAGCGACAATATCCATTTACCATCAGGTGGATCGTATGCTCGTCTGCCGCCTTCGTGCATAAAATAAATTGTGGACATGTGCGACATTCGAATGTGAAACTAATGCAATGGAAAAGGTCCCGCGTCGATATTCATATTTAAATATTCAAGGACAAATGTTAAGTTACAAATATTTAATTATGTTTACTAAACGTTTCTATGACAAATATTTAATTTATTAGGACCTCGGGTCAATATTTCCCGTCGGATACTCATTTGTATCAGAATATATTTATAAGCGTTTTTAGGTGTCAAAATGAGCTTATTGTAATAAGACAAATTTAGCAAGAAGGCTGCGACATTTCTTCATCGTTATCCTTTTGTTAGTTTTCTTATTTATACAAATAAAATATCTGTTGTACATTACGAATTAATTTTGACACAACGTAATAATATAATGAAAGTTATTACAATAAACCTTCGAAAACTTCACCAACAACAGAAACTTCTCCATTATTTGTTTGGATTGGACTAATCTGTTTATGACCGTAGAAATAGCCTCTTTTGTATAAATTCATAGAAATTAAAGGTTTGGTAAGTATTAAATTAGAATACAAAAGTTCATTTCTTACATAGCGTACATAATAGATATTCTTAGATAATAGTCGACAATATGTAAGGTTTTGTGTAAAGGAATATATATTGAATTCGGTTAAGATTTCTTACTTCAATTTTCGTTGTTTTAAGATTCTGTTTAAATGAAAGTATTAGAACATACTTTTAAACAGAATTTTAAAACATTTTATAGATTTGAATTTAGAACAACAATTTGATTTTTTAATAATACAAGATAATTATATTATTTTTTAACATATTTTACTGTAGTCTACTATAAGCAACAAGCAACCAACAAGTATGTTGCATCGGAAATGAAAGATAAAGCCTTATGTTTTATTTTTGCCTTATATCACAAATAAAGTTTTTATTTCACTCTTATATACAACATCTGGAAGGGGTCACCTCATTTTGCTTATATAAAACCGCCCCAGCGAAAAATAAAATTATTTTAGAGAATAAATTATAAATTACAAACACGTAAAGTGTTAATATTCTATCTAAAACGTTCGTAGCTCTACTCAGTACAGGATAATGACCTGACGCCTAGGAGGCGCGACGTGAGCGACAGCAGCTAGTCACATGGATTGCGTAACTGCGCGTATAATAAGAGATACACTAGAAGTGGACAATAAGTTTAAAAAAAATATTTATTGTAAAAACTGGTAGAATGGATTCTACTCTCGATACTGAATAACTTATTTTCAGCTTTTGCGTTATTTCACTGATAAGTCGTATCTTAAATTTGTGAGATCTAGAAATCTAGAAAACAGTTGTTAGTTTTCACAAATTAAATTTAGCGTTGAGACGGTGCAGATATTTTTTATATTTTAATGCGTTTATGTATTTTACCCATGTTTATAGCAAACAATATGTTTAACCCTTTGTAAACATTTATTTAGGAATTGCCTAATTGGTTGTCCCTATATTGAAGCAATAAGTTTGTAATTGTAAATATTTGAAAAATTCCGACGCAAGTTTCAGATCGCAGCGTACTAAGGCTCTAATTTATGTAGGTATGAACAGTTTAAAATTTTATAATTTTATGTCTATTTATCCTTATCATATAACTCAACGTCTTATAGTTTGTAAACGCGTCAAGAGCTTTTTCTGTATGAACTTTTTTAGTTTCTCAATACCTCCACTAGCTTGATTCTCTATAGAGAAAAAGTAGGTACTTGACATAAATGCGATAGTTGCGTTTACAAACGAAAATACTAGCACTCCTGTGCTACGAACAGAATATGAAGCTACGGTCTACGATGTTACGAATATGACCGATGGGTACGAAGCCGTAGAACAAAAAAACAAAACCACATTATTGTCGGAAATATTTAATTAATTAGAAATACATATTAATTAAATATAAGTATTGGAACCAAAATTATGTTGTAATTATTTTATAACAAAATACTTTTACGTAACACAGAATAAAAAGTTAATTAAATTAAATTAAATTAAATGCATGTACATTAATGTATTTTTTTATTTTTAGCCAGATACCCAGATTAAAATAACCTAAAAATAATTTTAAATTTAATATCATTCATAGGTACACGCTAACAAAAAATAGAAACAAAACTATTTACTGGAACAAATCATTAGTATTAATTAACATTTCACTAAAATTAACTTTTCTACTAACTACCGAGTTCTACCCCGGCAATCAATAACGTTCATCATTCATTATGTATGTGTGTCATGTTCCGGACACCTATTTCTCGCCTATTATCTGGAAAGCTATCGTCTTTATATCAAAGAACTCGTCTAATCGTACTCATTATTATTCTGCGGTCCTTGTCCGGCCTTTGTAAGGGAAATGAAAAGCTTTTACTGGAAACATACAGTCGGCAAAACGTCTATGTTCGTACCCAAAATCATACCATTAAAATCCTTATTAATGTTATTACAGGAAGTTAGTTGTTGGTAAGCAATGGCTCTCCTGATGTGACGGAAATTATGAAAAAAAGGAAACGGGAGAACTTTTCATAATATGGGGAATTTTCCTTCCCAATTAAAAACAGTAACAACAATTTATTGGTATATTTTACTAAGGGCACCGTACTCCAATCTTAAATAATAATAGAAAAAACGTAGCAAAAATAGGTTTTCTTCGTAAACTTACAAGGCAGATAATTTGCTCGAAACATAATAGATAGTAGCCATCAACCGTCCTAACTTTCCTTATTCCATTCCGCTTAACTAAAAAAGGATGAAATAATACTCTTTTCTTATTACATCTACTTGTTGTTGCCATGACGGATTTGTTCGCACAAAGTATTATAAGTTTGAGTGTAAGGAAGTTATTTGGCTGCGCACGTTTGGCATAGAAATATGATGGCAATTTTTCAAGTTACCGAATATACCGTTAGGCGAATTTGCAGTCAATCCTTCTGTTTGCCGATCAAACCCGCGACGGAGCTGAAATTGAAAATGTTATTCGATTCATGGCAAACATTTGTTAAATGTCGATTTTTATTTTTCACAAACAGCGTTGAATGTGCTACAGAATTTAATTATGAGCGTCGATAGAAAGCGCTGTACCCGTTTATTTATATAAGAAGCGGACACAACGTGTTTCTTTAGAGCTCAGTAAAAAATATTGCAAAGTAATTTGTGTTTTCCCAAAGTATATCAATTATAGCAGTGAACTGACAGTTAATTACATTATATTCTATTAAAGTTCTTATAGTGTTCTTAATCTTATGTTGTTTTTCGAACCACATAATAGACTAAGTGACAATCAATCCAACTAATCTGAAACGTAATACAGCCTGCGACAGCGCGACTTCACCAAAATTTCCCCTCACAACCCTTCACCAATACATTATCAGTAGAAAAGTGTAAAGCATATTTACGCGAGCAAATCCCTTGTTTCAAATATTTCAGAATAAACGGCGGCCCATGTGCACTACACAAAATATTCATCGTTTCGTATGCAATGGAAAAGTTATAACAATGTGTAAAACTGTAGTTAGATACATACGCACATAAGCAAGCTATGTAATTTTACTATGCTCCGGAATCAATTCTGCAAAATGATAATTTTATTCATAGAGTTCCCGCTACAATCGTATCGCTTACTTTGTCCGGGATTTGGTTCAGAAATATTTTATATAACAATTGTTTGATGCACACATTGCGTTATGCTGTACCTACTACGGCATCGTAATAAATTATAGAAACTCTTATGATGCTTGTTTAGCTACTATTGGGTGATTTTGAATATTTTACATAAAATACTCATCTACAAAAAAATTAAAGAGGTCCTTGAAATATGACAAGCCCGTGCTGAACGCAGGAACTCATCGTTGTCCCAGCGATACCATGTTACTTTTACAGCGGACACTTGAGGACTTGACTACAGAGACGGTGACTCACGTCACGTAGCTTTTAGGAACTGATAAAAAAAAATCACTATATATATTGATATATAATATATATATACCTAGTCTGGCCATAAATACTGTTACAATTAAAAATAAACTAAATATTACATTTGAATTTGGAATCTGTCATTTTTATATGATTGTTCATTGAGTTTTCTCATTTTGGCGCCAATACATTGTACAATATTTTGCGATATTAAAATGGAGTGGGGTGATAAAGAGAACCGAATCGCTGTGATTGCATTACACAAAGTAGGTATGGAGCCAAATGCAATTTTTAAAACTCTCCATACGCTTGGTATTAGTAAAATGTTTGTGTACCGGGCTATTAATAGGTACAATGAGACCTCCTCTGTTTGTGACAGAAAAAGATCTGGCCGTCCACGTAGTGTTCGTACGAAAAAGGTGGTCAAAGCAGTAAGGGAAAGAATTCGAAGAAATCCTGTCCGAAAGCAAAAGATTTTATCTCGGGAGATGAAGATAGCACCTAGAACCATGTCGCGTATTTTAAAAGATGACTTAGGACTTGCAGCCTATAAGAGACGTACTGGTCATTTCTTAACTGATAATTTAAAAAAGAATAGGGTGGTAAAATCGAAACAACTACTGAAGCGGTACTCAAAGGGAGGTCACAGAAAAATTTTGTTTACGGATGAGAAAATTTTTACAATTGAGCAACATTTTAACAAACAAAATGACCGTATTTATGCTCAAAGCTCTAAGGAAGCTTCCCAATTAGTCGACAGAGTGCAACGTGGGCACTACCCGACTTCAGTGATGGTTTGGTGGGGTATTAGCTATGATGGAGTGACTGAGCCATACTTTTGTGAAAAAGGTATCAAAACATCGGCACAAGTGTATCAAGATACCATTCTTGAGAAGGTAGTGAAGCCCCTTAACAACACCATGTTCAATAACCAAGAATGGTCCTTCCAGCAAGACTCGGCGCCGGGTCATAAAGCTCGGTCTACGCAGTCTTGGTTGGAAACGAACGTTTCGGACTTCATCAGAGCTGAAGACTGGCCGTCGTCTAGTCCCGATCTTAATCCGCTGGATTATGATTTATGATCAGTTTTAGAGAGTACGGCTTGCTCTAAACGCCATGATAATTTGGAGTCCCTAAAACAATCCGTACGATTGGCAGTGAAGAATTTTCCCATGAAAAGAGTGCGTGCTTCTATTGATAACTGGCCTCAACGTTTAAAGGACTGTATTGAAGCCAATGGAGACTACTTCGAATAAGCTTTTTATATTTTAAATTGTTTTATATTTATGTATTAAACTAACACACTATAAAAGTAATAAATGTTATTTGCAATAGAAAATGTTTTTTTTCTTTGTTTCAGTATTTATGGCAAGACTAGGTATATATATATATATATATGTCGCAAACGGGGAAACAGAGGGGTAGATCTCACTCTAGTTTATTTTAATCTACTCTAGTTTCGTCAACCGATAGTTAGCAAAAATTTATAGCAAAGAATTTAGACGGAGACCTTGCGGTCTCCACGCTAACCTCCACGTCACCCCCTATTGAGACAGGGCCATTCCTCCTCAAGTCAAAACATGTTAATAGTTAGGACAATCAAGAAGCTCACTTGTAAGTATAGTCTTTACCAAATTAACACGGGACACTATAGATCGGTAATTTCAATGACTGGATATAATAACTCACCGTAATTAGTTATAGGTACACACGCAGTACACTTCTATCACTTCCAGTGATCATGTTAACTTGTTATCATCGTGGTATCATGTTAACTTGATGGCGACCCGTTCGTAAAAACACACTGTCTGCTTCCTACCTTCGGCTTTTATAGAGCTGCTAACGACCGGGAATAAAATGGAGCCAGAATAATAAAATGGAGTTGACAGAAGTTTGCGCGATACTCTGGTATCACCTCAGCACCCTGTTTCCTTCGACACAAGTGCCCTCTAGCGTAAGGCGTGTTTACTAATTTTAAACTTTAGTTATAATCGTCTCAAATTAACCAAATAATTCATAACTATATATAAATACTATATATATATATATATATATATATATATATATATTAGTAGGTCTATGTTAACTTGTTAAACATAACAGACTATATTATTGGTGATTCAATTAGATCTTATTTGTTTGTTAAATTCTGCGTAATCCATTTTTAACTTGATCTGTCCGTCTGTAGAAAGATTGTCGTAAACAAGACTTGTTTACAGAATCGTTACACGTGACCTTTTCCGCAACTTCTCATGGCCCGTTAACATTAAATAAAAATAAGTTTAAATGGTTAATTTCAGCATAAAGACTTTTACATATGGGTATAGATAGATAAAACTTTATAAACTATACACCTAAAAACAAACAAACACATCGTAACTCATGAAATGCACAAAAGCTAATAACGATCTCCGCTACACAATCATTGGATAGAGAGGAAATAAATATTTTAAACACAGCTATAGTTTTTAATTTGCGTAATTACATATAATATATACATACATATTATTATACATACATACTATATATATAAAGTAGTTAAATTAAGTTAATTAAGGTAAGTAGTTAATATTCGAAATTCGAAATTGAAAAAAAAAATTAAAGTAGATAACTAGACTTTACCACATTTTTTCATTAATCAAGCGAGAGTCTAACCTGCCCGTAGGACTTATGACAGCGAAACAGGTGGTAGTCATTCTAGTCAATATGGTAAACAACAAGTGCCATCAGTGAGCTGACCTCGCAACTGTAAAATAAGTATATACGGCATAGTATTGCAAGAAGTAAAGAATGTTTCCGAGGCACGGCTATGAGTAATGACAGTCATTTCTCTCGCTGCTCCTGAACAAGTTATGAACTCTAGTATATCCATGTCGAACAAAATTTCACTTGTTCGCTCCTTGTTAATAGAAAGTCGGAAGAAAGACGTTTCGAGATGGATGTTCCGAACGTTGTTTGTTTAAAACATTTCTTATTTCATAATTTTTAAAAACTGACACGAGCGCGTTATATTTGAAAGAGCTAGGATATACGTTTAAACTCTATGAACACAGAGATATTTTAAATAATAGTATTGTAAATAATTGCCTCGAAACCCCTCGTGGTTACAAGAGGAGGGCTGTGCGCTACAGTGGAACGTTATACTCAAGTTGGTATCTATTCGATAAGAGCCAAAAACCCCTTAATCTGCATTAAGGGGTTTCGAAATGCCCTGCGGCATAGGTCTCCCATTATCCACCACATGGGCCCATTGTGGATTGGTTGATACCATTGATATGCAAATAGACTCGATGACACATTATACGTTCTTATCAAAGAAACCTGGTTGGCAACTTCCAGGGGATAAGCAGATGAGGAGGTGTTTATTAAAAAGTCCAATTAAAAACTTAAAATAATTTAAAACTTAAGTAGCTACGTATAAGTATAAGATCCATGTTCCATCTCGAGCATGCGGAGTTCCTCATGATATTTTCCTTCACCGTCGGGTTAGTGATATTTTTCTAAATCCGCACTTAAGTTTCATTAAGCTGGCGATGTGGTGTCAATCGGTGTTAGAATAGCACCACCTCAAGTCTTCTTGTGAATTTTGTAAAAGGTGACTAAAGGGTAGCAAAACCGCTATAAGCAAGCCCCGAGGAACTACACCATGTCTAAAAGAGAGGACTCGTTAACCCGTTTGGCCGGCGTGGCGTTTTAAGGTCATAGATCCCTCGAGTACTGTTTTTAGCAATATGCTAACAAGAATAATTCAAAGCAATTTCAACAACTCGCTTCATTTTCTTAGATTTACGTTGGAAAAATATAAATACTCGCAAAAAAAAAGGAAACCTCGAGCATATGTATCAGCCAATCGTGGTAGATGGGTTCGAGCATATGTATCTGCCAATCGTGGTAGATGGCTTCGAGCATATGTATGGATCGTGATTATGGGTCATGGTTATGGATTATGGTCAGGCTGCCGTAGAATACAGGACTGTGTAAAGATTCATAAGAGACGTGAAATTAATATTTGGACCAACAATTTCACTAGAATTCCTTTATTGACCACCACCGCAATAATTGAAAGATACGTAATAATTAGAAGAACGGATTAAAAGAACATAACAAAAATATTATGTAAATGCTTTAAAATCGTTTATTATTGTTCTACTGCAATAATAAGAAACAAACAGGGAGCATTTCCACTGTTATGGCTAATATCATCTTATTAGATATTTATTCAAATTCAAGGTAAATCGCCCGCGTCTTTGTTGACCCTCAATTTCGCCTGAGCGTAATGGAGGGTACTCTGGAATTGCCTATAGCTTAGTGCTTAGATTTAATTCACATTATCTGCCATTAGTAGCTAGTAATATCCACACTTACATATATAATCGTACATATATTATATCAATACCCTAATAAATAACTATTAATATCCTGATGATATTTTCCAAACCCGCCGAGCGGTGACATTTTTTTATAAAATAGGTACTTAAATTTAATCTCAGTAGTACGGGCGGAGGATTGGAATTCACAGCCTTGCAAATGAGGGTCGAGAACCCCTAGGCTATCACCACTCTAAATATATTTGATAGTGAGTATAATATTGCACGAAATGAAACCTCTACTTGGTTGTTCTCCTATTTCCAAGCGCGTAGTACGAATATGTTTCATCCAGCCACATTTCCGTGAAACGATGCCTAAACCTCAATCCTGTTAATAATTTGATGTCGGGTCTAATTATATTTGTAGGTACCTACATCTTTATAAATAGGTATACATCACGTAGGTGTGTTTTATAATTTATGCAGTTTATAATTGTACAGTATACCTATTTAACTTATTGGGAGGGGAAGATAGATACTGCAATCTCGCAGCCGTTAAGCACACTCGACTGGCCAAGTTACCACTCCCTCACAGAAGACTACCCCATTTCATTCCATCCCATACTGTTCCGTTCCATTCCATCAAATGAAGTGTACAATGGAATAAATTCCTTATTCCATTATACTCTTGTTTCCCCATCCCCCCTGATCCCTCCTAATATTTTATGGAAATAGAAAATACAAAAATACGAGGAAAATAATCCAATTCTGATTGAATACGCTCGAAAAATAACATTATTAAACAGACGGTATTATTTAGTCGACGGTAGCTGCTCCAACACCATGTCTGCTAATGCTGTCGTTCTGCAAGGCTCCGTGCTATCTCCAACTCAGTTCCTTCTGCATATCAACGATCTGTTGCAAATTAGTGACTTACGTTGCTGTCCAGATGACAGCACTGGGGATGCCATGTATAGGGGCCACGCCAACATCCCGCAGGTCGAAGTGGAAAAGAGTAGCATTAGACTTGTGACCGAAATCGAAGACACCTTAGACCAAGTCTCGATGTGGGGATAAGTCTGTGCCTTCACCGGTAAAAAAGCCCCCTTTGTTGTAGCGCCTTACTTTCGGAGCATAACCCTTAAGATCTCGGAGAGTGTGGGAATTCTTGATGTCGACATTTCCAAAAGAGTCGAATTTAGGACAAATTAGGAAAATAAGGTCAAAATGGTCTCCAGGAAGCTCGGTGTACTGAACAGAGCAAAGGGATACTTCACCCCGGTGCAACGTCTGACGCTCTACAAAGCTCAGGTCCGACCCCATATGAAGTACTGCACCGAAGTATTAGTAGGATCCACTTGACTCCATCCAATGATGCGCTGTACGAATTGTCGACGATCACACTTTCACAAACGGTTTGCTACCATTCAGCGTTCGCAGAGACCTTCCGTCCCTGTGTGTGATCTACCACCTGTATAACTGGGAATGCTCCGAAGAACTGTTCGATGTGACTCCCACCTCGAGTTTCTCGAGGTGTCGCATACTGTTCGGTCCAAAAATCATTTTAAACCGTGAACCCGTAGGCTGTGGAACGAACTGCCTCAAGAGGTCTTTCCATTAAGTTACGATATGGGGTTCTTCAAGAAAGCTGTGAATGAGATTTTGCAAGGTCAGCGGGGCGGTGTTACCCCCTGGTGTTGCAGGTGTTCATGGGCGGCGGTAACACTTACCATCACGTGGGACCGCTTGCTCGTCCATCTACTTCACTATAAAATAAATTGCCCGTCTGCCTCCATTAATATAAAAAGAAAGATAAAGTCATTGCTTTATGTAGACGAAACCGTAGCAGAAAATCATTACTTAGTTTATGTGCGGGCTTGTATAACCCGCACTTGTGTTGTGCTGGGATCGTGAACAGTTAAAACTAACTAATGATTTTCTGAAGAGAAACATTATATACATATTATTTGTATTTTTCATTGATTTGGATAGAACATTATTCACTGTATAGCTTTTTTTCTTTTTGAAAAGAGTCATTATTTTATTTCGGAGTAAAACCATTAGCATATAAATATAAGTATTATAGGAGTACATCATTTACAATTAAAATAATTAGTTTCAAACATTAAATATAAATCAATCAATGGTCCTGTCTGAACGACTTTAAAATATATGCAATCACTCATTTATTAAAGCGTGTAATGACAGGCCCATTTGGGTGCCTTTAATTAAAAAGTCGATCAAAGGCTTCCTCGTAAAAATTTCAATTTAATTTCGAAAAGGTAACTAAGCAACCCGGACGACCAATAATAGATGTCAGCTGAGGCGAAGGTACTGGGGCGTGACTGCCCTCTAATTTAGTTAGTTAAACTTTTAAACCTACATCCCTGGAATATATTTTCAATAACTCATAAGTATAGGTATTCCTAGTTTGAGATGATTGAGCAACTAATTTCCTCTATAATCAGTCAATCGTTAATTATACAGTACATGGGTTATTACCCATGTACTGTGAAGTTAACTAGATTAGGCAATGACGTAGGCTTAATATAGCCTATCATTAAATATCGCAATGTCCATAATTTAATCAATTTAATTGACGACCTTCATAATTTATGTAAATATAAGGTCGGGGAAAAAGTTTCTTCGTATTTTATATACAAATTCAAGATATTTTTTTTAAAAGTTTAATTACATTTAATTATAATATATATGTGCCGTTTTTTTCTATAACTTGTTGTCATCTTGTAGGTAGTGCCATAATCCCGTTGCTGTAGAAATTTTGGAATTTTTGGTCAAAAAATTGCGACAAGTAGTTTTGATAGTCCTCTCTTGATGTTAACCTTACACTACCCAAAGAATTCTGAAGAGACCGAAACAAGTGGAAATCTGAGGGCGCAAGGTCAGGGCTATATGGTGGGTGTATCAACACTTCCCAACCAAACTCTCTCAATTTTTGCTGAGTGGCCAAAATGTGTGTGGTCTGACGTTATCATGATGAAAGACTACAGCCTTTCTGTTGAACAATTCCGGGGGTTTTTTCTCAATTTCTTGCTTTAGTCTCATCAGCTGTTGCCAGTAGAGATCTAAATCGATGGTTTTGCCCGACAGTAAAAGCTCATAATGAACGATGCTCTTCCAATCCCACCATACACACAATAACACCTTATTGCGCGTTAATCCCGGTTTCGCTACAGTCTGTGGAGCTTGGTGGCACTTAGACCATGATATTTTCCGCACGTTCTTATCATAAGTGATCCACTTCTCATCGCCAGTGATTAATCTTTTCAAAAATGGTTCGGTTTCATTGCGTTTTAATAGAGAATCGGAAACGAGTACACGGTTCATTAGATTTCTTTCAGTGAGCTCGTGTGGTACACAAATATCGAGCTTTTTTGTGAATCCAGACTATCAAATGAGTCAAAACTGTTTTGTGGTCAATGTGTTCATCAGCAATGTTGTAACTACTTATATGCCAATCTTGCTGCACTTTTTCACAAATGGCATCAACTTTATCGGTAACAGGGCGACCGGAGCGAACTGCATCTTTAATATTAAGATTTCCTGACTGAAAACGCTTAAACTAACTTTGTGCTACTCTTACTGACACTGCATTAGGTCCATAAACGGCACACATTTTTTTCGCGGCTTGTGTCGCATTTTTCCCTTTTTTGTAATAAAACTTTAAAATGTATCGAATTTCTTCTTTAGATTCACTCATTGTCTTGGACAGAAAAACAATTGAAAAATGGCGGGAAACAGTTTTTATTTTTTTATTTTCTTTTTTTGAATGGTACCTTTTTGGTGGTATCATAACCAGCCAGGTACAAACAGTTCAATCAAAGATATTGGATCACAACTTCATACATACAAAATACGAAAAGACTTTCTCCCCGACCTATTACAACCTTATGTTAAATATACTAACAATTATAAAATATTAAACATTGATCTTGAACTTCTATGTCCGATCCCACGAAAGGATTGATAAAATAATCACGCTTGTGTAATCTAAAAGGAAACATAAAATAAATGTAACATTGTAATATTGACAATATGCGTGATGATATTGTCCTTAATTACTTAATGTCTAAGCCCTGCTATTGGCTATGACGGAGGTCCGTGACGTATATAAAACACGTTTGATATACGTTATATATTGAAGGTAAGAAAAGTACAAAAACGTACGCCTAGCCATTATGCGTTGTGGTATAAAAACTAATGTTAAAGTTGGGATGAGCGAGACAAAATTTAATAGTTCGTGCTCCATTCAGTACGAAAGGAAGACGGTAGGCCGCAGTCTCCCTAGAGGGTGAACATTTTGACCGTAATCAGGCTAATGGACAAACCCCGTGTCCGGCCCGCACATAGAGGTCTATTTTACCGACACTTCAACGTCTCTTTTGTCTATATTTACTTTTACTAAATCCACGATAAAATACCTCATCAATTGCGAACTGCGGCTTAAACGTTTTTAAAATAAAATGTTTGTTTTGCGGAGATAAGTACTTGACCTCGTCTGAAACGTTTTTGTTAGATAATACAAGTACTTTTAGAACTGAAGTACTACATAGCTGTCTATAAGTAGTTGCCTTTCTCTTAGAAGATACTTTGAAACTAATGTACCTGGGCACCATGCCACTCTGTACCGGTTAATGTTTGCTGCTCGAGTGTTATTGCTAAATTTATTTTTGTTGTCATGTTGCTGTCGTAAAAAGAGGTTAATCGCATAGTACGGTATGATGGTAAGAATTTTCAACCTAATATTAATTATAAATTGAATCTATAATATCAGTAATGTAGAAAGTTTTCTTTTGATCATCAAGATCAGGTACTCAAACATGGCTAAACACAAAGGTCTACCTGCCAGCCACCTCTTTCAGGAAACTAACATAATTATTACTCGATACTGCGTACACATATTTTGGCGGATACCCGTCAGCCAGTCTACCTATCAGAGCTCTGGGTATGACGTGAGACTGACAACGACATGTTGAAGTGAACCGTATGTCGGTAACCTTATTTATATTATAATAAATAGCTAGATTTGAAGAAACTAGACAAGTTTCGAAGCAGTACTGAGACGTGTAAGAGATTGTTTCTGAAACTATGCATATAAATATATTTCACGTCTTTATTTTGTTAAAACTACAAAGTTACCAACTGAATTTCACATTACAAACATTCATGATTTATTCCCATATTACTCACTTACAAGGCTTGTTTATTTAAGACGCATACCTACGTAACATAAATTTGTTTCAGGAGGCGCAAGGGATGGGCATTGTTTAGTTCAATTGTTGAACGGTGGCAGATACATCAACTGAGAATTATAAACCTCCTACTTACACATACGTTTCAGGAGTTTCAATAACAGACGCTGCGAACGCAATTGCTATTTATTCGGAAGTCGCGTAAAGCCGGAGACATCGTGTTTTAATCGAGTGTTATTTTGTTGTAATTTCTGTGTAAGTTCGTCGCAGATTGCGTCATTCGCTACGTCGTCGCGCAGAGCTCAAGTGTGTTTAAAGCATAGAGTACATACCCAATAGAGACGAAATGCTACTCATTTTCTTTGAAAATATTTCCGTCAAATCACCGCGGTGACAACTGCGCTCTGATTGGTCGACCCAAGGTCAAACATAAACTCTAGTGTTGGGCATGCAAATATCGATATCGAAAGAAATTGTTTAGTGGGACGGCATGGTAAATAACACTCTCTTGTTTTTTTATAGAGATACAATGTATACGTAAATATTTAAAATTAAATGAATAAAATAATTAAAATAGCATTATTCCAACTATTAAATACTACCCAACAAGAGTGAACGAAATTGATAGTTTACGGAATACAGAGCACATGGAAAATTTAGATGATAGGAAAACTTTTAATAGGTTTAATAGTAATTAACATTTAACATTTTAATAGGTACTTATCATTTAATAAAACAATTTAGGGCCAGTTCCTTAGGAAATCTAAGAAAACAATACGAAATAAGTATTATTGTTGGTATATAAAAAAAAATTAACTGATGGT
The DNA here is from genome assembly GCA_914767545.1 of Sesia apiformis. Taxonomy (NCBI): domain Eukaryota; kingdom Metazoa; phylum Arthropoda; class Insecta; order Lepidoptera; family Sesiidae; genus Sesia; species Sesia apiformis. The sequence continues at coordinate 11,779,487 of OU611955.1, forward strand.
ACAAAACACTAATTGCTACGGCTTGCACTTGACTTTTTAATCCGGTACTTAAAATAGGCCAACAGCATAGTTACACCTAATTGGAACTGGCCTTAGATAAGATGCAGTGTCCAAAGAAGAGTATTCCTAAATTTAAACATAAACATAATTTTTGCAGTACTTTCCTATTACTTTTTTATTCTAGAAAGTAAACGATGACCTCAAACGTTCAGGTGTCGATATTGTCAAATAACGTCACCTACTTATTTCTAAAATCATATCTACACTACTGCCTAATAGACCGTATTTTTCGATCAAGATCTGATATACCTACTTAAAAAAATCGATAATGCACTACGACGTTAGATCGACAATGGACATTAAAAATAAGTGCAAAGTTATTTTTTTAAATAAAATGTAATAATATACCTACTTTACTCGTAAATATCGAAACATAATTTCATTTTCTTAGTCCAACACTAGTAACAAGTTCGTAGAAATAGAAAGAGATGATGCAACGAGCTTGTAACTAGGTAAAAACAAGACGCATAGATACTTGTCAATTGTTTCATTTTGACGTGACCAGTTTAGCTTGAGCCGTGATAAAATGGATGTGAATTGAAAAATTCTATATTTATTGTTACTTACCGATGAAATGTGATGCCGTCTGTTTTAGAGTTCGATGTTTTACTATTTTTACCACACCAACGAATCGAACAGGAGGACATTTTAACAGTAAATCTCGTGTTTTATAATTATACAGAGACGTACACACAGGTCACTTTTTGGTGCTGTACTATTTTGGTGCATGTGAGAGTTGATTTTATTATAGTCAAATCACTGATCAGTTACGGAATTGGATGGCCAGTATTACCGCTCTATTGGGTATAATACTCTATGGTTTAAAGTGACGATTGTATGTGTTTAGATACGAGTACACGAGTGGTTTCAGCGACATTTCCTCGTTCCTGAAATCAACATAGTTAACTGTTTTAGCGTATCGCGGTTTAGTTTTATTAAGTTTAGTGCGTTTAACATTTACTCGTAGATTTATTACAAAGGAGTTGCAATGAGTATCATTCTGACACTAAAAATTATTGGAACATTTTTTCGTTTTATACCTGTGCCTAGAAGACCTAAACATATTTATGGTTACAATTACAAGATTGACTAAAACGGTGAATTTTCGCATGTAATACATGTCGTACATTGCTTATGTTGCTCGATACAAGATGAGAAAATAATCACAATTGTTGTCGGTTACCTTATAATTTACCAAAGGAAATTTCTTGACGAGTATTAAGAACAAAAAGTTCATTTGTCAAAACCATTTTTAAAGAAACTGTCTTTCCGGTGATCTCTAATCATTCTCATTCTCACCGTTGGGTAGTTCTCGCCTTCATTGTACAACTGTATGCCACCTGTTTTCGCCTGTCTCTGTGTACATGGTTGTCGCGAAATAATATCTCGACTATGCAGGTGCGCCCGCCGCCGCGCCGCTACAAACGAGGTGGTCGAGGAGATAAGAGCGCTCGCGTAAGTGCCAGCATTGTTGCCCGAACAATAACCCCCAGTGCCGGCATTATCTGTAACGGTTGGAACGAGCTAATGGATACCCTCCGAACATCACTCGTAATTGTTTTAATTTTCATTAAGTAGCCCTTTGAGCACTTTTTGGGCCTTTATTAAGTGGGTGTCTGGAATAGTCTTGATATTTAGTTAAGATTTATGCTGGGGTTTCATCCTCTATTCTGAATGAAGTAGTTAATAGGCGAAATAGCGGCTTAGTAGTATTTTAAAAATGTTGACTAAGCAGGTTCTTATTATATGAATATAATTTGGCTTCAGGTTTCAGGTTGCAGAAAAATTATAACAAAATAATAATTTACCGATTTTGAAAATACAGAGGCCATGAATTTAACATATTAAAAATAAAATGTAAAAACATATTTTTGAGTTGACAACACTGATAAAGACAAGTCATGTCGGTGTTGATATATGCTGAGACATGGGACTCTTCAAGAGAGCTATGAACAGGATTATGCGCAGTCGGTGTACACCCGTATGCACCGTAGCGTTGCAGGTGTGCGGCGGTGACCACTTATGTGACCATGTGACCCGACCGCAAGTCCGCCATCTCTTCTCTATAACATATTTAGTTTGCATATGTGGGTACAATATACGAGTAAGTATTCTTGATTGCACAGAATTTGATGCAATAACATGCATCTCATAGTAATAATGAAATCTCTTTTTATACAGAAAGGAAGTGGCAAATGAACATACAGTGCACCTGGTGTTGGGTGGATACTGTCGCCCTGTTACATCCTTCATAGAATGACACGAATACAAGAATGACAAATGTTGTCTTAATGAAAGGGATGGGATAGGGAATATAAAATATAATGGGATGAGGTCGCCTTTCGGTAGTATATGATGGAATATAATGGGATGAGGTCGCCTTTCGACAGTATATGATGGAATATAATGGGATGAGGTCGCCTTTCGGTGGTATATGACGGAATACAGTGGGAGGAGGTCGCCTTTCGGTAGTATATGGTGGAATATAATGAGATGGGGTCGCCTTTAGGTAGTATATGATGGCGTTCGATGGGGGAGTAGGAAGAATAATGGAATAATACACTTCCTTTATCACAATTTCCACTCGATGAGATTGGATGGAATTGAATGGTTGAGATGGACAATGGACTTTAAAAAACTCAGTCACTGCTGAAACATATTATTTTCTTTCGTTTCACAGCACGGTAAATCCGGCCAACTCAGTGCACACTGAGAGTGTGGAATTACGGCATGTGCTCTCGCCCCTGAGAATCTAAGTAATGTCTAATAAATCCGGTTCCCAAACAACACTAGAAATACTATTTGTTCGTTCACATCTCTTTGTAACACAATCTTTCAAAAACTATCCCACCTACATTAATTAAACACAATTAATGTATATTAATTGAGCCCAATTATGCGTACTCGCATATAGTATGCTACTTGCACAGATAGGTTACACGAACCTATGTACACGAACGTTAACGTGAGAATATGTAACGATTGCTATTCGACAAGCGACGCGACACGCCCGCATCACACAAATGTAAACGAAATGAACCTGTATTTCAGAATTTCATACCTTTGCGGTAAATCTGGAGCAGTATCAACAATATAATATATCTTGTGAGTTCAAAAAAAAGTAAGCGATACCAATTATTTGTAAATTTAGATCTTGTAAATGTTCACATAACAGCTGCCGCTTCACCTTTGTGCATTCCAGTTATACAATGAAATATCAACTCTAAATAAATTTATCTGCAAATATCATTTTCTCGTTTTTTTTATAGAATAAAGGCGATATACAGTCCATCTGCGATTCATGCCAACATCCGTCCATAATGGCAACCATTGGCACGTTCCCGGATGCGCTATCTTTAGAGATTTAGACATGGATATTGAGAAAGTGTTGGGAAAATGCAGTGGTATGGGAGGGATGGGATGGGAATGGACTCTGGCATATCTCGCTCACTACCGAAACACGTATGTACATTGGGGGAATACGATAGAGTGGAAAATGAAATGCATTTCACGGTAGTTTTCTGTGGGAGAGTGATAACTTGGTCAGTCAAATGCGCCCACTGACTGGAATTGTAGTGTTGAACCCTCTTAGTGTTGAATGGTCTAGTTTTACAATTATTCTAAGAAACATTTTTTCATCTCACAATTGTTATTCTGTGTTAATCCTGCGTTAAATTTACGAAGAAATCTGTAATTAACTTATTAACCATATTCTGCCGTTAAGGTTTGCTATTTATAAGTATAAACTGTTTCGCATTTGATCTTTCGTTATTAAAAAACATAGTGTCATAAAAATATTCCCTTTTGTTATGATATATCTTTTTTATTAAAATGTTATATCCTTTTATTATCAATATCAATTACACGATCTAATATCTTATACGTGTATTCCGTAAGGTAGGTAATATCCTGTATATCCTGTATACACGATCCGAAACGCATTATGTAACACATTCTTGCGGTAACGCTTACGTATCTTGTCTGTTGGCGCTTCAATTTTAGAGTTCACCGTAAATAGAAACATGACACGGCATTTTCGTTCAAATACGTTTACGTGTAACCTTGCAAATTGTTGTGGAGTTTCGGTGTCTTGGGAAGTTATTGGGTGTTTTAGATTCGACGATCCGACACCAAGTATCGTTAACGATCCGGTTTCCCTTGTTTAGGGTATCGTCACCGACAGGTATAAATTTTTCTCTATAGAAATATTTTTTCTATAATCTGTACCTACTTCAGAATAGCACAAAATTGTGTTTCTAGTTTGTTTTATACTGGCTTTTCCTGGATCTCCGTTCGCTTAAAAACCGCTTTACTGAAAAATAGGTAAATGTAACCCTGAGTTACAAAACTTGCTAAATGTTCAAAATTACTGAATCAATTTTAATATAAAATATACACTAACTTTCTGAAAAACCATATAACTAGTATTTACAATGAGAACCGCATCGAAACCTGTTGACTATTTAATATAGATAATCATGTTTCCTCTTGTATGACCATCTTGTAAATTCCATCGATTTGAGAACACATACTAGATATGTTATACGAACATTATAACGCAGGCATGTTAGATCCTAATAGTATTCTATGTTCAGTAACTCTCAAATTCATTAATTAATGTGCGTTGAAAATGAAATATTCTTATTACGTAGTTTCAAATTTTACTTTTTAATGAATCCCTTCTCATCTGCAACACCCCTCCTAGAAGTTACCAACCAGGTTTCTTTAATAAGATCGTATGATGTGTTATCTAGTCTATCCCCATATCGATGTGTAAATTCCCATCATTTGCAAACGGTACTGCTGCATTCACGTTTACTGTATTTTGTCTGTATAAAATTTCTCAATACAACCACCACTCACTGGGGACGATGCCTAATGTCTGTAACGAAAAAACACTTTACGTAATCGCAACAGTAACCTTTGTATGTGAAATAAACTTACACTAATTGTAAGCCTCAGAAGTATTATTTAATTTATTCATATTTGATAGGTCGGGCCGATGTCGAAGGTTAATGTGAAACTGTCTATTAATTAACTAAACCTGTGCATATTGTTTGACCAAAGTTTACATGAAAATGGATTGAAGGTGTGATCCGGTAAACAAGATCAATTAAATTGTTCCACGGATATTGTATCTTTCTTCTGGGTTATACCCAATATTCAGTTAGTGGATACGACAGCGATCGACGGAAATTAATAGTTATTGTTTCATAAGTTTGGCAGTATATATATTTATTTAATACTTACAAAGTACAAAGGGCGGGCTTACTGCTACATGGCATTGTCTTCCAGCTAACCTTCGTGAGAGGAAAGGTATAATGACGACGCACAGTGTTTCGCCTAGAACAAGCTAGGCGGACAAATTCCCAAAAATGAATAATTAACTAATGTAAAGAACACCCCCAAACTTCCAATTCCAAGAATTGTTTATGTCTAACATTCCACACTAATGAGTCATAGGGTTCAGAAGTCAACTAATGAGGTAAGTGCAATAGCGAAATTAAATCAGTTGCATTTCCGCGACACTTTCGACAACATCTAATTGTGGCAGTTAGTATTTTTTTGTAATTTTTAAGCAGTGGATCTTTTTTCTGAGCGTAATTTTTTCAACTAATGTTAGTATTTGAGTCTGTTATAATTATATGAAAATTAATGAAAACTATGTGTAATTTTTTCATTGCTTTGCAACTTTCAAAGTCTGTAAAGTACATGTATCCACATGTATCCCGGCTAGATTTTGGATATATCATAGCTACAACATTCATGTTCATTTTAATATATATTTTAGTCGTCACACTCGAGTACAAACTATATTTTTTTATTGTTTTGCAGAGTACCTACCTTTAATCTATTTCAAAAATATAATTTTTCGAAGAATGGCTTAAGCATGGAAAAGATGAAAGAAACATTCGTTTTTTTGACTATATTTCGTCTAAATTTAACCGAGGACTCTGAAAGAGAAATAAAGATGAAATTAGCCAGCTATTCTTCGAAAATTGCTGCTAAATGGGTTGCTGTGGGAAAGTCAAAGGAGCGCTTCTTAGCTAAGAATAGAAGTTGGTTGGATGCTAAAGACATCCGATTCCATGTGTGTTCTACCCAACCATGGCATTCTATATCATCTAAAGGTGACACTCCTGCTAGACTGGTAGACCTAGTAGACCTCGAAAAGATTTCGAAGAGTCATCATTCAAAATGAAGAAACGCCGAGTTGACGACCTCGTTCAATCGCGTAGTGTTGGAGAGTTGATGACTGCTGCGGAAGTAGCTGTGCGTTCAACGGCAAAAAGGAACATAGTCAAAGTGATTAGAGACATTGGTGAAAGTCCAGAAAGTACAAATTTATCCAGTAGTTCTAAGAATACCAGTTCCTTGGAGAGTTCTAGACAATTAAGTGGTGACGAGGCATTAGCCAATTACATAGATTCTAAGTCTACAACATACTCCTAAGTGCAGACTAGGAAGTGGTCTGTGAAGGCAAGGCATTACGTGTTTCCATAATATCACTCACAAAAGTCAAAAAAGGCCTGTTATCCTCTTGAGGAGCACATTGTAGTGACAGAAACTCGCCCTAAAATTAATTTACAAACCGTGCTGGATAAAACCGTTAAGCGCTTAGTACAAGCACAGAGAGAAGTCATAAATAGTGTGCTACCTAATTCATCATTTACTTTATATGTAATATAAATGGGATTGTGACGGCAGTTCTGACCATAGTAACTACAAACAGGGATCTGAGAACAGTGAGGATACTGACGAGTTTCTATTAGTATTTTCATTTGTTCCCATTAGATTACTCGACGATGCTGGCAATAACATCATTTGGCAAAATCCTCGGCCTTCATCCACGATGCTTTGTCGTCCGATTAAATTCATGTTGGCTAAGGAATCGACTGAATTTACGACAGCAAAGACTAATAAAGTCTTGGAACAAATAAACAATTTACTTCCAACAATTTGTAACTTTGGTGATTCTCAAATATCTGTCTAGCATGAATTTCTGCTGACAATAACTGACGAAAAAGTGTGTAACGCCTTGACCGAAACTCGTTCGTTACAGAAGTGTTGCATTTGTAATGCAACCCCCAAAATGATGAACAAGGAATCAAGGCATTTTGACAGCACCAATGACAATGACAATGTTCTGAATGTTTTGACAATGTTCCCTCGAATGTTAATGAGACACAATATTTTGATTTCGCTCGTAAAAAATATGAGGGGAAATTTTAATATGGAATGTTTTATTTTTATGTTATAGACAGTCATAGTTTTAATTGACATCAAAACCAGCCAGTGTTCCATAGATCAAAAATCTTTGTCGTAAAACTTTCTGTGTAGCTTTCTGATACCTGTATCATTCATTTGGCAATATATGAATTAAACATGGCTTTGAAATTTGCGACTTTAGAGGTTACTCTTAGAGTACCTTACTTTTAGAGGTTCATCAAAACGGACACCCTATTAGCGAAGCTCGATTGTCAAGTATTTTCAATTCAGCAGTTTTTTAATTATCTTTAGGGTAATTAAAAAAAATGCTGAATTGATTGAACAGGGAACTAGTCGTCCCAGGAAATATCAAGAAAATAAAAAAAACCATTTGAATATATCAGTCTATATAACGTCCCACTCCACGGTACAAACTCCCCTAGTAAATCACTGAGAGATTTTGAGCCATAATCTACAACGCTAGCCCAATGCGGATCAGTGGATACACATGATTTTTTATTATTTGCGGATGTTTATATTCACTTGTGATAATGTAGTACCCGCTGGGGTTTGCACTTTCAATCCAACTTATACGTGTAAGAGTCGAGAACAGGCTATCTTGAACAGGGTTGTTGATAGCTTGGTTAAGGATTAAAACTAAGAATTTTGAAAAATAAAATCCATTTGCTTTTTAATATTCTTGGCGTTATAAACTATATTTTTTTTATAATTACATTTATTACCTGATTTGGTCAATGCACCACCTGTCAACCTGCAGGAAAAATATATGAATGACAACAAAATAAAAGTTATGGTAAAAAAATATTTTTTAACAATAATTGGAACATAGTTATATGTATTTAAGGATAGGCTGCGGTGTTACTGTAAAACTCTGGTGGTTTTTGTAGTATCTACATTTAAAAAAGAATTTTATAGGTGACTTGTTTCGTTTTTGCTAGTAGAATTTTCATTTTAATTTTTTTGAAATAAAAGAAGTTTGCGAAATTAAGTTAAGCTGAAGGTAGCCCGTCTTCAGTCATATGCATGTCTCCGTACAATTTTTGTTGTTTTTTACAATTTTTCGCTAATCAAAGTAAATTATTATTCCTTGTAAGTTGATTTTTGAAGATAACCACAATTGGTCTGATTTTATTTTGTGTTTGCTTTCTTCGGGCCTGAATATTGTAAACACATCATCTTTGTTCAATGTAAATGTTCAATGTAAGAAAGAACTCATTTTTTCTGTTCCTTCGACGAGTTTTCATTGTCATTTTCAGGTATATTTCTTATTTCGACATTGTGTGCCCATTTATGTAACTCCAATTCATTCATCTTCGCTTCCAACAATGAAACCTGTGATTTCAATGATTCATTGGCTTGTTCTAGATGTACCTATTTGTTGTTTTTAAGTGGATAATTTCCTTTTCTGAATCGTTGATTTTTTTGATTAAATATCGTATTGTGTGTGAGTTATAGAGTTCTTTCAATTAGTGTTTGATTGCACTTTTCTAATGTATTGTTACTTCCGAAAGCAAGATCGATTTGATGCTTTCTAGACGATCTTCAAATTATTTCTTGAGTTGAGAAATACTGTCGTCAGAGTCCGGGGATGACACGGACTATGTAGGACGGATCGGGGTGTTACTATAACTTCTCGTTTTTCCTTGACTTTGTATTGAGGGCACTTCCAGCTCAATTTATATTGATTTGATTCCTTTTAGAAGTTATCTAAAGTGATCCGTAAACATTGGTAATGATAGTGTTAATCTCATACGGAGCATGTTTTTATTTCATTAGACTTTATAGTTTTGTCACATTTCGCTTCACATTTCGCCATTGTACAGGTTCTTTAAATCAATTTACTTATTTAGTGGTAAACAAGCTTTCGTGCACATCAGCCGAACGCGATTATTCACTCCGATCCGCTGCGAGCAAGCCGCCACAGTCGCCATCCTTGTCATATGGAACTGGTTTTAGTTTCTAACTTATTTCTCGTTAACCATTAAACCGATTCTATTGTAGTAAGCGTTGTTACACACTACTACTATTATTATGGTTTTTATTAAATTAAAAAGTAATTAAGTATTAAATTAAAAAGAAAACAAAAGAAAAAAGGTGTGTCATCGAAGCAGCATTACTTTGCTGCTAATATGAAATTGTTTGTATTACAGTGCCTCACGGGTTTTGCCCTTTTTAATCCAATTTACTGGACATTATCTTTATGAAAATAGAATTGGATGGCGAATGCTATGTACCTATGCGTTGGGTGTATAATCCATCACCTTAATTAATTTACTCCCACGAGATTAATATTACTTTTATAATTTATATGCAATGTTAATTTATGATTACAATTAATCTACGTACAGAATTATATTGATAGTCCGTAATTCAAATTTTAAAAATTATCGGTAGCTATTGACAACAACTATTTAATTGATAATTATTATTTATTTAATTGACTTGCTTTCCTAAATTTTAATATTGTTATTCTGCTAAATTATAACTTTAATTTTTCTCTTCTATTTCTTCAGGTGTGTTCTTCTTTAACTTCCTTCACATATTGTTTTTTTATTATTGTAATAACTATTAGGCCTTCTAAATATACTTAAATGCATACTTATGGAGATTTTAAATTGCATGTCTATTAATTTCTTTACTACTACTATGTCTACCAACGAGATATTTCTCGTTGCCGAGAAAAATAAATTCCTTAAAAATAAATAAATTACTCGCAAAGTATCGTGTTATTTATTAAGCTGCCAAATTATTACAGAATTAAATATTGTATAGAGCGGTAATAATAAATTAATTAATTAAATAACCTAGTGATAACCCTTGATAAATTAACCTAGTGATAAATTAAATAATCCTCCTAGTGCAAGCCAGTGAATGTGCTTACACTAGGCATATCTGTAATGTGTGTAGAGACACATCCGAACAAATGAATGTCGAAATCGAACTATCGACCTTTTGCATGACAGGTCGCGAAATAAGCGAAAATAAGTCGCATTTGTCACGCCGGCATAAATCTTGAAAAGTGTTGATATTTATGTCGATTTAGTTACGAATAGGGTTGCTTCTTACGAACTTCTAGCGTCCTGGTATACTTTTTGATGAAATTAGAATATGTAATAAAAATACAAAATTAATTATGAATCAATATCTAAAGTTGGAAGTTCATAAAAAGTAATCCTAGGTCTGGAAACCGACATGATTATCAGTACTTCAAGATTTTTGACGGAGTGAAAAATGCGACTTATTTTCGCGTGACGAATGTGGCTAAATTTGTACTTGCTCAGTAGACAACAAGGTTTTTTACCGTACATATAGAGATAGATATATAATGTTTTGGAGAAAAGTTCAAATAACACTGTTGAAAGATTTAACAAAATCTGTTCAATAAGTTGTGAGATGAGCTAAATAACAACATTTCTTATTCATGAAATTAATATATTGTTAATTTATTATTTTAGGAAAAGGCACGACCAGGAATATAAACTACAAAATACGAATATAAAGTTTTCAGACTAAACATTTGAACGTTCTGAATTCAGGATCAATTTAGTATTTGCTTGTGCAATATAGATTAATAGAGTAAACTCAGTTATAAAGTTATATCTATAAACGTTTCTTAGTACTTCTTTGTCTTCAAATTGTTTGGTAAAAAACTAAGCTCTGTTCAAATTGCATAAATTCCATAGAATAGGACTCGATAGACGTATGTACTTATTGACGACTTACCATAAGACTGACTGTCTGCTCACTTCTTTTTCTATAAAAAAACCAATGTAAGTACTGAGTACTATTAGCTGTATAAAGCATCTATTACGTTGAGGTATACGTGTAACGTACTACGTATTACTGCATTAATTTAGCTAAAAGCCCTCCTTCTCATAAACGGGTGTACATAAGTGTTTGTTCACTTTTCTTTCGCTTAATTTAGTTAAAGTAACAAAAGCGAGAGCCCTTTGTTGCGATAGAAAGGGCTTAAGGCGAGTTGTTTACAGAGGGACATTGTTTTTGCAATTTAGTCACTGCGATAGCTACCTTAACATTTATCGCTAAATTTTAAGTCTTAAAAAGTTTATCAAACCACAAATTTGCGATTTCATTATAATAATTCGTATTTAAAATTTTAATTGAAGTGGATAAATAAATGTTGTTGGTCAAAGTTATTTTCTTTTCACAATTTAATTTTGGGTGCCGGAAAAGAATGCAATAAAAGAGAAATTGGATGCAATAAATACATTTTATTGGTTATTTTTTAATTTGTTTTTTTGTATCGCTGAAGTTTAACACGAATGACGTTTTCTATAAAAACAAGTTTGGATAAAATTTTGCATAAGTATTTATAAATAAATACGAAATACAAGATTTAACCAAAGGGTACCTAAATGAACGCGAAGAATAATATTTTTGTAATGTTCAAGATAAAAGTACAAGTACTGTGGTGACCTGAAAGGACTTGCAACCAGAGAAGAGGGATAAAAACATTTTTTTATAACATAATCAAACAATTTACGTGTAAAAATGAACTAATTATTCACTTATGTAGTTCTTCTATAATAATATAGAATTTTTGATATATATATGATATTTTATATTCCCAAATATTGACAAATTAATTTAAACTGTCGACCTAATAGTGATGTTATGAAATTATACACTTACATTTATTAATAAACTAAATATAAATTAATACAAAATATGATATTTCTATTGGGACATTATTACTGTTATGATTTACCGCAGTATTACTACCACTATTTGATACTATTTCCGGAATATAATTGCGTATTAGGTATATAAGACTAATTGATATTTTGTATTAAGTATGGTGTTATGTGTTGTGTTATTTTTGTTTACCTACAAAATTTTGCACGCTTTTATTGGCAAATGTGTCGATTGACTATGTATTTACCACCTTTTGTAACGCACATTGCAAATAAGTAAATTGAATTGAATTGAAATATTGAGACTACGTAACAACTCGTAACAACAAAATTTTAAGTCACAAAATCTTAATCTTTCAATAAATCCTTGCTGACAATAAGCTCCTTTTATTCAAATACTTGATATCAACCTATAACGTGCCACTGCAGGGCACTAGGCTTCCCAGGGGCTTTCGGGCAATAATCCACCAGACGGGCCCAGTGTGGATTGGTGGATACACATACTGTAGATTTTTTTTCAATTCTCAGTTATGGTGTTTGGTCACAATGTTTTTCTTTATCGCCGTACCCGCCGAGCTAGTGATGATTTTTATAATTTTTAAATTCGTAATTAAGGAGAAACTCGGCAGTACCGGCCGTAGTATTCTGAGGTCGACTGGAAAAGAGATTTCTTCCAGGAATAAGTTCGTATTTGTACTTTCGCTAATATTGTAATAAATCATTGCAATAAAGCGCCAACAACAACAATCTTACATTTATTTATTCATGCCTGGAATGGGTTCGGTTTATTACATAGAAATTGAGGATTAATTATAATGATCAGCACATCTGTTTTACACAAATAAAATATCTTCAAATTATACAAATGTTCCGTTATAATGTTATTATCCACGTGTACAAACAATACCTAGTAGGAAATTATAAACGCAAATTCTGTGTGCAAAGCCCCTAGTTTTGTGTGATTTACGATGTTTGCTCAAGCGACGGCGTGTTTAATAACCTACTAAAATATATGTGTATATGTATGTAAATGAACGCAAAGTACCCAATTTACATGGGTGCTGCTTACCGTCACAGTGCCTTGATCTTGTTAAATACGTTAAATAAACGAATGGAACGTTAAATATGAGCTGAAATTAGCGAAAAGTAAGTGTGCTTATTGACTCTGATGAGTGTGATATATGACGGCTTATACAAAAAAATATTTTTTTTTATTATAAAAATATTATATTATAAAAAAAATATTATAAAAGACTAAATATTAAAGTCTAAGAAAATGTAAAATGAGAGGATAGTATTATAATATTTTCCAACGGAGATTAAATATAGTAATAGTTTTAGTACTCGCCCGATTCCTGAGAAGTTACGAGTAAACCAGTATCACAGGCAGCGGTGGCATAATTATTATAACAAACTGTTTTAAAACACGTCTTGTTTTTAACAGTATTTCTAACAAATTTATTGAAAATAAGTTTAAAATGGACTGTCAGAAACAGTGCCAGAAACACTTTTTTTTAACAAATAAAAACATGAAAAAAAAACATTTCAAACACCTGTGAGTTTTGTCTAAGGACAATAATTTTGCTTTGCAGTTTTCATAAAATATGTGTATACCTAATGTGGGAGCAAGTAATTTGTAGCTTTATTATGTAGGTATTATTATTATGTAGTATATTATTATGTAGGGTAGGTATTATAAGTAAAGAGCGTACCTGACGTATCTGCCCTCGTATTACTCCTATTTCCAGACAACTTCCGCTGCCAGACCTTGTACCTTGATTTTTACAATACTAACATAGCTAAAATCTAACGTTAACTGGCTTGCTTTAAGTTCATTGAATGTACTTTTAAACAAGTCAGTCAACATTCGACTTAGCTACGTTCGTAATGAAAAATATCAAGGAACAAAATTGATCAGCATCGAAGCTGCTAAGAAATAAAGACTCGATTTTACAATTAAAAATGAAATATATTTTTTTAATAAAAAATCAGGATTGGTAGGTAATGCCAGCATCATTTATTAAAAATAGACAAAGATTATAAGAAATATTAAACTATAAAATCATAAAAGACAAGAACGTATTTATTACTTATTTCATTACACGGCGCCAAGTTTTACAGCTTTTTCAGTACTAATCGGTTCCAGACTAGGTCAGAGTATAAGAAGCCAAACGTTGAGAACAATCTTTCTATTCCTGCGCTGGAAGCCACAGCGGTATGCAGCTGCTTACCCAATTCTATAGTTGTATTGTTGATTTGTGTCCTTAAAGACAGCCGCCATTCTAAGGCATTGACGTTTCTGATGACATATTCTTCAAATAAGAAGGCTTAGAATGGCGCTGTCATTTCCTTGCATTTAATTCCATCTGGCATTGCTTCTTTATAGTAAGTTTCTATATACTGCACTGCATTGAGTCCAATAAATTCGCTACAAAATGTGCCGGTGTCATTACCATTTCATACCGTGAATCGAACTTTTGTAAGTCGCTTAGGGTATATTCATAACCGACATCAGCATCCTCAATCAGCATCGAGTTTGATTGATTTATTGGATACCTGGATGCGAAGTAATAATTGAAATAAAAACTTTAATGTTCTGAAAATAAGGTTCTATTCTACTGTGTTGTTTTATAAACAAGTAAAGTAGGTATCAGTACACGATACTTTCAAAGACCAATCAATAGCGCAATAGAGTATCGACCGACAGGTCCTACGCCACCATGTATGTATTAGTTTATAATGTAGATAAGTAGGTAGTACTTGTTACCTACATAAACTTTGCTTGTAACTAATGTGGATTTCAAACATTTCTAAGATATTAAAACATGTTTTTTATTGAAATAAAAACACCTATCTTAAACAAAAAACAATGTCAGAAACAAAAAAAAAAACTGTTTGTTTTGTTCGATATAAAAAAACTGTTTCTTTTCCATCCCTGATCATAGGTGATGATAGTTCACAGAATCTTCAACCCTACCGCTACGTGATATAAACTAAATTGTCATTTTCCCAATAAAATTTTGCAATAAAAAGTGAAAAAAGTATCGTCGCCTTTCCCTAAGCCCATAAAAACAAGTTGCAGTGGCCTCGTTTCTTCCAAGATCATGGAAAAAGTAATATGCAAAAAAAACTATCCCAAATCTGATGTAGGCACCATCCATCATGTGAGGCGACAAGGGCGAAGGCTTGTCGACCCTAATCGAACCAATCCGGTAGGTACCTACAGGTTGTTAATGTACATACACTCAAGGTTACGACACGAATATGTTGTTTACGTGCTGCTACCCACATATTTGTTCAGTTACACTAATGACCTGGGTAAGACCATACATTGATATTAGTAGGTAAGTATAGATTGCTTTTAACATTGAGTAGATATCATAAAATGCAGATGCAGACAGAGCGTTTAAGTTTGTACTTTGGGTGACTGAATTCCTATTGGGATGTCACTTATGACTTATGAGATATATTTTTCACTTAGGATTTATTCTATAATTAATGACAAATTGTTTATATTAGTAGGGGGAGTTTACGGGCATATAATTTGGAAACACATAGCTGCTTTGTATTTTAATAACCTTTCCCGGCACAAAACTTTGTCTTGTCAGATTTGCGCGGTCTCATACACAGGTTAGTATTGTATAAAATACAATAGTAGAATAGAACAGATTAAAGTTTATTTAGTTTTCAAAATAAAACCTACAATACAATAGTATACATTTATAGTTACGTAAATAATATTAAAATAAGATTAAATACTTAAAAGTTATAAACTAAACTTAAAGCTGTAGAGTGCAGTGGATGCGAAAAAGTTCCCGACTCTGAATTTTGGCGTCACGTTAGTAACTATGTATATGGTATTATGCGTTTTAGCACCTATGGGCATGTATAAGCTATGTCGCCGGGCATTAACAGTGAGTGGTGACGGTCTATCGCTATTGATCTCATGTTTAAAGAATAATTTTCGTATCACGTATAATTAATTCAGTTGTTTAAATAGATCTTATTGTACACCAAACATACAAAAAAGAAACACAAAATATAGATAATTACAAGTACAAGCGGCGGCCTTATCGCTAAAGCGGTTTCTTTTGCAGGTACAGAAGTCAATAGACGAATAGAGGATGATTATACTAGGACTTAGATACATATACAATTATATATATACACGCACATATACTTATATATAGAAAGAACTAAGGAACTAGAAAAGATAGAGAAAAGGGAAATAAATAATTAAGAGAGCTTTTGTTCTGCAACATAGTATTTTCTGTATGAGATTTATATTCTGCATAGTATTCTGCATTCAGTATAGGTATTTCCACATTCCATAAGCGAAACGCTTTGACATTGAAGGAATGTGAATAGAAAATAAAAAAAAAATCAAGAATTTTAATGATCTGAAGATTGAAGATTAAGAGGATAAAATGATAGATAGTTAAAAGTTTAACATAGTAGATGATATCTGCACTAGATGTATTTGTATAACAGTACCTATTAGCATCTAAGTAATGGGTCCGTAGACACATAAATGTTAAGTATAACCACCGATTTAGCTATCTTGAAACAGCATTTGAATTACTTTGTTTGTAGTAGCCTTATCAGTAGTCACAACGTATGTATTATCTTGCTTCCGATTACTAGCCTCGCTACGAACTGGTAGAGGGCCACGCCTTCCACGCGAATACCTTCTAACCTGAATATAAGAGGCAGTTAACACGAGTTAATCGGGTACGAAAACAACTGGAAGCCATATACCCGTATTATGTATTATATTCTATGTAACGTACTACTAACCTCTGTCTCTACTTATGGGAATAGGCCTCTCCCATACTCGCTACCATAGACGATCCTTTGTTCTTCTATAAAGCAATATCCGAAAATTCTTCAATTCGTCGTCTCACATAGCGTAGCGCACGGCATCTGTTGTCGTTTTTTTTTATTTATTTACTACCACAAAGAAAGTTCTATATTAATTACAATGCCATTAAATATTTTGTTTTTGGTAGAATTGCCTTCGTTTCTTTTTTTCCCGCATTTTTCCGGCAAAAGAATTTATTTGATTATCAATTTATGCATTTACATAAAAAAGTTATTAATATAGGATGCCCTTTACATTTATTTATATAAACTTACTTGCACAGACAAAATGTAGAATAGGCGGACTTAATGCCTTACGGCATTCTCTATCAGTCAAAGCAATGCAACCAGCCCTTTCGGTATCCACTGCTGGACATGGGCCTCCTCATGCATATTGACTCGTGCATGAGCGATGTAACGTTTAAAAACGCCACGCTGGCCAAGCGGGTTGGCGAATCCACTGTTTTAAAGGTGGTGTAGTTTCTTGGGGCCTGTGGTAGCCCTTAGTGGTCTTTCACGACATCTACGGGAGGAGATTGGGTGGTGCTATAGCGCTGACCGACACCGCACGGCACAACCAGCCAACCTTTTGGTAGACAGAGAACTAAGAGAGGTGTGGTGCATTGCAAAGTTATTTATGATTATTACATTATTTCTTATGATTTTCTTACTTTTTCACTTTATGACACATGAGTATGAGTATGATAACTTATGAGTACTTTCTTGATATTTCACTTAAAAACTTGTGTGACGTACTGTACCTACCCACGTAAGCTTCTGAACATCAACCATTCGTTGACTAGCTGATGTCGGTGCACGCCCGCCTTGCATGCGAATGTAAAATGCATCTCATTAACAGAGAATACAGAACAAAGGAGTTATAACATAGGGCAGAATGCGCAAAATCTTCCTCTCAGCATAATGTAAAGTGTTCCTTGAATGTACTTTAGAGCTATCGACACAAAAAATGTAGGATCTTATGAAACACTGGCATAGTATAGAACTTGTAGTTCTAGGTGTAAGGAAGCCTCCAAGGGCGAAAGACATCATCCACCCCCTGCGTTTGGGGGTGCGGGGGTTAGATCATACGACTAAAAGTCACATTGTGATGAAGCACTGCCATCGGTGGCAAATCAAAGAATACCATTTTTTGAGAAGGTCCCAGTGTTCGATGAGGTTCCATAAATAATTAGGTCGCATTGTGATGAAAGCATACAGAATATTGTACATAGGGCCCCAGTATTCAATCGCCCTTCATTACCAGTGTACAAAGGGTTGAAGATACAAAAATCGATGGAGGCCTGCAGCGTGGCATTTCTCCGTTGACAGCCGATGATTATATTTGTATCGTCATACAAATAAAATAATACGTTCGAAATAAATACGTTATTAAAATACACAAATTACTTGACGCAGCGCGCCACTGCCGTGACGTGTGGTTGGTGGGAATCAGGCCTACAGTCTGCTTAACACCCGAGATTTACAGGTTCAAGTATATTGTAATATGTATTCTGATAAAAATTAATATTTCTTTGTTAAAATTTTATTAAAAGCTTTTTAAATACACATAGTTACTTTAGATAGAACCAAGTTTTCTTTGATGTATTCGGACCAGGCAGCAGCGCAGTCTTTGACAATTGTCAGCTTTTAATACGAATAAAAAAATACAAAATAAAAGCCTATCCACACAAAGAACACTCCTGACTCAACTTCAATTCCTTAACCCAATCAAGTCAATTTTGACAGTAGCAGTACAGGTAATAAGGACGAATGGAATCTAATTACTGAGCAAAGGCGGATAATTGACTTGACAAGGTAACGACTTAAAGATAATGTGAATGACGTTACCCTATTAAGTGTAATTCAACATCACATAAATCAATAAATTAACTATGGAGGGTGTATCATATGATTAAAATCGATAAATGTAATTATAAGATTACGAATTTACTGAATTTAAAAAATATATTTAATTTATACCGTTATTGTAAAAAAGGAATTTTGTTTTGGAATTCTTAATAAAATTTCCCACCTAATAAATAGGACAATGTTACCGAATTACATATTTAGTTTACAGTATACAGGATGGAAAATACGAACGGGACATGGAGAAAAAGTACATTAAATATTGAAGATATCAAATTTCACTCAAAGGAAACATTCTTTTATTTGTTAAAATACAAATAACCGTATTCAATTTTTTTTTAAAAAGCTTACTTAAACCGGGAATCGAACCAACTCAAAATGCAAAAAATAGACAGTCACTATTTTATTGAACCAATCGATAGGGTCTATGATAAGGATAAAACCTCTCAAACAAACATTGTATCTTACAATTAAAGAAGACCATGAAATATAACAATTCGTACATATGGACTCTAACTATCATCCTACCCTAGACAGTTTATTTTTAAAAGTAAAAGACCTTTTATCATTTTCTTAGAACTCACGATAGGAATACCTAAATAAAAGAAAAAATAATGTATCAAGTAATAGAGTAATAATGAGCTAAAAAAAGATTCTTTAGAAAGTACAAGATAATTACAAATATTTATTATATAAGTACGCCCCGCCCCAAGTTTAAAAATAGAACATTTTAATTTGTAAATGGTGTGAGACTGTAATTTTGAAACTGGAACGAAAATCTCGATAATCTGTTGTTATTTTTATTTGTTTCCTGTTTGTGTTTATTTTCCCGCTATTTCATAATCGTATTAAAGGTATATTAAAGGCTTATCAGGAACAATTTGATTTGTTAGAGTTTACTTTTTAAACCACAAAAGTCCCACATTAACTGTACAGTGGTATGGAGAGAGGTATCCGGATAGACAAATACCGTCTAGAAAGCTGGATATTTTGACATATTTTGAGTGTTATCCAAAAACTTCAAGTAGGGAAGCTGCTGAAGTGTTAAACACCAGTCATACTCGTGTAATGAATTTCTGAAAAGACTCAATCTCCGCATTCAAGAAAATGGTTCACATTTCGAGCAACTTATCAGTTAATTTATAAAAATATTGTATCGAAATTATAATATTAATCAATGTCTAATTTAGGTAACAATTTACAATAGTCTACTTCAGTTAATAATTTGCATATTCAATGGTTAATGTATCTACTTATTACGTTATCTATGTTTAATTAACTGTTGTATTAGTTGATATGATTTCTCTAGCACTCTACCATCTTTTTTAAGAATTCTTCAGTATCAAACGGTTGTTTGGAACATATCGCTATTTAGCGATAAGACCGCCGATTGTACCTTTTGAGATTGTAATATTGTTTGTAAGCATTCGTTCTAATTATGTGCAATAAAGAGTTATCTATCTAGGTACGTGTCCTTCAGGTTAATTCGATAGGTACGAATTGTTACATTTCATGGTCTCCTTTAATTGTAAGATCCAATGTTTGTTCGAGAGATTTTATCCTTATCGTAGACCCACCCTATCGATTGGTTCAATAAAATAACGATGTCTATTTTTCGCATTTTTAATTGATTCGATTCCCGGCTCAAGTAAGCTTTTTAAAAAAATGTTTGAATGCTTATATTCTTATTATAAAAAACAAAATAATGTTTCCTTTGAGTGAAATTTGATATGTTCAATATTTAATGTACTTTTCCTCCATGTCCCGTTCGTATTTTCCATTCTGTATACTCGTATTAAATTACATACTAGTTCTATATATATGTATATATAAGAATATATAAGTAAAATCTAATTATCTGTATCACACATAAGAAGAAATAATCACTGTATGTATTATTCGATGTAATTATTCGATATCGTCGCAGACTCCTTTGTCTTAACATTCTATACGATAGCAGGCCGGTGACACTGTCATGTCCATGTAAGCTTAGACCCATGACAATAATATTGTAAACCAATGGCCAATCGAGCATTGCATGATTATAAAGTGTTTTAGAATTCATAAATGAATTGTTATTGTGATCAGAACTTTCATATTTCTTGATTTAAATGAAAAAAAAAGGTTTGTTCTACGACATTGTATTTGCTCTTTGCGCAACCTAGCCGCCTATTTCTTCTGCAACATTGTATTTGCGGTTGACGCGATCTAGCAGCCTATTAAATTAGCTGATAATGAGCTGCAAAGGAGCTCAAAATTTGAGGAATCTTCAATTGGTCAATATGACACACTCTGCTTCAATACTGAAATAGTTTATATATAAATACTTGCTGGAATCCGCAAGACACGACTGTTCGTGTTCACATGCAAAACACATCCTTTTACACATTCCTTTCACATCCTTCTACGTACAGTACACGAATTAATTTGTCCCTTCTGATCCAGATTACAAGTACTTTGATGTGGTGACGATAGCCACGTAATAATGACATTTAATATTAGCGCAGTCGCATTGTGATTTGTAATATTTCTAGGTTTGCGTGTCATTTCAAGTAATTATTTTGCGACAAAACAGCGACACATGTATAATTGCAGTCGTACATAACGAAAGGTAACTAACTAAAACTAATTTCATTTACAGTAACTAGTTTCCTAAACCTTTTAGGAATTCAAAACAAATTTCATAAACCTTTCAGCGTTTTACTGAGCGTGGCATACAACCAGCGCACCGCGTGATGGGTGCAAAATGTATGGAAATTTTATTATCCTCGCAGAGCACATCTTTAATGGACGGTACATGGGGAGGACTAAGCGACAATGAGCGGTGTGTCAAGCAAAATTCACGTGATGACGTACTGCATGGCCCATCAACGGACATGTGCCCGTCGTATAAAGTCATGAACATTTTTGTATTTTCATTGCATCATTCATTGAACATTTATGGATTTTACAACTAAAATGCAACTTTCAACTGCGCTAAATATGTTGGATTGTACAAATTAAGTTTAACTTAGCGGGGGGAGAGAGAGTACACGCTACATTCCCGCAGCCGCTGGGTGCACTCGACTGACTCTCTCACAGAATATTACCTTGAAAGGAACTGCATTTCCTACTTTATCCTATTTCCCCAATGTGCGTACGTGTTTGGTAGCTTGGGAGATATGCCAGACCCCATTCCCAACCCATTATCTTCTATCCCTCCCCATTTTCCCAACCCTTTCTCCAAATCCATGCCTATATCTCCAAAGGTAACCAGCGCATCTGGAGGCATGCTGACGTTTGTCATTCTGGACTCATGTTGGCATGTATCGCGGATGTCTATGGACAACAGTATTCACTTATCATCAGGTGGTTACTTATCTTAGGTAGGTGAATTAGGTGATCACTTATCTTATCACCTAATTTCTATAAAATAAAAAACAAAAAAACTTATTTCTGTTGTTCATCAAAACGGCGAACGACCATATCAACAAATATAACCCATGTGAGCATATGATTTACATAGTAAAACGTAATATATTTCTTTTAACCTATAGTCGACTGGTAGAGAATGTCTTGAAGGAAGCGGACTTAATGAAGTCCGCTTCCTTACAATGTAGTGCAAAAAGAGTAAAGAAATAAATAAATGAACTAATATGTATATGCACATGACGCAACTGTTTGTCAATAAATGGAATGACACGTTGTTACTCTATATAGAAGATCAGATTATCATTATTATACAAATTACGAACATTGAGTACGATCAGAATAGATCAACTCAACAGAATATCGATCAATCAAACATTAAATACTGTTTTTTTTTGTTAACATTATTACTTCGATTCAATATATTATTATTACCTACTTAGTTTTGTTTATGAGATTACGTCAAACTTTTGATTGCCATGGTTTGTGATATTGGGCATCAGAGAGCTGACTAAAACATCATAAACCACTTGATACTACTATACAAGTTCGGGATTCCGAGTCTCTACGTCTAATTTAAAACAACTAACTCTGTTTAAAACTAATTTAAAACAAACAACTGTTCTAACTCGTTCTTGCCTATTATTAACGTGCTACGGATTAAATTCTCACTCGCAAACTTTATTGACTGTTGCAAAAGTTCTGAATCTATGATGTATGATCTTGTCACAATCCCATGGTCGCAATTATAAGGTTCTTCAGCCACGTGGTAAGCCACGGGAGTCAAGTGGACAGAGGAATCTAAAGATACCCCCTCCCCCCATAGCTCAGATAGGTTGAGGAGTTTTGGCTACTTTTTTAACTACTAGTTTTAACTACTCGTAGGTACATAAATACGCGTTTGAACATTATCCTTTTTTAACATAAACATTATCCTTAGGAATAATCCAAAAAACATTAATTTTCTAATCAGAAGATTACGAACGAGTACCAAAGTAGGTATGAAATTTTCCATTTTAATCATAATTCGCTCGTGGGAAGACTGAAAAATTGTGAAATCGAATCACGATCGCGAACGTGAGAAAGTAATCAAAATTTATTATTCCTTTCTTCGATTTCAGCGACATTACACGAAAAGTTATTTTGATAAAAATTCGATTCCAATACGAATATTTGATTAGTTTCTTTACCCACTTGTTAAACGCTGTATATTTTACTTGAAGTTATGGTACTTTAGAATTTATTTTGATGCAATTCGGATGATATAAATTGCGTAAGTGGCCATGGTTATGTCACACTTATTTGAGCAAGTCTTTTGAAGTTGAAAACGTTTTTTTCATATAAAAGTATTATATGAATTTGAAATAAAAGATTATTGTTACCCTTCCAAAGGAAATATTAAATAATTATTTTTATTACCCGTATCAGTTAAATTTACACTCAATATAGCAAAATGTCTGATTGTCTAAATGTGAATTTCTTCATAAAAATGTAGTAATGAGAGAAGCAAAGCACAAAAAATACAAAAATACTTTTAAAACGCCTAAAACCAGCTTTTTCTTGCAGTGTGGTGGAGGGTGCACGCTGCAATCCAACAGCGGCTGGGCGCACTCGACTGGCCCTCTCTCACAGAAGGCTATCTTGAAATGTACTACATTTCCCACTTTATCTTATTTCCCTAATGTACATAAGTGTTTCGGTAGTGAGTGAGATGTGCCAGAGCCCATTCCTATCCTACTTCTCCTCATTTTCCCAACCCTTTCTTCAAATCCATTCCTATATCTCCATAGGTAGGCAGCGCGTCCGGGGGCGTACGTTTGTCATTTTGGACTAATGTTGGCATGTATCGTGGATGTCTATGGGTGACAGTATCCATCAGGTGGCCTGTATGCTCGTCTGCCGCCTTCATCCATAAAAAAGTGTTATAAAAAAGTCAGAATATTCTGACGAAAATTGTCAATCATCATGGCAATTTGTATTTTAGAAACTGCATCACGGAATAGTGATGTGATGACACTAGCTGTTGACACTGGTGTAAGTTCCTTAACCAGAATATTCTTTTGTCTTCTGTCTTCTAACCTGGACCTTGGCTTGTAAAATGGGTTGGCGAAGCTCATATTTGCCACATTGCATAATATGGCTGAACTACTGGAGTTTGCTTCGAATTACATGACCAAAGTACTCCCCAACAAAGTATAAAATTCAAGGATATTCGATGTGAAAGTTATTTCAATTTATTTATTTAAGAAATTATTAATATGAATAAATTGTTATAATAGAAAATAGTATATACAAAAGGCGTGCAAAAGGGATCCCTTTAGGAGATTTCTACCAGTAAACCTGGGAGAGTGATAAGTAGCCAATGAAACGGGCAGTCATAGTGCGTACTGATATGAACTATAGGTATACTACAAAGATCAAAGATTAGACAAAAAAGGATCCAATTTAAATAACTATTCAAAGATCGGACAGTCAAATAAACTTCACATTTATCATGATTCTCACGGTTTCTTCATAATTTCTCTATAAGACCAAAATTTTGTTGTCCAACACCTAGACATTACCAGAGCTTGTCTTTTTAATAACCTTACTTAAACCATTCGAGTTACAATCGTGTTGGTCTCATGAATAAAATTATGTAACTTGTGGAAATATTCAGTATTATCCGTCGTCAGTGTAGGGTCGCTATGGCTCTACTGGGTGTAGTTACTTTCATTTTAACTTCCACAACGATGTGAAAATATTTCTCGGCGAGTTTATTGCCAGCGAGAGAGTTGCTGCGGTCGAAACTCGTAGCGAAATACAGTATTCAGCTGAGGTGTTAAAATACATACCTGCTTTGTGAATATTGTATATATAATCGAAGAAAATAAATTGATAATAGTTTTGTCGTTACGAGTATATCTTTGCAACGTGTGGTGTGGTGAAAACCTATTACACTACAGAATTTTAAATAATAGTACGAGCAAATTCATACACGCATACACAAAGTCATGCCAGTCTCAGTTAGAGGAGGGACCGGTGCCAACCTTACAAGGAAGCCTGGTGTTGCATCTAGGACACTCAATATGTAATTAGACAATTTTGGAATCGGTATTTTTGGAGGGGAAGGTGCAGTCTGCATTTCAACAGCCACTGGGTGAACTCTGTCATTGAACATTACCCTAAAATGTACTACATTTCCCAGTTTATACTATTGTCCCAATTTACGCATATATTTCGTTAAGATTTACTAAATTATAGTTTCGTGGTTTCAAAATTCTGTCGAATTGAAAACATGATCTGGCATCTAATTTCTAAGATAAAGCAATAAAAAAAATACGTTTCTCTTACAGTCTTGACGAAGGTCCGATGTCTGGGAAATTAGAACGGACTATAAGGTCCCTTTCCACAGATAATATCACATATATTGTCTAGACAACTTCAGCGTTTATCTAGACTTCTAAAGTGATATTTAAGTAACATTGATTTTAACCATTCAAAATACTGAAAAGAATTGCTGTTTCTTAAGTAGTCTGAAAACTTTTTATACTTATTATACCGCTTCACTGAGTCCAGCCCAGCACTTTAGATTATTGACAAAAAATAAAAATGTCTTCAGTTGCTCTGTGCTTCGAAGATATTGTAATAACAAAATACATCTATAAAAGCATATGTATCAATTGACATTAAAAAATGTATATCAGAAGACTCCCGTCCAGCAGTGGACGGTAAAAGGGCCTGGCTACGGTTTATGGTCCGTATTGTGATATGTGTACAATTTTTGTTTTACTCCACTAAATTATTAACCTATACAGAGAAATTCAGTTAAATAATCCTGGCTGTGTAATCTAAAATAAGGTTATTAAACCTTATTATATTAGTAATATTATTAAATAATACATATATATGTATTATATGTATTATAGGTATTATATGTATTATATTATATTACATATAATATGTATTATATGAAACCCTGCGAATAATGAGATTAGTAATGAAAACAACATTACGAGTAAAATCGCCAGCGTTTGTATTATATATATTTTTAATTTTTCATTCAATAACACAGTCTTAATAATCTATTGCTCTACGCTTTCATGATAATCATAATAATTTCTGAATCCATAAGGAACATAATTTTATAACCTAAACATAACTTTCAAGGTGTCTTGCTCAGAGTTTTATTGCTCTTGCCATGTCATGACCACTAACATTTAAAATGAACTTTATTTTCGACAAATTAGAATTAGAAACGGTTACTAACTAGCTGTTTGTTTGGAACTACATACGAAATGTATTTTTACTTTCCCATTTGCCGCAGACTACCTTGATATGCAGTTACTTTATAAAGTTTATTCCGAAACGTTAAAATTCATTTGGACTTAAAATAGACTGGAAGAAAAGGGGAAAAGCGTCTGCATTTTGAAGATAATCTATTCAGACAATAATCCCGGGAGTGAAACGTCGAGATAATAATATATGTAGATATAAATTTATTTTTTAATTTAACATAGCATACGACGACCTAGAAATAGAAATTGTCGTAACTTATTTTAATTACCTGATTTCATTTTTTTTTTCTTCCTTTTCTTACCTATTGCTTTTCTTGTTAGTCTTTCTATTTGGGTTTATTTCATTATAACGATTGATTTTCGTAGAAATTCATTTAAGTGTGTAACAATGGTATCGATTTAGAAGAATAGTCACTTCTCTCGCTCAGTATTTTTCTCGTTAATTTTTCAATTGAATCTTTTGATAACGACATTTTTGGAATCCATTTGTTTATGATCATTACACTTGTATAAACAAATCTAATTTCGTTAGAATGAAATTAAACGGTGTGGACTGCGGTAGTATCAACGTTTGAAAACAATCTGTTTGCAGAACACATTCTTCCTTCGATTAGCTCGACTTTGTTTAATTTTCTTCACGTACCAGGAGTTACGCCTTTAATTTATTGGAATAGTAGAACAGGGTAGAGTTAGATTGGTACAATAAATTTCAAATTTCATTATTTGAAGAGGAAGTCGCGAGTTGCCAATCGCAATTGGGTTTTCCGATCACGTCTCCATACTATTGGCGAGGATATTCCAGCCACCTGTGCCCGTACTCTATGAGCCTTTAAATGCGCCTCTGCTCTTTCGATAAACCGACTGTGAAATATTCGCGGTGTTCGCCCGGAGCCACATTTCCTTATGAATGATACATGCCACAGCGATCGCTTCGACGTTTTCTGGCATTCGAGCCACTCGTGGTTATTGCATATCTTTCAAATTGTCCTTCTAGCGTACAAGTTTTAAGGCCTGGAATGGATGTTTAGATTTCTCATTGTATTTATTGTACTAAAACATTATTCCAAGCCGGTAAGCAGCTACTCATGTTCAAATAAACATTATTGCCTGAATTTTTTAATGCGTAGTTTTTTGTTGCATACAACTTACGGTTTACATAGATATTTGTGCCATATATACTGGTATATAAGTATATATGAGTAAGTAAATACAAAAGATCTCTCAGCCGAATGTCGAATGTCGGAGTTGTCTGTTCATACTGAAGCTTACTTTACTGTCCATCAGGTAAGTAAATAATCAGTCTCTTTGCCTGCCAACCATTTTGTAAAAAAATGTTTCATTCAAGTAGCTAACACAATGGGGCAGCTAATTCTGGAAGGTACGTAAAAAGTTGGCTACGGAGGAGCGTGGTCGTGACCGTATCTCAAATTAAATCTCACCAACAAATCTTCGCGGGGGGATGAACCGCGGAGGCCGCTACCACGGACTCTTTTAAGTTTTCAAGCGTACTGTTATTTGTTACTGTGAGTATTGTTCGAAAAACATACCTTTTGTACCTTATGTACGGTACGTACCAAAACCAATACAACAATACAACATCCGGGTAAGAATGTACAAGGAAGGTACGCGGAGGTTTTGTTAGTTCTAATATATCTGTCTACCGCTCTACAACCTCGCGTGAGCTTTGGTCTAGTCAAGTATCCTCTTCCACTTGAAAGAGGCCTCGACCAGAATATTCTTTCTCTTCCTCAACTATACCATAAAATAGGTAAAAATTTTAAAGTTAGAAGTGCGTTTATTTTATATAGTAGAAGTGGCTAAGTAGAAAATTCCAGTTACATTGACTACTTATTGAAACTTTATTTAAAAGAAGATATTGGTACTTCAGATTGAACTAAGTACATAAAGATCACTTTAAAAATAAATTATATAAACAGCTGATATAATTCCGTATAAAACAAATATTCACACTAAGAAGCGTTTTAGCGTTTAGAGCGTATAACATGAATATAAAAACATTAATCATGATTCCTCTTCCCGACCCCTTAAAATTAACGTATCGAGTACTCAAAATTATGAAAGTACGAAATATACAAAAATAATAAAATATTTCTTGTACTCGTAACTAGTAACGTCAACACAATACCAACTAAATTGAGTACTCGCAAAATTACTTTCCATGGTATGGGCGTAGCTCATCTTCTGCGCGGTCGCCAACGCTCCAACCCGCAATTTGTTCTGTACAGCCTTAAAAATCCGCATTTTATTGTTCCGCCTCTCATTTCTACTTGAACTGTGTCCCTCAAAGGCTGCATTGAACTCCTCACAAAAACTTTCTATTTGTTTTATCTCGGACAATATTTTAAAGAATCAAGGAAGGACTGTGATAAAAGATTTTTCGGCTTCATTTGACCCGGTTCTTATGTAATATTTTGATGTGATGATGGATGATGTTTCGGTTTAGATGAGACGTCAGAAAGGTATACCATGCCAAGACAAGTTCGCATCTTAATTTATTTCTAGACAGAGACTTACTCGTAAGTATCGTTAAGAAAGACAATTATAGACAATTAGTCATTATTTGCTTTTATATTCTCAGTTTTTATGCCGTAGTAATTAGTCTTGTAAGATAGTCAATCTCTCCCGCAAATAAGCAGACTGTATTCTTGATGGTAATTGGTTTCCATTATACACACACATTCATATTTAGTGAATGCAAGAGGTTTCAAATATAATTGTAGAAGCAGAAATAAATTTCTCTTCTCTGTATAATTACTTTACCGTGAAATGTACTACATTTCCAACTTCATCCAATCTCTATAATGTTTTTTTTATGGATGAAGGCGGCAGACGAGCCATACAGTCCACCTGATGGTAAGTGGATACTGTCGCCCATACACATCCACGATACATGCCAACATTAGTCCAAAATGACAAATGTTGGCACGCCCCCGGACGCGCTGCCTATCTTTGGAGATATAGAAATGGATTTGGAGTAAGGGTTGGGAAAATGAGGAGAGATAGGATGTGTATGAGGTCTGGCACATCTCACTCACTACCGATACACGTACGTACATTAGGGAAATAAGATAAAATGGGAAATGTTTGGTATCTGGACTGATGTTGGCATGTATCGCAGATGTCCATGGCTGACAGTATCCACTTGCCACCAGGTTAACTGTATGCTCGTAGGCCGCCTTCATTCTTCCAAAATATAAGCATAGAGATTATCTCTATAATAAGAATAATAACTGTAACAAACTCCTGCCTTTATTTACAAGCAACCTTATTTTTAAGGCGGTTGAAAAGACTCATCTCGGTTTCCGCTCAGGTTCGTTGCGTGTTTTATCTCCAAGTAACCGAGTCAGAGTCACGAGGTGTAAGAAAGGCGTGATGAATACTTTGAAAGGATATAAATTCACTGGAATCGCGTCTCACTGACACACAAAGTGAAATAAATTGCCGAAACTCGGGCGTTGCGTGTGACAGCCACGAAGGAAGGTGCAGCTGTCACTTCGACTCCCAACTTTAATTTTTCTTATTCTATTTGTATTGTTGTTTTTTAGAATTTATGCCTGAAAAATATTGTTTATTTGTAGAAGGTACTTTTTTATTATTATTATTTATTTAACATAAACGTCTCGATGACGCACGCGGTTACATGTGATTGTTTTTTTTTTAAATTTCCGGCCGACGCGAACAAATTTATTCCAAGCTGATATTGGAGATTGCCGTTATTTCATTTTCCTGGTACAATATACTATACCTAAGTAGGTATTGTTGATTTTACCTAGATTAAAATAATTTTCGGTAGGTAAATGAAACATAAAAGCATTAATTTTGTGCATAATATTTTTTTGACAGAATAAGGACAGCTGATTGGAGACTGGAATCTAAGCATTTGTTTCTTTCTTTCAATAAGATTCAATAAATATATTTTTCGCTATTTTTTGCATGTTACCCCCTTGTGTGTTACTCTGCTCACCGGATGAATTACAGTGTACCACGCTTCTATTTTTATTATTTTGTCTTAAATGGTAAAAGTACCATTCCTTATTCTATTAAACGTTATTTTTTTAATTGACGCTAAGTTACAATCCCAGAAGTAAAAATCTTAGTTATGATATTTATCAGCTTATAGATTCTGACAAATAAAAGTTGAGATTGGAATAGCGCGGCGAACTCAAAAAAGAATGATAAGTATAAATTGGATATAAATATAATATAAATTAAAAATAGTTGGAAAAAATAATATTGATACTTGAATTCCATAACAAAATTTGCCTAGCATCAAATTCGTTTTTGTTACTATTTTATTATATTAAACATTAGTGTACATAATTATAATACATACAATTACATACATACAATAATGTATTGGATAAATAAATAGTAAGTACACTATTATTTATATATAGTATATTATTATTATATTATTATTTATATACTCTTATAGTTAACTTTACGATCACTCTGGTGATAATATTTGATATGGTGTTTTTAAAGAAAAACAATTTATTGATATAATTTGTATATAATGATTTAACATAATTATTATTTAATTAAACAAGTAGACTTACCAAAGGCTAGATATCAGTTTTGCTATCAGACTATCAAATCAGATTTCAGACCTATCAAAATGGGCGAGACCATATTGATCATTGTTCTTCAAGTTCATTAGCAGCCTACAAATTAGTCATTTTTTAAATATTTTGGAAGCAAAACTCGAGGTCCCAGTAAGAAATGGGCTACCGTTTCCGGTGACAAATGACGCAACTTCCTTCTATTTAAATTAATAGGCATTTTAACAAGTCATCGACGTCATTTTTAAATAACGACGAATTCGTAAATATTTTTTATTTATTAGCCAGCTGATTATCCTATTTGTATATTTTGAAATAAACAAGTATAATAAATAAATAAACAGATTATTATAGGTTTTACTTTTGTTTACATAGTAGCACGTGTGAAGATTTTAAATCACGATTACTTAATACCAGAACATAAACGTTACATCGTAACAATAAAAAAATAAAAGCAATTAGTTACTTGAATAAAACGATATCCATTACAATAGTAATTCATCGATTAAAATTTTAGCAAATAAAGGCGTAACCTTATATAACAATACTGCGTGTTTTTGAATATTTGAATATGTATTTTGAATATGGGAAGAGCCCATTCCCATCCCATCCCCATTTTCCCAAAACATTGTCCCATTTTATTCCTTAATCTACAAAGGTAGGCAGCGCATCCGTGCCAACGTTCTGGACTGATGTTGGCATGTACAGCGAATGTCTATAGACCACAGTATCCACTTATCATCAGGTGGACTGCATGCTCGTCAGCCGCCTTCTTTCTATTAAAAAAACATTCATAAGATTAGTTTATAAAAACGTCATCTGATTGTATTCATGATAATTTTTAAATTTGTTCGGCTTGTGGTCGGTTAATCGTTCAAATTTATTTCATAAAAATAAGAAATAAATCTTACAAATATATAATATTATTAAATAAGAACCATGAACTGATTTACTCATACAGCCTTCAAGACAAGTAGATCGAGTTAATGATTAAAATCTTGAGGCGGTCGGCGGGGAATATTCGCAAAACAGTTTGATCAATGAGTATTTCACCGTCACCTAATTGCTGCAATCTTCTTGAAACGCTTCCTGAAAATATACCGCAACCACTAAGTGAAAATAGAAGCTCTTTACGGTTTGTAATTTCAGAATCGGCTATCAAGATGCTTAATAGAAAAGGAGCAAAAAGGACAATAATGGAAGATCAAACAAGCTTTTTTTATCTTCTCATATATGGCAGTGCAATTAGCACATTCTGCCAGTGTCAATTTTTCTTCGGAAATCAAACAAACTTACAAGTGACGTTTGATCGTTATTATATTTTTCCACTTTTGGCGTCTCGACTTTATGTGCGTGGAAGGTTCATAAATTATTGAGAATATTATGTGAAATGTGAGTGTGGTTTGTTTTTTGTGCAGTGTATGCCGGTTATGTATGCGTGTGATAGTAATGATGTGTGATAGTGAAGTGTGTAATATGAATTGCTGTGTGCGTGTTGTGAAGTAAGATTAAATTATTTTTAATTAATATTTTCGCAGCAGTTCTTGTTTTAACGACCATTTTTGACAGATGAAATAGGTATGTTAGTGTCGGAAAATTTCTTGTTGTATTAACAAAATTGAAATGTTCCTAATTCAATGAATAACTTGGTATATTGAACTAACAAATTGAAATGGCTCCTTTGAAAACTTGTATGACAATCACTATTAATAGGTTCATCAATAGGCAATCACACGGAGTCACTGGTCACTGTGACACGAGAGCCATTCTGAAAATAGCGACCAGCTGTCCGGCAACTTGCGCCACTGTCCGACCACATGTGAACATTTCAAGCAACCGCATACAAAAATCACGTTGGTATATTGGAAGTACAACTATGTGACAAATGGGCTCCACTGGCAAAAATGTTCTCCATATTTTAATGTAAACACAGAACCAATTTTTTTATATAATAGGTCGGGGAGAAAGTCTTTTCGTATTTTATATGTATGAAGCTGTGATCCAATATCTTTGATTGAACTGTTTGTACCTAGCTGGTTATGATACCATTAAAAAAATAACATTTAAAAAACGGAAATAAAAAAATAAAAAACTGTTTCCCGCCATTTTTCAATTGGTTTTTCTGTCCAAGAAAATGAATGAATCTAACGAAGAAATTCTATACATTTTACAGTTTTATTACAAAAAAGGGGAAAATACGACACAAGCCGCGAAAAAAATTTGTGCCGTTTATGGACCTAATGCAGTGTCAGTAAAGATAGCACAAAGTTGTTTTAAACTTTTTCAGTCCGGAAATCTTAATGTTAAAGATACAGTTCGCTCCGGTCGCCCTGTTACCGATAAAGTTGATGCCATTTGTGAAAAAGTGCAGCAAGATCGGCATATAAGTAGTTACGACATTGCTGATGAAATGGGCATTGACCACAAAACAGTTCTCACTCATTTGAAAAAGTCTGGATTCACAAAAAAGGTCGATATTTGGGTACCACATGAGCTCACTGAAAGAAACCTAATGAACCGTGTACTCGTTTGCGATTCTCTATTAAAACGCAATGAAACCGAACCATTTTTGAAAAGATTGATCACTGGTGATGAGAAGTGGATCACTTACGACAAGAACGTGCGGAAAAGATCATGGTCT
Organism: Sesia apiformis; assembly: GCA_914767545.1. Lineage (NCBI taxonomy): Eukaryota > Metazoa > Arthropoda > Insecta > Lepidoptera > Sesiidae > Sesia > Sesia apiformis. The sequence goes on from OU611955.1 coordinate 11,813,067, forward strand.
AAGTGCGGCCAAGCTCCACAGACTGTAGCGAAACCCGGATTAACGCGCAATAAGGTGATGTTATGTGTATGGTGGGATTGGAAGAGCATCGTTCATTATGAGCTTTTACCGCCGGGCAAAACCATCGATTCGGATCTCTACTGCCAACAGCTGATGAGACTAAAGCAAGAACTTGAGATAAATCGCCCGGAATTGATCAACAGAAAGGGTGTAGTCTTTCATCATGATAACGCCAGACCACACACATCTTTGGCCACTCAGCAAAAATTGAGAGAGCTTGGTTGGGAAGTGTTGATGCACCCACCATATAGCCCTGATCTTGCGCCCTCAGATTTTCACTTGTTTCGGTCTCTTCATAATTCTTTAGGTAGCGTAAAGTTAATAACAAGACATTACTGTCAAAAATACTTGTCGCAATTTTTTGACCAAAAATCCCAAAATTTCTACAGCAATCATGTCACTACTTACAAGATGGCAACAAGTTATAGAACAAAACGACACATATATATTATAATTAAATGTAATTAAAATTAAAAAAAAAATGTCTTGAATTTGTATATAAAATACGCAGAAACTTTCTCCCCGACCTTATATTTTTACAAAGCCTCTTTTTATCTTTATCCGCCAAAATATTAAATAAAATTATTTTAACAAGCCGTAAAGGCTTTACCTACTGTCAATTTCCTTAAATATGGACTAATTGCGGATTTACTAAAGAAAATAGATTTAGCGCGGGGATGCGGGGAAGCCATGTTGCCTAGCAACTATTGGTAATTTCTTACTGACTATTTGAATTTCAGTGACAGACGACGCAGGCAAATATACCTGATAGTTGATACCACTCGACGAATAGTATCTAATAAAATGAGTTTGAAAATAACTAAATTTCTTTCGCTTTAGTACAAAAAGAGCGATTTGAATCTAACTGAAGACTACTACTGAAAAATAAAATAAAAATAATTTCCTTCTACGGTTGGCACTGTCCTAAATGAGCGTCGTTGCCATCCACTTGTTTATAAGGCGGCCATTGGTCGGATCCCGCTCAATTCGGTCTCGTCGACTACATTAAACTGATTGCTGCAATTAGCGAATGGTGTAATTCTCGTTTTTCAACCTCCCTATGCCCCCTCTTTCCCCTCTTCAGGAAATTACTTGAGCCCCGCAGGTCGTGGCGACTTTTCCGGGATTAAATAAAATTGAAGAACTGGAATGAAATTGTTTTGGATTTCCGCCCTGATCAGTTTAGTTGCCGGTATTGAAGTCGGATTGTGGTCTTCATTATAGTGAGTGGATTATAATCGTTATTATATTAGACTCTGTCGCGGAACTGGAAAAATTGGTAACAAAGTCTCTGAAATCGATGGCGGGACCCTTCGTTTGTACGTAATAAATAGATTAGGGATCTAAACAAGTTGCTAATGGTAATATTCGTCCATGTTGTTGTTACTAGGCTAGCAAACTCGAGATTTTAAATATGCTAGTGCTTACTTGCATTGCAAGTTGACTTCTTTGCGTACTGATTCGGCGATCTGTAATGTGACACCTCGTCTATGAAAGCATCGCCCATCGCAACTAATTTATTAAGTTCGCGGATCTATAGTCAAGCAGATCCTGATACCTTATCGGTATCGACCTTACTTGGCCCATATCAATTTGTCCTGACTACTCTGTTCTGCACCGCCCATGCTGCCTCTGCTACATGCAACATCTATACCTGCAAGAGACTCCTATGCGCAGATCCCATGCCGTTTCAGTTATCCTGAGAAAGTAAAGTTCCAGTGAACTTGCCCGGTTGCGACCCCGCTCCCCGCTCCCTTTTCCCCCTGCTCCGAAATCCCTGTCGAGCATCAAAAGGTGTTACACTGGTAAAGTGGTCAGTGGTGGTAATGCAACACTTTAAGGACGCTAAATTGCAGACATAACAATAATTAATAAAAAACTATTGTTTTATATTTAAGTTTTATTTTTATCTCAGTTAAAAATAATATTTTATCCTGCTTTCCAAACGTTGCAATCTTGACAATCCGAATCATGCTGCATCCCATAGTGTTATGAAGACACAACATTCAGAAACTCAACTTTAGTTTACGAGTACAATATTTTATGTATAGGTACTAAATACTACTAAAATATAGATTACGACTGTTCTTAAATACCTTCCATTCTTATTTTTATTCTTATCTACTGAATAAAGATTAAGCGGTTGCTACTGTTCTAAGCCTACTTATAATACGAGTAATATAGCGAATTGCGTATAGCATATCCTATGAGTTGCATCAGTTGGAACAGTAATTTATTAGGCTAATACAACATGAGTCACATAAATAAACACTGAAGCAATGTTTTTGTGCCACCAATTCGAGAACAAGAGGAATATGAATTCAGTGGGGACAGTAACGTGGTGAAATGATACATTTCAGGCTATGTGTCGTTGGAACAATAGCGGATTGTGTACGAGACCGTAGTATTTCGAGTTTCGTAGTGTGTTCTGTATGGTGAGGTCGGCAATAAACATGGCGATTGCACTGCCTGTATCCCCGCTTTCACACGCATACAGGTTCTTTGTGTAATAAAAAGTTGCACAGTGATGAATGTAACAGAACTTAAAGTAGTGGTTGGATGCAATCTAGAAGGAACTATCGATAATAGTTTTAAATACAGTTAAAGACGTGCAAATTGTAAACGTTATGCCAATCCTTTCAGTAACAAAATAACAGTTACTAAAAATTTCCAAAGCTCTTTATTTTTAAATGGGTAATTAAGAAATTAAGTAATGGAAGTAGCAATGAGCAGGTCATATTTGCTGCAGGAGCGACAATCGATTTAGTAGACTAGTCCTTGCATGGAGACCACGTACCGAGAAGGGCAGCGCGCGACGCGTTCCGGCCACGCAAACCGACCATCTGTAGAAGTTCGCACGTAGTGGCTGAATGAGAAGAGTCGAAAATGTGTGGTGGCGAACCTATATTCATCAGTGGAGAGACATACGCTGATGGTGATAGTAATAATAAATATGAAAATTTAATACATAAAAAATAAATGTATATTTTTAAATATTTAAGTGCCGATATTAAAATAATCGTTTCCATGATAAAATAATTATATTTTACGTTAAAAATCTGTTGGACCATCTAAATTATACTAACGAATAGACCCTATTCAAGAGCATCGAGTGATGTTAAACAACCCATAGTCACCGACAATATTCCACTATCGATAGTATCCGACCAGTAATGGAAGACGAGATAATTTATTACTGAAATAACACGAACAGAGTTTAATAAAACACGTACTGGGTGGATCAAATATAAACCGGAATATATTTTTTTCTATTTAATAAAGCATTCCAGAAATATAAATTAATAAAGCTATTTTTTTACGTAGCCTCCTGATTTGGAAATACATTTTTCCCAGCGGATAGGTAGTTTTTTGATGTCACTATCGTAAAAAGAAGGTGGTTGTGACCATCGAATTGCGCACGAACGCTTGGACAGCAACGTCGTTCTCCAACCTATGCCCGTTTCTTTTAGTGGCCCTAACAAATGATAATCGCAAGGTGATAAGTCTGGACTATAAAGGAGATGTTCCAACTCAAGTTTTAGAACTCTCCAACTCAACTCTCAAGTTTTTCTCGTGTTTGGACAGCTGTATGAGGCCGCGCGTTCTCGTGAAGGAAGATCACACCGCGGACTGGAAATTCGCGTCTTTTTCGAGGATATGCGAGTTTTGATTCCTCTAAAAGTTGACAGTAGTACGCGGGATTCACGGTACGTCGTTCGTGAAGGAAATCAATGTGCAACACGCCTTTAAAATCAAAGAACACTGTTGGGAGAACTTTTCCAGCTGAGAGTCGAGTTTTCGCTTTGACGGGCGACGTGAGTGGCCTTCGTTTTCGACAGTTTCCCGTCCTCCTAAAATTTTTTTATGCCCTTCTTATACTTGAGTCTTTTTAAGAGTGTTATCCTCAAATTATGCTTGAAGTCTTCTCAGAATATCGGAGGGTTTTATCGCTTTCTGCCGTGAGAAAATTGATTATAACACGTTGCGCAACGGACGGCGGCACCTCCTCCTCTGACATCGTGACAACGACTGAAGACGCGGAGGTGCGGGGCCAGAATGGGGATTATAGCCACCTCCACACAACCCTACATGCACACGTATAAGTCGCGTTTCGATTTATCCATTACATGGCACGTAAAACAAAAATTCAGGTTTATATTTGATTGACCCTTAGATAAAAACTTTCAGGCAAGCTCACTTCATGTCGGGTTAATAATAACTGATTCTACAAAATTTCTTTAGTGTAGAAAACTAAGTGTTGGGAGACGTATGTAAGATCCAGGCTGATCGGATGCCCGGCATGGCATGGCATTAATGTTAAGTTTAAACATAAGGTTAGCATTAGGTTAAGGTTAGGCATTAACTGTAAGCTTTAAGACAACCGATTTTGCACATCCAATAATAAGCTATACTATAGTATATATACTATACTATACTGTACTATAGTATAGCTTATCGTTGTATTATAAGAACTACAATAATTATTATTCCTTATAATATATTGGATATTCTATCACGGTAGAAAAATTTGCAAGATACTGCAAATGATTACTAGTTGCAAATAAAATAAATATGTATTACCTAATTGAATTTCGAAACTAACTAACTGTACTTGTTATTTGTGTGTTCAGCCCTCAAGCGAGAATTGTTACATCTGCTATTAAATCTTCTGCAACGCACACTGCATTTCAACGTAGCCGACAGAAACAACTTACACGCCACATGTGTATAATTGTTCGTATAAATAAATACTTACTATTACGCACTTACAAGTAAAGTCACATTTTACGGAGTGTTGTATCTACAGATCTTACAAGAGAAACCAAATTTATATATTACTGGATCGATAGTTTTTACAAGTGAAGCCAAATTTTCCATGTAGTGCGTCGTTAAAAAACCGTTAACATAGAAAGTGCGCCATGCGTATTTTTTAATAAACTCAAATGTTGTCCCGCCGCTGGACAAAGGCCCATTCCCGTTTGGTACCGTTCTACCGTTATCGTACTGTTGGTAACGTTATCGTTCAGTATTGACATTTAAAAATTAACATTACTGTAGTCGTTTTAGGATCCATAGTTTAATGTATATGTTAATGTTTAATGTAACGCCAACTAATTGTTAACACTTGATTTTAATAAGACTGCGAATCTTCGTTTTTATCAGTAGCATTATAATTAAAGTGTATATTAAATAATCTTTAGAATAAAATAATCAATAGGATTGCACAAAATCCTGTCATTGAATCAAACAAATAGAATGCTTTATATGCTTTAAATGCATTCATTATATAGGAATGTCTTTCAATGGCTACTTTATAAAGTCCGGCACAGGAAACACGATTTGGTGAATAGATACCGTGGGGACGACAGCGGTGGCTGAAAGTACGAGTATATAAGTGCTTTTAGGTGATTGGGCATCGAGTGAACGAGCGGTTGCAGCAGCCAAAATATTGAGGATGCATTATCGAGCAAAGTGGCCGAAGAATAGCTCTAAAGTAGGCACTGGCGATGACAGAAGCTAGCACAAAAGTTACCTAAGGAATAACCGTAAAATTTTCCTAATATTTCAATATAAAAATTCTATCTTTCTCGAGGTTGATAAATTTCGTAATGAAAATCAAAAGCTTAAGCCTCATTAAGATTGCGGGAATATTTATAGAATATTAAATTAATTACTTTGTAGGTAGGCACTATTAAGACATTTTATATAAAAGTATGTGGGACTATGATTATTTTCGTGATAAATGTATAAATAACGAAGAAAAATCGTGATTAAAATCATTTTAATCGAATTAAACAATTTTATAGACAATTTTAGTATTCTAAAGTAGGTACGTAATATGTAACTTCAGGACAGTGTGTTTTACAACGCCATGGGCTTAATTTGGAATCATTTCAATTATGATCTCATTTAAATTAGCCCAGTTGGTAGTGTGACCCTGCCTGCTGTGACATAAGGTCCCGGGTTCGATTCGTGGTCGGGCAAACATTTGATTAAAGACTGGTGTTTGTTCGTCTTTGTATATGTCTCTGGATCCACGACACAGGGAATTCTATTGTAGGCCATTGAGTGTGGTGTTATTTAAATTTTAAATATGGTTAATGAATGAACATTAAATCTTTAGTAGACATACATTGACGTACGATATTGTAATAACTAATAAGGTACAATGTACTATAAAATTATGAAAATAAAAATACTATTCTTGTCTGAATAACAGACAAGAATGATGTCAACGTTCTTAATTGGTCCCGAACGCTTGCTTTTACTAGATAGATTAATTAATTTGAGCGAATTCTCAGGGAGCTCTAGGTGCTGCATACATACGAGTACGGGTATATGGGGTTCTATGGAATGTCTAAAACATTTAAAACTTGCTTTTAAGACTCTTGTGTACCGCCTGGTACGTAGTAACCTACAGAGTATAACTCAAACATAACATAATAAATTACTGAAATGTTGCGATGACCTTATCCTTAAGATAATTGCGTTTTATGTCGCAATTTGCGCGTGTAACGTCATAAAATGTTCATTTTATCGCACCTATTTCTTTCTAACGTAATCTCTCTGGAAAAAGTCGGAAGGGAACGTGAGAATAGACTACATAACTGTTGTCTGGATTACTTTTATTTATACTAAACGATAAATGGAATAAATACACTTTTTCACTGTATACTGTGAAAAGGTGTATTTATTCGTTAGTGTATTGTTAGTGTATAGTGATATAGAGTTTACACATGAAAAGAACACCTATAAAAGTGTAGTTAGTATAAATGTAGGTAGAGGTGAAAAGCAATGACATTTATCAAATACGCCACTTATCTTACCTTTCCATGAAGCTCAGACTAACAACAAATGCAAGCAATCCCAGAAAACACTTCCTGCTTAATCACATGATGAAAGGTTGGCACGAGCTTCCTGGTGATGTTGTAAGTGCAACCTCAGTGAAGTATATTCTCTTTCGAAAATATACAAGACAAGTTTTTAAAAAATTTAACTAAGTGCAGTGAATAAAGATAAATGCATCAGAGTAAACTGCAGACGTACCAATTACGTGGCCACATGGGGATATTACGAACAGAAACCATTTCAATCACGAAAGGGTTTCTGTTAACCAGAAATATGCCATTTCCTGTAGTAGAATGATATAGATTTATACTATACTTTCGATATTAACCTTTAACGTCCCGCTGCAGGGCGCACATCTCCCTCAGTTTACAAGGAGAGACCTGTGCCCTGTGATTATCGATAGTGTTTCGGGCCTTGATCCTCCACGCGGACCCATTGCGGATTGTGCTAACACCTGCTGTGAGTTTTTAATTCTCGAGCATGCGGCATCTCTCATGATATTTTTTTCACTTCCGAGCTAGTGATATTTTTATTTATTAAACCGTACTTAGTCATAAGTAGAAACTCAGTGGTACGGGCCGAGAATTTGAACTCATAATTTCACGAATGAGAGCATACTGTCCATCTAATGGTAAGCGGAAACTGTAGCCCATGGACATCCGCGATACATGCCAACATCAATCCAGAATAACAAACGTTGGCACGCCACCGGATGCGCTGCCTACCTTTGCGGATTAAGGAATGGATTGGGGGAAAGAGTTGGGAAAATGGGGAGCGTTAGTATAGGATGGGATGGGAATGGGCTCTGGCATATCTCACTCACTACCGAAACACGTACGTACATTGGGTAAATACAATAAAGTAGGAAATGTAGTATATTTCAAAGTAGTATTCTGTGACAGAGGCTTAACGTGGCCAGTCGAGTACGCCCAGTGGATGTGGGAATGAAGCGTGCACTCTCCCCCCAACAAAAACAAGTAGGTTTCAAAAACCTAAAGCATAATTCATACTTTGTGTAAATATCTAAAGAAGATTGTTTTAGGAATTCTTTATTATAAAAGTCCACATAACAAAGTACTTAGCGCGGTACCATGTGGAAGAAAGTTGTAGTGCCATAAATAGGCTGTATTACTAGGGCTCGCAGTACCCTGTATGGGGATGACATTAATATATTTTATTGTTCCAGCCAAACATTATTACCTTTTATTTTTCTGTTTACTGGTTATAGTAGACATACGGTACACAGCCTAAGCCGTGTGAAAAATTTTGTCATAAATTAGGCATCTAGGTAATTTTGTTCGTACAAGGGTTGGTACAACGATTGAGGTGTTTACCGAGGTAAATGTGCGTATGTCTAATTAAATAATAAATATTACTAAATGGTTTATAATTACATATATATATATGTGTGTAATCCTCGACTCTCATTATTGAAGTCTTGTGGATAATGGTCAGAAACTCTCTACTGAATTCACTAGAAGAACTATTAAAGTAGGTACGTACTAAAAGAAATCTTTCCGCTGCACAATAGTTAATTAAGTAACATTATTTTAATTAGGAAAGCTATTAAATACTATCTAATATGCAATAATTAGCAAAGCCCTCTATGTATTCCATCCAAATTTAAGCATAACAAGATTAGTCACAGCATAATCATTGAAAAATCTACACATACGTACTAAGAATTTGCGGTCCATCCGTATCTCCTCGATACGGAGGTGTCGCGCACTGTTCGGTCCAAAAATTATTTTATACCGCGAACCCGTAGGCTGTGGAACGAACTGCCTCAAGAGGTCTTCCCATTAAACTACGATATGGGGTTCTTCAAGAGAGCTGTGAATAGGATTTTACAAAGGTCGACGGCGCGCCCGCATACCCCCTGGTGTTGCAGGTGTCCATGGGCGGCGGTAGCACTTATCATCACGTGGGACCGCTTACTCGTCCGCCCACTAGTCTATATAAAAAAAAAACTTATGGATTATTTTAAGAAACATTATTTCTGTCAGGTAGTAGGTACGGCAAACAACCTCGGATAGCCAGAGGGACGACGTGAGATGAATGACCCTGAAATGTAAATATTTTAAAACATCATTGTCTAAAATGTCTCAATTGTTGTTCATTGTTTTATACATAATCAATACATACATAGATCAATTTATCAATTTATACATAGATATTGTCAATGAGTGAATGATTATTTCGCTAAACTCCATTATAATATAATAATTATATCCATTAAGGCTGCTAACAACAGGCATCCTGTGTAAATTATTCTCGTTCGGTAATAAATTTAATAATAAAAAATAAGGTTTATAACTCACCATATCACTTGTTGCGATCCAATATCTAAGAGGAGTTGGCTCAGCGCCTATTTTCAAGAACTATGTCTCAAAGATAATTCAATATTAAGTGTATAAGGAAAGTAAGGGGATCCTTAGAGTCCAGCTGAATCATCGAGATTTAAAATCGCTTTAGTAGCGGAAATAAAATCATATTTCTTCGCTTGTGTCTATAATGGACCGCTTTATTCAATAAGAAATTTCATCTGAATTCGTAAAGAATGTACTAGAATTTTTAGAAAAATATTCAAGTTTTAAAACCAAACTACGGTCACGTTTTAAAAGATTACATTTTTCTTAAAAGCGCACAAAAGGCAGGTGCCCTCGGGCCGCCATCTTCGAGGTGAACCATTTCAGTATTTTTCGTCAGAATATTGTCATACCTCGTTGCTTTACAATAGCATGTACCCATGGATTAAACTTCCACTGCCAGAATACAGTAATACCGCTGGGTGCACTTAAAAATAGCATATCTCGACCTTTTGTTCCTCTCAACAATAGGTAACTGTGTTCGTTGCTGAAAAAGAAACAATGAAATAGCTGAAAAACAAATTTATAATGCAGTCTCGAATGAATCACGTCATTCTCGTTCCATTGGAAGCTGCTCTGAATCGAAATGAACAACAGTATTCATTCAACGTGGACCTAGTATTCCCCATTTTATTTATGAAAACAATTTGCACAGTAAAATTCTTTAAAATATTTTTATTTATGCATATGGTTTTTACACACTTTAATAAAAAGTTTTCTGAAAGAAAATTCTTTATTGATATATTCAATGTGTGATGTGTCAGTAATATTTTATTCAAATGTATAATGATATAAGGTAAAAATAGATTTTAAAGATATTGAAAAACATCACTTAAATATAAGTAATCCACTGCGAGTAGGTGAGACAATCAGACAACGAGTTACGTGTAGTGGTAGGTACTGTGTACGACGTGAACTTGAAGTAAATTAACTGACAGTGTTTTGCGTTATACACTTGAACGCTAGATACTAGGTTCTAATAATAATTGGGCGACGCTAACTTAACACTCCCTTCGCCCTGCGCAAACATCAAAATTTTATTATTTTTTCAAAACATGTGATAAGAAATATAACCATAGAATAAGTAATAATACACCTTATTATTATTCATTATTCTTATGATATAGCCTAGAAAAAAGAAAACCTAAAGTCGGATTATTTATTCGAGTCAACGATATGATATATAGAACTGTCAAACAGAGTGAAATTAGTACGGAGATGACACTTTATTGACAGTTCTACGTATCATATTCCCGACTCGAATAAATAATCCAACTATAGATGTAAATTTTACAATATTTTATGTACCGTAAGATATGTATTAACGTAAGCTGTCAAACACAGATATATTTATAAAGATATAGGTTATATATATATTTATAATTTATATATATTTATATCACATATTTATCCAGTATAATAAATAAGGCAAACATTCGCGTTAAGACCCGTTTAAATATAATAAATATATACCTAACTAATAATAAATAAAAAATATGTATTTGATATTCAAGTCTTTGGATTCAAATAATGTAAGCTGTCAAACACAAATATAAATATTTAATTAATACCAAAGCAAAATCACCTTATTTGACTTAGTGTGCATGGAAATGTAAAGTCTTATGCCATTATAAATAGACTTATAGTCTAAGAATAATAATTATCCCAAATCGTGTTTATGGATACCTTATGCAGTATGCACCGACACTAGCTTTCAACCACTGGCGGCCCCTAGATTTACAATAAAATTATACAATAATGTCATTTGATTTGCTCAATATTATTGAATCACGTCTTGCAACCAGACGAGTTTCAATACACTCCCTAAACGACCTAAAACATTGCACAATCCCTAAAATTGCACAATATTATTGATCGTCAAGGAGAACTTTAAGAAACGTCTGTTTAGGGTATTTCGGCCCTTAATGACGTTCACGTCATTAATTAAGTACGTATTAAAAAAAAAAACATGAATGAAATGTCCTTGATCTCCAAAGGAGATTGCAAATCAATCAATTACAACACAGCCATGTCTGACAAGACCAATAAAATGCTTTGTTGGATGTTTCTGGTTAATTTTGCGTCAGCAACTACAGGCATCGCGACGATATTAATGCCCAGGCCATGAATAACATTAATGTAGCACTTCGCACGGTTCTGCCGGCAAATGGGCCATACGTCTGGCTTAGTGGTGTAAACGCCCCAAATACTAATATGACAATTTTGTTTTGCGGTACCGAAGTATGGCACAGTAGATCCGGCGATGAAATACTCGTACACCATTATGTAACACAAATTGCTGTTGTAATGTAAGTAATACCTGACACTGCATGTCAATAGTAATCGAACTGTTTCCAGATTTACTTTTATAGAAAGTAGGTGACAGACCTGGTGGTAAGTAGATACTGTCGCTCATGGACATCCGCCATTCATGCTAACGTCAGTCCACAATGACAAACTTTGGCAAGCCCCAGGATGCGCTGCCTTTGGAGATTTAAGAATTTATTTGGAGAAAGGGTTGGGAAACTGAGGAGAGATAGGATAGGATGGGAATAGACTCTGGCATGTCTCAGTCACTACAGAAACACGTACTTACATTGCTGGAATAGGGTATGGTGGGAAATGTAATACTTTTTACGATAGTCTTCTGAGAGGGAGGGGTAACTTGACCAGTCAAGTGGGCCCGGCGGCTGTTGAAGATTCTCGTGTAGAATCTAGTCTTTCATCAAAATATATTTCACAGTGTTAGTGTCAGGAGACCCGAATACCTTATAAGTGTTTTAATTTAATTTAATTTTAAAATCGATGATGCCTTTTTTTTTAAGAAGATGACAATGCGATATTTTAGCCTGTCGTGAGAATACAACCAGCTGCTTTTGTTGTGTGGTGTGGCATCTACTCGCTATCTCAGCGAGTGGTAGCTCTAGGTACAGACCTGCCCTAGGTACTTGTAGTATATACCCGTAGCTTGTATCTTTGACTAGTTTAATTTGAGACAAGCCTTTTGAATTCAAAAAGTTTAAAATTAGTGAACAGTTTTTTCTAACAATATGAAATTTGTACCAAATTTGTACCTTCATGGTTTTGTGATCACGAACTGAGAAGCGAAGTGTGTAAATTATATAGTAGTATTCAAGGACGCATCTACCGCATCGATTGTAGATATGACCTGTCTATTGCCACATGAAGCGTCCTCGGTGGAGACCATATACCAAGAAGCACCCTCCAGCCAGGTGGACCCACAACTTGAAGGAGTTTGTAGGTAGTGGTTGAATGATAAGAGAGGAAGATCGTGTGTGGTGACGAGCCTTAGAAGAGGTCTATATCCAACAGTGGAAAGATATGGACTAATTAGTATGGACCTATTATTCGCGACTCTCTTTATTGTTTGGGCCACGTTTTTAACGCGGCGGTTTAGTCCATGACAGAGGACAACTGACAAATTTTAATGCCAGCGGTAAAAAATACGCTTGTCGTTATAACTTTCTTCTTCCCGCGCGCGCGTTCATTTTGGTCGCCATCCTCACACTATGCAAAATAACTAAAGTGCAAATCGTTTATAAAGACCAAGGGTCGCGACCCAAGTGCAGTGGTTATAAAGTGAGTGACGTCTTCACCGGCTGCTGGATTGACACATTTGACAGTTTCCTCGCACCGCACCCCCCACATTTAGTAGTACATTTCTCTTTATTTCACATCCCTGCATCGCATACACATTTAGTGATCAATTCAAGTCGAATTGACCGACGTCCTATGTTAATGATTCTCAATAACATTCTCATTTCCATTTAGTAGTCATTTCTCTTTATTTCTTTCACCGCTGGTCAATAGGATACATTTTGTGGTTTTAGTCATGTATCCATAGGATACACGGTAAATTCAGCCATACGACGGGTTAAATAAAAAAAGCCGAGGATGATGATGATGCAAAGGGGTACCCCCTGCATCATCATAGTATCAGTCAGATATGTACTACGAGTAAACATTAGATATCTAGTCAAACAGTTAAAAATCGACCCAACAAATGTACATAAATTTTGTAGTATGTCGTTTTATAACTATATTCACTCGTTTGTCACCTCGTACGAGCGCAGTTATTTTTTATTGCCATGTATTTTTATTGCAAACAAAATTACCCATTTTGCCAATAAAAAAACATTGTCGCATTTAATGGATGCGTTGTGAATTCTAAAATTCAAAGAAATATTATTTTCATTATACTAATTTACATAATGCACGGTTTAATGCGAAGGGAGGGGAAAAGTGAACACTGCAATCCCAAAGCCGCTGGGCTAACTCGACTGCCCAAGTTACGCCTCTCTCACAGAAGAATAACGTAAAATGTACTGCATCCTATCCTATTCCCCTGTATCCTATTCCCCCGACGTATGTACTTATTTCGGTAGTGAGTGAGATATGCCAGAGCCCATTCCCACACCATACTTATCTCTACTTATTTTCTCAACCTTTTCTCCAAATCCATTCCTAAATTTGCAAAGACAGTGCATCCAGGGACGTGTTAACGTTTGTCATTTTGGACTGATTCTGACACATGTCGCAGACGTCTACGGGTGTCCACTACCACTGTGTGAACTGTTTACTCGTCAGTCACTTTGTTTCTATCAAAAATATATTAAAATACGATACGTGCGTACAAATAGGCGTCAATCTTCGAAAAAAATTATAGCAGTTGGGTACTTGGAAAGATATATTCACTGTAAGAATTGTACATATTAGTAGTAAATAGAAATTCTAAATCCTTCCTAAATAAGCATTGTTACATGTACAAACGGCAAAATAGATAAGTTTGTGTGCAATAGACTTTGTTCACAGACTAGAAGCTGAACAAACTGAGCTACGGAAGCTATGAGAGCTTTTAGTTAAATTTTAAAATTTTAAGCTATGAGAGCAATTAGTAAGTTAATTAGTTAACATCGTGTCTATCTATGTGTGTGTATGTATATGCGAACAAGGCCAGTTGCCTGCAAACTTATCTATATTGCCGTCTGTACGTGGCACTGAACGGATTAGAAACTTCAGTTGCAATATATTGAAGCGTATCGTTTGCAATGCAGTCGATTGCTCACAAAAGAATTGCATTTCACACTATAAAGTATTTTAATTACACAGAGCGAGACAGCGGCACAACTCATTGGATAATCATAGAAAAATGTTGATTTGGATTCTTCAGAACTGTGCATAATTCCATGACAGAGCTGGTTGAATTAATAGCTTTAATGACGCGAATTATAAAACAAATACAAAGTTCATAATCCGTGTCTTCGATTAGTGATTGTTACTCCTAACATTTTGTATTAAGTGTTTTAACAAATAACAACAGAAGTCCTGTAACTGGTAATAACAAGTTTTTTATCAATTTGTATCAACAGTTTCATTACCCTAACATTCTCTTGTCTTGATATATTGTTAGGACATTATACTTCCATTAGTTTGTATTTTCGTTCGTACCTATGTTTTACAAAGTAATCAAATGTCAGAGATTTATGGACCACCATACATTCATTTCGTAGAACGCGTAGTAAAGTGTAGAGTGACGTCACAGTTCTGTAGCAGTGCTACAGAAAGCTGTAGCAGTGCTAGTCTAACTGAAAGGATAGGTCGTCTTTATTGAGACACGAAAAGGGTTCAGTTTTTAATAACTATGTACAATAGAATTCAAAATTAATAGATAACTTGATATTTTGTATACTAAAATAAATCGAAAGAAATGACCTACAGGATAGTTAAAACCGCATCAATATTCATCCAGCGAAATCCAAGTTATAAGAGAACAAACATAAAGAAAGACAGGCATTGGGTTTTATAAAAAAACGTAAAATATTTATCAACTACCGTTCTTAGATAACTTTACCACAAGATTAAACATATATTATGATGATGATACTCGTATCTTCTCACTGGTATCAATAGTACATTACTGTCTAGGCCCGAAATAAAGCAATTGACGGCCGAGTAGTATTGGAAGGACGAGGCGAAGCCGAGTCCTTTTTAAATAAACGAGGCCGTTAATTGCTATTTCGGCCGAGACTTGTATAGTACTTTTCTCTAATTTGCGAGGAAATAATAAACAAATTAATACAAGAAACAGAAGTTACGGCTTCACCTCGTCCTTTTAAATTGCCGTCAATTGCTTTATTTCGGGCCTGGACAGTAATGTACTATTATTTACGAGCGATGGTAGACAGAAGTTTTCTATTCGTAGAAATCCAAAAACATTTACAACTTTGTATAATATTTTCTATTTTTTCCGCGCTACTGGGAACTACTTTCCAGCGAGAGCGACGCGCGCCGCCATCTTGTTATCCTCAGCAAAAGGAAATTGTAGAGGTATGTGATGTGACACGGTAACTGCACTCTTGTATATAAATATCTTGTTATTCCGCGTTTTGAGTGGTATCCGCGATCCCTACAGGCGTCCGGAACTAACTGCCTCAAAGGCTGTAAAAGTCTCCAACGCCTGACTTTCCGTGATTTACTTCAATTTTATGTGTCGCTGCTCCTCTGGATTTATATTAAATTTATTTTATGGCAGCATTTTACGATCCTAAAACATAACGAACTCGATCCTTGTCTGGCTCGAAGACTAAAAGTGATTCGTCATTTTTGTTTCACTAATAGAATATTTAGATTCAATGAAGAGTGGCAGTATGTGACATCATTTCACTTTAAAAGGAAAGTTGTTTTCACACTTACAATTTTAATTGTAAGTGACAAAATTTATTACGAATATTAGAACAAAATCTAGGTCCTTCAAGCTGAATAAGTTTGTTTTTTAAACAAGAATATCTGACATTTTATATACTCTATAAACATTATTATACATTGCGAAAGTAATCAGTTGGAAAAAGGAAGGAGTTGTACCTATTGCGCTGTTTGACAGAGCGGAGCACTTCCTTATCACAATAAGACAGGCATTCATTGTGAATAGAACCTAAAGGGAGCGGATTTTACTATACTTTATTACCCTTTTTTTTTAGAAAATATGGTTGATGAGCGAATAGGCCAAATGATGGTAAATGGTTATCGCTCTCCACGGGCACCATGAGCGTAAAAGAATGTTAGATATTATTTACTAAAATTAGTCCAAATTTTATTGTTATTTTGGCCCTACTTAGGGTATTTCGTAACAACTATAGAGGGGACAACGAAAACTCAAAAAAAAAAATTCAGTTGTCCCCACTGATGTCAGTGGGAATGAATTTTGTTAGAAACCCTTATTGTATCCACTAGTGGAGATTGTCAGTGGCAAACCCCATTTACATTTGCCCGCGGTTTCATCCACTTGGGGCTGGAGTTCCAATCAATTTGTCAGTGTACTTGACAGATGTCGCTAGATTTCTTTTTTCTTTACGGAAAATGGTGGCAGACGAGCATACAGTCCATTATAAGATATAGATATAGATGTATATTAATACAAACTATTCCATAACCTTCCAGCATAAATACGGCCAACCGATATAATTCTTAACACTTTACATTCAATGTCTTTTTTGGAAATAAAAATGTCATCTTAGAATGTAATGTTAATAAAAATATGGTCGTAAAATCTCAGTGTATCCGCAACGTGTCGCCAACACCGCTGTTAATAGGAAATAGCCCGCCTCAGATCCGCAATTACCCCCCACACAAATTACCTACACAATAAAAGTAACGGCAAATAGGTAGTTCTTAGCAATAAAGAGAAATTCTTGTCATAAATGTATTTAATTGGACAGGCAACATTATTCACTATTTTGAAAACACAATATTACTTTGTTCTTGTAAATATTATATGTCCTTGGTTTGTATAATGTTGTTCTGGTGACTATTCAATTTGTTCCATCTTGGATTCCATTTTGACAAAATTCCTAGCATAGAACAAGATGCGTCAGTCTATATACGTATAGTATATGTCCTATATGTTAGGCTCAGGCTTCCCCCTGTAATTATGAAGAACCTGAACGTCACGCTGGTTTAGCGAATCGATGAATATTTAAACACACTTTACATATTTCAAAGTTTGAAATAGCTATTTTAGTTTAATATTTATGTCAGTTTAATCTATCTTTTAAATTGGGATGAATACTTATACGGAAAATACTTCAGTGAAATTAATAATACTAAATACTTAGTTGAAAATACTTTATATGGAACTTTATTTTACTGCAAGTAAAGTAAACTCTTAACTTGTGGAAAAATGTCCATATAAGCGAAAAGTAACTGTCGCGTCTATGTATGTAAAGGTATACTGTGAAGGATATAAGTCTAGAGATAGATGTAATTCTAGAAATAGTTTTTAAGATCTAATATTCTAAAGATATGAAGGATGAAATTCTAGAGTTGAGGTCGTTTTTGCCGCGTATGGGTACATCAAAGCATTCACGCGAGCTCGTGAATTGCAAGAACTATATTTTTTTTTTAGTAAACGCCGCACCTAATGGGCCACCCTTGGGTTTCCTATGTAGTGGGTACAGATACACATACAAAGACAAACACACCTCCCAGATCCGAACATGTCTATACAAATGAATATCTGACCGGGAATCGAATCCGAGATTTTTACACAGCAAGCAACTAATACCAACTAATAACCAATAACCTGGGCATAATCGACTATTGTTATCAATTAGCGTCACGTGGGACATCCACCCAATAAACCAATAACAAAGAAAAACTACAGTTAGGCGGCTTAGCTGCGATTAACTTTGGCAGAAAATTAAAAGCGACGGGGACAGAATAAAAGCAGTTGGTGAAAATACGTGACCAATACGTCCCGAGTGAGTCTTCGGCACCGTTGATCTGAATGTTTATGTAACTCACGTCCCTCGAGTTTGCTTTGCCAACGTGCGATGGCTACCTTACAGCTTGCACACTACCCACGGTTCACGGCTCGATGTCTCCGCTCCGATATCGAATCAAACTCCGATCGCGTAAAACATATATTCCTGTTAGAAATAGTGAAAAATTTTTTACTGTGTGCTTAGTTTATAATTCTAAAATGTTCGCATTTTTTACTGTGTGTTTAGTTTATGATTCTAAAATGTTCGCATTTTTTATATACACATATATTAAACGGGTCTTAAACGTGTAATTTTACATTTCTTACTTTACGACGAAAGTAAAAAAGATAAACAAACACGTTTATGATATGTTTAATTGATAAATATGTGTTTACTTCCCAATAACGCTTAGAAAACTGAATGTGAATGGTGGAGAATAGAACCTTTTACCATTTTAATCATTTATCTCGTTGAAGGGGTTTGAAGTACAAGAGGGATTGAAGTCAGTGAATGTTTAGTGTACAATCATTGATGGCGAATTGTACAATATATAGGGAGCAATCCACTTTAATTCTGTTCGACACGACAAAATTGTTGACATACGAGTAGAATAATGCCTATAAATTGAGTTCTCGGTGTTATAATATTTTAATGTAATGTAAATGAAAGAATTAAAAAATATTTTAGTATTGTATTTACTCGTAGTAAACGCAATATCTCAGAAGCTCAAATATTTGTTTAATTATTAACTGAAAACTGCTCATTAAGGCGTCGGGTACGCGCTATAGCTTTATTCGCGAATCGTCGCGACTCACAATGGATCGAAAGGAATTGAATGGAGTCGCTTAAAAGTGTTCGTACGACGTCGCAGCTTCTCAGCAGTTCGTCACTTTTTATGACTACCGTGTCACCACAGCCAATGACCACTTATACCCGACGATGTTTTCAGATAGCAGTGCCGCCATAACTGTTTTACATGTTGATACACAATCGCAGAACATTATTTAATCAGTAAAAAAGTTAAGGGTTCCCAATAGATACAGAATCCATAGAATACAATTAAAATAACGTATTAAAAAGCCATTGCGAAATCTCTGTCTTGAGGAGAAGAAAATTTGAATAGTTTTATATATATCGAACGGTTCTTAATATTGAATACCGCAAATAAATACTTCTGGTTCTTATACCTTTCTTTTTATTATTTTGTTTCTTAACCATATGTACAGCACTTGTTGTAACTCTTATCTCCAGTCGTTATTTTAATCTTGTACCCAATCTTTGGTCCGTAGTTTCAACCAAACTTACTTATTAGGGAATTTAAATATCTTTGTGAAGTCTCTTCAGAAACGTTGGTTCCTGTTCTATTGTTATAGGAGTAGAGCCCACTAATTTACCAAAATTTGAACTTTCAAAGGGCTTATAATTAAGGGTCCCGGTGAAATTACAGCCCTGAAGTGCACACAGCTTCATTTGTCGGTCTAAACTATGCGAAGTTTTAATTAAGCCTTTTATCAAACATCAAGGCTGGACATAGAGTGGATGAATGTGTGGGTCGCAAGGGTCAGCCTCCAAATGAAAGGGTACGATGACTATCGAGAAGGCAACTGTTTCAATCACGTCAAAACTTCTCTCGTTAGAACGTACACGCGTCGCAGTGTCCTTTCAAAACATTCCATTTATTATGGCCCGCTCTTTCATGTTGTTTGTGAGTTGAGGCCCCTCGTCAATGACTAGCCGGACGGAGTTCAAACATTGCGAGTACCCAATATTCTAATCTATAATCACCGTGACATAAATAGATATAGTAAATGCGGTGATAGCTCAGGGGTGATTGCTCTCCAATCATATTCGTAAGATTGTGTCTTCAACACCGGCTTGTACTAGATTTTCAACTTCTGCATGGGTTTGTTCAACCTTCACTAATTTGACGACGTGGGAATACAACGCGCAGCGTGAGGAAATGAAACCCATGTGTCAGAAAATCGAAAAGTTTCAACCATGTGTAATATTCACCAAACCAAACTGGGTCCGCTTGATGGATTATAGCCGCTCTCCGTGCTTAATAGCAGAGTTCTATGCTCTGCAATTTGACATTATTTATAGGAATAGGTATATTAATGATAGCGACTATATATATATATATATATATATATATATATATATATATGTACGGTAGGGTGTTTACACGCATCGGATGCTCCGCACAAACTAAATAGAAAAGCGATATCCGGCTTCTGACCGATTGCTACGTGACAGCGACCCGTGACAGTTGTTGTACTCGTATCAATCTTTAGAGATAATGAGTTTTAATGTAGTTGGTTTTTTCGTGTCTTATATCTTTGTGTTTCTATATCGCTATATTCTATATTCTATATCTATATCTATCTATCTGTGTTTTGTCAGAATAAGAACTATACGGAGATGGTAGGGAAGGTATAATCATAGTAGGGGTGCTCGCCCGGGAAACCTCCTCGTGTGCCCGGTCTGTCGCTGGTCCATTTGTCCCCCCTGGATACGTCCGGAGGGAACGATGGCTCACCGACAGATCCGAGACGGTGCACCCTGGACAACAGTCAGCAGCTTCTGGATCTGAGATCTTGCTGGCTGTTGGCCAATATCCAGATTTGGTCAAGCCACGATGCTAATTTGGTCTCACACCTCCGGGAAGGTGGCGTTTTTCTGTGTGCCCTTGCACAGATGGGACACATGGAGAAACAAGGACGGTATCCGCGTGTCCCTATGCACTATCCATGGGCGGAGAGCACAGTGGAGAACAAGGTGGTCAGCCGTGGAACGCTGCCCGGCTTCCCAGTGGTGGTAGGGTACCCAGGTACAGGGGCACTGCCTGGGTAGACAACATTCCACCATAAGTTTCTCTGAGTGCCCCTTGGCGATGGGGGGCATTTGAAGAAATACGGACAGTCTCTGCGTGTCCCTCTGCATGGGCGGAGGACATGGCGGAGAGTCAGAGATGGTCTCTGCGTGTCCCTGCGTGTGACAGAGGGCACGGTGGAGAAAACATGGCTAGTCGTGGGGTCCCGCCCGGCATCGCAATGATAATAAGGTTACCCAGATACAGGGGCACTGCCTGGGTGGACGGCGTTTCTTCCCCATTAGCCGGCGAATATCAGTCCGGGGCCCGCACTGACGGGCCGCCACCGCTGGGGTTTCGGACAACTGTGAAAGCGCTCCCGTGACATTAGGACTCGATGGACAGGCAGTAATCGTGGCTTTGAGCCGGTAAGAGTCCGGCATACTGTCACGCCGAGATGTAGGAGGAGGGAATCCATGAGGATTTCCCCACGTAAATAAAAAGATGTAATCATAGTTAAAATTATGTAACTAAATAACGCAAACTAAATTCGTTAATAGGTATTTAAAATTTGTATGTAATTGTGTGTAACATCTAATATATTTTTTTTGAAAATTGACTCTAATTCAGCAGTAGCTGCAGTGAACTGCAGCGTTGGTTTTCAGTGGAGCCATCACGTAGCCACGGACGTGGGACAGCAGTAAGAGAAGATGATAATCAAATAAAACAAAGAAATGGACAAACACGACCTCTGTTTGTATCTTCTTTTGTAACTATTTTTATTATATGTGTGTACAATAAGGTCCATAAATAAATAAATGGTTGTTAATAGTTCCACCACAGCACAAAACAGAAACCAATCTGTCGCCGTAATGTTTTCCTCGGTAGAGGATAGCTAAATGATATTGTGTTTATGCACGCTATGTACATAATATATACGTAAATTATACGTACTCGAATGTGTATCTTTATGTGTAAATATATTATATAAGAGGATTTTATGAGAACTTAAATAAATTATAAAAGTCTCGAAATAATAATTAATTGTTGGAACACATAAATTTACAAAAAAGTACACAAATCAGTTGGTCGCTCGGGAGACGACCGGCGGGTCCAGTGTCGACAGTGAGGCTCTACCACAAATTGCTCACAAAGCGAACACCGTATCGATCTGTGTCCCTACACAATCTATTTCGTCATCTGGTATCTTATCAGCGGTGGTCGAATTCCCAATCACTTCAACCCAATGCGATCTTCTGTGTACCCCTAACACTATCTTTTAGTCCTCAAAAATGATATTCGTATAATGTACTAACGGATATCCAGCAGTTGTGGAAGCCTGTAATCTTCAAGTTCGGGTCTCTGAATACATAGAAGACTTATTCTGCAACTAGATAGACCGTCACATTCGCACAGAAAATGAATCATGGACGCTTCTTCCTCATTGCAGGCTCTGCAGTAACCATAACCAGCCTTTTTAGTATCTACCGTTGGACATGGACCTCTTCCTGCTTAATGTCTTGTGCATGTGGATTATGTGGCCCTAAAAGGACACGCTGGTGAAGCGGGTTGGCGAGGTCACTCTTTTAGAGGTGGTGTAGTTCCTCAGGATCTGTGGAAGTACCTTTAATATCCCTTATTCGCCTTTTATGACACCCACAGGAGGAAATGAGGTGGTGCTGTTCTAGCACCAGCCGACACCATACGGCCAAGGCCACGGCTCTGCAGTATATTCGTATATATGTATATATATATGTTTGAGGAAATGTTTAAAGTACAAACGTAAGTATGTTAACCGCAAAGAGCAAGATTAAAATGTTCTAGCTCTAGCGAGATGAATCCGTCAATGTTCACCTTAAACCAAAAAGAGTCAAAACCAACTGTCAAATGGCACATGCTTTCAACTGGCCGGAGAGGCCCGGAGTCTCGATGAACATGTATATTACGAAGTGGCTTATAGTAGGTGGTTTCAAGAAAATTATGACAAAACACGCACATACAAATAAGATTTCTTTTGTGCAATGTCTAATTTAGCAATGTGTGTTTTGTAGTATTTCTATGGCGTAAAATAAAATAGAAATTAGCAAACAATACACAGCACGAGAAAAGCACTGCAAATTTAAAGAAAAGTAAATTTTAAAAGAATGTATGTAGAACGAAATTCCAACAAAACATGACTATCTAAGTGAGAATGAATACTAAATACATACCTATTATTGAATAGATTTTTTTATTTTTATAAAATACTAGCAAAACCCCTTAGACGTTGTCCTGCCATAGAAATTTATGTGCTGCAGCGCCATCTAGTTATATCAAAGTCGATAGCTCGAAAATATTCTCCGTGCTCAAATGTATGTATATGTATACCAATTTTCATGGCGATCGGTTGAACGGTATAGAAGTTGATGTACTGCAGCCACTATCTAGTAGCGAGTTACAACAAAGTCGATAGCATATAAACCTTCTCCATGAAAAAATATATATATTAATATATATTCGCCAACTTTCATGGTGATCGATCAAACGGTGTCGAAGTCTATTAACATCAGAAATACCAACATCCATTTTTATATATATGGATAGATATAATAGATATGGCAGACAAGCAGGCAAACCACATGATGGCAAGTATTCACCGCCGCCTATGGACAACTGGAACACCAGAGGGATTGTGCGTAAGTTGCAGACCTTACAGAATCCTGTTCACAGGTCTCTTGTGCTAACGGTATAACCAGTGGTCTTTTTGAGAAGTCGACATTATGCTAAGTGGTCTTTTTGAGAAGTGGTCATTTTGCGAACTGGACATTTTGCTAAGTGGGTATTTTGAGAAGTGGTCATGACGCGTCAAATCGGGAGAACCTCAGCTGACAGTTCATTCCACACCTTTCGGTTTCGCGATATAAAGTGTCTTATTGATACATATTTTAGAGAAGATTAAAGGAAATCTAAACTAATAGATACATTTGTGGTACGAACCGTTCGCAACATTTCTAATATAGCGTTTTCAGTTTGTTTATCCTGTAAATTCTATTGCGAATTGTCCGTGACCAAATCGTAATAGAATGCCTTAAAATATGTTTTCAGTGTCTATCACCATTGATAGTTAACTGTTTATCGTTGTTCGTTGATATTTATGGGTACAGACTTAGACTTACGAAAGCCAGAATTTTCATTGACGTAAACTTTATTAACAAAAAACATGCAAAAAAATCCATGTAGGTATTTGAGTTTCTACCACTTTTTAATACAAATTAGTTGAATGCAAATCGTAAAATATTTTTATTTTTCCACAAAATTACAATGCATTCAAAATTACAATGGACACACCTTATATATGTATTTAAAGACGTACCACTAGAACGGTAATAGCCTAGTGCTAGACGTAAATGTCACGCGATTAACCTAATAGTAACGGGAAAATAATATAGATGTAAACATGCTGATTCAAATTAATTCGTAGGCGGTCTCGCGCTTTATTTCATCACAATGAATCTGTAACTATTTACTCCTTTATGTATCATAGTTGAAACGAAAGTCTTTGAACGTACGCTCAAGGTTGAAGTGTTATTACTAGTTTGAATAAACAAAGTAGGGTCACCAAGGCTCTTCGGCATCAAACACAATACAATTTACGGGTAGATTAACTAGTTGTGACGCTGTAACGACCTTTATCACAGTAGATACAATTGTTATGGGCGTGTAGATGGACGTATCTCTACGAAATAGTGGTATTATGTACATTAATGGGTGCGTAACGCCCATAGACGGAATGTCTGCGAGCATAACTCAAATGTCATGGGCCGAAGAACGTATTCGTAGTACGAATATAGCTAACTAATAATGATGTAATACAATTCATAGTGGAATCAGATTTTTTTTACTTCATCATATTTTTTTTCTTCAGAGATTTATCATAAATGTGCCTTGTAGAGCACCTTGACATTGGGTCGGGTTGTTCTACAAAAATAAATATAGGATAAAACCGGGGTAAACATTCGCCTCTGTCACAACTCTCACACACAATAAACTTTCCATGGATACCGCATGTCGTGATATATTCAATGATAATTTGTCGAGTTTTAAATAAAGAACCTTGTCAGCTGAGCTTGGTGGTTGATGCAGCCTCTGCTATGCTTACTTGCCTTTTACTTATAATATATTCTCTTACGTTTTTTATTTCTCATGTTTGTAGTATCATATGATTCCTATATTTATAATATTACAAAATATTGTCATCAATATTGCATGCGGTGAGAATCAATTAGATGAACATCTACAACGTAATTTAAAATGTTAACTTCATTATACGAGTTGTTGCTTCTGTTGATTGTCCTAAATAAATAAATAATCACGAATAATCATTACACAGGTAGGAACTACGTGAACAGAAGCGCGTTCAAAAGTTAAAAACCTAATCGCTAATAAAATATTAGTGGTTAATTTATATGTATAACACTATCCACATTGGCTCGCTTAGGTTTTTGGCTTTAGAACGCCCTTCTAATTACGTAGTTCATGCCTATCTATGTAATAAAAAATTTAATGAAAAAACATAAATTTAATGTGATAAATAAATAATGAAATTGTTTAACTCTATTAAAATATTTTACGTTTTCTACAAATCTATACTAATATTATAAAGAGGTAAAGTTTGTACGTTTGGATGTAGGAGGTAATCTCCGAAACTACTAATCCGATTTCAAAAATTCTTTCACTATTTGAAAGGTACGTTATTCCAGATGGAGATAGGCTATATATTATATGCAAAAAAATTGACGGGCATGCAACGCATGCTGGACACAACTAGTTCTACATAAATTTAAACGATATAACATCTCTGAAAGTACTTACCTTTTATAACGTTTTTGAAAGTCAAGTCAAACATTAATATTAAAATATCTGCGAACAAATTTTAATAATACAATACTTTCTTCTACAAGTAAAAAAATGAGGCTTGTCTCTGTCACGCGAATGGGTGAACATATGGGCGAACATATGGGCGAACTCCCCTTTGACTTTAATATAATTTGCAAATATTAGGCGCCTCTAACGCGTCAGTGACACCAGTCGCTGATATTACTTTATGTACTTACCTACTGCCCTAATAAATTCTTTTTCGATGATAACATTTACAATTCGACTTCCAATTTACAAAAGGGTAAAGAGCAAGGGGCGAAGGCTAAACAGATAAGTTTACCAAAGATAAGAGTGTCTAATTTGTTAACTTTGGAAGTTCGTATTAAAGAGACGAATGTGGGTTCGGCGAAAACGATTTAATAGCGATATTTAAGCGGCCTCTTGATCCCCTCGCAAAACGAATAGGTTGCGAAATTGCTTTTCGAATTGGACTAGTTGGATGGTACACAATTTGGCAAGACATTTGTATTCTTCTTGTGGAGAAAAATAGCATGTACCTCTAACATCTGATAGCGAACATCGTGGGACTGTCGGCGGGCACCGCGCGTTGGGCCCGAGCCAATCGCCCGATCCAAATGAAATATTTCATAGCAATTTAGGGACTTAATGAAAAAAGCCCCATTTTATTTTATATGTTACATATGGGGTTTCATTACATGGGAGCAATTTTGTTCCCATGCGTTTTATTGCTGACATTAGTTGTATGTTGATCCAATATTGTTGTAAATCTATGTTATGTTGATTAAATACATTTACTAAATGATAACGTAGCAGCATCCAATCTTCTTTGCGAAGATTAACTGGCCACCTTAATGTTTTTGACAGATACACTAAAACACGATATGTTAAGAAAACACGACATGTCCTGTGCAATAAAATAAAATTTTAAATTAATTTAATACCATTAACAACCTTTCTTTGATACATTTCGAGTCGTCGTCATCGTCCTTTGAACTTTCTAAATTTTAAACTTTTGAATGTTTCTTTCTTTATTTCTTAAGCATGTATTTTACTACATAATTATAATATATTACTACATGTATAATATATTACTTCAAGAATTTTATTTTATTCACCAGTCAGTGTTCAGTCGTCTTAACTAGTCGTGATTTGATGTGTTTGACAAAAACGTCCAGGCGGCCAGTTAATCATAGTTATGAAGGTTTGATGCCGCTACAATGAATGTGCACAAATCCTGTGCCAATGTAAAAATATTATTTATTTTATACCTAGCTGTGAAGTGATAATCGTTTTGTGAAGTGACAAAATTTTTTCTCTAAATTAAACTTACCAGCAGAATTTCGCGAGAAACTGCAAATTTATATTGTAAGTATCATTGCGTAGACAACAACGTGTGGCAACAAAGATATATATATTGTGATGGCAAACTGTAACCGTAGCCGTTTTGCATTTGTTATCGCCATAATGGGAATAGCGATGTTAACAGTTTTCCCCCATTGTCTATAAATTGGACGCCGCGGTAATTTGCTCATCGTACTGTTTTTAAAATGGCTGTTTTATTGTTCTCCCTTTTATTTAAACTGAAATTACTCCTCATTCATTAGGACGGGAGGACGCCGCACACTCCATTTTTATTTTCCATTGTTGGTTTTCAAAATTAAGCTCCAGCAACAATTGCTTTGTTAATAAGGGTCTGACGATTAATTTGCTTTATTTTTTCTCGTTCCGAAGAAACAAGGAAGACTTCAGAGGACATTAGTCGTTTTAAGTCTTTTGTTCTAAGTAATAGCTACTGCCGGCGGTTTCGTCCACATGGACCAATTTATTTACTTTTACACAATAAATAAATAAAACACGATTCAGTAAGAAAAACCATTTTAAAATCTGTTTAAAATTAAAGCTGTTGTTACAATACTCCTAAAATATTGACGGGAATTATTGGTATACCTGTACATAGGCAGATTTAGTACAAGGTACAAGCTATTACATTAAACTTTGGTCCTCTCAATGTTTGGATATTAAAACCGTTAATTGGATATTAAGTATTAACAAAATCCATACTTTGTAATTTGACTAATTTTTGGGTTGAATTTAATCACCCGTACTTAAAGATAAATCTACCTGTCAAATGAAAGGTACCTATTTAGGCTCTTCGGGGATCATTAACAAAGACTCTGCGGTGCCGACCTCCGAAAAATTGTTTGTATTTCGAGTTGTTTACTCTTTACACGTAGAAAATGTAATGGTAATTTGTTAAGGGATTAATGTTTGAGCCCGTTTATGAGAGCGTGATGCGGCCATATTTGTTTGTTGCTACGGCATCTGTCAAGCTCAACTGGCGACAAAACAAACGGACGACGGATAAATTGCCCATCATATATATTGATGCGTGACACGGACGCGTTTTATTATTTATCAGCATGACTGCAACATTTTTTGCAACGGACGATGGAAATATTTTAAAGCCTGTGTGGTACTTACACATACTGGGAAATTATTTGTACAACTAGTAAGTCAGTTTGTTTATATTATTAGCAAGGACGACGGGTAAAAACCAAAAAGCTGCACCATTACAGTAGAGAAAATTATACCTGATATACTTAGTACCTAAATAAAATTAAACATGAGAAATATTTAATTTTATTTAAACGGCTCCGCTAGGAAAACAGTGGTAAGTGGTAGGCGTGACTTGCAACCTTTTACCTATTTGCTGTGGTTACTTTACAAGTCAGCAACTTCTATTTGTGCGTGGTGGAATTATCGCGACTTGTAGCTTTGAATTCTTACTGCTATATTAAATCAATTGCATTCAAATCTAACAAAGAAGTTAATACAATACATTTTTTTAATAAAATAATTAAGATAAATGTGTCTATTTCTCATCTAAAATTCGATATCATCCTATCTAGTAAAAAGTACAATGGGATAAACACTTTACCTCATTATACTTTTACTTCATTCTACTCTCTCTACGCCTCATTTCCTCCCATCCTATCCTGCCTAAGAAAGAGTTCACCGTTATACCTCCTATTCCCCTTTCTTCCGGCGGCGAAATTAGAAGCGATTTCAGGAAATTATTGCTGTGATCTTTACCTCTGACATTAAAGTAATATTGAAAACAATAAGACAAATTGTTCACATTAATATCAAAGTTTAATTAAATTTGTTGAAATGTTTTATATACACATATAAATGCCGGTATACACATATAAATCTTCAAGTCAGGTCATTCTTTTACAAAAAGACAACAATTACCACTTTCGACAAGCTCTAAATCCATAGGCCAGGATGTAGATTCTGGCCTATGGAATCCAAAAATACACAATAGCTGTAGAGCTATTGTGTATTTTTGGAATTGATAGGAACCTATAAATATTCCTATAAAATTCCATTTCACGAACCGTCTTACACCGCGAACCCGTTCGTTGTCGAACGAATCCCACGAGATCTTTCCGATATTCTACGACATGCTTTCACATGTCGGTAGCACAGCCGCATCCCTTCTGTTGTTACAGGTGTTCACTTACCACTAAGTGGCCTGCATGTCTGATTGCCTCCCTTTTTTATAAAAAAATCTATCGAGAACTAGATAGTAAAGGATTGCATTGGTTACGAGCAAAGTCCGTAAGCATGTTAGTCTACTAAACTGGTAGTGCTTACACTACTCGGGTAAAGTCGATATTGCAGATAGCTTTTGGGGCAGACTCCGCTAAGAGTAACAATCTGCTGACTTTTGGTCGGTATAATGAAGACCATCTAGACATTAATAAATCATTGGTCAATGTCCAATACGTCCAATATACGTCCAATATGTCCAATACGGCAATGTCCATTTCTTAGCGAACATTGTCCAATTTTAAGAGGGCATTGTTAATGTTGCCTAAGTCTTTATGGACAAAGATAAAAATTGTGCTCGCACGATATATCAAAACATTTGCAGAACCATGGTGACATTGAACGGACGAAACGTGATGAACAAGGCATGCTAGTTGCCTGGATAACAATAATAACAACACGATGACAAAAATAGTAAATATGCAGAACGGTGATGCTTATTATTAACAACTTATTGTGATTATTAGCTCATCATTGTATTATTAACAAGGGCAAACCGACAATCGACTGATTCGGGCGAGGGTGACCATTCATAAAATAACTCTTAGTACTATTATAAGTCCACGAAAATATTGACGAAACATAAACCTGAATCGTTTTTCCGTACCCCCTAGTAACACGTTGTCCACGAAGAGTTCAACTTCAAATTGAATAATAATGGTCGCAAAGAAATAGTAGATTTACATTGCCTAACACTAGTTG
This sequence comes from Sesia apiformis, assembly GCA_914767545.1. NCBI lineage: Eukaryota > Metazoa > Arthropoda > Insecta > Lepidoptera > Sesiidae > Sesia > Sesia apiformis. The sequence goes on from OU611955.1 coordinate 11,843,132, forward strand.
GATAGTGTCGACATTGCCGTGATTAAACTGGACAAGGAAAGGAGATTAAAATCTGTTTAAAATTTTAAAGATTAGAAAACGAATACAGCGAAGCGATATACAGTGTCGGCATTCCTGAACAGGTGTTTCTCTGTTACTTGCAACGCATTGATAGGATTACTAAAAATGCGTTAAAGAGGAAAAGCAATACAGATTCCCGCTTTAATGATGATGGATGTCCTAATTTATAAAGATCATTGTATCATGGCTACGTACGCCATAGTAACTGTTCTGCCTTCCAAATGTTCGCGTTATTAAAAATAAAAGTTTGTTACGGCGCTACTGTGTAAGTTACATTGAAACTTTACGCGGCACGCAATAATGAACGTTCGCTCTAAAATTTTCCTAATAATAACTTTGGGAACAATTGGCGTGAACTTGCTCTTAGAACGTCAACTGAGATTTTTCGAATTATATGAATCTATGATGAAACTGAATAAGTTATTATGTGAGAAATTAACAGTTTTTAATTATTTTAAGTAAGTATAGAATTAAAGGTATCTCTGTTATATGAAAAATGATTGTAGGTACTATAACAACATTGTCTACCTATAGCAAACAGTTGTTGTTTATCAATTGAACACCAAATATACTAAATGAGCAGGTAATCACGATCAATAAAACAAGCTATTTTAAATAACTAAAATAAACAATTTTTAATTACTGAGAATGTCATCACAATGTCGAAATAGGAGAGCGCGCGACTCCTATTTCATTGTTGTCACCGGAGAACCTAAACCCCTAACCTACCTTTAAATTTGCTGCCATCGATTCGATCGATCGATTTGCCATCTATTCTCGATCAGTACTGTTTGCTGCCCATTTAATTGTGTCTCTTTCATAAGGACAAATTTTATGATTCTATATCATGCAAGAATTTTCCGGGTCATTACTTGCCTGTAAATACAACTCAATAGAAACCAGGATACAATATTACCAGCAAATAGCTGCGGTGATATCTTGATTGTCATCATAATCTCCATCACATCCGTATGCAAATTAAATCAATGTCTGTATAAAGGGCGATGGTAAACTCTTGATTCCATAGCTCCGCACGCAATGCCGCCATAAACTTACAACTACGGAACTAAAATTTCAACGCAACTTTATTTTTATCAAAGGAAGTCGTTAGACGGTATCTGAACCACCTCGCACATATTAACATACATAATTATAGGTAGTTTAACAACTGGAGCTCTGCCAACATGAACCGACTTATATTATATGAGTATTACTGTTTTTAGGTTTCCGTTAGAGGGGAAACAATGTGTTCTCGCCTGGATCTATGTAATTTCGGCGAAACGTTCCGTCTTTATTTATGTTATCGGAGTTCTGTAACCGTTTCGGCTCGAAACTAGAACGTATTTCATTTCTGCGGAAGATGGTAACGGTATTTTATAGTAGGTCGTCATTATTCACTAAATACTCGCTTATAAAATGAATAATTAATTATCTGTAGAATTCTAAATGAAACGACAATTAGGTAATAGGACATCCCTTAGAATTTTCTTTGCCTATTAGTCTTTTAGAGCGGTGATAGCCGTGATCACCCCTATCCTCAACAAGAAATATCACTATCTCGACGTTGAAAGAAAATATTGTAAAGAGACCAGTATGTTCCAAAATTTAAAAAAAGTCTGGAGTACATGTATATATTCGCCAATTCGTAATGGGCCCGCGTGGTGAATTATGCGCTCTGCAGTGAAACGTTTAAAAGGCTGACACCGTTACACTTTTTTTAAGCTGAAATCATTCTTATATCTTAACGAAGAGGTATTAAAAAAGAAAGTCTATCTAGATCTAAAGGAAATATAAATGTGAGATGACATCTTCAGAACGAGTTTCAAACAGTTTCCACGAAGCAATATTTAATTTCCCTAAGGGTTGAAGCAATGTCAATTGTACGAGTAGGTATAGGAATTGAACAGGTGTAAGTTGAAACAACAGCCGAAAACGTGTCAAACAATATAAAAATAAACTTTGATTAGATATTGATTTTAACATTATAGAATTCTCTTATAATTAGTTACGACAGTTAGCTACCAGTATTACTCGTAATACGAAGTTAACATACTTTTTGTAGCTAATAATTTTCCCACGAAACAATTTTATTTTGAAAAATTCGCTATTGTAAAATAATATTTTTAGATTTATCTGTAAAAAAAATATTTTCACATAATAATATCTGTTATGTTTACAAGTAAATGAAAATAATTAAGTCGGCGGATTTTTTCTGCGAGTAGGTAGGCCGTTGTAGGACAAAACAAAGAGACTATATTTCCCTTTATTGTCAAGTACAAGGGCACTGTAGCTGACACTTCGATTTAGTACCGACCCTTGGTTTGATAAAAGTCCTTTCACCGGGCCCACCCATTATTTAAGTATAAACAGCAAACGCAAGCCTATTTCAATATAAATTAGTTCTGTCTGAAGTACGATTTATTTTATTTGTATGAAGAAATAGAAAATCGCTGTATGAAAAGTAAAACTCTAGTCATTTTCAATATGGATTGAGACAGAAACATAATATGTGTGCAGTAATAATGAAACTGTAAAGAGATTGTTTTGATTCAGATTCAGATAAATGTATTTATTCGTGGCCACCACGTCCTGCCCTAGGGGGATATGGATTTGTAATGAAAATATACTCGTTGAAAGTCCATAAACTTTAAAATAGATATAGACGTAACGCCTCCTCTTAATGAAACTATGCCAATTGAGTGTCAGTACACGCCTCATATGTAATAACATTATACCGATCGCTTCCCTTACATTACACATTCCATCACACAAAGTTTTTAAACACTCTATTTAAGTTTTTAAACGTCTATACTCTTAAAAAGTCATAGTAATCTAAAATTTAGATAACATTATTGTTCTTAATCAAACCATGTCAAGAGGTAATAAAAAATCAATTATACAATTATTATATATGTCACCCAACCTTATATTATTAATAAATTGGACAGACAAATATTTAAACTATGTTGAATATTGCAATACCATCATTATTTACCTATATTATATAATAAATGATCAAGGAAAAGTTCGTTAAATGTGCAATAGGATATGAAACAGTGAATATTTTTTTTTGTATTGGAAACTGAAAACATAAAAAAACTAGTTAGTGAATGAGATTTTTGTTTCTTGTGTTTATTTTTTTCAAAATGTCAACGCAAATCATAGGTCATTTGAAAATGATTTTAATCATATAAACACTACGCAGGCAAAAGTCAATATTTGTATCTCTAAAGATATATCAATAAAATCTTTCACATGTGTGACAGAAGAACGGAAGGGCCAAATTAATGACTAAATATACTTACATTAAAGTGGAATACGAAACCAGTATGTCACGCGTCAATCTACTTTAACCCTCAACTAGACTTCATAACATTTACTCCTTTAATACTAACTTATTTTGGATAATTATTTTGATTAGAGTACCTAAATACGGAATTTTACTCTTCGATAAACTAAAGCTGTGTCATAATGAATATGATACTTTATTAAGTAAATAATGCTAATGACATTTAATTTCTAGTGACACACCACCATAACATCTTTGTAATTTTAACATACATTTCGCTTAAATTCTTGGAAACACCTAGGTAATATCTAATCAGTTTCATTAATAAACTAATTAGTACTTTATTTGATTAAATATAAGATAATTTATTCATCGAGAATATAACTTATATCAAAATATTTCTATATTCAATTGTTATTCCAATGAAAATGTACAATTTACTTGAATTTATTTCAAACAGGGTTAAATTATGCTTTATTGTACATACCATAATACTTAATTTTCATATTTTATAATATTCTTCGTCCATTTTAAGTCTAAATTTTAATTAAAACATTAATTTTGAATGACCAACTTTATCAATTTTATGACTACGTAAAGTGTTAATATTCTACTAGAAATATAATTAAGAAACTCCTTTGTTATTATAAATACACATTACAGCGAAATAATAAACAAAACAGTAGCATTTTTTATCTGACTGCAGTTTCTTCGCATTCGATTCGAGAAAAGAGAATTGATGCTAAATGTCCCTTTTTGTAACGTAACAAAGAGCTTGAAAAATAGCACGTCTGAGGGGAAGAAGGGAAAGTAAATTCAGCAATTTATGGCTAAGACCCCGAGCCTTATATTTGTTGCAAATGAAGACGCAGCGAGGTGACAATTTGGGAGTGTTGGAACGAAATGACCGTCCCGGGACAAACCGGGGTACTATCGCGGTTCTCAACTTTTATTGATAACCCTTTTGGCACTCCTAAAATGTAGATAGGGTCTCCTGTGTAGCTAGTAGTTGGATACTACTAAAAGCACCTCTACAACCAATCTACTTGTGGAGTAAAAAAATAAAGTTATTAGTAGTCGACTCACAGATATTATATACTTTTTTTACTTAAGAAACTTTATTGTATATTATGGTACAAAAGGTGAGATTAATGCCTTAAGGTATTCTCTACCTTTACTAATCTTTGGGTGAACAGAGAGATACATTGTGAGATGCGATCAGAGGTATAAATATACTTAAAAGACAAACAGTGTGAATAATATACCTTCCAATAAATATACTTGATGGATACATACAATATCATATTATACATATACCCAAATATGTCATAGATATAACTATATATATCATAAAAATACATATATATATTATACATATATCATAGATATACCACATACGAAATACAGGTTACGAAAGTAAGGACAAGTACAACAACATCAAATGTCACTAAAAATATAATGACATTAACTGAAAAAAGGGTATTGTTAAATATGAGATGTTAGAGCATGCTTCTACAATAATTAAACGTAATCTTGAAAAAACTAAATCTTAAGTAAAAAAATCAAATTCATGACTAAAAAGTCCGTAGTGACAATAAAGCTCTTTGCTCTAATAAAACCACACATTTTAAAAACAATTAGGCATGTATTGAATATTTACCCGGGACAAGACTCTATAGCTCAAGGTTCAAATGGCTCTATTTATCATAGAACTGATACAAATGTATCCTTATTTCACTAATGAAGAATACCTCATACCACAAATGCTCTTTTGTTGCGGGAAAACTAAAACGACCGCTAAAACTAAATTGCCACCGGTGCTGAGGCTACATTCCGATCTCTGGTACGGTATGCGACGCTTTATTGAGAGGGGTGTTGTAATTTTAACAACTAGGTTACGTATGAAATGAGAATTCATATGAATTGATTTATTTACTTTTGCGTCATAAAGCAAGATATCAACATATCAAGGCTTAATTTAATAAAGTGTGTATAGAAATGTGTTAAATATAGTTGACATCTCAATAATGTGACGACAGCATGATTGACATTTTAACAATAAATTTAATTGTAAATAAGCTATTAGTTAAAAGTACAAATAATGAGTAACTATAAAAATAAAGTATAATGAGTGAATAGAGTAAAATTACTTATATGACAAGATAATATGCTCCACGCGTAGCTACAAAGAAACGTTATTCAAATAGTCAAAATGTATTTTTTTATATTAATAAATAACACTACACTCAATGGCCTACACCCAAACTAGGATTTCTTGTCGTAGCCACATGCATTGATTGGCAAACACCACCCAGATGCGAAAGAACATTTTCCTTGAAACAAATAAATGTCAAACCGCGAAATAAACCCCGTGACTTAACTTTATTGCACATTATCGTACAAAAGGCGAGCTTAATGCCTTGTGTACGATAATGTAATTGACTGAAACAAACCAATAACTCTAAATACAAATCATTGATCAAAATATGTTCACCCCATGTGAGGAAAGAGATAATATCTACATCTCAATATGTTTTCTACTTCATTTAGTAGAATCGATGTCGACTCCGTTTACTATGCACCACACATTCTATTTGCGAGACATCCTGTTAGGTTTCCAATACATCTGGCCGGTGGTGGCGGGCCAGCGGACCAATGACTCCGTACGTGCGCGAGTTGACAATGTTCCCTCTCACTAAATAGCCTCTAAATGAACGTTTGCTCGGGAAAACTGTTGACTACTTTTTACTTTTCAGACTTCCACTCGGCTCCGTATTCAGTAACAGCAAAATGAGTGTTTGTGTTGCCGGTTTCATTTCTGACAAACAAGTTATACGATACGTTATAATACAGCTACAGCTTTTTCCTAGAGATTCTAGAGCTATATATCACTGAAACGACAAATTTGTAATTGACTAACTAATTTATTTAAGATTAGTTTTCTTTGATATCATTTACAAACTCTGTCCATTAATGGCATGACATTAGCTGAGAAAAGGGATGTCGGTTCCCAAAGATTGTGACTGTAGTGAAATCCTAAAAAAGTAACCTACTTACTTCCTTTTTACTTTATCTTAATGATTGGATGTTTGAAGCAATGAAACATAACATCATGAATTGAATATCAAAAATAAGGTCCCTTTATTCAAATAACGTCACATATATTTTGTTATTGATAGCACCTATCCTATCAATACCATGTGAGCTTCCAGGCAAAGTCTACATGATAGCCTGTCAACATTTAAGAGCCAAAAACACACCGGTGAAGAATCGGGCACAATTTTTCTAGTTTTTATTCTTTCCATTTTATTTTGGATTAATTTATTATATAATAATACAGTTTAAACATAAACTTATAATTAATTTATACACAAGTTATGGTGTCTCTAATTCCTACGTACATAAATATTAACAGTGGGTTGGATACATAATGAAATATTACAGGTACACTTAAAATATAGAGTACAGACTAGGTACATACAAAATATCAATATTAGTAAAATACTCATTGTAATATTTACAAGATGGCTAAAACGTCCTCTCGGAAAATGTCGAAAACGTATCGAAACATCCTCCCATTACCCACCGTACTAGTCGGACCTTACATCTATTGACTTAAATCGTTTTTCACAATGTTAACAACTGCTTTATCTGATAGGAAATCCTTAATTTTTGCTCAGGAAGCTTATAGAGCATATGGCTCAATCAACTGTCATTAAAATGTCAAACGTATGTCGATGGTCAATAGTATAGTTAGGATTATACTTTCTTCACCCAGGTGATATCAGCCAGGTGCACAAAGTGGAATAAGCCATATAAACTGTGTATAGGTCAATACTTAGGAATGGTAATGTGGCATATATTGATATAAAAAATTTAAAAAAGTTCATTTCATTTATTTATTGCAAATTGTAGGTACATTAAAGTTACAATATCTAATGACGTACAACAGCCTGGAAGGGCACAGCAATTCAAAGTAAAAATACATACTTTAAATATTAAATACATTACTAAATTATACATTATTAAATGAATTATTAATTGGCTTAATTATTAATATGTTCCTATTCCTATTTTTTATTAAATTAAGTTTAATGTCAAATTATTCAGTTATACACATGTCAAGAGTAAATTAAATTGGCATGAGAGTCACTGTTTAGTTCATTTAATTAGTAAACTGCTCAATTATTTATTACTTGTATTTATATATGTCAAATACTTGATATTATTTACCATCGAAATACTCTTGCAGTGTGTAAAAACATTTGCCAATTAAATATTTACTTAACTTATTATTAAATGTAGTCAAATTTATTTCGTCTTTTATAGGTTTAGTAAGAATTGAATTATAGATTTTTATACACATTACGCAGGGACTCGAACTAAATATTTTAATTTCACGTCAAAATGAACACCTAAATTTAGGTTTAGGTGTTCATTTTGACATAATTATAACGGCAACTCCATGAGTTGAGATTTATTGTTATGACAGTGCCTTTAATCTCTTTCAATTAAGAGCAACGACTAAATTGCATGATATAGAAACCATATAATGAAATTAATCTATCACATTATAAACACGGTAATTGTGAAATAGCATAATAGCCGCTCTGAAGTTAATAGTTCCGTGAGGCTGTTTGTTCCTAACATTCCTGGCACAGATTTATTTGCCTATTTGAGTCCCGAATGTCCCTACCCGAGGTTCGAATACTGCACACCCCATACAAATTGAAAATCAATGAACCGCGGAATTCAATTTAATATGAAAAGCTATTCATCTTTCAAGTTCCTATAACATTGCTATTACATAAACCGAAAACGTTGTCCTAGCAAACTTCCCCGGTAATAGCTTTTTTGTGAGGAATATTCGTTATATGATAATATTGCCGTTCTAGCGGTCTTTCTTTTTTTAACCAGAAAGGTGCAATTTGCAAAATGTAGTATTAATAAGCAATAAAAGTATGTTGGAGATTTCAAAGAAGTGTCACTCAATCAATTTTGATTAATCCGATACAGATATAGATCGTTAATCCGATCTGTATTTGTACTTCAATGACATGAAAAATCAATCCAATGTAGTTAACTTACGTAATATTTTTTAATTAAATAAAAATTCAAGTTACTTTCAAAGCTTTCAATGAATAATTTTAATAAATAATTTAATTTCTGGGAAGCATACATTCCCTAAGTAGAATAATCACGAGTTTGTTGTAAAATTAATTCCTACCTCTTTGTTACTTCGATATCAGCCTATAAAGTTCTTATGCAGGACCCAGACCTCTTCTAGCTTCGGGACATAGTCCACCATGTCGCCCCAGTGCGATACACTAAAGCGCAGGAGCGCTAAGAGGTACCTATTTTGGACTCTCGTTCGTAAGGTAGTGAATTCAAATCCCGACTCCCGCCTTCTAGCTCGGCGGCGAAGAAAAACCGCCTTATGGATACCTCCAACACCAGGGGATATGCGGGTGCACCTCCAACCTTGCAAAATCCTATTCACAGCTATCTTGAAGAACCCCATATCGTAATTTAATGGAAAGACCTCTTGAGGCATTGAATTTACCGCGATGTGGAAATAAACGGGGAGAAAAGTATGGAAACACAGACATAATTTATAACAGTTAGCTCACAGCCGGCTCCCAAAATTTGCTTCGTAAATAAGACTCGGTACGGAAAAAATATGTCCCTTCCTGCCCTCTTTGACAGATTATATTTTTCAGACTGAATCTGCCACTTGTCACTCATTGTTTTGAAGTTTATTATTTTCCTTTTTTTACACGTCAATGTTTGACCTAAAATCAATTTTCATTACAGTCAATTTTAATTTAGAGTAAAAAACAGATAGAATAACAAGTCACCTATAATATTATCCTATATATCACCTATAATATTAATTCAGCAGGCAATAAGAAATTATTGAAAGTTAGAAGAACATATTGCGATCCAAAAGTTCCCGGACTGATGCTCTGGAATACGGAAAATTCAATTTTGTAATGTAATGTGAATGTAATGATTGTAACTGCGTTCATGCAAATTTACTTTTACACATTACCTATAATTAATTTATTTATATATTTTTGCAGCATACTATCTTTAGTTATTGTATATATATATGTCTGTATGTTTGACTCATTACAACATTATTACCTATACCAATTTGGCCAATGATTTTGCAGTGCGTGTAGTAGAGAGCAGTGACGACAATAGGGCAGATCATTACCTCGCACGACGCATTAGACTAGCAAGGTAATGGATCCAGTACCAAAATATATGCTATAGCGACTAACTTTGTCCAGCACACTCAATATATATATATGTACATTGAGCATGATGTTTTTAAGTTTAGTTTTAATTCTAGATTTCAGTGTTTTGGGTAAAATGAAATATTTTGTTTTCGGTTAATAATTTTTACATTTAGCCATAGTCAAATAGTTTCTAAGAAACTTCGAGTATGAAGCGTAACGCTCAAAGAAACAAGTAAAGTCCTTTCTGTATGTCATTTTCATTTATAATGTCTGTATTGAATACATAAAACAAGATTTTCAATGTCAATCCAATGTCAACTGAGGTGATCAAAGAATCCCTTGAATATGCCCGATTTGTTTTAACGTGAGTGACAACTCCAAAAACATCATAAGCTGGCCAACTGGTTAGCCAATTCATAGTTTGTTGCGAATCTGAGCCTCTACTACTAACTGAAAATTTGACATTTAACAGTTGAAACTTTCACGTTTATGGTAAGCGGGTTATGGTTTGAATTCTAGCTCGCACGGTATACTGATTTTTGCAGTTAGCAAAAAGAAAATGTTTTTTTTATGTAATAGATGGCAGAGGATCGAGCAGGCCTCATAATGGTAAATGGTCAACGCCGCCCATAGACACCTGCAAAACACCACGGGGCATGTGAGTGAGCTGCCGACTTTGTAGAGTCCTTTTCACAGTTCTCTCGAAGAGCCCCATGTCGTAACTTAATAGAAAAACCTCGGTTGGCAGTTCCTTGTACAATTTGTGGGTTCGCATTATAAAGTGTCTTCTGACCACACTGTACGGATGGACTCATTGTCAATGATGAAAATCATGTCAAAGAAGAATTTATTGAAGCGGTTATTAAATAAAAAAATATCCCTGTGTTAGACAGCTGATACATATATTGTTTTAGGGAGATTTTATAGAAATCTACATGTTGCAGAGTTCACAATTTTTGGTACACAAATTCGGAAAGATTTTACTAAATCTGGACTATAGATTGACAGAAAAGTAGTTTGGGTAATATATATCGGATAAGCTCGAAGATAAATTAAATCGGTTGAGTAGTTCCATAATTATATGTCGTTAAATAGCGTATGTGACGCTCTACAGCTTTTGTTAAATACTTTTCTAAATAATATCGAAATTCCTTCCGGCTATCATCGCTATCCGGCTACCAACGCTGTCATCGACCATTTTTGTTTTTCTAACGTTACCCTGTCAACGAGATCTAATTGACTCAAGTTTATTTCCTCGTCCAAGTAACATATTTATCTACTTTCTCCATAATGGAAGTATTTGTAACGTCATTCGCCTACATTACGGTTATTTACAGATCCGTAATTACATTTCTTCAACAACAAATGCCATATCAAAATACCTTTGAACGAATTTTACTTAGATTACATGTTTTGAAAGATAAAAGAGCTCATGTGTTTCCGTCGTATCGGGCAAAGCCTGCTCGGCAATATCCACTTAATTAAATGTCATATTATTCTGTCAAGTCGGGACGGCGTCGCTCTTGTCACGCCCTTTTGATATTCAAGGCATGAACAGTGAGGCAATTAAACGCCTATAATTACTATGTTAATTACAGACACTGTTCTTGTTTCTCATCTCCCCATGTCAGTTTCGTTGTTATATCATAAACATAAATTCGCTCCAAAGTTAATACTAATTAACGAGTGAGAATGATTACAGAGCAACTATTTGTATTGCAACTGAAGAATTTTAGGCTTTATGAGTTAAAGGTTTATGTTTATAAAATAAGCCTGTCTAGGCTGACTTAATCTCAGTACTTAAGGCGCGGTTTTGTAACAATTTCAATGTTTTCAGGTTACGAACTCTGGGGGAAGACGTGAAATTATGTAATGACTAATGGTAACTGTGGAAGCTGTGTGAAGGTATATAATGCTTCGAATAAAATGAAACTCTCTTATAAGTAAATTATAATTATCTATGAGTAAAATTTTGGGAAAGCTCACAGACAATTATAGTGACCGGAAAATCATATTTCACCAAGTCCGAGTATCGCTAATCAGTGAAAACGATCAGAGATACTCGGCACACTTAATTGCCGATTAGTGATAATCGTTATGTAACAAATCGTAACTTTATTCGCAGGTCGTGGAAATAGACCCTGACATTAAAATATTTACATACTTGTAATATTCTAATTTCTAAAGGACAACTAAAAGACGTTTAATTTATCACATAAATGAATGAACAGAAAGAAATCTCTCGAGACCCTCTATATTCAACATAGGCATATTCTCTATATTCAGCAGTAGAGTTGTCTCTCACATCAGTCTTGAGATGGATAATAACATATCAATCTGTGTCTGTCGACACAGACTGATGTGTTATTATCCAATAAACAAAATATTTACCAAACACTACCACGTAAATTACAATGCTAATCTAAGTCTAAGCCATTTCTCACTTCTCCATCCTAGAGAGATAAGCCAAGTGACACATGCATTGTGTATTATGATTCATAACAAAGTTAGTTTAAACCAAGCCGAGGACGTTGTTACTATACGGTATAAATCAAGACACGGGATTGTACATCGTACGGCAACTTAATCTCACCTGCAGTGTGCGAGCCACACCACAATAATACGTCAGGTTATATTACGTCGTTTATTACAACCTCTACACTTGCTGTATTAATTTGTAATAATTTATTTAGCAATTCATTACGGATATTCGTTGAATATGCCTACACTAGCCTGCGACTTCATTTATGTGTTTTTTTTTTGTCGGATTGGCTAAATTCTTGTGGCCCTAATGGTCTTTCAAGAGTCGCCGGACTTATATAGTTTAGGGCGAGCGCAGATGGCGCTCAGCCAGGAGCGAAGGCTGTGTGCAGCAACGAGCCTAAGGGCTCCCCCGCCGGTAGACCGGGGGAAGGAACGGACCTCGGCTTAGGGCGTTGCGTTGGGAGGGTACCGTGAGATCGCAAGTCGGTGAGAAATTACGTGGAAATTAATAAAACTATCGCTGTTATACTCAGAATTTTTTAATCATGGGAGTTTGACCGTGTTGGCTTATCTGTATATATTGAAGTTATCTAGCTTTTCTTTATAGATGTTAAAGAACAATAGTAAGGCTGTCTTTGAAATTTCCTCTTTACTGCGGGTCCCGAAATACATGTAAAGACAAACACAAACCTTCCAACGGTCCCCAACGAACATTTATATTTTACCGACAAGGAAGACATCAGGAAGTTTTCGCACAACAGGTAGAATCAATCAGTCGTCAAACATTAATAGCATATTAACTGTTAAAATAAAACATATATATTTTTAAAAGTATAAACTTAAAAATTAATACAACGTACATATTCAATAATTTACATAACACTACTGTTTTTGAACCTTGTTTCGAGCAACTACAGTACTACGTATTAATTCACATTTCATACACGCTCCTTGTAAAGGTAGATGGGAAACTCTAGTCCTATTCGATGCCACGACATCTACGATGAGTTGCAGGATTTCAACAAGGAGCATTGTCACTTTTACACACGTAAGCGCGCTGCGCTCACGCACATGCTCTCACACTCTCACGGGCACTCTCTCTCTCTCACACACACACACATATACACACACATTCATACACATAATAGTACTCGCCATCAGCTTCCGTGTACTTACCGGTGTATTATCCGCGTACCTATCGGTCCCTGCGACACAGGCATGCCTTGTGCCAGTACTGGAGCGTCATTAATTTTCTGGCTAGCAAGTGCTTATTGTGTATTATTATTATAGTGCTTATTATTATAGCAAGTGCCTTACTAATTTGTTCATAGTGTCCCTTTCAACTTAGTGATCTTGTGTTTGGCTTGGAATTCCAAATTCAAATTCATTTCAATTTAAAGCTATGCATTTTTTTTTCAAAATCAGTTTCAAGTTTTTTTTTCCGTCAAACGACTTTTGCTTAGATATCGTTGTGTTTACGACCATGGAAAAGTTAAGAATTCGCGTTATTTTTCAATATGAGTTCCATCGTGGCACCAACGCAGTGCAGACGGCACGCAATATCAACGATGTGTACATGTGTACGGACCAAACACCGCAAACGAACTCACGGTGCGTTTTTGGTTAGATCGTTTACGTTCTGGAAATTTCGACCTCTAGAACAACCCCCTGGACGACCGGAGACTAAAGTCGATAATGACAAATTGAAAGCAATAGTGGAAGCGGATTCTCTTCAAAACACGTCTGCCTTAGCAGCAGCCTGTGGCGTAAATGACAACACGATATTGATTCATTTGCGTCAAATCCGGAAGGGAAGAAAGACGTATGAGCTTAATGAAAGTCAGCTGTAAACACTTGTCGAACCTTGCCTTACTTTGCTGAACCTGTACAAAAATAATGGGATTCTGAATCGTATTGTCACTTGTGATGAGAAGTGGATCCTATATGATAATCGTAAACGTTCTTCACAATGCTTGGAAATAGTAGACACAGCCAAATCCATCCAACGCTTTGGCGTGATAACGCTTGCTCACATTCTGCACGACAGATAGTCTCAAAGTTACAGGAGCTTCGACTGGAACCTCTCCGTTACCTACCCTACTTGATTTCTATTTTTTCGGTTTTTGGATAACTTTTTACAAGAAAAAATGAAGCTCCGATGAGGTTATGAAAACCGCCTTCAGAGAATTCATCGAATTCCGTCCGCGGGAGTTTTATAGCAGAGGCATCAATCACCATCCATTAAAATGACAAAAGTGTATTGATAATAATGGACAATACTTACTTAGATTAATTAAATACATAATTTTCATCCAAAAAATATTTGAATTTTTTCATACAGGTAGGCAATTTCATAGGTAAGGACCATATAATAGGGGTTAAAGTATGAAATTGCCGTTTTATAGTAATAGATACTTTGAATTGACATAATACCTTCATGGTGTGAGATTTTCGAGTGAAACTTTTTTCACATGATACCTATGAGGTTCTTGTTTTAAAAAATGTGCAACATTCGATTTTCTACTTTCAATTGTTTTTTTTATTCAGCTTAGACGGGAAAGATGGATACTTCGAAAATCCGAGTAATCTTTGAATACGAAATCCGACGCGGAACTAACGCGGCAGAAACCGCTCGCAATATCAATGCTGCGTTTGGAGAGGAGACTGCTAATGAAAGAACCGTGCGTTTTTGGTTTAAACGCTTTCGTAATGGAAACTTCGACTTGAAGAACGAACCAAGTGGAAGACCGCCCACACAGGTGAATAACGCTGAATTGAAAGAGATGGTGGAAGCCGATCCGAGTCAAACTACCCAGGAATTAGGGGCATGGTTTAATGTTACCTTACCTACAATATTGACTCATTTGCATCAAATTAATAAGATAAAAAAATATGAAAAATGGGTGCCTCATGATTTGACTGATCTCCAGAAAGAAACGCGTGTTGAAATTTGCGTTGCCTTGTTGAATCGGTACAGAAATGAAGGAATATTGGATCGAATTGTGACATGTGACGAAAAGTGGATTCTTTATGATAACCGAAAGCGAAAAATGCAATGGCTGACCCCAGGTCAAACGCAGCAACAGTGCCCTAAGGCAAAGCTTACCAATAAAAAGGTAATGGTAACTGTTTGGTGGTCTATTCATGGTGTTACTCACTATAGCTTTCTCAGGTCTGGTCAAGCAATAACAGCAGATGTTTACTGTGCCGAACTTCGAACAATGATGGCGAAACTAGCAGTGATACAGCCCCGACTCGTGAATCGATCTTCACCGTTATTGCTCCATGATAACGCAAGACCTCACACTGCACGAGAAACCGTTGTAACTCTACAGGAGCTGCAGTTAGAAACCATACGTCATCCTCCGTACTCGCCAGACCTTGCTCCAACGGACTACCATTTTTTTCGTGATTTGGACAATTTTTTACGTGGTAAAAAATTTTCTTCCCAAGAGGCAGTACAAAATGCTTTCACACAGTTTGTCGAATCTACATCCCCAAAGTTCTATCGCAAAGGCATAAATAAATTTCCGATTGGATGGCAACAATGTATAGATAATGAGGGTAAATATTTTGATTAAATAAATATGTTACATTTTAGAAAAAAACGAGTTTTAATTTTTCAGCACAAATCGGCAATTTCATACTTTAACCCCTAATATTATACTCGTACTTGACTGAATAAAGCCTTTACAGAGTTACATTATATTATTAATCTAATTTTGTAATGAATTTATTGAAATTGAAAAATCCTTTTAAATGTACGTTTATCTACCCTAGTTGTCATACAATAAGCCATACAATATATCAATTTCAAAAGCAGTCAGGTGCCGTATTGGACAATGGGCAGCGAAGCGACAAACATATAATCGATATGTCCAAGCAAATTGTCTTGGTGTTGCTGATGTCTGCATTGGTGCTGGACAATTTTCCTGCTCTGCCGACCTAGCAAACCTCAATGATTGCGTATCAACTTTAATTGTGTCCATAGCCAGCTCGTCATTGTTACAGAGAATGCTATCGAAGCGTAATAGGGACCGGCGCGCTGCAGGATTTATATTATTAATATCACTGCATGCCTACATACCAGGACTACTTGTATGCGTGTTCTTGTACTAGGGTTCATACATACCGTTCACGTATAACATATACGCAATTAGTATTTTCAAATTAAATTCCAGTTTATACAGCAATAATAACGTTATTGCTGTATAAAACAACACAGCAATAATAATAACAACACCGATTCTTTTTGCATCGACACAAACCCATGCAGTCGTGATTCGTTGTAAAAATGAATTACGCCTAATGAGTGGTAGTTCTTAACTACGAAGTCATTTACCACGAAGTCAATTACCACGGAGCGCTTACCACGAAGTCTATTTAGCACGAAATAGAGTAGTGTGTAATGAGTAGTGACCACGAAGTCATGAGTAGTGAGTAGGGTCGGGTTAGGTTAGATTCGATTTGTCATGATCATGATAGATATTCGCGGTAATTCATGTACCCAAATCCACCCAATGTCATAATGTTGACCATGTCAAAAGTAAAAAAAAAAAACCAATCTATTGGGTCCTCAAACCAAAACTGAAAAGGATATAATTTACAAATTTCAAAATAAGAGTGCATATAAACGATTTATTTCCGTTTCACTCCAATAAAACCGATATTTAATCCGTTCTGTTACTGAAACGTATTTAAATTTTTAATGTTTACATTTTATATGGAGAGAGGTAAATACTCCGGTTTAGAATTAAATTTTCACTTTGATATACCATACCGTCTTGCGGATATTTTGATGTAGTTATTGTTCCAGAGTTTTATTTCAGTACATATGTCATTGCAAACTTAAATAATCTTTATCGTAAACTTTATTAACCGGTATTTTAAAACCGATTCTAACGTTTTGAAAGCAACTAATTTACCAAGATCCTTTACATTTCGCAGCGGTGCAAATAAATTCCCGTAAAGTAAGCATCGTATGCTTAACTTTAACCTCAACGTGACAATTTAAAGTCACTACTTAAGTCTTAACTTCGTTTATACTTTTTGTTACTCAGTCCTTTATTTAAAGCCAACAACTGCAAGAGTTGCAATGGAATCAAGATATTTTTATCTACTTTTACTTTATGAATAAATTAATACCTACCTCTATTATCATTAACTTAATTGAATCATGTTATGACATGGTATGTTTATGACGAGAAATATCTCTTGTGGCTGGAGATATTGGGGGAGGCGTCAAGGAAGAACTGCTCCACATTCATGATATCTTCCCTTTTTTATACATTTTCCCCGCATCTACTCAACTAGTATTATTAGGAGGATAAAAAAAAAATTATGTATTGTCTTATCAGACAAATACACTTTGACATTTTTATCGAAAAAACAAGTTAAAATTTACATTATAACAGTATTAAAAATTAATCTTACACTAACTTACACCTACCTGTGGCAGATTACTACGACATCCTTAGTTTGGATCTCTACAGACATTTATTTAAGTTTATATCCTATTGTAAACACAAAATAATATGCATGATTAAATAAGAGAAGAGCAACCTTGTCTCCTTTGTAGATCCCTTCAACAAACCCGGTAAAGAGAGACTGAACACAAAATAAAGATAATAATAATACATACATGGAGTAATAAATATATACCTACAAAAATTAAATACATAGATAAATGCTACATGTTATACCTACGCAAAAATATACACATATACATACACATTGTACAACATAAACTTTTGATAGACAACATAAGTTTATGATAAAGTCAATTTCGTATCGATTGATTGTTAGACGATTCATAAATGACAATGATATTGGTTTACCTTATTTATAATATCAAATCGACGAAAATATCAATCGATCAACTCTATTTCTTGATGAGTTACGGTATGATAGGGTAGTGCTGTCGATCAACGTGAATTAATTGCTCAATGTTTGTCGCATGAGGACGGTGTGATTACTTGCTAAGCTAAGAATTAATTTCGTGTTTCATTTTCGACACTATAATGAGAATAGTCTATATATATGTATATATATAATACTCCATACATATAATAAAATCGTCTGTAGATTTAATACTTTTGTAAGAAATATTGCATTGTACACTACGAATGATATAGAGCCCAAATCAACAATTTTTATTGCATTGTACATTACGAATGTTATAGAGCCCAAATCACCAATTTTTATTGCATTGTACACTACGAATGATATAGAGCCCAAATCAACAATTTTTATTTCATTGTATACTACGAATGACATAGAGCCCAAATCAACAATTTTTATTGCATTGTACACTACGAATGATATAGAGCCCAAACAAATATTTTTTATTGCATTGTACACTACGAATGATATAGAGCCCAAATCAACATTTTTTGGAATTTGGACAGCTGTCTGTCTGAATTTGCATTACGGAGAGACCACTGAACATATTTTAATAAAATTAGGTATAGTTAGTTATAGCTTATGTGGTGGGTTAACATTTATGGTACTTTTTGTCCTGATCCATTACAAAGTTCCAGCGGGAATATTTCTAACGCGCATCTAGTCGCAGACACTGCTAGTTATGTAATAACTAACTTATTCCATATTTATTGTGTCTAGTTTTCTAAGATTAACAATGTTAGTGTTCTTATGAAAGCAGCGAGGATGTGATTACGCTTCTCATAATAATCTCCCTCGCCTCATATTACTACTAGCTGCGTTGTCTCACAATATATGTATATTAATACATAATACTTTATTTTTTCATTTCTCGCCAACGTGAATACGTATATAGCGGGTCATAATTTAATTTGTTTTAATATTTTGGTATATAGTCAAATAATTACCGCTGCGCCAGAATTATTCGAATGCAGGCTTAAAAGGAGTATAATACAGGTACAGGATATCACGCTGATTTTTATTATATACTATTGTGTAAGATTTACTTCACAATGAATAATAAGCAAAACTTCCTAGAAAATTACTCTATATTGTCGACTAAAATTGTCAACCAACAAAAAAATGTCGTGTCAATAGACAAAACATATGAAGTATTATTATTGCTCTATTTCAATCAGGGGCCTTACCACAATTCCTTATAGCAGTATTATTTTAACCTTATTTCTCAATTTCGTACCACGGCGTCCTTAATGTAAGCTTATATTAGTAATGTTTTACTAAGAAGTTTTGGTGACGTCACGTAGCTTACTGTAGTGCAAATTGGAATGTTGTATGAAAGAAATGGCGTTATACAGTTCATATAGCGTTATCTCGTTTTGTTTTTTAGCAGGGAATAGACAAATAATTAAAATCATTCGTTCTTTCGCAGCACTAAGCATTAATATTTTGGTGGAGGTCATGGTACGAATATGAGTAATGTTATTTTAGGCCTGAAATAAAACGTTCCTGCAACAATATTGTTTTGTAAAAGATGGTGGTAAGGCCCCTGGTTTGCTAGATAAGTACGTCAGTTTCAAGCGGCAAAACTTGTCAGGTTGATTTAATCAATTTTGTCAATCGACAGTATCGATTGGTTGGCGATCACAAAAAACTATCTTTGGAAAATTGTTTATTCAAATGTCTATTCAAAATCGAAAATATTCTGTGTATCAGCAGTTTATGCATTAGCTTGATATTGTTTAATCGCAGGGGTAACGATCGACAAAAATTGTGCATATTTGTAAGTTCGTTCTTTGCATACTTTGTTCTTAATTTTGTACAATGTTTCAGCTGCAAAGACATACTTGTACATAAACTTAGGCTGCAATATTTAGAAAGATACTCTGTAACCGTATTGCTCTTTCACAACACCCAGTAACAATATCGTGTGTACACGGTGCGGGGGATGAGAGATTCAGTTGTCATCGTTGTTGTAGAAATGATGAAAGATCGGAATTACATTCAGTATCCACATTCGATGATTAAAAAAAAATAATGTAATGATTAAAAAAAAAAAAATTTCTTAATAACTCAAGTGACAAATAAAATCAATTAGTCACCCCATGACCACGTCCACTGCAAAGTGTTCGAAACGTCGGGATATAAATAATGTTAAATATACGCGATTTAAACCGTTGAAAGTTGTTTAATTGCTATCCACATTCGAGTTTAAAGTCATTACGGCCCGTCGCGTCTACTTGTTTACAGGGAGGGGGTTTTTAGGAAAAAACTAATAAAATAAACATATTAAGATCGTAAACGTGTTTGAAATACAGGGACAATAATGTTGACTTTCTTTTCAACAGAAAACCTTCAGTTAAAAGTGATTAAGATACGAGTATCTGTGGATAATGGTATTACACCATAATGGTTTTAGTTTATTCTCTAAAAGTTTTTACTAATTAATTATACGAGTACACTGTAATACACTGTACTATGCAATCTGTGACTGAATCATGTCATGTCGTTTTATTAATATTCAATTTAAAAATAAATTGGGCAAGATTAATACAATTACGACCTGTAAATTTTAATTAATTTCCCCCTTTAAATTAATCCATTTAACAATTTAATTTATTAACTTATAGACTAAAAGGAATTATAAAATGTACGTATTGTTTGTATAAACCTTAAACCTTTCGACCACGAAGCCTTTACAATTTTGATATTTGTTTTCTTTCACGTTCATAAATAATAAAGTTTCAAATTTCGGCGCGGTTGTTTATGAAAGCTCACCAATTCGTTACTTTATTTGTTTAATAAAGCTCGAACGAGCGCCGCCTGTATACATTGGGATATAAATTACCTTTAATTTAGGTGAACGTCCAGAAAATATGATGATGTAAAGTTTCATCAAGCGTTAATAAAGCACCGGCTGCGAGGCGGCGGCGCGTTGATAATTTTAATAATAATTTCTTAGTATAAATAATAATGTACGTTTAGGATACCTTAATTTCAATTACAAAAACTAATGAAGAAAGAAATTATTTCCATTATAATATTTATTATGGCTTCACATTTATACCATTCATAATATTTGTTGCCTTACACTTTCCGTAGATTTTTTGGGTTTCATTTCCAAAGAGTCCAACGAAGTTCCATTGTTGTCGGAACAATGTCTGTCCGTCGTGTAGAAGCTGCTAGCTCGTGGACGATATAGAAAATAAGGAAATGAAATTTTAACAGTTTACGTACACTCACCAACAGGTCAACATATATATACCCATCGATACCTTATACCAGTGATGGGCACACTACGGTTAACGGGTTTTTATTATCCGGCCCGCCAATAAACAAAAACGTAACTTTAAAAACCAATTTGGAAATATTTAAAGATTAATAAAAAACTTAATATTATGTTTTATTTATTTATTTTGGCACACTATAAATTTTAATTTTTCAATACGGTCCGCCACTGAAAAAGTTTGCCCATCCCTGCCTTATAGATTAGCAATAAGGACTAGAATCGAACGGTTTTATGTACATTTGCGTGGTGATGACTGTACGTTTTGTCCGAAATTTAAAATCGAGGAGACTACCTTGTTTCGAGAGCGGGATCTGCAGACCATAAAGTAAAACAAAGTTAAACTGGCGTGTACAATGAAATTAACAAAACATACAAATAAGGTGAAATCCGTTTAATAGATAAATATGTGTAAAATACGCGAAAACCTCAAACGTTATATCACCGACTTGTTTGTGTGTCTCTTTATTTGCACTAATCTCGAGATCTAATAGTCCAATTTTGTTGGAGTTTCAAAATGATTTTTAGGCTATTTATGTTTTAAAGTATACGAGTATTAAATCGGTTCAGTGGTTATGAAAGTACTGCGAGCTTTGTATATGAAGGTAATGCCATTAATGTAGGGTACATATTTACATACTAAATTAAACAACATAATAAGTATGTACTTAAGAAGAAAAAAAGAGTATTATTATCAGAATAATTATTATGCACTTCATTTGTATGTACTTTATGATTTCTAATTCGTTATTACTTATCACTTTCTGTTGCATTGCTTGGCGTATAATTGCCAGCATTTGTCATTTTGGACTAATGTTGGCGTGTACCGCGCATGTCCATGGGCGACAGTATCCACTTACCACCAGGTGGACTGTATGCTCGTCTGACGCTTTCTTTCTATAAAACAAACACAATATACAAAACACTCTCCTCATTCACACAAAATATACAATCATTCAATTCAATTATCAAACCATTCAATTACAGTAGTTTTTTAGTAAGAAGGCTGCAGACGAATTAGTGTTTATTATATTCCAAATCTCCTCTTTTTATGTTTGTTTTTCACCTATATGAGCTGTAAGGCTGTTACTTGATTGTTTTCATATAACTTTGTAATCTATATGTGAATATTGGTGGTGGACATTGTTCTAAGTGATTTTTAAGTATTTGTTGTGTAATTATTTTACGTTCCAAAATAAATAAATTTGACATTATCGTTGGAGAGATCTTAATTTTTAGAGGGGGAGTCGTGAACAAAGTTTAGTATGTACTTATATGCAGTATCGTGTATCCCACATAAGCACACAAGCAGACCTTACTCGAGGGGTCTAAAAGCAAAGGCGACACTGTCCATTGTGGATCAAAATGAGACTATGAACGCCATATTATAGATATTTTTAAAACTAATATTGCTGTTGCTCGAGATGACTTTCAAATTAGGCACTGTCCCATAAAAACAGCGTTTGAAATTAGATTTAGATTCAAAAATAACACTGTCCCATGCACTTTTAAGGCCAAGGACCAATCAGCGGACTCCATCCCGACGCTGGCAATATGCTGACCATACTTTAATATCAAAATGGCGGCAGATATAAGGTTCAAACGTAACACTGTCCAATGCAATGTCACTATTGAGAAACAGACACGCCATTGTCCACACAATTATTGGCAAATGTCTCTTCATTTTGCAAACTTACTAGAGATGTGGTATTTATTTGTGTTCAGAAAATCTATTTTGACCTAAAAACACAAATGCCAGACTAAATCTCATTTGAAACACACCATAAAAGATTTTCCATCAGTATGCTTGGCTAAGGAGTCTGGACAGTGTAGCCTTTGCTTTCAGACCGCTCACATAACGCTACCATATTTACGGTAAACTTAAACTAAGGCGGGCGAACCAGGGGGCGCTAGTGTTGTATGATATTTTTTAGTCTGATAAAAACAATCTTTATGTAGCTACTTGAATACTGCCACTGCTTTTTACCTACTTTCAAAACCAATGCAGACCACTAAAGTTATATTACTGTGATTTAATTACAACTGCCAAGCACAAGTCACTTCACCCTTGACGGTGACTTAACTACTAACTTAGAAAGTGCCTCGTTGCAACGACCCTTCAAGTAAAAAATATTTCTCTTTTTATTTTCTACCTTTAGTACCGTTGGTATGGCACACACGTAGCCTTTACATATACTAGTGCAAATACTTTACTAGGTTCTCTAAAATTAATACAAGGGCTAGTGTGCACTATTTTTTTGTACTCATACTCATATATTGTGTGGGATAGTGGGTTGAGAAATCGGAGAGGAGAGGTGTTGGCCTCTGGTCCTATCGTTTTATGTGCTGGATCATGTTAATTATTTCGTGCTAGCGATTTCATACAAATAAGGATCCGTTTCTATTGTAATTGTATCGGCCTATAACGTCCCACTGCAGGGCACAGAGGCTTCTCCTAGTAAATCACAGGGGGGTTTCAGGCCGTAACTCACCAAGCTGGCCCCTTGCGAGTTTCCTCGTGATGTTCTCCCACCGCCGAGCTAGTGACAATTTATAAAAAGTAGATATTCAGCGGTACGGCCCGAGGATTTGAATTCATGATCACATGAATGTGGGTCGAGTATAGATCCCCTAGGTTATCACCGCCCTTTGCGCCTATGTACTTTATAGTGAATACAATAGCAAATTTTATTCCTAGTGAAGAAAAAGAATGGAAAATATTAAATACTTACCATTTATTAGCCACTGAATGGATTGTCATAATTATGATCAAGATGTTCCTTGGACAAATTATGGTATCTCTTATTAATGTTAATATACTTGTTAATGTGAATATACTTGTTAGTGTTAATATACTTGTTAGTGTTAATATACTTGTTAGTGTTAATATACTTGTTAGTGTTAATATACTTGTTAGTGTTAATATACTTGTTAGTGTTAATATACTTGTTAGTGTTAATATACTTGTTAATGTTAATATACCTGTTAATATTAATATACTTGTTAGTGTTAATATATTTGTTGGTGTTAATATACTTGTTAATGTTAATATACTTGTTAATGTTAATATACGTGTTAATGTTAATATACTTGTTAGTGTTAATATACTTGTTAGTGTTAATATATTTGTTAATGATAATATACTTGTGAATGTTAATAAACAAACCATGAATGTTAATGGGTGTCACACTCATGTATAAGACGACACCCTATTATATTCGTTCAATTAATATGCCGCTTCATTACATTAGAGATGGCTTCTTTGATAAATGATACAGTAAGACAGGTCACTTAGTAACATGTCTATGTCCACAATCACGATAATGCCTTTCAAATAACGAATAAGGCCACTTCACACTATAGATAAGACTGTCGTTTTAAGATAATAAGATGTATCTGTGTTACAAGACATAAAAGTCTAGACGCAAATGTGGATACAGTGATTACTTCAAACGACACATAAGGGTTTCAAAATTGTCTTGATTATGTTGTGCATAGGATTTAAATGATACAGGTCTAAAACTTGAAAAGCTACGATTTGCAAAAACCACATTAGTAGATTTAAAAAATAAACCAAAGCTATACCAAAATAAGCATAAAATGGACCGCAGTGACCACTTACCATATGGTAGAAAAAAAAACTATAAGTAATGATTTATTAAGTATAATCTTCTCTTTAGTTCCCATTTTAACTTATTATGAAAGTTTATTATATGCATGAGTTATTTCAATAAAATTTAGAAACATAAAAATGTTTTTTTTTACATAATTTACAATGACAAGAAAACAATCTGATGCTGTACTACTCTTACCATATATGTAGAGTAGATAATAAATCAATAATCCTCTTTAAAAAGAAAATGTTTTGAACAGATAATCCCCTTATATTCCTATTTTCCCATCACTTTTTCCAAATGTATTCCTAAATCTGCAAAGCTAGACACGTGCATACGGGAGCGTACCAACGTTTGTCACTCTGAACTGATGTTGGCATGTTTCGGAAATGTCCATGGAAGACCAAGTGAACTGACTGCACGTCTGCCGCCTTCTTTCTATAAAAGAAAGAAAAAGAAAACATACCAATAATCATCTTACAGAGTACTTATTCAATCTAGTTTTAGGGCAATTTTATTAAAATGTTTGCCAGCGACTTGTATTGTTATACATAAACAGTAATTCGTTCTGTTTGAAGAATATCACATAAAAATATTGCAACCAATTGCATTAGTTTAATTACCACACTTAATATTTTAATATTTCACTTCAATCGAATGTTTTAACTGCATGCGGTGAAAGAAAAATATTTTTGCATTTCTTCTTTGTGCCTGGAAAAACTAAAAAGTTAATTGTTTACTGTAGTTTTCTACAGATCTGTAGTCAGCGCAATCTGTTCGATTTTGTAATAAGCGTATGTATGTGTTTCTGTAAACTCATTTTTGTACAGAAAATGATAAGACTAGGCTACACAAGGCACTGGGCCTTTGCGAAAATTATATAAATTATACGAAATTATCCTTATGTAAATTATAACATAAGGTAAATTTTCGTAAAGGCAACATTTTTAAGTTACTTTTCAAGTGTCAGATTACACTATTTATTATTACCCACGACGGAATCTAGGTGGTACTCGTATATGCATTCGAGGCAAAAGAATGTATGTGTATCCGTTTGTTACCACTTTTCTCTGAAACGGCGGGACCGATTTTGAAGCTGATTTTTGTAAACGTTTAATTGTACCTTGGAGGATGTTTAAGGATGGGTGTTGTGGTTATAACTCACTAGGGAACGCTGCTGTACCAAGTTAAAAGTTGTAATGCTTTAGAACTTCTGAAGTGAATAGTTAACTTGTATATTATACACATATCTAACCGTCGGCATCTGATACTGAAGCCGAAGGTAGGTAAGGGAACTCCTCAAAATTTTTAGGTACAATGGTGGTGTTTGGACTCATGTTATGGGGTTGTTTGGTTCAATAAACAGTTTTTAATACATAGAGGAGAATTATGATTTATCCCACAGCCGACTGGGTTCGTCCAATTGGTCATGTTATCTCATTTCAACAGAAGACCGATGTGTGCAAATGTGATTATAATTTTTACATGAATGTATGTATTGTTAATAGTCAAAATTGTATACTTTATGTAGTGTAGTAGTGTGAAGCTTGCTGCTAAATTAACTCGTTACTATGTCTTGTGTGAAATAAGTGTTTTACTATTCACGAATTTACATATACCTGTAATTTATAGTCATAGTTTTCAGCTGGAATATATCCACTAAAGCAATTTACATATATATTATATGGGTCTGACCTTGGAAAGCCTTTGGTTCTTTTTTAACAGAATTTGAAAGTAATATAAATTTTGGTATTTGATATAAACAGAACGAAATCGAGATTAATTTCATACAAATGTTGAATATAACATGCCTATTGTATATGCAATATATTTGATACCAAACCTCTTTTGTTCGTTTGACGGCACGACACCTGATAATCTGAGAAATTGGCGAACGTTTTTATGACTAGATTTATTATAAAAAAGAAGCATGCACGGCAACCACGGAATAACGATCCGAATGTATCTCTGTCGCGATACAGTACCTCGGGGAGCCACAAGTAATAAAAATTCCGGCACACGTTACCACTGTGCTTTCGCGAAGTAATCCACGAAGAAATACGCCGGTACCTACTGGTTTCACATTTGTAACTGCGAAATCTCCATTTCTCTTTGAGCACCAGTCGTTTCAAAAGCCACTGACTCCCTCGTGTGTCGTGCGGAGGCGACACTCATAAAAATTCGCCGCGCCGAAGTTTTGCTCTAACTAGTCACTTCGCGGTGACGCGAGAAGTCTTCCTTGAGCATTACGTTTTGTTATCCCATCGTACGTAGATCAGTTATATCATTGTGTGTACCAAAATAATTTGATTGTAATTTTAAATTTAACGTTTATGTTACAGGCGAAAATCGAAAACCAGTCTTTTCGCGAAACGACTGGTGAATCAGGACAGACAACTATAAAATTAAAGATCGATCAGTAGGTAGGTATTCAGATTCAGTTCAGTAGTTCAGTTCAGATTCAATTATTTAAAGATTCAGTAGGTACAAATTTTATCTAGCGTATTGTTAAAAGTTTTATTAATTTGTGTTCAATTACTCGAGACAGGTATGAATTAATGGTGATCATACGAGTTCACTTATGAATCTCGAATTTCTAACCACGAGACCATTATTAATTAATCATTGTTTATCACGTCACCTAACGTCTAAACGTCATTAATGGAGGGTATAATAAAAAAATGTTGACAATGTTAATAATTTGAGACAATTATCGTAATATAAAATTATTTAATATTTATTTACCCACTCATTACAATATTTAAAACGAACAAAAACAGGAAGTTTCATATAGCTCTTAGTAATTACTTTAAAACACGTGTCTTTAGTGTTAAGCTCAATATGTGGATTAATAATAATTATCACATATGTACAATGTACATTATTAAATATATTATACAAACCAATGTATGAACCATGTCAGTGACAGGCACCTATATTACACATTCATTATATTACATGGCTGGTAAATAGCATAGCGTAAAGAAAGGCACCAGTCTTTATTTCTTTACGCATCAGCGTTGTGGCTACGCTCTGGTCAAAGGTCCTGTCGACAATTTTGATAGATTCCGTAGATACTTATTTTCTCAAGTAACAAAAGCACCTAATTGTTAGCAAAATGTAATATAAAAGGGAATCAATAGAATGAAGTCGCTTACCTGCAATTCGTGCAGGCAGTTGTTGATATTTCGGACGTTCGTCAAAATTGTCTGGTATCCAAAGGTCTTTCTTTATACGTTTAGCGATAATTTTTGATAATGAAACCTACGTCTTTTCTTGTTACGGTCACTGTTATTTGAAGATTTTTGATATTTTTTTATTTTATTATTCTTTTTCATTTTTTTTTATTATTCTTATTTATAATGAATCCACATTCATTATCAAAAACCATTGTTTTGTAATTTGTTTTGTAGAAGAAGAAAAACAAAAGACTGTTGTCATTTAAAAATTGCACATGCGGCGCTCTGTATCACGTGGCCATAAACCATCAAGGAGTTGGCATAGGGACGTTTTGTCGGGAACTTGAAAGTGAGGGTTGAGTAAAAATGTAGCGTCGGTTTTGTAGTTTAATAGCTTATTAAAGTGCCTAATGCTTGTAATAATCAAATAAAACCATAAGACACCATTATTGTGTGATTCCAAGGAGTCCAGCTCTGTCCTCATTAAACCTAATATCACTTTACTGGGCCGCTCGTAACTTACTTCGACAGGACTGGACATTGACAAGATGTGTTTAAAATTGTTTTGACTTTAAAATTGTAAATAAATTGTAATGCAGAGAAGAAAAATAATATTTTGATAATATTTAATTTAAACTTGCGAAGTACGGAACATTAATTTCTCAACTAATATATCTTACTTCTTAAAGTAAAACCTAATTATGTTTCTCGTTAACGGAAACTCGGCGATATCAACATTATTTCAATTAACCATCTTTATTTATGAACATAATACCGCAGTAAATCGCGGACGATGTCTCCAACGAACCTTGGCTTTCTCCCTCATTAATAAACAAAACGAAGGACAACCGTGAAACGTCACCCTCCCAGTTATGACCTGTAAAACTTAGTAATACTTAGTGTAAAACTTGGAATGAACTCATAGACTTTATATAATTTATATAATATATATATAATACTTACTTAGATTAATTAAATACATAATTTTCATCCAAAAAATATTTGAATTTTTTCATACAGGTAGGCAATTTCATAGGTAAGGACCATATAATAGGGGTTAAAGTATGAAATTGCCGTTTTATAGTAATAGATACTTTGAACTGACATAAAACCTTCATGGTGTGAGATTTTCGAGTGAAACTTTTTTCACATGATCCCTATGAGGTTCTTGTTTTAAAAAATGTGCAACATTCGATTTTCGACTTTCAATTGTTTTTTTTATTCAGCTTAGACGGGAAAGATGGATACTCGAGTAATCTTTGAATAAGAGTTCCGACGCGGAACTAACGCGGCAGAAACGGCTCGCAATATCAATGCTGCGTTTGGAGAGGAGACTGCTAATGAACGAACCGTGCGTTTTTCATACGAAACGAAACCACTTAAACTTCCTACTTAAAGAACGAACCACGTGGAAGACCGCCCACACAGGTGAATAACGCTGAATTGAAGGAGATGGTGGAAGCCCATCCGAGTCAAACTACCCAGGAATTAGCGGCGTGGTTTAACGTTACCTTACCTACAATATTGACTCATTTGCATCAAATCAATAAGATAAAAAATATGAAAAATGGGTGCCTCATGATTTGACTGATCTGCAGAAAGAAACGCGTGTTGAAACTTGCGTTGCCTTGTTGAATCGGTACAGAAATGAAGGAATATTGGATCTAATTGTGACATGTGACGAAAAGTGGATTCTTTACGATAACCGAAAGCGAAAAATGCAATGGCTGACCCCAGGTCAAACGCCGGAACAGTGCCCTAAGGCAAAGCTTACCAATAAAAAGGTAATGGTAACTGTTTGGTGGTCTATTCATGGTGTTATTTACTATAGCTTTCTCAGGTCTGGTCAAGCAATGACAGTAGATGTTTACTGTGCCGAACTTCGAACAATGATGGCGAAACTAGCAGTGAAACAGCCCTGACTCGTGAATCGATCTTCACCATTATTGCTCCATGATAACGCAAGACCTCACACTGCACGAGAAACCGTTGTAACTCTACAGGAGCTGCAGTTAGAAACCATACGTCATCCTCCGTACTCGCCAGACCTTGCTCCAACGGACTACCATTGTTTTCGTGATTTGGACAATTTTCTACGTGGTAAAAAATTTTCTTCCCAAGAGGCAGTACAAAATGCTCTCACACAGTTTGTCGAATCTACATCCCCAGAGTTCTATCGCAAAGGTATAAATGAACTTCCGATTAGATGGCAACAATGTATAGATAATAAGGGTAAATATTTTGATTAAATAAATATGTTACATTTTAGAAAAAAACGAGTTTTAATTTTTCAGTACAAATCGGCAATTTCATACTTTAACCCCTAATATTAACTTTACAGGTTTAGTAAAGAGTTTAATCGGAATTGATCGCCGTGTATCGCCTTCATCCTGAAAACGTTTAATATTTTTTGTCACGTTTATCATTACGTAATGATCAGTAAAATTTTTTAATTTAATGCAAACACAATTTTCGTGTTACATTTCACGTGAAAGACATACAATCATAAGGAAGAGTAAATGCTGAAGCCAGCATTGAAAGTTTCCCATATCCAACAGTACAGAGGCAGAGGTTGACGGTATGACAGTTTTAAAATAATTTACTATGTTTAATATTACCAACATCAATTTTGTAAAAAAGTTATTTTAAGAAAGTGGTTTATTAAAAAACAATTTTTACTATTTAGTTACGTTGTCCGTTTTTTCGTAACTCCATGAGATCGTAAATGATTCCCTTTTATTGCATTAATTAATTGAAAATGTGATTTTTTTTTTTATTAAAGTATCAATATTCAGTTATATTATCCATTTTTTCGTGCCTCCATGAGTTCGGAAATGATGGTCTTTATAGAGTTTATATCTTCTTTTAAAACGGACGTTTTAACGAGATCTCTTAAATACAATAGTAACTGCTCCTCTTTTCTGTTACATTGTTTTGTAAACAAAAATATCTGTTCCTTTTCTATTTTAAAAGCAGGTCAGAATCATTAATTTTAATTAAAAGCCTCATTATCGGCTATCTTTAATGAAAATTTACTAAAATACGGGTCTTAATTAAACACATTTTTATTATAAAATTTAACACGTACCGGAATACATTGCATCGGAGGCCCTCGGGCCAGGTGGACTGACAACTTGAAGAAAGTCGCCGGCAGTGGGTGGATGAGAAGAGCTGAAGACCGTGTGTGGTGGCGGTCCTTGGGAGAGGCCTATATGCAGCAGTGGAGAGAGACAGACTGATGCAAAACTTGGTAGGTATGTAAACTTGGTATGTTGGTATGTATGGTATGTGACTGATATGTAAAATTTGGAAAAGTTATAAAACCATTTATAGATGAAATATCATTCATCACGCTGCGCCGTCACGCACAGAGAAGCGCCACAATTATGTCCAATTTAACTGCGAAACGTACGAACGGGTATCTCGTTTTTCTTTTTTACTGACCACATAAGTGAAAAGCGCTTCTATCGCTTCTTCTATAAAGCGTCACTATTTTCAAATAGTGAACGGATTTCAGTGTACGCGGTAACGTCACGGCACTTTCCAGTATTTGTTCGGTATGTAGGTGCAATTAAGTGCTTCCAAAGAGGATAGTTATCTAATATTGACACCTATTTTCAATTTACTCTCGTTTGAAACATCGTTTTTGGGACAAATTTTCACCATCTCTTGTGTTTAAATCTGCCACTTTCGATTTTATCCATTAATGCTTAGGTACCATTGAGTTCCAAAAGTTTCTGATCTGACATATTTCTAGATGTTTAAAAAACAAATTGTACGTCATTGTAATTGTCATTTATTCTGCTAATTCGTGAATAATTTTTAGAGCTCTATCCTCTTTAGTTTTGATTCCTCGACTCTTAGAACAACAGGAAGTCGCTAAATCTTTAAATTGGAATATTATTCCGTAATTAAGTTCCTTACAAAGGACGGTGTTAGCCCGACATATCAGCTATATAATGTTCATACAAATATATATCAGCTTATTCACTTCATTTTAACGACTTGTATCAACGTTTAATACTGGACCCGACGAATCTTCCACATACGATTATGTTGGCTGGACCGCCTTGGACCCGCCTAATTGCTTGCTGACAACGGATTTCTGACACTGGATTGATTTAGATTTACTTCTTGAATACTGAACTTATGTGTTAATTGTGACTTGAACGTCTCCCCGATGAGAAGACATGAAAGAATAAATACATTTTGATATACATATATTTATCTATTTACATGAGTATGGCGGAGCCAAACAGAGGCAGGGTTATGAATTTACTACTCTATGTATGTAAAAACGTATGTATTGTGAAGCTGTAATACAAATCTGATAACACCACTGAAGTTTCACAATTTAAACACATAATTATATAATAACTGATCATTGGTCGCTTTAGCCAAAATCACTACGAATTTCTAACGTTCTCCTTACCTTTATGTATTTCGCAAGTCTTTGGTTTTTCTATACATATAAATCATTCAAGATTATATCTTAGTTTTTATTTTAATAAGATGGCAATAGAATTAAATAAATAACAAAAGAATAGATTTTGCTCTATCAGTAAATCTCTCAATATTACAATCTTAAATATTATTTGAATAAAAGACCAATCGTCTTCGATAAAAACCAATCTAAATTACTGTTCTTATTCACAGATCTCATTCTACCACATTGAAGATCATAACTACTTTACTGCCAACTTACAGCAATACCCAGAGCGTAACAAATATTATGCAAAATGTATGTAATATGAGTGTTCAAGTAGACAAAAGGTTAGTTATAAATTATCCCCAAAATGTAGTGTCGCGAGCGCTGGCGCAGGGAGAGCCTATTGCAACGTTAATGCCCTGCGGTTTGGATTCGGTCCACGTACCGATGTCACAATATAATTGTTAGAAGTCGGCGGTGTTCAAATTGTTTGCAGCCTTCACGGTACGCTGCACACAAAGTAAATAGATTCTTATATTTTAGCCTTTTTTCGTATTTCACAGGTATAGTCTACGAAGCGTGTATAAATGATGCGATACGGTCGGTTGACGGCACGAGTTTAGGTATTTACGGTATTAACATTTTGACATTAAAAATACACGTCGGATTGAAAGCCTTTTCGATTGAAAATAATGTGAACGTTTACTAAAGTAAAGTTCGGTTTTACGCTTAACGTATAAAAATGAGTTTTGTGGACATTATTAATGCATACAGATTGTAACCAATCAATTGAAATTTGAAAGCATGCATAATGTCCGCTCATGCTTGTGAGTTAATTGACATAACCTTACATATTTTTTAATTAAAATATGCATTTTCGGAGTCTGTATTTAACAAATATGTGTATATAAAAAGTCGCAAAAAATACAAAAACCAAAAAGATTCACAAAATTTTCATGTTCATTTAACTCTGAATCAGTATCCACGGTTAGTATCAAGTTTAGACAATTTATTTATTTTATATTTATATAAGTAAAAATACCGCATAATATGAATATGCATTATACAGTGGTTTTCACAGTTCATCAGCAAATAAATTCGTATACCCAATATGGCGCCAATTTTGTTTTAAGATATTCAAATATTCCGACACATTTGAACCTACAGTTGGTCCGACATTTCAAAATGGAAATAGAGTGGTTGGGGAATCGTATCCGACATTTGAGCTAAAAATGTGATGATGCTTGAAAATGCCAAATATTATGCACGGTTAAATATCAATAATAGCGACGCTCTGATATTTGATATTCGTTGTTGGAGCATTCGAATATATACCCTACGCGTGCCGCAAATATTTAAATTATGCAGATTTTATTAAAATATACATATTTGTCATATTATGAAATACGAGCCTCGAATCGATAACCTCGACATTTTATTTACTTTTAAGCAAATTATGTAGTAAAGTAAGTCAATGAGAAAGAAATAAGTGACTGTAATTATCTTTATTTTGTTTAAAGTACACATTAATAAGGTTTTTATATTACATACAAAATCAGACTTTTTGGAAATTAATTTTCGTATTAAAAATGAAAATAAGAAAGGGTACAGGCAACCACCCCAGCGGCCAAAATTCCGCACTAAATTTGTTAAGATTGCGCAACGAAACTGAACCATATTTAAAGTGGTTTATTTACTCTAAATACACAAGTCTCATTTAAATTGTTCTAATCCAAGGAACGGCCCCTACAATTTTAAAATATTCCTAATTTGCTTTGGTAGTACCTAGATTTCTACACACTGCAACTCTTAAATATTAGTCGAATTGTCGATCTATGAACTAACAGGATAAGTACTTCTCGAATTATCTGTACACAGGAGCACCACCGAGGGTTCTTCAGTCTCCATGTGTACTATAGCATATTAATACTCCACCCGCAGGACGAATGACTTGGTCTGTACATGCAGTACGTTTACTTTACTTTCTCCATTTCCCACTGGCTTCCGGACTTCGTCTAGAATAAATTGAGAACATAAAGTACCCTCTGTAATCTAGTTCCTTCGATTAGGTCTGTAGTCCACTTCCTTCGATTAGGCATCCTATAAATAAATTTGTTACAATATTAATTTATTTCACAAGGAGAGGAGTATTTCCCCATTCCTATTCCTATTTCCCCCCAGTGGGGCAGAGGGACTGCCCTCTGCCCCACTGGGCCCCACAATGCTTCTCCATCTAGTTCTATCGGCGGCTGCACGCTTCACTTCATTCTAGGTGAGACCAATTTCCTGCGCTTCTGATACTATTGTACGCCGCCAGGTTTGCTTAGGTCGACCAAGCTGAGCTCGTCTCGGAATGTGGTTCTGATCGCTGCGCAAAGTATGTCCGACCCAGTTCTATCAGCGACGTCTTAACTGCAGATCAATAGGATCCTTCTGGCACAGTCTCCACAAGTCTACATTGGCACTAGTGTCCGGCCAGAAGATCTTCAGGATCTGATGCAGGCAACGATTGACAAAGACTTGTAGTATATTGCCGTATGCCAATCGTATGCCATTTATTTATATTGAACATAAAATAACTGAAATAAAACGGTTGGATATTCCAGTTACTTTCTGTAATTCAATTACATTTTCAATTACATATAATTCAAAACATTTACATTTTCAAAACATACAAAAGTTACTTATATGGCGATAATTTGTTTGGAAATTTCCTGGCGATTATGTTATCAAACTATTTTAAAATCTTTTTCGTTGCAAAACCTTCGCATTCGAGCACCAGAATTCAATCGAAGTTAGCTGCCGACATAATTTTTCTTTCGAATAATAAGCATTGCGCAAACTTATCTCCTGCGCAAACTTAGGCCACCCTACCTACATACTTTAAATACTGATTAATTTGCTTCTAAACTATTTATAATCTTATATTTACCTTAAGTTA
Source organism: Sesia apiformis (assembly GCA_914767545.1). Taxonomy (NCBI): domain Eukaryota; kingdom Metazoa; phylum Arthropoda; class Insecta; order Lepidoptera; family Sesiidae; genus Sesia; species Sesia apiformis. The sequence continues at coordinate 11,878,557 of OU611955.1, forward strand.
CATGTGACATAAAATGAGACACTATCTGAGAAAAGGGACCTTTTCGTCGATTATAGTTTTCTTTTCTTATACAGAAAGAAAGCGATAGACGAGCAGTCCACCTGCTTACATGCCAAATTAATTCAGAATGACAAACGTTGAGACGCTCTCGGATGCGCTGGCTACCTTTGGAGTTACAGGAATGGATTTTTAGAAAGGATTTCCCTGATGTTAAGACTTCAGTGAATCTTAAAATTTAACATATAATACTCTATTGCTTTATCTTAAAAATCAAATGTTAGAGCATGTATAATATAAAACTATAAGGAAAACTTAAGTTAGAAAATATAAACCAAAGTCAATAAGTCCATAGCAACAATGAGGTCCCTTTGTACAGACAGTCACAAATAAGCATCATGTGTAATAGCCAGTAGCTAAAATAAATTCTAGGCTTCAATTCGTAGCGCGGAAAGTTATGCAGGCGTAGGCAAATGTAGTGGCAAATGCAGTAGCTAAATGAGTTTGTAACGACTTGCTCGTGGCTGGTGCTGCGCTCTCAAGTTTTGCTTAAGAAATAGGTTTTACGGTAGCGGAATATTCGAAATAAAGTTACGTCCTTTCGGCCCGTGTTTGAATAACAAAATTGACAAGTTTTCATCTTCATTTTGTAGGACACCATTTTTTTTTTTTAATATTTTCAATTATTCATCCTCATATGCTAATATCAAACAAATATGAAACATTCTTTATTTATTACAATATCATATAGTGACTACTTATTTATTCATAAAAATAATTAAAAATAACCTGTAAATAACTCGGTATTCTTTGTTCCCATTGGTTCTACTGATCAATTCTACTGTATAACTAATGGGACTTTTCCCCATTAGTCCTACGTTTTATTCTACCTTAGAATAATAAAACCAATGGGACTTTTTTTTCTCACTAGTCTCACACTTACAAATTTATTGTTATAATTATGTTACAATTTCAAGACAATTTGTCTTACGGACTTAACAATTTCTTACGGAAATGAAATAGGCTTTCTTAATGACATTTATGTATTTGTATTAAAATATTTTTGTATTTCTTGTTTTGAAAATATTCATTTTCTATTAAAATCACCTTTGTCTTGAAATTGAAACATAATTATAACAATACATTTTTAAGTGTGAGACAGGTGAGCAAGAAAAGTCCCATTCGTTCTATGGTATAACTGATCAGTAGAACTAATGGGAACAAAGGCTCGATTTCCATACAGTCTTACTAGTACCAGCTAAAATGCTATGTTTTACATTTTTATCTCGCATTTTAATTGGCTGTTCAACGTGTAGCGCGTGCTGCTCAAAGCACCTATAAACGACGCACAGCAAAATCCAATTTATTATACGTACATCTGAGTTTATTATACTTACATCTGATACCGATCTTAATCATTATCATTGCAGCCACTACTGACTACTGACCACCCACTACTGAAGCAACAGAATGTAATTGGGAAGTAAGTAAACAACAAGTAAGTAAATGGATCCGCAAAAACAGCACATCCTTAATTGACAAAATTAACCTGCATTCAACATTTTAATGAAAGGAATCCTAACACACCAAAAAATAATGCAATGCAATGCAACCAGCCCTTTCAGTATCCACTGCTGGACATCGACCTCCTCATGCACATTGTCTTGTGCATGGGGAATGCACAAGATGTGCCTTAAAACACCACGCTGGCCAAACGGGTTAGCGAGTCCACTCCTTTAGAGGTGGTGTGTTCCTCGTCGCTTGTGGTAGCCGCTTAGTTATCCCTTGGTGGCCACGACACGACACCTAGTGTGAGGAGATGGGATGATGATAGTCTACAGCCGGACGACACCACACGGCACAAACAATTATTTATTAATTCAGAAAAGGTGAAGGGATCACATCATATTTAAATGTTAAAGGTTTCTGTGATACCTATATAGATAATATAGTGTTCAATAAATATAATACATTATTTTTTTTATATAGGACATAATATGTGCTCGCTGAGTACATGACTTATTAGCAGATAAAGTTATTTTCTTTCTCATTTCTCATATCATGTCATGTTTCCAACAAAATACAACTTTTTATATAAAATATTTTACACAATAATTCTACTCGTAATATCCTGTCTTGTGAATACAAAAGCAACGTGATGTCACTAAAAAGTAAATTGTAATAAAAAAAGTTTATGTTACCTTCATATTATATCCTCATGAACCTTGATACCAAACTTCTAACTAAAATTTTATAAAAGTCATCTCTAAATAATACCTTCATTATAAATAATTGGCCAACGCTAGAATTTTACTTGCGATTACTTTGTCCTTTTAATTTTACTTAGTCCATATGTTATTTTTGATGAATTTGTTTCTTAGTTGACTAAAACGTTGATAGTTATAATTATATGCTCCATTAAATACTCGATAACCAATTTAGTTTCGAATTATAATCACTAACTAGGTTAATACTAAACAACAATTCCGCAATTTAAAAGTAAAATTTCCGCACACTACGTATTATATCGATCTTTATTAAAAAAACATCGAGAGAGATATCGAGAGGTACTGCAGAAGCATCCCGGCTCACCGCGTCGCATTTATCAACATCCTCGCAATGCTGCTGTAGATTGAATTTTTGAATTGCTTCAAAAACATCGAGCGCAGATGGATCTCCCGTCGAGTTTAATGGCGTTCACATGCATGGGTAAACATTATTGTAAATTCGACACCACTCTGTTACAACATGCATGGCAATATGTATCTATAATAGACCTGTTATCATACACTATTATCGTAAGTCTTGTTAAATTTGTTATTACCTATTTAGAAACAATGTACCAAGGTCTTGTACACACTGCATATGTGCGCAAAATCGTGGCTATAGTTTTGTCTATCATGAATAATACATGGTCATTATTAAAAATTGAACAACCTACAACCAAACATAGACAGATTTTGAAATATTATTTTAGACGCTTTATTATTTTATCTATAGATACTAATTGTACCAATACGAGCACTATGTACCAGTCATACTACATATATACTATATGTAGGTATAAAAATTATAACATACAGGCTTCTAACGATTCTTGGTGAAGAATTTATTAGACCTAGGCACAATACTATGTTAAGCCATATTAAGCGATAAATGGTTGAATTTGATTCCATTCATCCTCTTAAGTTTTATTTCCATTTCAGTTACGATATTGCCTAGATTTAGAAACCATTTGTTTATTTATTTATTAAATAAAACAGAAAGTACATTACATTTTATTTATAACGATTTCCCTATGAATTCCATCAATACTTTTTTTTATAGAAAAACGCCGGCAGACGAGCATACAGTCCGCCTGATGGTAAGTGGATACTCTCGCCCATGGACATCTGCGATACATGCCAACATGAGTCCAGAATAACAAACGTTGGCACGGCCCCGGATGCCCTGCCTACCTTTGCAGATTAAGGAATGGATTGGGAGAAAGGGTAGGGAAAATGGGGAAGGATTGAATAGGATGTGACAGGAATGGGTTCTGGCATATCTCACTCACTACCGAAACACGTACGTACATTGGGGAAATACGATAAAATAAGAAATGCAATTTCAAGGTAGTCTTCTGTGAGGGAGGGATAAAGTGGCCAGTCGAGTACGCCCAGCGGCTGTGGGAATGCAACGTGCTCTCTCCTACTACTACTTGCTCGGAACTCGCTCATTTAACAAGAAAACACTATGTCACTACGCCTTGCTAAAATTTTATTAATATAATATCTTGGTCACGGGTATTGTAGGAAACTTCCTTATATAGTCACAATGTAAGTTATAGGATTATTACAAGTTTATAGGATATACTCGTAGTTTCACTAGTGACAACTCATTCCGCCATCCTACCCTATTTCTCTTCTATTATTCTAAGTTATGGCTTCGCTCTCTAGTTGAAACTTTGTATGAATTGTTAAATTCTATTTCTGAAAAGCTACTCTGTGCCTCAGGCGCCCCTACTACGTAACTAGAAATTAATTATGTACGTACGTTCATTTGGAGACTTGTATGTGTATGCGTTTTAGAGACAACTATTACCTTATTTGAATTGGTTACAAACTGAGTAATTACGCAACATTTATATCACTCGACAGAGATGTGTTATTGGACTTTACAAATGTAGTTGACACGGAATATTAATGTTAAATTACCCATTAATTACTCTACCATGGAAATGCACCACTCAAATTAATGCAAATAAAGAATTATGAAGAGAGAACAGCCGTGAGAGCTGGATTACTTAGACCTGGATCAGTGAGAATAAAAATAAAAAAATGTAAAAGCTTGCACTTACTGCTTGTGTACCTGTACAGTGTCGACTGTACATGTTTTAGCTTACGTTGCGATCTACTTGAGACCGCGTAATTTATAATAAAAACCAACATTTTTCCGATCAGTGCATAACTAACACGCGGACGATAAACGTCAACGAAAGAACGGCCAATTATTTTACCTACATAATTATGTATCTTTAATTATAATAAATCAGGTCAACTTTAACCTAACTTCAATGTTCTTTCAACGCACTCCAACACTACAAGCAAGTGTAAGGGCTAACTGGCTCCTACAGTACCCAAAATATACACTGAACCATTACAAGCAGTAATAATAAATATAACATATATATATACATAAGCCTTCTGTGGGTTGTGTTCACATGGCTGAAAGTAGTGTAAGCGGCGGTGAACAACTTACCATCAATTGAATCATTTATTTGAAAATCGTTGTTCGGTATTACTTAATATGTTTAAGTGATTAATGTTACTTTGACCTCTAGGAGAATAGAAATATTGGCTTTTACGATTCCCAGAATTAGCCCCTGTGTAAAACAGTGTAATTTATGAGAGAATTGGAACACAAATTACTTAAAACCATACGTTACATAGTATATTTAATGGATGTAGTCACACATAATAGTACTTATATTATTATCGAAACTATATAGTATATAGGTATCATTCTGTATGAGAATCACTTTCTAAATTTTTTTATTTATGGAAAGATGGCGGCAGACGAGCATAGAGTCCACTTGGTGACAAGTTAATACTGCCGCCCATGGACACCCGCGATACATGACGACATTAGTCCAGACTGACAAATGTTAACTCGTCCCCGGATACCCTGCCTACTGACGTGGATTTAGAGGAATGAATTTGGAAGAAGGGTTGGGAAAATGGGATGGAATAGAATGGGAATGGGTTCTGGCATATCTCACTCACTACCGAAACACGTATTTACATTGAGGATGTTGGATAAAGTGGGAAAGGACAATTCAAGGTAGTCTTCTGTGAGAGACCCTTCCTTTCCTACACCACTTTGTCACTCTACGATACTAATAAAGTCCTTTTGTTTTTGAGGAATGCTACATTGAACATGATCAAGTCCTGAATCTTTTTATCATGTATGGGGCATTTTCAACTTGAATAGCGTACTGGAATAGCGGTGTCATACCGTTACAACGTTTTTCATATGAAGTTAGCCTTTACTTTCAAAAATTATAATTAACTGATGACAATAATAGCAAAACATGAAAAATGTACATGTTGGAAAAACTGGTCATTCGCCTCTTTTGAACGATTCAATTGATGTCATTGCTATGACAAAAACTTGATGTGTTAAGATTTAAATAGTAGAAACTGAAAACAATGTATGATCTGATCCAATGATCATTGTGATAGAAACTATAAAAATATGAAAGTGAAGAGGGAAAATGCAGTGAAGCGTGGTACGCTGGAGTCTATGATATTTTTCTACATTAAAACCATCCCAACATCAACCATTTTTGAACAGACTTAAAATTAAAAAATGCCTTGTTAAGACATTTTTCTTGTGTCATTGTTGTTTTTAATTAATTTGGTTACTGTCATTATTTATTCTTATCTCATTTCTTTGTCATTCTTTTGTATTTATAATAAAGTATTTTGTTTGTATTTGATTCTTTCATTTTTACTTCTACGTATTGCGAAGTAAGAAATATAATCAGTAATTGTAATTACCGACAGAAAATTGTATCTTTTGGCTTTATTGATTTTATTTATTTCTGATTTCCACGATTTTTCTAAAAAAACAAATTTCATCGATGTTAATGTGGTTTACGTTATTATTATATTGTCCCATATAACCTTATATCAGGTATCAACACCTACATGCATCATGCTACATCCTATCGTAATTGAAACGTAATTAATTTTAATTGTACATTTCCAATAGAGAAGATCCAGAATACACGTTAATTGCATTTGCTCACAGAGCGTCCCTCAGGGCCACACATGTTGCACACATGTTTACACCAGGAAGACAAAGAAAGAGCAACATGAGATCTCAAGAAATACTAACCATACTCGATATACTACGAGTAGTGCTCGTAAAGCACACTCATACTCAATTGAAATACTTTTTAGATGCAAAGTAAGGTTGCTATGGGATGCTTAGGGTATTGTACTGATAACCTTGTATTAAGAAAAAATTATCTATAAAAGTCTATATGTATTTTTTGTTACAAAATTGATCAGGTGAGAACAAACTACATACTTTTTACTTTTAATAGAATGCTTTAATTCAAATGTGTTAATTGGTTTTTAAAGAATATGCGATCTTTAAAATAAAGTCTCTCATTATTATATTTTTTATAGACATTAGGCGGCAGACGAGCATACAGTCCACCAGCTGGTAAGTGAAACTGTCGACCATGGACATCCTCCAGTTTCAGTCCAGAATGACAAACATTGACACGCCCCCAGATGGGCTACCTACCTAGGATAGGATGATAGGATGGGATGGGAATGGACTCGGGCATATCTCACTCATCATCGAAACGCGTACGTCCATTGGGGAATATAATGGAGTGGGATTGCCGTTCGTTTTTAAATTTTAGTTTACTTGAGCATATATCCTCAAAGATTCTTTAGCAAATGTTGTTGTTCAATTTGTAAAGTGAAATATAAGGGTATTCCTACGAACTCCAATTATTAAGGATTTCTCTCCGTCACTTTTTCTCACGGTATTAATGGCGATTTGAAAGTGAGTTGGGTGATTTTGCATAATTTTCTCAATGTTTTATCTAACTGCTGGGCTAATGGAATAATCAAGTCGAAGCGATCGAACCTTTCCCGGGCTATAAATTACCGAGGGGCTGTTTCCAATGACCAATGAGTAATGAAAATTAATGTGATTCATTTACGTATTAAGTACTTAAAACGTCATAAATAAAATTTACGAGGAAGGACAATGGTGTGTCCCACAGCCGACTGGGCACGTGTGACTGTCACTCTGCATTTACAGAAATATGTCGTAAAAGTTTGTCCGTTGTCGGAGTTGTCGGAGCTCTTGGCCTTTTACCACCATCCCATCCCCATAGAGCGAAAGTATAATAGGGTATACCTAATCTTTCATCTCCTTTACTCGCTACATTCCATTCCAGCTTATCTCATTCCATCGAATGGTTATTATAATGGTATATTATGATTATTATTGAGGATTAGGGGTTCTGCGAGTCAATAATTTTCGTATTGTCACTGCGCGACCATTGCTGATCAGTTGTGGACACCATCTTTCTTAGATATACGAATAGTTCGCTACCAATGGATATGGTCTGTAGATATCGCAGGATATTTTTAGAACAGGATAGTCGGACCGCTTTCAGTGATTTTTTAATTATCATTCCTCGAGGATTTTAACTCACAACTTCACGAATGAGAGTTGAAAGTACTTAAATACTCCAAGACTATCAGCGCTCAATGTAATGGATGTGAAGTAGATGGCTCGGTATAATCAACAAATATAGATTACAGTTATATTATGTACAATACTTAAACACTTTATATCGCGAACCCGAAAGTTATAGAATGAACTGCCAGCTGAGGTATTTCCCTTACGCTGCGACATGGGGCTCTTCACGAGAGCTGTGAACATAATTTTGTATGATCGGCAGCGCACCTGCAAGCCCTCTGGTATTGCAGGTGTTCATGGGCAGCGGTGATCACTTACCATCATGTGGCCTGCTCGTCTGCCATCTATTCTATGAAACAAAATAGAAATCCTTGTCTGAAAGTATTGTATATACGAGTAGAGTAAGTCACGACCGTGTAAATACCTACGCGGAAAATTTATTAAGATAAAATGAATAGAACAAGAAGAAAAAATAAACCGTTTCAAATATAAAATAAGAAGTACAGAAAGACAACGCACACAAGTTTTCTGACACAATCTGCCGCCATATCACGATTTTGATGATTTAACATAGCTTATTAGTCGAGGTAACCTTACAAATATTGTGATTATGTGCCTTAAAATTTTGCTAACGTAAAATCAAAAACAGCTTGTACGTTATGTATCAACATAGGGCTTTATACGGTTTAAAATAATGATACCAATATTAAAACACAAAAGATCATGCCGTTTTTACTACACTTTTGTAATCATCTAGGCAATTTTCGTTTTTACGGCATTAATTAAAAATGCCCATGAGGCAGGACACGAATAGCAAAAATGATATTTGTCCCACGCCGCCGTTCTTTGTTTCCTCTTCATAATTATATATTATACTTCATACACCCACTGTAATTTCTCTGTGTATAATATTTTTTCGCAATTTTAATATAATGCGGTATGACGGGAAAGAACGTCGGGAACGGTTATGGGATACGGCCACGGACATGCTAAACATACAAATATATTGTACGTAGCACGAACAAAGTCCTCTAAAACATTTTACGTGTAAAAATAAACAAAAAGCGTCGTTTTATTTGTTTTACAAAGCCTACGTGTGCGAGGAGCATTAAAAATACGTACTTACAGCGTAAAGTGGTGTAGCGACAGCGACCGAAGTCACGTGCAATTTTGATGGGCTCCGTATAAAAATTGTGGATACATTCGACTTGTCCCCTTTTTCCTTGCGAAAAAGGAACGAGGAAGTCGAGGCGCGAAAGCTGGATGTATATGAGAAAACGGAATAATTATGTTTATATTTCTCACATACTTACTGCGAGCATGTTTTTATGACGCAACGTACGTACATATTTGTATGTTATTTTAACCAAAAAGCGTACCGCAATCCATTACTGTAATCTTCATATGCAAAGATGAAAAAAATAAAGGTTATTATTTCTCCGGTTTCTGTCGCAGACTTGCGAAGATTGCAGATCTTTTGAATTTAAATACTTCTTACAAATGGTACCGCGAATAGATTATATTTAGAGTGTACGTAATGAAATTACACAAAATTCGGGAGTTAGTTGATATCATCAGCATGAGCTCGAACAAAGCGGATCGGAGGAAGCAAATCAAGTACCTACTTACCACGGGGCTTTAATGCAAAATTGGATTTCGTGGTCCATTAATTTTCAATCTGCGTGATTGCAATTTTCGAGGTTTGCTTCTTCCAAAGACGTCTGTATTGGGGACGCAGAATAACAAAAAAGCTTTAGGACGAGATTGGGATGAATACATTACTGAAACGCTACTTTCAACTTGCTTTGTTGGCTTTTACTTAAGTTTGACAGCGTTACGTCAAAAGATTTACTTAATACTAAGTATATATTTATATTTAATTTCGCTTGAATGGTTAAGTTTCACGCGGTTCTGAGAAATAGCAAAATATATTTTTTTAATAATTCATTCTTCACTGTCGGGTAAAACTTACTGAATTTTTCTCTCCACTAATTCGACCTCTAATTATTAAATATTAGAGTTATATTATGTACAATACTAAAACACTTAAACATCGCTTAGAAAACTGAATAGAAGCTGTTTTGTTTTATAAATGGTATATTAGTATATATCTATCGAACATTGAGGGCCTTTCTCACCACGTCCTGATACTTTATCAGAAAGTCAGTAGGTATCAGCTAGATTTAATTGGCAGATAACTTATCTATCACTTTGTTAACAGTTACTTTAGCAGGAGTAAAAAAAATCCTTCAAGTCATTCGTTTTTTTACGGAAAGAAGATGACAGATGAGCAGACACTTTACCTGTAGACCGAGAGCTATCGACACAAAAAAGTGGGATCTTATGAAACACTGGCATAGTAGAGAATTTGTAGTCCTAGGTGTAAGGAAGCCTCCTAGGGGGGAAAAACATCATCCACCCCCCGCGTTTGGGCGGTAGGTGGGTCTAAAAGGAAAAGTACATCTAAAAGTCACATTGTGATGAAGCAGTGGCATCGGTGGCAAATCAAAGAACACGATAAGGCCCAGTATTCGATAAAGTTTCTAAAAAATTTGGGGAACAATATTCCAGCCGACTAAAAGTCGCATCGTGATAAACGTTTCTAAAGATTGCCATTTAATTTTTAGACCATACAGAATATTGTACATTGTTCAATCGATGTTCAATCGGTTTCCGTTATGATTGTATCGGGTTGAAGGTACAAAATCGCCTTACGGCTTGGTGAGTATGCTGAAATCGTATACTGCATATACAAGGCTTAAAAACTATAGATATATTGTTTGAAATATAAGGAACGTACTTATCCTAGCCCCAGTTTCTCCTAGCCCCAGTTTATCCTAGCTCGGGCGCACGCATCCCATTAACGGTTTTTCGGATACGAAACGCACTTGATGTCTTCACTTACCGTAACTGTAACAAGTCGTCCACAACTGGACGTGGGCCTCTTCATGCACATTGACTTGTCCATGAGGGATGTACGCCACACTGACGAAACGGGTTGACGACTCCTCTCTTATGGATGTATTTCCACAAGACTTGTGGTAGTAGCTTTGTTATCTTTTTGTCGCCTTTTGCGGTCCCCACAGGATAAGATGGTGTGGTACTACTCTAAAGCCGGCCGGCCCAACGACACCAATCAGATGAGATTTGTTAAAACGGAATAATACGTTTCCATTTCAGAGCAACAGGGTAGTTTCCTTATCCCATACACTCCCTGTTCTATAAAATAGGATGGAATTGGAAAAAGGGTTCAAAAAAGCCCATCGTTTTAAAGAGCTAAATTAATTTCATCGTACGTACCACTTTCTCCGTTCTCTTTGAAGCGTTTAAATATTTTTCGTACTCCACAAACAACTTCAAGATATTTCTGGGAATTATTTGCAAAGCTTTGCTAAAAGTAAACGCTGCAAACGCTATTAAAGTTGCCTTTTTGTTAATATATATATAAACGCTGTTAAAGTGCACACACATACATATATACATATATATATATATATAATAGAAAAAGAGGCGGCAGACGAGCATACAGTCCACCTGATGGTAAGTGGATACTGTCGTCCAAAGACATTCGCGATGCATTCCAACATCAGTCCAGAATAACAAACGTTGACACGCCCCGGATGCGCTGCCTGCAGCGCATATATATATATATGTGTGTGTGTATATTGGAAATATTACATATTTAAATAGTCTTTTAATTAATTTAATGAAATTTAAGACAACTCTGCATTCAAATCAGAATAATTTTAGTTCAATAGAAATTGTGAAAAAAGTGTTGGATATGCAATAGAAGTGTTTTGGCGATTTCATAAATCTAGTTAATGCTGACTCACTTTTATTACTTATCTAATAATCGAGATTCAATTTAAATTATACCTTTAGAAGGACTGGGCCTACGTGACTGATTTTAATCTAGGAGATGAACTCGAAGTAAGCTGAAAATGAAACCTCGGTGAAAGTAGGTGGTAGGTGAATTAACCTTTCTTTTTCTTATCCTGCCTCAGGTCCACTGGCAAAGGCATATTCAATTTTTCTTTATTTACAATTATTACAATAGCACTTATATAAAATTAATTTTAAATACAATATGCACTGTGCGCGAGAATATTACATAGAAGATGCATATTTCAAATACGGTATTACATAGATAGTTTTTAAATAGTACAGCATTTAATTAGTAGTTAGTGCTTACTTAGTTTTTAGTAAGTACTTAGTTCTTACCAATTCGCACTGGACCCGCGTAGTAGATTATGGCCCGATAGCCCTAGATTTACTAGTGAAGGTCTGTGCCCTATAATGGGACATTAAAAAGGCTGGGCTAAACTTAATTAGTTTGGAGAGGGTAGGCAAATTAGATGTATTGAAAGTGTTTACATGTTTGTGAGAAAGAGATGAGTCTTCTTTCCATAAAAAGAAACATTCCTGGTACCGTAAGACGTCTCGGTGCATATTAAGTAGGTATGTAATTATGTCCTATATTAACCAAACGAAAGATGGGATAAAATCGTTTACAGACATATGTAGCAGTAATTATTTTGGACTGCAAATAAAAACAAATGTAACATCAGAAAAACCAAATTTATACTAGTTTATACCTTAGACATTTAAAAAGTGGATAGTGTTTAAACTAGCGGCAAATATAATACGAAATGGGGAGCAAACCAAAGTATTTTTCAATAATGTTAAATTACATCTCAAAGTCCGGTTCGGCTTCGCGCTTCTATTTTTCTATTGTTACAAAAGAACCTAAACGTAACCCTCTTTTAAATTCAGTATTTTCTTCTGTTTATTTAATTATTACTCCTTAAAAAAGAGACTTTAGGATACTTGGTGGAACTTGTCCAACATTTTAATAAAATTACGTTACTTTGCAACTATTCCTTATTTCCATTAATTTGTAGTTTTACAGAAATTGTGTTACATAGTTTGATCCAGTTTTGTTCCAGTGCTCCGACCCGTTCCAATGGAGAAACGTTTAAACGGCGAAAAAACGTGACAAGAAAACAGAATCGTCACATTAAGCTCTCTTTATTGCCCGCCAACGGTCCGTTTTGTTCTGTCGGCAGATTAAAAGGTGACATTTATGACTAACACAGATCTTATATTTATTCTTATTAAGAGACCCAACGATAACAAAGCAATGGAACATTTTATACAAGATGTAAAAAATCTGACCGACAGCTGAAAATGACAACATAATATTTTGAAGAGTCCTATGTCACCATACCATCACCCTATGTCACTCCACTGCTTGATGTAGGCGTCTTCCTAGGCTCGCAAGTGGTGACATCCACCATCACCACCCATCACCGGCAAACATCTTCACGTCGTCAGTCCACATGGCCGGCGAGCGTTCCACATTGCGCTTCCTCTTTAAAAAGTTGTTTCACTAAAATTTACCTGTCCTTACTTAGCTGTTTACTACAATGATATAATTACATTATTTACTAATAGCGAACGAAAAAAATTATAAACATTTATTTTACTTTTAGTAACCTACCCGGTTTGAAAGTGTAGCGTATGGTAATTATAATCTGCATGTTTCCGATAATGCAAAAATAATATATATTTTGTACAAACGGACATGCAGATTATTATTGTATATAGTTAAGCTGCGCACGGCAGCGATGCGCGATCGCTGATAAGAGCGAGCAGTCGAAACCACCGCGCGGTAATGTAAACACGAGACTACCTGTTAACAAAAAAGTTAAAATTTTGAATGGCGTTTTATTCCCACTAAATAAGTTTTATTATATTAACATTTAATGGATCTATTGACTTTAATGGATAACAAAGTATGAAGGAAATTAAAAAAAAAAGAACAGTATTATAAAATAATGTATTTACATAATTTATAAGTATTAGTAAATACTCTCGTCGTCCATAAAGTCCTGCTAAAGCAGAATACATACCGATAGCACTGTTTTATACAGATTGTTACGTTGTTTTACTACATTGTTTTATAGCATTATCTTAAATTAAAACACTTTTCGATTAAAACATAATCTCCAAACAATGAAATTTTAAGTTAGAAAATCTAAGCAAAGTCTATACCGACAATGGCTTGCTCGGATAACGTCACAAATACAATATTATTAAGACTTATTATGCAGTATTCTTCATTATTTCGTTATTCTGTATATCATAAAATAGAAAATAAATATACAGCGCAAATCGTAAAATAAAAGAACGTAACAGCAGTCCGTTAATATTCTCCCGTTAACTGCCTATTAACCGAGTCTCGATATAAATGTAAAATTTAATTTTATTATCGGCCTGTATGAGTTCCATTTTTTCGCAGCACAATGGAAATTGTTATTTTTTTTATTCTTGCTATGAATATTAAGCTATAGCAACGCATTGTTTAAATAATAAATAAAGGAATATATACAGAAAATCTCGTTTTTTCCATAAAAACAAAGACGGTAATTACTAATTCGACGTACTGTACGAGCACCTTCGTTCTCGTGAACTTTAGAGTGATTCACGTGAGAACTCTATAACGGATCGGGATGAAATGTTAACCTAAGTCACAAGCTATAACTGTGCCAAGTTCATTCAATTTTGTCCCGTGGTTCTTGCGTGATGCTCGTTCAGACAGACCGACAGTTTTTGAGTCTATATCATTCGTACTTTATATTCCAATCACTTTTTTCAAAAAACATTTCACGTACAGACACGGCTCTGTTGCTATTTTATTATATATTTAGATAAGAGGCCCCCGATTATATTGTCCAATTTTACGGATAGTCTAAGGGGTGTACTGAATGAGTTCAAAGAGCATCCAAACATTGCGAACAATTTTTTTATTTCTGAGGCCGCGTACAAAAATTGGTAACTACCAAATAAAATTACCGAGGTAAAATCGAAAATCGAAATTAAAAAGAATACAAGCGATCAATTTTCAAAACCCGACACCAAGGATTCTGCTCATGAGTGACATGTTACATATTTTTTTTGTAAAAATATCTATTTTATGCGCTTCATATTTAGCATGAAACATAAACATTTTTAGCAATAACTCAAAAAATGTAAGTATTTGACAAAACAGGATTCGTAACTTGTCATGTGAAGTAATTTAACATTTGAACGAAGGACATGGTTTCCGGATTCAGAAATCCATCTGTATAGAAGTCGAAGAACAATATACAAAACAGACTGTATAGAAGTGAGTTCAGTAGAGGAGGTTATATCAAATTTTATTCAGCCAATGCTTGGTTATACGTTAAAAGCCGCGTGTCAGTTACAGGCCCATCTAGCCTAAAGCGATTGCTTTAGTTACATGGTTCGCTTGTTGATGTTTGGCATATCAGTTTCGGTTTAACAATTTGCTAGCATACAACATCAACATATTAAATTACGATGTTAAAGGTGATGTCGTTAGATAAACAACTCATTATAATTAATGTTGAATAGTATAATAATTTTATAGGATCTGGGATTTTGTTTAACATAAACTAATACCGGTGTTGTTCTATATTTATTGAGACTCGTCGGCATGATGCAAAATTTGGTCTTCAATAAATTTCCCCTGTCGGGATGCGAAACAGAGTCGATTGCATATTATTATGGAGAAATTTACCTATCTTCCGTACGTTGTAGACAAAATGTTGAGATAAAAGTTATTTATACATCTGGAGAATTTACGATCTAAGTTTTACAGGTAATCAATTTACAGGTTTTCATCTACAATTAATACATTAATTGTAGGTGAATATAGCTTAATGGGGCTTATCCAACAATATAATATGTATGTATTGTCGTTGATATTCTTTTTGTTTTTTTTTTAAACTTTATTCCGTCGTCTTCGTAATTTTGAAACTACTGAACCGATTTGACTCATCTGCGAACTTAACCGAAACAAAGTATTTTTGTGCCAAACTTCATTTCAACCGATAAGAACCGATACGTGGGTCTTACAGCTGGTCCACAAATTTCGTTATTATACATTGTCGCGCTTCCCCCAGTGGGAGAGCTAAATTTGGGGGTACGACTTGTACTAAAAGGAAAGAGGCAAGATTTGTTTCAATAGCTTTTATAATTAATCAGTAAACCTAATACAAAAAGATAAATCAATTTATAAAAATAGTCCGGAAAATAAAGTCACTAAAGTTTCTAAATTCACGATGCACCAAAACTCACGTATAGCTGCAGGAGTGGTGGGGCCTAGCAAGGCGCACGCCCAGAGGTGATGAAAGCGGCACCACCACCAGCCGGAATCAGCGGTCAGACGGGCGAAGGAGACCAGGCGCAACAGGCGGCGCCCAGCAAGAGAACCAGCGCCCAAAGAGCGTCGGACCAGAGCTCCGGCGGCCGGCGAGAGTAGCGGGCCAGGTGTCGTCACCAAGACAGTGGAGATCCGGAACAGCGTGTCACTTTTTGTAACGCCTTTACCAGCTCGCTCACAAAACAAAACTCGTCTGAGGTGCGTCTTAGACTTTTGTCTTTTTCGTTCCTCAGAATTTCAAATTTCAATTTTCAATCATAGTTTCTCCATTGCTATTATTTTATCAAGATGTGTCACAGATTATATAAAAAATATACAGAGTATTTTTAAAAAAAGGTGAGCTATTGTAACAAATCTTGCATTTCCCCATTAATGAGGAAACTGACAAGTTCGCAATGTGACAACATACATATTTAAATACATACATACATAAATTTACATATTATTATACATAGAAACTTTAATAATGTTAATAAAATAAGGGTTTTCGATTCAGTTGGTAATTTTCAGTAGAGATCTAGTATTTTTTTTCTGAAAAGTCTGTTAGTCGTAATCTCTACAATAGGTAAGATACATTTCTATGAAATCTGTCTAAAGTTTGTATATTGGACCTACAATTTGAAAAGCCTCACGCACGAGGCGTCTCCAGACTAAACGTGGGCACCTAACACGTGTGGGATACTTTTTTATTATTCTTCTCACGAGGTAGCTATAAATACAAGTTTTTTATACCACACAATTAGGTATGTAGGATAGAAAGTAGAATTGGATAGAGCGCTCCATTAGCTTTCAATTTCGAGGATCTCGTTCGCAAACCGTTTGTTTTATTTTTTTTGGATTGTCGCTTTGTATTTGTATCTTGTAATAGGGAAGCCACGTGGATGGAATATATTATTAGCGAGAACACTTTTGCAAAAGGGACATGGCGGTTTGAATGCAAAAACAATACATGAAGAACAATACGTAATATTAAATAAGTAGACATATTGTTTCTTGTAAATGTTTTAATTCTAATTTAATCGGCTTTCGGTGTAAACGAAATGACATATTACTGTGTCCTGTATTAAATGAGTTTAATAAATTGAAAAAGTATAATGATTTTATAAGGATTAATAGGATGAGATTGGAACCCTATGCTATTCATTTCCGTTTTCCCAACCCTTTCTCCTAATTCATCCCTAAATCTCCAAAGGTATGCGGGCGCGTCAACGTTAGTCATTCTGGACCGATGTTGATATGTATCGAAGATGTCTGTGGGCAATAGTATCCACTTGCCATCAGATGGATGTAAGATCGTCTGCCGCCTTATTTCTATAAAAACAAACTATTTTTGTTATTAGCCAATAGATTAATTACAGCTCTTGTATCTTTCTGCACTTAATTCATCTTTCTGACAAGTTTTTGGATTAATTTTAAATCGGTTCTAGAATATAGTTAAATAGAAAGCTTGTTTGTCTTTTATCAATATATTTTATGTGATTGCTAACACATTGTGGTCATCTGAGTCTTAAAGATTGCCCTGTAGGATGAATAATATCGTTGATATTAAAGAAGTTGCCTACTTTCCAATATGTCGTAATGTCCCGAATGAATGGGTAAGTTGAGGAATAGAGAAATTAATGAGATGACCTATTTTTACTTAGAGATGGAATTTAAAGAAATAAGATGGGGGGCTGCTAATATAATACGCTGAAAGGTTTCCCTTATACCCTATTCCATGGAATGGGATAGGATGGGATGGGTAATGAGCTCACTCACCGGCGAAACACAAAAGTAAATTTCACGACAGCTTTCTTTGGTAACTCGGCCAGTCGGGCACGCCCAGTCGGCTGAGAAATGTAACATGCGCTCACCCCGTAAGATTCTAATTGAATGTACAATAAAATAATACTTATTATTATTACGAATCGCAATAATCTATCTCTGAAAATATTGTACATTGTTATATGTTTGTTTTGTTATTTCTATTTACAAAAATATATATTTCTTAGTTTACATGGAAAAAAATACTAAACAGATTATTCAGATTCAAGCCTCCGATAAAAAGCTAAGTTGTGAAGATTACTCTACCGTCGAAAGCAATAAAATGACCGACGAAATTTATTCGCTCACTAGAAGGGGAAGTTTGCATTCCAGAGTTTCTGAAGAATTTATAAATCTGTCTAAAATACTTTTTGACTTTTTATATAATCTGTGTTATACATTAAAGGATACCCACACAAAGATTTCAACAAAGTACTTAAAGACTTTCTCATACATTCGTAGGGGTTCATGTAACAAATATTTAGACTATAATCTATTCATATTAAAAAATAAGACGTCAGCCATCCATTGTAGCGTAACACTGCGTTAATTGGTCAATTGGGGAAAACCCCTCTCGTAATTGGTCAATAGATGAAATCACTTGACTGCTAGTGATGGCATCACTTTTTTCTTAACTTGAACAGAGTATAATGACAAACGTCCTAGATTAATGAATACATTTTTACCCTTCTAGAAAGAACGATATGCCCTGACTATTGATGTTCTAATACTTTCATGCCATAAGAAAATATCATAAGAAGACCTCATAAGTTTGGCTGAAGTCTGACGGAATTAAAATAAGGGAAATGAGGTAAGTGTGATTCCTTAATTTTTGCCATTAGACTGAAACAGCTTGACATAAGCTTTACCCAGATTAAAAATATTTGCGACACTGCTGACCATTTTTAGTAATACACTCCATTGCGGTTTAATAAGAAGATTCGCATAACCTTTACTAAATATAACTTCATTATTGAAGTTTAGACATTATTTTTACTTTCATGACCTAATACGTACATATATCTAAATAAGAAATTTTAGCACAATTAGCACATTAGAAACCTAATGCATTTCTAATGTACTAATTGAACTAATTAGGATTATTTGTGGAAGATTGTATTTATTATACATACATATTACAATCACAAATATTATTAATAATTTTGTATATTCAATTGTTTGTTTCCCCAATAATTAAAAAAAAATGGTTATATGTAATCCCTGAGGTTATACCTAATTGCGGGTCGTGTACATTGTTACCATTGTATAAACGGAACATTTTCCAACCCCTTTCCCTTTAAATCTGAAAATACTTTGCTTTCATAAAGACGACACAGTAGGAAAAATATAACTAATATGAAGACTCATTATTAACAAAATTTTGGTGAAAAACAAAGACGCAATCGATGAAATAAATGCTTAACAACAGTATAATACAGCACTGCGTTAAAACACAAACTCGAATTCGGGCCAAATAAACGTCCGATATAGACTATAAATTGAAGTAGGGGCGTGTACAAAATAAAATTAAAACTGTATGCTTTTGTGGATGCACTGAATCATGGGGTGTCGTATATCAGAGCGTCCCCCGAGGATTTGGCAACCGATACATGATTGTGCACTTAGGGACGAGCACAGCCCGCGCCCGACGCCATTGGCCCCGTTATAATAGTAGCCTTACATCAAGTGTCCATTGTTCACTATAGGTATGTGATTTTGTAAATAGCGTAAAATGAAGACCCGTAGCACTTTGTAGCTTCGTAGCAATTCGTAGCTTTGTAGCAATTCGTAGCTTTGTAGCACTCCACAACTTCATAAAAAGTAGAATAAAAAATTTAAGAGACAAGTCGAAGGACATCAATAATGAATTTAAATGTTAGACACATTTAAAAGGGTCTGAAATGAAAGTTCGTTTTTAACAATGGTTTCATTTCTACTTCTCAGTTTACACATTGGGTTTGAACTTGCAATGAACGTACCAACTATTGTAAAAACGTTTTACATTTTTACAGTGGTTACTGGTTATGTGAATTTTCATATTTCATCACTTCCAAATATTTTAATGGTTTATAACATAACACGCTTTAACATCAGAATTAATGTAATAAATTATTCTCTCACCACAGAATAAGTATATAACACGCAGTCGTTCCACAACGTATCAAAAAAATTATAAATGAACTTTGTAATGCATAATTTTAGTGGAATATCCTACCAAAATTCATAAACTTTTCAAATTTAATCATTGCTTAAAATAAGTCGTCCTATTCTGGGTATAAAAGTGAATATAAATTGACTATAAACTTTACGTAGGTGTTCTCGCCGCTCTTTGATTGGCCACGTGTTTAACCAGACCGCGTTTAGTCCATGACAGACGACTACTAACAGATATCACTGGGAGAAAACTACGCAATTACATTTCAACTTCGCGCCGCGCCGCAGTGTTCGTTCGGTTGCCATCGCCGGCATTTCACAAATCGCAGTACAAATCGTTTCATTAAAAACAATATCCGGTTATTATAGGATGAGCTCTGACAGCTGACATAAATCTTAACAGAAATCTTTAATATGTAGTAAAAATCATTTTACAATTCGATAGTCCATTAATAATATTTTTTTATATTTATTTGAGGTATGTTATAACTTTAGAAAGGAACGGTATTTCCATAAAACTAATTAAATACAGAGCCGTCAGCGCTCTTTCTATGATAACCGGACCCTATTAATGTTTTTAATGAAATGATTTACACTGCGATTTGTAAAATGCCGGCGATGGCAACCATACGAACACTGCGGTGCGGCGCGAAGTTGAAATGTAATTGCGTTGTTTTCACCCGGTGAAGTGTTTGGAGCGAACAAGCGCGTCTTCGCCGGCTGTCCTGGATCTGCTGCGCCCGTAGCCTTCCGGGTAAGTACCACATAATTTACTATATAATCACTTTCATTTCACCTATTTTTCTCCTAAATTATTTGCACCCCCACACTGCGTTCTTCGTTCTGGGTTCTACCGAATCCTCCCTCCCGGGTATTTTACCCATTAAACGCATTAACCCCCCAAACGCACCCATTACGTGATTTCATCTCGCATATAGTAAGTAATAATCGACTTCAAACAGTTTTTAAGTAATAATTAAATAGGTCGATGACATGTAACCTCTGAGATTATAATTACAGGTCATGCATATTGTTACCATTAAATAAACGGAGACTTTGCTTTGTTTTCGAAACCAAATGTTCGTCTTTTTGTCTTTTAGTGTGACTCCCACCAGCCCTCCATTATCTCACCGTTGACGATAACAATCTCTCCAACATCTTTCGTCTTATAGTTTTCAAACCATTTGATCCGTGAACTCATGTGAGTAGTTTCTCCGGAATCAATGTACTTTACCTTCATCTTTACTTCTCTCTCCACTGCACTGGTAACATTTAGAGCAGAAAACAGTGTGGCTTTATTATCATCAATTTCTTTTGCACATTTCGCCTTCTTTTGCCTTTAAGTGGACACTGAGGACTCTTATGGTCCGGTTGGTTGCAGTTATAGCAAAAATCTGTCTTCTTAGTCCTAGGAACATACCTTGACCTTGAGGGCTCTGCAGAACGTAGGGCAGAAGCATCATTTTGAGAGAGTACTCTAACCATTTCGTTCAATAATTTTGTCTTCACCAACTCACTGGTTACCGTAACATGATGATGTACTCATGATCAATGTCAAATCTATACAGCTATCTATACAGTGAAGTGTCAAATTCTGATAATGAGTATCTATACAGCTTATGCTCTAAAGCGAGTTTGCAACCCATACTTTTGTCTTCATATGCACTGGCAAGGGAATCCCGTTCATCTTTCGCTGTTTTTGCTGATGTTACATGAGTTATCGCTGAACCATCTAATGTCAAGGAAATCTTGGAAAGTGCCTTCTGATCTTTCCTCTCCTTAATTTCTTCGGAAGTCTCGTCACCGTTAGGGTATCCTGATATTGTAGGCCACAAATCTTCGGGTAGGGCACGTATTTTGAACTTCCATGTCGAATATGCCTGTTTATTGTATAAAATTCCAATTCCACTAAAGAGTTGTTCACTCATGTCTCTCGTGCTGATAATGTATAGTATAATCAAGTAATAAACAGACTTAAATAGGTATTAAGAAAATATATCGTAACCAAGTAAAACAAACATAAGGGAAAAAAACTATTGTCACATACAAAATTTCATATATAGAATTGAGATTACTACACAGATAACAAAATGCTAACCAGTATTTTACAACAAAAGTTGTAACAAAATTAGTTACTGTTATAGATTCAATAGCCAAAATTAAAACATGTGGTCTTTATAAGTTGTTCGTAATGGGACCAATTTGCTAGTTGGGATTGTATCTGTAATCTACCCTTGCATTTCGCAGTAAATTGTGCACTGCCCAGGTCTCCACATCAGGCCTACACCAGGCAACTGGTCGAAGAAGGCTAAAGAAGAAGAAAAGAAGAATAAACGGAATATTTTTGAACCTTGTTTCCTTGGAAACTTAGAAATCCACTAATCCTCTACGCGGATCCAGAGCAGATTGATGGATACACATATCCCAAATTTTTCTTTTAGATACAGATTGGTGGATACATGTGCCCTAGAAATTTTTACCCGTGAGGATTTCTTCACGACGTTTCCCTCACAGGCTAAAAAGTGTTAATTTGAAAAATCTATACTTATATGGAAACTCAGTGGAACTAGCGTGTTTTTAAGTAGGTATTTATTTTATTTTAACTATGGTAACGAGCTGCGTGTTATATTGACAATTTGTGCATATTTCGGGATGAATGTTTAATTAAACGGAACACGAGCGATATTTCAAACATAAATTTGACTCACGCTATAATTTATAGCACGCTATATCTGTGACACTGTTACTGCCGGTAAATGATTGAGTATCATCTTTTATTAATTGGTGTATTCATCTTACTACTACTTGTAGTAATGTCAGTATGTGTTTCTACAATGTTGGATAAAGGCACGCCACCTTACTCGATTTTCGCTTTTCGCCAACAGCGTCATAATTTTATTTTTCTTTATGGAAAAAGGTGGCAGACGAGTAATATTCCACCTGATGGTAAACGGATGCTGTCGTCTATGGACTTCCGCAATACATGCGAACATCAGTCCAAAATGACAAATGTTGGCATGCCCCCAAATGCGCTGCCTACCTTTGGAGATATAGGAATGGATTTGAAGAATGAGTTGAGACAATTGGGAGTGATAGGGATAGGGTGGGATGGAAATGCGCTCTGGCATATCTCACTCACTACCGAAATCCTTACGTACATTGCATTGGGAAAATAGGATAAAGTGAGAAATGCAGTACATTTAAAGGTATTTGCTTGTATGAAAGAGGGGTAACGTGGCCAGTAGAGTGCGCTCATCTGCTGTAGGAATGCAGCGTGTACTCTCCCCTTCCAAATACAAGATACCAAGTAAGTGTGATTACCAAACCGCCTGCACAGCGTATATATATATATATATATATATATATATATGTTCATAATTTCATTTCATATTATCGTCAATTTTGTATTATCATGTGGGTATATATTTTATATTTCATTATTATTATATTGTATAAAGCGGTATCTATACTCGACTCACATTAGTGTGATTGTGAGTTCCAATCCTCGGCCCGTATCACTGAGTTTCTACTTAAGGGCGGATTGAAAATTGTCCTTAGCTCGGCGGTGAGGGAAAACATTATGAGGAAACTCGTGTGCTCCAGAAATAAAAAAATATCTGGAGTCTGTGATCCACCAATTTGCACTGGGCAATTTATTAGGGTAGCCCTGTGCCCTGCAGTGGTACGTTATATAGGCTGATGCAAGTATATTGTATTATTCTGTATTATTTTATTGCATATCCCACCTCTTCCTCTAAATCATTCCACTGTCCCTTAATTGCCTGGAAGAGATCGCTTGTAGCGATAAGACCGCCTGTTGCTTCTGTATTATGATTAATGTAATTAATTAGTTACCGCAGAAATCCAAAGAATTTTCATTCATTTATTTTTCAGTCACACCGACGGTGACTGCAGTCTCTACGGAATGTAGCCCTGTGAGTGGCCATAGGAGTGGAGCACTACGACCTCCAGCCACGTGAACTGACGACTTGAAGAAAGTCGCCGGTAGTGGTTATATGAGAAGAGCTGGGACGACATCCTTGGGGAATCCTTGGTGAAGATGTATGTATATCCAGCAGTGGATAGACACAAGCTGATTAATAGATAAACTGACACAGGTGGTATTAGGGGTATTAATTATACACAGTACCATATTTCACACTGGTGTGTGTATGTTTATACTGGTATTGATGGAGGCACACTTCAGACTCTTAGAGCTATTAAAAGTTAGGAGACAATTTGACGCAACTGTGGAACAACCTTTTAGTGTCTCGAAAACTGCTATTGACTTTTATGATGCTCTCACGTCACTGTCAGATGTAGAAAGCTTTGTGTTCAGAGACATTTCACAGCTACTGAAAAGTTTCTAATGCTGTATCAGTCAGTCAATAATGTTCCATGATAGGGCACATAACTTTCCTGATATTACGCAGACTCTGAGTAGTTTTTTAAATTATAATTTTCTTTTTATTCTCAGGTATTAAACAATGTTTTTCAAGTTTCAACATTGCACGTTCAAGTTACGTGGTTAAACATATGCATCGAACTTTTTTTTTTATAGACTAGTGGGCGGACTAGCAAGCGGTCCCACGTGATGGTAAGTGTCACCGCCGCCCATGGACACCTGCAACACCAGGGGGTATGCGGGCGCGCCGCCGACCTTGCAAAATCCTATTCACAGTCATCCAACCTGATAATGTTAAAAATTCTAAACGTTAAAGACAAAAAAATCTCAAATACTTATATAAAGTTGGTACCTATCATATTTTCATGCTCCTAAATAATGATAAATTGATAAACATACCAATCTAATACCACATATTTAGGAGTATTCAAAAAATATTGTTGTTTTGCAAAATTAATTATTTGGATTACGATTACCTACACGGATTACGTACGATACGTACGATTACCTTGGATTACGATTATTGTAACTGGAAATTAAAAATGATTACTTCTTACCTAATAGATATTTTTGTAAATTACGAATTTGTATTGACAACAGATTAGCCAAATTGGCATTTGGGTTCGATGCCCGGTCGAATTAACAATAAATTGTTTAAACAAAAATGTGTGACCGGATCTGGGTGATGTATTCGTCTTGTGTGTCTTTGGACTCATGTCACTGAGAATCCTAGTGTGGGCCATTGAGTGTGGTGTAAGATTATACTAAATACGTGTATTTCCCTAACTCCTTTTCCAAATCCATTCCTATATGTCCAAAGGTAGGCAGCACATCCGGGGGCGTACTGACGGTTGTCAATATGGACTCATAATGGTGTGTGTCGCGAATGTTCATGGGCGACAATCTCCACACCACCAGGTGGATTGTCTGCTCATCAGCCGTCTTTTTACAAGCGTTTTTTCCATATAAAAATAAGACGCCATTTTGTCGTTTATTCTTTTGTTACTATATCTATTGGTTTACATGAGTATTTTGAATACAAAAAAAACACAAGTCCAACAGAAGCAAACAAATTAAAACTAATAATTGTTATGTAACGATTTATTATTTATTTATTATAGCCGATATTTGGGTCCAGTTGCACGAACCGTGGTCGCGGCGAGACTGCGGAGGCGGCTGAACGTGTCGTTGCTATTGACAGACAAATCTGTCTACCCTCCGTCGTGGTCGTTTTTTATTCACCTGCTCACACTGAACTTGTATTGTTGATTAATTTCCTTGCACACTATACTAATAATATCACCACACACACGCAAGTTTGAAAACGTATCTAGTTTTCTGGGTTTGCAAAATTCAGTCACTGGGTCCCATGTACGTGCCACCTTAAACCAACCTCTCGGACCAAACGTCGATATATAATGGTGAAATTGTTCAGTTGAAATTACTTTTGGTTTGTGTAATTCAATCCAAAGATTGGTTCCTACTGATGATTGATGTTCCAATGATTGATTGGTTCAATCAAATTAAAAGTAAGTAAAAAAATGGGTTTGGTGACTCTAGTTATTGTAGTCGTGTAAACAATTTTGGCCAATTAATGAAACATTTAAATACTACTAGAATAATAGTGTTATAAAAAAAATCTGGAGAATGGGTATCCACCAATCCGCGCTGGGCTTTACTGTGGCCTGTAGTGGACGTTAAAATGGCTGAGAGAGAGAGAGAGAGAGAACAATATATAATAGTATAATTATTGTATTTGTTGTTACAGGATAAGAATAAGAGCTAGTTGCACTTTAAGAGCCTAAAATTTTACACATTTAATGGAGTCTAATTCTTAAAGGGCTTTTACTTTATCTATCTGTATTTCATTAAATTATTTTAACTTTTCATGTAGTTCTGAATTACAGCAAATTGCAACATCATACATAAAAACCAAGTGTCCAAAACGCCATAATCTGAAACATTCTAATTTTTTAATAAGGTATTTCGGGTTGGAATACTCTTTACGTCGAAAAATCTTTTACAATTTTCGCAATTCATATTAATACGTATTCATATTAATACCCAATTAATACGTATAAAATACTACTTTTTAAGGATTTTAACGAGATTACTTAACTATGTTAATTACATGGATGGAATTTGTAATAAAAATACTTCGTGTAAGATTGTAACATTTTAATTTATACATTTCGACGTTTGCCGTCGTCCATGGCTACTTAAGTTTAAGGTTTAGTTAAGGAAATTTTTGTTTTTATTAAACTTATGAATTTACGCATTTGTACACAATATTTTTTATCGTGATCGGTGGTTGTCGATGTTTTGCAAAGTTCACGGCAATATAATTTGTTTCATCATTCACCAGGACGTTATATTTTGTTTCAATATTAACGAACGGAATATCAAATAAAAACAAACAATCAACCATAACATTGACAACATTCACATAAGGGTACTTGACATACTGATACTTGCGTTATTTCGGATATTCATAGCAGTATATACAGGTAGTCAAACATATTTCTGAAGACTCAAACCATGAATTCTTCTCATAAATCCGCGTTAATCCAACATGAAAAGTTGAAAAGTACATTAAAAATAAGTGAGTAAATGAGTAATGAATAAATAAAAAAAATGAGTGAACAAATGTCTATAACTTGAAAAAAAAAAATTTTTTTTAATTATAAAAAATTTGGGAAATATGTTGAAAAAATATTGAGCCGTGTGTTGTCGACCGGACTTTGGAAGCCCCACCCCATATCTTCTCGGGGGTGTCGTAAAAGGCGACTAAATGATAACAAAGCAAGCCCTGATGAAGGGTATACATCAATTCTAAAATTGTGGACTCGCCAACCGTTTGGCCAGCATGGTGTTTTTAGGCTATACATCCCTCTTGGATATTAGATAAAGATATTGGAAAACATTTGCAATAAAATTTAAAAAAAAAAATACGATAAAAGCCTATAATATAAAATGATATGCGTCAATTGTTCAAAATTATGAACGAAATCCATGATTTTAGTCGCGAATATATCTGTTGCTTCTTTTATACACTTACGTAAAAGATATTACTCACGTAACTTATAACATAAATTATCACGTACCTAACTTATTAGTTTTAATTGTATATCCATCTCAACTCTTTGTTTACATATTGTTTTATTAATGCTTAATTTTCCATGTAATATAAAATAAAATAAATAAATAAAAAAAAATGAGTTAAAAATAAAAGATAAACGTTGTATTTGTTTTTATTTGAGACGTTGTATTTATTTATAAGCAGAGCGATTGCATATTTATGTTGTGCTCTACGACCTATCTTGATATAGATTGTTTATCAGTTGCCATATTCGTATGCTTTTTTGTAATTCTGACACGTCGGGGGCGCAGCGTGTTTCTGCTTTGTACAGCCCCCGTTATTTGAATATGTATGAGGCGCGGCCGCGCACTGTTCGTGCCACTCGCTTGTATGAAAATGTGATGTCCCGATAAATTGTCAAAAGGGTTGATCGACAATGGAGAAATATGGCGGCGGAATAAAATCATAAACCTAAGTGCTATTTCGCGCCTTTGCTTATACCTAATATAGAACGCTGTATTATGTATAAGCTCTGGGCTCTGCCTTTCAATAATGGAGCTGATCTTTTCTTTTCAACGTTTCATGTCAAAAAAGATACAAAGTTAATTCAGCATCTACGCTATATTAACTAAATAACGTCACACTCAATAGTCCACACTAGAATTCCCTGTGTCGTGGGTGTGTTCACACTAGACAAAGACGTACGCACCAAGCGGACCCGAATAAACATTTGTTTTTAAACAAATTAATACCCGACCGGGAATCTAACCCAGGATCTTTCAGGACAGTAGGCAGCAGCTCTATTAACTAAGCTAATACTATACTCCGATGAGAAATATCCAAGGTTATGGATACAGTCTACAGCCATGTAATACTCAGATTCTCGAATATATAAATCTCTATTTCCAAAGGCAAATTGGACCTAACAGTCCACATCAATTAAATTCTTTTAGTCATGAATTCTTCAATAACTAAAAACACATTGACAGCTCATTCTGACCAGTTGCTAATTCCTCAGTGACGGAAAGAATTTGAATTTGTAAATAAAAAGCAGTTCACAGTGCGCAATTGAACCGACTGTCGTCGAAAATGTGATTGAAATTCATTCCACACTTCAGTTTCTCCCGTGAACCATCGGATTCATTTGTGCCGTGTATGCAGATTTCAAATATTAGAAATTATTCTCACTACAGACATACTATTTTATGGTAATAGCAAATAAGGGTGAAAACCTTTCACAAAAATCTGGTTTTATTACACAATCCTAGTATTACTCCGCTCAAACAAAGAATTTTCTGCTTAAAAAATTCTTTGTTTTATGAATCTATAACGGGTAATAATAGGGGTTAAAGTATGAAATTGCCGTTTTATAGTAATAGATACTTTGAATTGACATAAAACCTTCATGGTGTGAGATTTTCGAGTGAAACTTTTTTCACATGTAACCTATGAGGTTTTTGTTTTAAAAAATGTGCAACATTCGATTTTCGACTTTCAATTGTTTTTTTTATTCAGCTTAGACGGAAAAGATGAATACTTCGAAAATCCGAGTAATCTTTGAATACGAGTTCCGACGCGGAACTAACGCGGCAGAAACGGCTCGCAATATCAATGCTGCGTTTGGAGAGGAGACTGCTAATGAACGAACCGTGCGTTTTTGGTTTAAACGCTTTCATAATGGAATCTTCGACTTGAAGAACGAACCACGTGGAAGACCGCCCACACAGGTGAATAACGCTGAATTGAAGGAGATGGTGGAAGCCGATCCGAGTCAAACTACCCAGGAATTAGCGGCATGGTTTAACGTTACCTTACCTACAATATTGACTCATTTACATCAAATCAATA
Organism: Sesia apiformis; assembly: GCA_914767545.1. Classification (NCBI taxonomy): domain Eukaryota; kingdom Metazoa; phylum Arthropoda; class Insecta; order Lepidoptera; family Sesiidae; genus Sesia; species Sesia apiformis. The sequence goes on from OU611955.1 coordinate 11,907,783, forward strand.
AGATAAAAAAATATGAAAAACGGGTGCCTCATGATTTGACTGATCTGCAGAAAGAAACGCGTGTTGAAACTTGCGTTGCCTTGTTGAATCGGTACAGAAATGAAGGAATATTGGATCGAATTGTGACATGTGACGAAAAGTGGATTCTTTACGATAACCGAAAGCGAAAAATGCAATGGCTGACCCCAGGTCAAACGCCGCAACAGTGCCCTAAGGCAAAGCTTACCAATAAAAAGGTAATGGTAACTGTTTGGTGGTCTATTCATGGTGTTATTCACTATAGCTTTCTCAGGTCTGGTCAAGCAATAACAGCAGATGTTTACTGTGCCGAACTTCGAACAATGATGACGAAACTAGCAGTGAAACAGCCCCGACTCGTGAATCGATCTTCACCATTATTGCTCCATGATAACGCAAGACCTCGCACTGCACGAGAAACCGTTGTAACTCTACAGGAGCTGCAGTTAGAAACCATACGTCATCCTCCGTACTCGCCAGACCTTGCTCCAACGGACTACCATTTTTTTCGTGATTTGGACAATTTTCTACGTGGTAAAAAATTTTCTTCCCAAGAGGCAGTACAAAATGCTTTCACACAGTTTGTTGAATCTACATCCCCAGAGTTCTATCGCAAAGGCATAAATGAACTTTCGATTAGATGGCAACAATGTATAGATAATGAGGGTAAATATTTTGATTAAATAAATATGTTACATTTTAGAAAAAAACGATTTTTAATTTTTCAGTACAAATCGGCAATTTCATACTTTAACCCCTAATATAAAAGAGCTTTTAAACGAATTTTCAAAAATTCGTAATAACACCTAGTCTTGTCACAAATATTGTTACAAAGAAAATATTGATATTTTTATTTTTACATTATAATTTTATAAGAAGAATTTGTGTTATGTTAGAAGTAAATAGGTAAGCATTCTAAAAATATAACGTTTATTCGAAATGGTCACCATTTGCTTTTATACAATCTTTAAATGCTGTGGTCAGTTTTCAATTGAATCACGCACCCTTTCCATGGGAAAATTGGCAACTACCACCCTTATGGACTATTTTAGGGATTCAATATTATCATGGCGTTTAGAGTATTCCATGCTCTCTAAAACTGACCATAAATCATAATCTAGCGGATTGAGATCGGGACTACATGGGACTAGACTAGATGATTCAGCTCTATGAAGTCGGGAATATTCCTTTCTAGCCATGCCTGTGTTGAGCGAGTCTTATGACGTGATGCTGAATCTTGTTGAAAGGAACATTCTTGGTTATGGAACAGGGTGTTGTTAAGAACGTTTACGACCTTCTTAGGAATCGTATCTTGATACATTTAAGCCGACGTTTTTATACATTTTCCACAAAAATATGGTTGAATCACTACTTGATAGCTAACACCCATCCAAGCCATCACTGAAGCCGGATAATGGCCACATTGCACCCTATTTACCAATAGAGCAGCTTCTCTAGAAGTATGAGCATAAACTCGATCATTCTGCTTGTTAAAATGTTTCTGGATGGTAAACATTTCCACATCCGTAAATATGATTTGTCCGTGAACTCCCTTTGCGTACCGGAAAAGAAGTTGTTTTGATTTGTCGAATCTATTTTTTTTTAAATTGTCAGTTAATAAATTACCAGTACGTCTTTTGAAACAGCAAGTCCTAAATCATCTTCTAAAATACGTGACATTATTCTGAGTGCTGTATATTCATCTCTCTGGATAAAATCTTTTGCTTCCGGGCGGAGATTTCCTCGGATTCTCTCCCTCACGGTTTTAATCGTCTATTTAGTTAGTAAGAATAGTGCATGGACGGCCAGACCTTATTCTGTCATAAACAGAGGACGTTTCAATATACCTACCAATAGCCCGGTACACAAATATTCGGCTAATGCAAAGCAGATGGAGAGTTTTAAAAACGTACTTACTTTGTGTAATGCAATTACAGCAATACGATTTTCGTTATCATCCCACTCCATTTTAATATTAGTAAAATATTTACTATCACAGACTTCACAGAGAATGACAGAGAATGACAGAGAATGACTATCACAGAGAATGACAGATTCCAAATTCAAATGTAATTTATTTATTTTCTTCATTGTAACGGTATTTATGGCCAGACTAAGTAATTATTTTACGATATTAGCAAGTGATATTAGACAAATATTTGAATGTCATTGTGTACGGGTCGGGTCAGTCCAAGTCCAAAAAAAGGAAACCTTTATATAAAAAAAAAATTGTGCACATGCACTTGTGTGTTTCAGATAAAATGGAAATGACCGATTTTACATTTTGACTGGCCACTTTGAGTTTCGATAGCTTCTGTTCTAATTCGAATTTTCAAAATGCATAAAACTAAAAATAAAACAAAATACATCTAATAGCTACGATGTTCTTATTTCAAAATCAGTATTACATTTGTTTTTCTGTACTTAAATTTTGTTCATGTGTTGAAAATAAAATTTATAAATTGAAATTTCGTGCTAGTTAGACTTTCGTCGCGGCACCAACGCAAGTCAGACAGCTCACAATATCAATAGTGTGTATGGGCCAAAAACCACAAACGATCGTGTGCCGATGGTTTGAACGCTTCCGTTCTGGAAATTTCGATCTTAAGGATGAGCCCCACGGACGACCTACGACCAGAGTTAATAACGATGAATTAAAGGATATAGTGGAAGCAGATCCATCTCAAAGTACAGCTGAGTTAGCAGCAGGTTTTGATGTTAGTGATAAAACAATGTTGGTTCATCTGCATCAAATCGGCAAAATAAAGAAGCTTGAAAAGTGGGTACCGTATGAACTGAACAAACGTCTGCGACAACAACGCGTCGAAGTGTGCACTGTGTTATTGAGCCGTCACAAAATCGAAGGAATTTTGAATCGTATCATGACTTGTGATGAGAAATGGATCCTGTACGATAACCGCAAACGTTCGTATCCATTGGCTGGATCCAGAAGTTGCAGCCCAACAATGTTTAAAACGCAAGATAACTAAGAAAAACTACTGGTATTAGTGTGGTGCTCCCATGTCGGTATTGTCCACTACAGTTTCTTGTGAGCCGGTCAAACGATTGATGCAGATGTGTACTTTAAGGAGCTGCAGACGATGATGGAGAACTGGCAACAAAGCACCTAAGTTTAGTCGTCAGTCGCCCATCTCCACTTCTTCTTCATGATAATACCCGCTTCTCATACGACAGTTTTAAAACTTCAAGAGCTGGACCTGGAGACTCTCCCTCACCCACCATATTCACCCGACCTCACACCGACAGATTACCATTTCTTTCGAAATTTGCACAACTTTTGGCAAGGAAAAAATTGGGTTCGGAAGTAGCTGTGATTAGTGCTTTTGAAGAATTCATTGATACCTCTCCACGAGACTTTTACAGGAGTGGCATCAATCAACTTCCCGTGAGGTGGCGAAAGTGTGTAGATAATACGGGTCAATATTTCGACTAAAATAATAGATATTTTTAAAACAAAATCATTTTTCTGTTTCTCATATAAATCCGTCATTTCATTGGTAAACACCTAATATTTCAATACTATACAGATCGACGTGTGTGTTTCGGTACTTCAACCGTTAATGATAAATAATATCCCAAAGAATATATATATTTCTTGTCCATCCATCATTTTATATTTAAATACTATATTATGATTATTATTGATTTACCTATAGCTTCAGTAGTATTTATTGAGCGTTAAACAAATTGTCTCAAAGGGACGGTCCCTTTGAGGCAATTTAACAGAAATTTGACCCTATTTCATCTATAATTAATTTCTTTATATCTCTAATTTTGTCATAGAAGAATAAACAATGAAGTATTACTCGATAGTGCTGTATTTGAAACAAGCGTGACGTGAAGTGATCGTAAGCATATAGGTATAATCCTCGAATTTTATTATTGAATCACCGTATTCCTCACTGGGACGACTATAGATAGATATATAGATAAAACTCTTTATTGCACACAGAAATAAAACTAAACGATGACAATCATTGTAGATATAAAATGCACAACAGACGGTCTTATCGGTAAAAGTGATCTCTGCCAGACAACCTTTAAGTAGAGAGATAATGAAATATTTTTATCATATGTAGGTGGTGTAAAGTATACTTACATATTATATTATAATACATCATATATACACATCATACACCTATATACAATACACAATAACTAATATTTAACAAACATCTTTTCACTACATTAATGGAAGGTTGAAATAAAATATAATGTAATACTTTAAAAACACAGAGAGAACGCATAAAGGTTTTGTCCAAACAAATTAGATAAGATTTTCAAAGCTGCAATGTCTCAACACCACAATAAAATTCGTTTTGTGTATAACGTGTTGCAGTGTACTTACCTTCCATTACCTTACACCAGATATGGTGTAAACTAGGCTTTTAATGTTAAAACAATTAAGAGACAGAAGCGTAAGTTTCATTGTCGGAATTAAAGCAGGTCACAAATGCGGTGGCACGCTGTATTAAAATTTTACTTTTTCCTTTTTATTTCATTTTTATTTCTGGAACAACCGCCACATGCAAACTTCAAACACAGCTTGCTTTATTTAGCAGCTTGAACGCGAGTGTATGTTTTAAACAATGTACGTTTATATTTTTATCTTTACTTTTCATTTATTATATTGTCAAATTTATATTTTCGCATTTTGCTTACTTAGACAGATGCCTCTCCTGTCAGCTCGTGACCATGGGTGATATAACCCTGTCGAAATGTCGTCGAGTAAAATAAAAATTAAACATAAGCATTAAAGCCTGTATAATGCATTTAAATTAACCGTGTTTAAATTATATTATACATATACCCAAATCTATTCCTTTACATCTCCAAAGGTAGGCAGCACATCGGGGGGCGTGCCTATATTTGTCAGTCTGAACTGATGTATCGCGGATGTTCATGGGCGACAGTATCCACTTACCATCAGGTGGACAGTCAGCTCGTCTGGGGCCTTCTTTCCATAAATAAATAAGATAAAAATAACCTTGTTAAATTATTTAACGCCTTTCACTATAATATAGTATGAAATAAAGCTTCCAAAATACGTACCATATTGCGTACCATTTTACGTACGTAAGTACCATTTTCACAGTTGTATTGCTGATCAGTTAACTGCTAACTGCAGTAGCTTTTGGTGTATTTTTAAATAAATTGGTTTAACACTTTTAAAATAGTAGCATATTTTGTAAAACGATATGATCAATTTTAGCGATTTTTCTTGCGGTTCTATACGAACGAAACCACGGCCAGAAGCTGAGATAAATTCTTACTTACCGTTGTCGTGTATACCGTCGTCATATAAGTTAAACTAAATCTTTAACAAAGATTTTGTTAATTTGTTTTGTAATGAGTGAGAACATTAGAATTCGTATATTTTAATATATATTTTCTTATAATACTAACATTTGACACTAAATAATAATTCATTCGATTAAGTCAAAGGTCAAAATTAGAAAAAAAACGTGAAGCATTCAAATATTTTGCAAAAAAAATTAACTATGTTATACTTTTATGAAGTGCAATATGATGTTTATAAATATCATTAAAACACATTTACACAAGTCATGTACACGTGTAAACCGTCTATTATGTATAAAGCTTGAGCAGTGACACCAACAGAAAGCAGATTAATAAAAATGAGCCCTCTTGACAGGTAACGAACATTATTGTCAAAATACATAAGGAAAAGAGAGAAGAATTGTGAATTAAAACATCTACACGTGGGAAAAAACACTTCAATAACAATGGGTAATTTAATTCTGACAATTTATTTCAAAAACTGATCATTTGAGAATTATTCATTAAATATTATTCAAATTATTATAAATGGATTAAAGATTTATTTTCCGCGTATCTTTAACAATAGTGGGCGATAAAAGGGCTAGTTACATTTCTATTATTAATTATTATACAGCTATAGAAATAAATAAACCCGCTATTTACCGCTTTTTTTAAATCATTTCAAGGCAATTAATACCATGTGAGCGAAGCTGTGGGCAACGTTTCGTTCAATATATTTCTATTTAGGTACCTATCACGTTCTAATCACCATTACTTAACAGTTTCTAACGGAATACCAAATGAAAGGCCACTTTTACCTGCTTTCCACGCCTAATTGGTACATTTTAGTGCATGTCAAAGGTTTGTTGCTAGTAGCAACGGGTATGGTTTGCGTGCGTTTCCAAATGATCGCATCTGTTAATTGCCAATTAAGCCACAACTTTCACTTTGAGCAGTGTTGAAGTACGCAACAATTAATATTGGCATAGTTCGTAAAATGCAAAATTTAGAGCTTAAAGCACGGGTGTTGTTGTAATAATTTAATAGACAACCTTGCCTCGGACATATGACAGAATAGAATGTGAATGAAGATTAGACCATAATCATTTGGCCGTCAATTATTTGTCATTAGATAAATTTGTGGTCAGACGGAAATAAAAAAATACATTCAGAATACTTTCATGCAAAAAGTGTATTCCTAATAATTTCCTTAACAATTTGATCAAATACAAAAATTAAATTTGTTTTAAATATTCGTATATCAAGTTTAATTTAAATGTATTTTTATTTATTTATTTAGACTTCAGTGCACAATATCGTACAAAAATCGAGCGTAATGCCTTAAGGCATTCCCTACCAGCCAACCTTTGGGTTGATCAGAGAAGTTCAATTAAGAGGTGCATGAAAGACACAATTAAAATGGTGTAGTAAAATAAATATAATACATTATTACATATACATATATATAAGAATAAACATAATACCTGCAAGGTAGATATACATAATTAATCAATACATTATATAAATAAAATATCCAAATAAGTTATATTAAGAGAAACAAATAAAAAAAACCTTTCTCCATATCCATTCATAAATTTTCATATTTGGCGAGCCAACGTATGTCAATCTGGACCGATGCTGATATGTCTCGCAGATGTCCATGGGCAACAGTATCCACTTACCGCCAGGTAGACTGATTGCTCGTCCTTTACCTTCTTAAAAAAATATATTAATAGAATTTATTAATTGTAAATTTACGAATACAGTGCATTAATTACGAGATTAACAAATAGATATGTTTTTTTTTTATTTGTAAACAATTTATTATGACGATATTAACGTTCATATATTTCTCTTCATATATGGCAATGGTGCAATTAACACATTTTGCCAGTGTCATATTTTCTTCGTAATTAACAATTTCAAAGCCTTTAAACGTATCCTATCAATGTCCAGTTCTGTTGGAGTAAGTCAGGAGTCTCTCAGTAAAGCGATGTAGGTTTACTGGTGACAGAAGAGAAGGACACCTTGGAAGCACACGAAAACGCTTTTATTTGATTATCACAAATATCACGCGCGAAAAGCACTTTTAAGTTTAATAAACTATCACTATTAAACCACAGAACGAATACAGATGTCTTACAATAATCAAACAAAAACTCAACTGCACTTCTAGAGTTCCCGCCAAAAATGAATTAAATAAGTTGATAATGAACTGCGAACACGTTTGGTATTTATTATCTTTCCGAACGCTCGATTGGCCAATACAATAAATAGAGTACAATACAATAGTCAAGTAAGTATCTACTTAGTCTAAACGAATACCTAATTTTTCCCATAATTTTTTATCTTCATCGTGCAGCACTGTGAAACCACAGGTATTACAAATTTATTATATTACTTGTTGTTATATGAGAGGCGGCAGGTGCGCGGAGGCAATCCTCTTTCACCCTCGTGGAAGCTATTCGGCCTCACGTAACCTCTTTTAGGTAACATGACTTTTAACTTTGTGACCCATCTTTGCTTTAAAGTGCTCTGACTTTATGTCTGATACCTACTATAGAATATTAAAAGGTAAAAAGTGACTATTGAATTAAATGAAAAATGTATTTCTGTGAAGCAAGAAAAATAAATATTAAGCACATTTTTGGCGTAAACCTACTGAAATATTTAAAGTACTCCATAATGTGATTTGCGGTGAGTTAGGGAGCGGTTAGGGCGTCCGAGACTTTGTTTAGTGTGATTAAATTTGCCAAAGTATAACCAAGAAAATAGTTTTATTAGAAATCTCTAAAGGCAACGTTTAAAGGAATATACCATAAGTACGTGCTAAAAGAAAAGAAATGAATTTAGTAAGTACTTAATTACTATCATTTTGCAAATTAAGAAAACGGCTGCTTGATTTTTTTTTCCAAGAAGACGTAAATATAAAACAGGCGAGCAACAAACACTCAAACTTTTGTGATTAAAAATGCTTGTTTAAAATAAACGTGGCAACGTTGAAAGTAAGAATCTCATTTTAAACTGAGCTGCAGCTCGACGGCGTTCTAAACCGTGTCGGCTAAATTCCATCATTTTTAATTAACCTTATGGAAAAAAAATTCAGACGATTTTGTAAAAGAATTCTGTTAATCGCAATCTAAGATGTCGAAAGATAATAAGATTGCTTGTGGTGAATCAGTGGAGGGCGTTCACGGGGCGATCGAACAAAATCTTGAAAATAAGGTGTTCCAGGTTTAACGGTATTATGAGGAACAAAAGACTCCCCGAGTGGCGGAAATTAAATTCTGCTTCGCGCCCATTCTTATTATACACAGGGGAGATGTCAATCAGTATTTTGTTAAAAAGTAGAATTCAGCTACCCTACATTTTGCCGTCGAGAATAATTTAGTGAGACATGAAAATTTTGAACCTCATTCATTACCCGTTATTTAATAAAGTAAAATAAAATTGAAAGAAAACGAAGAAGTTTGTGTATAAGTTGCAATAAATTCAGAGCAATCTTTCATGGTTAAATAAGGTCCTCTAATGAGACTCTATATTTCTGCCAATATTGCGATTGGAGGCGTAAAATATAAGTAATAAGAGAGAAGCTGGTAAGTCCAATAAAGCCCTGTGGGCGAGGCCCGCTCTCACTAAGCCTTCGGTCGCCGCGCACGCATCTACCCGCATTATTTCTAATTGTGATTTAATGGCCCTCTGCGTTGGACCTGTTTAACCTTAAAAATAAAATATTATGTTTACACCATTTATAGCAAAGAAATGTTCGTAAAACGAATAAAACGCAGACTATACGTTATTTTGGATTTTGAAAATCCTTAATGAAATTTCCTCTTTTTATTAATTAAGTAATTAAAATTATGTAACCGTTATGTAGGTCCTCTCTGACTTAAAAGAAACAAGATTTTACGTAGTTCGATTTCGTTTCACGTTTTACGACAAAGAATTTACGAATGAGAATTCTTGTTATAAAACAAGATCTTGGAATGCTTTTGCAGACACTGTTTCCAACATACGACTATAATCTCTAAACCAAATTATTGTACAATATATATATTTTTTATTATTTGACGTACTTGTATATATAAAATAAAAAAATGTTTTCTAATTATGTTATGTGGACTAATTATGTGGACAAAAGAATGTTTCGTACTCATTATTTTTTTACTATACAGGTCAGTGTTGAGAAGTCTGAAACTATTAAAAATAAGGAAATTTGTTCTAAGGAACCATGATTCGATTTTAGAGTTATGAAACTCTGCATTCAAAGTTTTCAAAAAACTCATACACAATCCAGAATCAAACCCGTTCATTTTCCTCGAACTATTAAATCTCGCTAAAGAACCTTGTGTCTAGAATAAAAAAAAAATTAATTTCAAATAATATATTAATCTTAATAAATATAGTTTCACACGTTTCCATAATAAGCCGTCTCAAAAAAGACCCTATACTTATATCTTTCTATACAAGGTGTAACTGTAATCGAACCTTTCCCGAAACCTGAAACTGTGGAATCTCTTTCTATACCATACCATTAGCCTGTCTCTCCACTGCTGAATATTGAACTCTCCCAAGGACCGCCACCAGACCACGTACCGGGAAAGTAGCGAGGTACGGCTGCGGACACGTGGACTGACGACTTGGAGATAGTCGCCGGTAGTGGGTGGATGAGAAGAGCTAAAGACCGTGTGTGGTGGCGGATTCTGATCATTATTCTGAGTTTTTTTCTAAAAATATCAAATTATTTATTTACCAAATCTCTATGAAAAATTTACTGAAACCTTAAAAAACTGATTTTTTGCAAAAAAAGATACGTAGAATTTTTGTGCATATGGTAGCGTGCATGTACGCATGCACACAAACATGAATTTAAAGAAAAAAATGATAATGGATAATTTAAATATATCTATGTTAATCTGTAAGAAAGATATAATCTGGAATTTGTTTTAATTTGTATAGGAATTATTATTAATTGTTTCTGGAATTCAATCATTAACATATTCACATAATAGTTATTTATACATACAAACCAATATGTGAGAAGTGCCATTCAAAGAAAAAGATTTTCCAAGTAAAAACCAGTTATTTAAAAGTTGTATAAAAATGTGATTAATGTTTAATGAAAGGTTGTATTCCAATTTCGTAAATTACCTTTTTCGTGTAGACGATGTACAAATAAAAGAGGATGATAGAAAGGAAAACAGTAATTACCTAATTTCTTAGAATAAGAAGTACAAGGAGCGGAGCGGGGCATTAGAGTTGGGGGACTTCGTTAAATATATTGCTACTTGTATTTGAGAGTTTGTCGGGATTTATTGCTTCAAAGTTTGAATGGAAAGATTATGTTGTGCGGAATCTTATGTACTTACTGTTTCATTTCCCTATTAGCAACGGTATTTAATTTCTTAATAGCAGTTCAGTTCCCAAATCAGGTTTCCTACAAATTAGATTTGATATAAATGATAGAAAAATAATTTTGGCTGTAAAAGTAATTTGAAATAGATCAGTTAACAATGAGTTAGCTACATTAATCGACAAGAGGTATTAACGTTTCGTACGTTCTAAAGTTATTCTTAGACAAGAAAGGGATCCCAGGTGTCGACATCTCCAGCAAAGTCGAATTTAGGGGTCATCTGGAAAATAAGACCAAAATGGCGCCCAAAAAGCTCGGTGTGCTGAACAGAGGGAAGCGATACTTCACTCCTGGGCAACTCCTTATGCTTTACAAAGCTCAGGTGAGGCCCCATATGGAGTATTGCTCTCATCTCTGGGCCGGTGCACCGAAATATCAATTGGACCCATTTGACTCCATCCAACGACGTGCTGTTCGTATTGTCGACGATCTCACTCTCACGGGCGGTTTAGAATCCCTCAGCATTCGGAGAGACGTTGCGTCTCTCTGTGTGTTCTACCGCCTGTACAATGGGGAATGCTCTGATGAACTGTTTAATATAATTCCACCTCGGGTTTCTACAACCGTACCTCCCGTCACAGAAGTGCGGTCCGTCCGCATTTCCTCGATACGGAGGTGTCGCGCACTGTTCGGTCCAAAAATCATTTTATACCTCGAACCCGTAGGCTGTGGAACGAACTACCTCAAGAGGTCTTTCCATTATGCTACGATATGGGGTTCTTCAAGAGAGCTGTGAATAGGATTTTGCAAGGTCGGCGGCGCGCCCGCATACCCTCTGGTGTTGCAGGTGTCCATGGGCGGCGGTAACATTTACCAACACGTGGGGCCACTTGCTCGTCCGCCCACTAGTCTAAAAAAAAAAAAAAGGTAAGCACCCGGGGGTGTGTCAACGTCAACGTCATTCTGGACTGATGTTGACATGTAACGCAGATGTTCATCGACGACATTATCACCAGGTGAACTTTCTGCACATCTGCTCGACTGTCACCTTCTTTCTATAAAAAAAGAAACGTAGACGTTAATAACGTATGTTGTCTCGTGTCACGCTAGAGAGTGATCAGTTTACTACTGCTGCAAACGTGTACATGACGTCTATAATACACTTCATGTACACATTAATAAATAATAATCAAACACTATTATTTATTATTATTATTTATTAATGTTTCGCTTTTTCAAAGTGCGACGTTATATGTTTTCAAAGGATCGTTTCAAAGTCCCGGATCGGTACTTCAGCGCGCGCGCTCATCGCTTACTGGAAGAGATTCCACTAACTTCCACTAGCACTAACTTCCAGTGCAATGCACCAGTGACGCTATATATACGTTATATAAACAAAATGTTAGCGAGATATAGTGATATAGATAGATATAGATAGATATAGATTTCTTCTACTCGAATGGGTGGATTTTAAGCAAGTATACTGTGAATTCTCAGAGATATCATTGTAACGGATGTAGGTTTTTATAAATTGTAACATATCGTCTGTTTAAATAAATAAATGTGTTTTTCTTGATCTAAGAGACCATTTCGTTAACTTTACTAATGTTAATGCTACAAATTTTAATGACGTTGTAAATATAAATATAATCAAATCTTAGGCAACTCGCCTACTACCGTTTGATTTTGATACCGTGTCTATGTTGGACTGTCATCAACATTCATTCATTCAATTGATCGGGAATGATATTTCGCTGGAAACTTATGGCAACACTAAAATCATTGCACACTGAAAAATGCAATGCAAACAGCCCTTTCAGCATCCACTGCTGGACATGGGCCTCCTCATGCACATTGTCTCATGGATGAGAAATGTATGGCCTTAAAACGCCACGTTGGCCACGCGGGTTGACTAGTCCACTCTTGTGAAGGTGGAGTAATTCCTCAGGGCTTGTGGTAGCGGCTTTGTTAACCCTTAGTCCCCTTTTACAACACCCACAGGATGAGATGAAGTGGTGCTACTCTATAGGCGGCCGACACCACACGCCACTGACCAAAGTCAATTGAAATTATCCAAAAAGGTTAAAACAATAATTTAAAATGAAATAATTTAATAAACACTGTAAAAATGGTTTCATCTAAATCTAATCATGCGTAAATACAGAATATAGGTAAGTTTACAGGCAAAGTAAGTGCATTAGCCGGCTTTCCTTCTAAAACGCCGTAATTTCAGCATATCTTTGGTCTAGTACACAGGAATTTCATACTCGCATCCTTGTAGAATATCTTCCAGCGACTACGAAAGAGGGTGACACGCCAAATATTTGAAAAAAATTCGTTCACATATATAAAGACATTCTTTATGTGTATTCAATCGAAGGGAAAACCATTTGCCATATTATACATGTAAGTACTATAGAACTCGCACGAGATTCTTTTCTAAAGAGATTAAGGTCTGGACTAGATGACGGCCAGTGTTCAGCACTAATAAAGTCGGGAATATTCCTTTCTAGTCACGTGTTGAGCTGAGTTGAGTTCACTGTGACCTGGAGCCTTATGACCTGGTGCTGAGTCTTGCTGAAAGGACCATTGTTGGTTATGGAACAGAGTGTTGTTAAGAGGCTTGACGACCTTCTCAAGAATCGTATCTTGATACAATTGAGTCGACATTTTAATACCTTTTTCACAAAAATATGGTTCAGTCACTCCCTGGTAGCAAACACCCCACCAAACCATGACTAAAACCAGATAATGGCCACGTTGCACTTTATTGACTAATTGAGCAGCTTCTATAGAGTTATGAGCTTAATCGAACGTTTCGAAATTTGAATTCGATAAAATCTTTTACTTCCGGACGAAGATTTCCTCGGATTCTCTCCCTCACAGCTTTAATCGTCTATTTAGTACGAATAGTGCATGAACGGGAAGACCTTTTTCTGTCACAAACAGAGGACCTTTCAGTATATTTTCAGTATTCAGTGTACACAAACATTCCACTAATAGCACGTGGATTAAGAGTTTTAAAAATTGCATTTGGCTCCATACCTACTTTGAGTAATGCAATCACAGCAATACGGTTTCCTTTATCACCTCACTCCATTTTAAGATTAGTATAAGAAAAAACATTTATTTTTCACGTGAGAATGACAGGTTCCAAATTCAAACGTAATTCATTTATTTTTCTTTATTGTAACAGTATTTATGGCCAGACTAAATATACAAATGTATTAATGTAATTTTTACTATAATTTTATATAGGTTTTATATATTTTATAACTACACTACTCTAACTACAAGATAGTTGATTAATAGGGATTACTATGATGATGCTTATCCTAAAAAGTAAAGCCTATAGATGCTGATTACTTTAAAATTTGTTCAGTAAATTCAAGAATAAGCGGGCTTCACAGACTTCTTGAATATTCATATTAACAGGATTTTCCCAGGTAGCTGGCGTACCCGGATACCTCCTGGTGTTGCAGGTGTCCATAGGCGGCGGTGACACTTATCATCACGTCGGACCGCTTGCTCGTGCGCCTACTTCACTATAAATAAACAAAAAAAAATTATGGACAGTCAAAACAAAATATTAATTAATAAAAAAGTATGTACGATCAGCAACAGCTCAATCCATACCCATCGATATTAGTGTGTTCTTGACCGTTCATTTGTAAACTTCAGTATTCTAAACAACTAAAATGTTTATTATTTATTTCAATTACATTATATGTAAATTTCTAAAATTTCCTGTTTCCAAATACCGAGTGTGCGTTTTATAATTTTAAAATCCAGGTCAGCATGGCACTAGTCCACTGATGCGGGCTAAATTTAATTGAAACTAATTGATATTTGATTGAAATTGAATCCATGGTCAAGTAATCGTCGTGCTGTGTACACAACCATTTATTTGGAATGATTTCACCTTTCATTCCAATATCGTTATTACCTACGTAGATACGAATAAAACCGACCTGTTGAATATGTTCTCACTATAAATTAGATTTTGTGAAGAATGTATAAAATATTATTATTTAAAGTTTTAATTCAATAAAAAAAGGGTGCATCGAATTACTATTTTTCGGATTTCGTCTAGCACAGAGATATCCAGTATAGCTCTATCCATATTGAGACCTTGAACTATCAAATCTATCGTCACAATCTATATTTCTATATATGTATATATAATATTCCATCATATATATATTATATTATCTATTATACGTATATTAATATACCATATATTATCTATCATTTTACATCATGATTTTACGGGTTACATTATGAGTCATGAATGGGCTGACAATAACTACATTTTGCATGTGAATCCACTGTTGGACGTAGTCCCCGAGAAAGATCACATAGAGCCGCATCCGCCGCTACGAGAAAAATTTCAAGGTAGTATATAGTTAACATAACTTTATGCAAAACTAATTCATTCACCAGGTATTATAGATTGATAATATAAGTTAATACCTGGTTTAATTGACTGAGCAGACAATTTACCTGGTGATATAACCAGGTGGATTATCTGTTCGTCCGTCATCTTTCTATAAAGTGGGTAGTCGGTAAAGTTCACGGCCTTTTTGAACGAATGACTTTAGCGTGCTATATTTCTGGCAACACTGATCACTGGCCGGAATATGATATACCGTTTGACAGCTGACCTTTTTGTAATGGCGGCAAATTGAAATTACAAGCTAAAAGTTTTATCTTTTCATATTTTTTAACAATTTTACAATGGAAGTGAATGAGGAGAGTTAATAAGGGAAGTTAAGTAGATAAGCTTTACATTCTTTTTTCGACAAGGGTATGAATGTTTCTAGTGCTCGAAAAGAGATTTGTGGAGAAGATGCTTTATCTAAAACTACTCCAAACAATGGTTCTGTCGATTTAGGTCTGGTAATTTTGATGTGAACGATGTTCCTCGCTGTTTAGGTAAATGTTGATGTTATCATTGAAAAAAAATGAAGCAGATCGAAACATAAGCAGTCGTCCAATTGTGGAAGAGCTTAGCATTTAGAAACAGTTATGGATCACCTATATAAACTGAGTTTTGTAAAAAAGCTAGATGTTTGGGTGCCGCATGATTTAAATGACAGAAACTTGGTAAATAGAATTTCCATATGTGAGATGTTGCTAAAATGAAATGAAATCGATTCATTTCTGAAAAGATTGGTAACAAGCGATGAGAACAATCACCTACGATAACAATGTTCGAAAACGATCTAGGTCAAAGTGAGGTGAGCCATCACAAAAAGTCCCAAAGTCAGGCCTCACTCCGAATAAAGACATGTTAACTGCTATACACTTAACATGTCTTTATTCGGAGTGATTGGAACTGAAAAGGCATCGTGTATTATGAGCTTTAACCACATGGCCAAACGATTAATTCTGATGTCTACTGTCAGTAATTAGTAAAATTAAAAACAAGCACTTGAAAATAAACGCCCAGAATTAATGAATAGAAGAGGTGTAGTTTTCCATGCCGACATTGCTCGACCGCATACATCTTTGATGACTAAAAAAAAATTGATGGACCTTGGCTGGGAAGTTTTAATGCTTCCTCCATACAGTCCAGACATAGCACCTTCGGATTATCATTTTTTCCGTTCTTTACAAATTTCTCTAAATGGTGTGAAATTACATTCAACAGAAGCCTGTATAAACCATTAAAATCAGTTTTTCGCTCAGAAACCCCAAAAATTGTATAGCGATGGGATAATGGCTCTGCAAGAAAAATAGCGAAAGATATTCGAATTAAATGAACAATATTCCGTAAATATTATAAATATTTATGTAATACAAAAAGTCTTTATTATTTTCATTATAAAAAGGCCGTGAACTTTTCGACTACCTTCGAATATACTATAGGCTGTCCCAGATTGAGCGCCGAATTTAATTTAGAAAAAAATAAATTCATTGTTTTTCCGGCTGTGTGACATGTTGCACCATCCTGTTGAAACCACAGTTGACCGAGGTTCATATCTTTCAATTGGTGCCAAAAAAAAAATCCTGTAGCATGTTCCGATACCTCTCTATGCCTACCTAAATATCGATACCTAAAAAAAATGGCCTTATGGTCTCGCCGAATCAAAAGCCGCACCAAACTGTAACTCTTAGAGGATGCATCCGTTTTTCATAAATCTCATGAGGATTCTCCAAGCCCCAGATACATCAATTTTGCTTGGGAAATGGGCCTCGTCACTAAAGATCATTTTTCGCCACAATGATGGTCCAGTTCATACTATTCTAAAATTCATACTGCGTTGGTCTTTCGTGTAGCGTTCCATGTGAACTAATTGCAACTGTCATATGTGATATCTATAAACAAACCAGAGTTGCCAACCGCCAAACAAAAAAAGGCACCAAATTTTAATTCAGCGCTCAATCTGGGACAACCAATGTAAAGTGCAAAACACAATCATTGAAAATACTTTCGTCTTCAAGTATTGAAGCCTACAAGAAAAAGAGATGCATATTGCCGAATGCTGAGCAGCAAAATGCGTCTGTCATCTGAGGTTGGGCTGGCCTTAGATTGATTGTCCAAAATAGACAACATTCGTCTGCAATTTCCGATGTTGCTCCATTGACGCTGATCGTATCCGGAACGATATGCTCATTCAACATGACTGTTCATTCAGATACCAATGCGTCTCGCGTGAAGTCGCATTTAAATCGCTTGGCGTGATCATTTGGATCATTTTATCAGAATAGTTTACCAATTCTGATATAACGACAATGACATTTGAAAGATGAGAGAAGCGCTCGCAGTTTCAATCTAGCAATTTGATCTAGTCCTTTCGTGGTGCGCTTGTTGGACGCCTTCCGGCCAGAGTGATTGACGAGTTAAAGAAAGGCCTCGGTAGTGGGTGGATAAAAAGAGCCAAACTCCACGTGTGTAGATATTTAAGATGGTAGATATTCAGTATTGGCTGGTATTGTATAAAAACACAGAGAAGTTATTAGTTTACATAATGATGATAAATTTCTATGAGATTTCTAATTAGAATATAATGAAAAGTCATCAGAGCACATCTGAAATCTGCTAGATTTCAGATGGGTTGTGATGACATGGTATTATGAAAAAAGTAGCTGCACTCATCAGGTACAAACTAACCTCTTTTTCTATTTTTCTCATTCACCCGACCTATACAATCGCCTGCTACAAAACCCAGTGCGATTCAAATATGTATATATCTGTAGAAGCGTTGAAATAACGTAATGTGTTTCGGCATATTCAGTTTTCAGGGAAGAATCCAATTACGATAAGGTTATGTTCCGCATGAAAGTGTCGCATTTATGGTAAAATATTAATGTATTTCAATTTGAGGAGGCTGGTACAGACCTCCATAAATATCGGTAGCGGCCCCAGCGGGGACGCGTAAATACTTCCAGTAAAATTGAATGTTATTATCTGTGAACTAGCATCGCGTTTGATGTCTTTTTAAGATGGTAGATAACTGTAAAATACAACGCCTTAAACATATACTTGAGGTGGTCGGGGAACCCAATAAATGAAAGAGCTTGGAATGGAGATATTTACGGAGAAGGAAATAACCTATATATTGTATGTAAACAATGTTTTAAGATGAAGTAGGAAGAGTGAGGGCCCTTGATTCTATTTTTTTAAAAACGTTATAAAAGAACGCTTAACAATAACAAAAAATATTAAGTTGTATTTATTATCTATCTAAATATTATAACTTATTTAGAACGAATTTTAATCCAAATTTGTTATGTTTTTTTTATAAACCATTTTCTTTAAATTGAAGTCTTTGATTGTGTCAAAGTACCCCATCCACGGGGCACATTAATACAGTCCGAACCACTGATTCATGAGTCTAAAATACACCGATATTTGTTAAAATACTTTATTAAACATTGAAAATAACATTGACTATAATCATTTAACATAATATTTGTTGAAGTAAGTGCAATTTTTTATTTTTAATTATGACATTATTCGTTTTATTTCAATATGAATGAACTTAACATTCATGTTTCTTTCTGTATAAAATTATTATCAAGTGTCATGATTGACCACTTTTTTATTAATAACAGTGCCACTTCAGCTTGCTGATTCTTTGAGCTATGTCGGCAACGTGTTTCTTGGTTACCGATTTTGTCCAGCAAAGGAACTCCGAGTCAGGGACCACGTTTCGGTACCATACGTCATAACAGTCAAGACACATTGTTGGACTGGATTGACTTTCTAAGATCTCTCGACGTTGGCCGGTCCAGGTTCGGAGAGTTTTCAAGTACTTGGCGTTTCCGTGTTTCAACTAGCTTCCGGCCATCGATATGAAACGTCGATTCGATAAATATGGCCGCAGCAACGATAACGCGACGTGAACTCATCTCACGAAAATAAAAAAATTAACCGCTTTCCAGTCGGTTGTGAATACGATTTTTCCAAGCAAGAAAGCAAACAGCAGCTGTGGTGGCGACATCGGAAGCCCCGTGGAGTGGAGACACTTCTCCACTCGGTGAGTGTTCTACCCATTCTGTTTGATTATACCATTTTCCAAAGAGACACATTCAAATAAAACAGTCTTCAGAACATTATAGTCAACAAAATAGCTCCAAATCGGAACATTGTAGGTACCTACACGCAAAATTAAAAGTATTATTTGTCTTCAAATATCCGTAAAGTGAAATAAATTTAAAAATCACACCACAACTTACAAAGAATTTATTTCATATAAACGGCGAACGATTTTCTTTAAAAACACTCAGGCAAAACAGAGAAGTGGAAGCGAGAAAATGGGAATAGCAACACTCAAACGACATTTGGCAACAGCTTTTAATGCAATACACTAAAATTGGTTTTTGAAAACATTCGCGGAGTCTGCGGAACACTAGATACTAAGAAGAAGTTGGACAACAGATTTATAGGTACAAAGGAACGAAATACTGGCGCAACCGACCCGATCAACCAAACAAGTTGTTTGCAAAAGCCGACTTTGGTCATTTAAATGTTGGACTTGATAAACTGCGAGCCGAAATTGCTACGGAACTCGTTGGAACAATGTGGATGGAGCATAACATAATACACATTGAATAAATTAGCAATTTAAATTCAACTATGTTGTAATAAACTTGCAACATTTTGTTCCCACACAATGACTTTGAAACAATTTTGATATTGACAAATAATATTTTGATATTTAAAGGAGTACATATCTTTGACTAATATTTGTATCAATATGAGTTCCTCGGCTCGTTCCACTGAGTTTTTAATTATTGTTAACTTGGTAGTAACGGAACATCATAAGCAGACCCGCGTGCCCGAAGAATAAATATACTAAAAAATTACAGAATTAATCTACAACCAATCTACAAAGGACTTCTTTAATGTTAGGGCCAAAAAAATATACAATATTAAACCTACTTACTGACAGTGGTATTTTGAAAAATTAATTATCAATGTTTATTTAGAATATTTCCACATATTTTACTCATAACAAGCTAATTAATTAGACTAATTAGTAAGGCTCATGAACTGAGATATTTTTTTAAGTTAACATTGCGTACTGGATGTTCAATCTTCTTCAATTCAATGAGATTTTGTGACGGGGTCGTTCAGAAGAATCATTTGTTCTAAAAACTACAAAAAATATTCAAATTTATTTAAACTTACGAGAAAATATATGGGTGTATCCACCCTTACCGACGATCGCTTTTCTCGCCCACCATACTCGTATCGGGGAACAACAACACTCTGTGTCGTTTAAATTGAATTGAAAAATGATTTATGCCAACAATCTCTGGCGATAGTCTCGTTCCTACGCCCTTGGTCGTTTTAAACGAAAATAATAAATAAACCGAGTTCTGAAAATTGATGGGGAATTTTTATTGTGATTTCAGAAGTATTTGTCCGGAAATTTTCGCCACTTGTTTCGGTAAGTGTTTTATTTTGGTACGTAGGTACTTACGCTTTGTAAAGTAATCAAAATGCTTTAACTTTTTGCTTACCTGTCACTGGTTTGATGTTTGATTGATCGAATCAAAATATTTCCTAAGTTATTTTTGATTCCCGAACAAAAGAAAAAGTTATAAGTAGATTTCGTTATACTGTATTAATTTTATTAAAATTTACTGTGGTCTTATTTTCAAAAGCAATTATAAACGTGGTTCAATCGATTTTATTTTCAGCATGAGAGCAATGAAATTCAGTTAATGTTCACTAAAGCTTTGATTAATTATTTATATACTACTTACTGCATTTATAGTTAAGGATTGAGAGAAATTACACACGTATAATTAATTTACATATGAGCATTCCTTTTAAGGTATGGTCGTTAATATAGATTCATTTTAATATAGATGTAGTTTGTATTGGTTTTCTAATAAAAGGCCTGGTGAGCGACTACATTCAGATGATGGACAAATTCATTTAAAACGAAAAAGTACTTAATGTTGCAAAAAAACTAAATCGTTCACTTATACACATTCTAGGCCAAGTAAAACAAGTGTGAGGAAACTTTTCTCTAGCGAAAAATAGGTCGCAATGAACAAGATTAATACTAGCAATGAATTAGTCAAGGGAAATTGCACTCTCTTGTTTAGTAAATTCCTCAAGAGGGGAGCTGAGCTGACGCTAAGGAACGTAGGTAATAAAAATTGCGCGGTACGTACGCCGCCTACTCATGAAGATGAAGTAGGCGTATTAAGTATGTTGGTATTAAATATTATGAGTGCCCTAGAGGCTTAGTGAGTTACTTACTAGTGTGAAAACACTGACCTTTGGTTGCTCTATTTTGTTAAAACCCTTGCTGTTTACATTTATGTTCAAGGGGATATTATTGAACAACTGCGTAAATGTTATTATAACAGTTGCGGGCAATTGCATTGTTTGTTATGTGACGGTGCATTGTAACAGAGCGATATTGCGGTTCATTTGAACTCAATAGCGGTCATCGACTACACTTGTCTTCATTTAATGCTTTTTAGTAAATATTACGACTTTCAACGAATATTGTACTAACATGAAGTCAAAAGACATATCTCTGCCATCGTAATGGTATTAGGTAACTAGAAGGGACGAGTCGTGGATTTCCATGAATTCCTACCAATCACACTAATATTTTTTTCTTCTAAGTCAACATGGGAGTTTAAATCTAACTTCATTCGAACTAGACGTCTTAAAGACGATCTAAATTGAAAGGAATAGGAAGAATTGCAAAAAAAATTGTGACACAAGAGTCTATTTTGAAGTTCATCTCCACTGAAAATATTCACCAACTATATTTTCAAAAATTTCAACACCTAGGCATATCATCAAACTATCTTCTTAAGCCGCACCACATCGCCATGTTGCTTCATACATGATTTCAAAAGTTTCAGTTACTTTAAACAACACTGTACTAATTTCCACATGTGACACAAAGTTTAAAGTTTTTTCTTAATCTCATTTTTAAAGTACTATTTGCACACTGGATCTGAGTTTGGCGAGGATAGCAAACCGTCGACTCACCCTCTGCATGCATAATTAATACTCGTTCGCCGGGTCAAAATAAGCAATTTGGACACGGAGGCACTGCTTTGTGGCGTCGTTAACTTTTAATGCACACAACACATTCTGCGAGAAATCCGCCACGCCGCGCGCTGGATCAATTACGCGCGACATTTATTTGGAAAGTTTCGACAGTAAACGCCTAAGGACAGACAAGGACAAATAACTGTCCTAGTTATTAATAGCTTACCTATCGACACCTGTGTTGTGACTACCACCAATTAGATTTGAATTTGAATTACAAATGGAATTGCTAACACGTAAGAAATCTCATTTGATTTAACAAACTTTGGCTCCCCCTCATCTTCACGCCGAAACAATGGAATCATATAAATTGGTACACACTAGTTCACATAAATTGAAGTTTCGATAATTCCGACAAAGTTCCCCGGTATAAAGAAAATTATTATTATTTATCGAAAAATTGTAAAATTAATTTAACTTTGGAAAACTTGGTTTCCAAAGTTACAACTTTATAAATTACCAAACTTAAAATTTGTAGAATTGTTACTTCAATTAAAATTTAATATTTTTTAGATTGTATTAATTTCAGTGTAATAGGATCATCGTCAAACTTCGGAAATATATGAGACCAAGTCTCCAGAAATGGTCACTTTTAGTTTTTTTATGTATCATCAAAATCGTCAAATTACTCACATATAGCTCGATATACTCATATCTATATGTGTGTATGTGTGTGTTAATACTCGAGCTACAGTTATGTGACTATTGCGACTATTGGGAAACTACAGCTATGTGTGTCTCCCAACTACACGCGTATTGTTTTGATGATTTAATGCCGTGTTTTATATCACGGCCCTACATTACTACATTCGTGACACTTTCAGTGGTACAATAATTATTCAATAAAAGAGATCATTTGTCAGCGCTGTCCAAACGTCACCAAGTCGACGTCCTGATGACTAATGCAACAATGTTCCACCCATTTGCGTCAAATTCTCTTATTGCCTATTTTTTACCAGGTGTCGACCGACCATTACTCACTCTATTGTGTTTCTGTTGCTTTGTCTGTTGTAATAAAACCTATTATTAGTCAGATTTGTATGACAGAACTTCGTTTACAAATTGTCTATCGCGCGTACGAATCGATTGAGGCCAGCACCTAAGTCAGAAATCAACTGTGCCGTCTTCACGCAATAGAAACTTATGTAAGGGCAATTATTACTTTCCCCTAACGTAACAAGAAGTTGACTAGTTATTAGATGTTGTAGCCAGGAATCAGCTGGTACAAATTAAGACAAGCTGCGGAATATTACAGTAATATTTGGGATATCTCTTGTACAAATGTATCTTTAGTTTTTTAAAGGCTCAAGACAAATTAATACAGTAAATAATTACTTTAAGGGTTATTAAGTACAGTAATTAATATTAATACCGTAAATAATTACTTTAAGAGTTATTAAGTACAGTAATTAATATTAATATTTTCGATAAACAATTGAAACTTCATGAATATTCATCAATAAAACCAATATTATACGTAAAATTAAGTTGCTAAATTCTAAACTAAGTGTCTTGTTATGTATCTTAAAGACTTTCCGAAAACAAGATACAGTTTAACAATAAACACTGTAGAATATTCGTGAAAATCAAATGTATTGATAAAGGCAAGAAAGGTAAAGAGGTTCTTTAACTACATTTTTATTAATGAAATAGATTTTTCACGCATTGTTGTCCGTTTGAAATCCAATTTCCATATCGGTATATCGCTTCCTGTTGCCAGGTGATGTAGATAATTTTATTACAAATACTACATCATCATCAGCAAATAATGTCACCCATCTTTATTACTTCATTGTAATGAAATCGGTGATTATAATCCGACATTTTTATGAACAATCGCTGTCCGGTAACATTATTTTCAAAACTACTGAAATTTGGATTGTCTATCGGGATTAACTGCGAATGAGGACCACATACCAGAAGACTTAGCGCGTAGTCGACCTCCGCCCAGGAGGACTGACCATTAGAAGAAATTCGCCAGTAGTAGTTGGATGAGAAGAACAGAAGACAGTGTGTGGTGACAGACCTTGGAAGCGATCAGTACATAGCACACAAATATAATTTATTAAACAATGTATATACCTACATACCGACATATTTTTGCATGGTTGTTTATAAAAGAGAAACCTACAGTACATATTATACAGAAATCACTGAGTTTACATACTAGGTAGATATTAAATGTCATACACTAACATCGAAGGACCTAACACTAGACAGTCCCTGTATCGTGGGGGCCATTTTCAAAGAGTTATACAATCAATGGAGTTAAGCAAATGGAGTAAGCAGTTAGAGTTAATAGTCGAGTGACACAGACTTATGGTGTGATAAATATATATATATATAGTATAAATATATATAGTATAAAAGTATTTTGATATAAAAAACTGTACGGAAGTATTCTGTAATAAACAACTTACACAACAATAATAAAGTAAGTTATATATTAAAACAAAAATGATTTGAAATATAACGTGTGGCATTAAAAATTGTACATTTCCGACATTCCGACATTTCTGTACAAAACTAATCCCTCTAACATCCCAATTAGATCGCATTAACAATTCAGAAGAGTAGAACTTTTACAAAACGAATGAAATATTTAATATCAATCGTTCGCTCATTACCTTAATTTACAATAGATTGTCCCAAAGGATCGAAGTTTTGTTAATAGTCTAATTTCCTCTTTAATCTTACTTTAAGCAGTTTAATCGCGCTAACGCACTTTAGACAACTTCTATTGTTGGCATACGTGAATAATCGTGTCAGCGTAATTAGGTAACACACAGGCAATTTAAACAAGAACGGCGCCAAGTTGGATATTATATATGCGTAGTTGTCGCTAATTGGCGGGTAGCAGTAGCACTGACAGGCGTTGACACAAAAAAGAATAAAGGAAAGTGGGAGCCGTTACTGTTCAATTAAACTTTAAACTATTTCAATTAATTTATCTTTTTCTTTATTGTTCTTTACCTTTTACTACCTTCAAACTTCAAATTCTACCTTCAAATACGTCATACATTTATGTTCTATCTGTATGTGTGCACTTGAGGTTCTAGATTTACTAGAAGTGTTCGATAAAACTAATATATAACAATAAATTGTTACGCTTTCGGGGAGTCTTTTGTGTTTGTGAGTCTTTTGTCTTTTGGGAGACTTTAGTTTAAATACTTTAAATTAAATTCTGCTCATTTATTTGATTTTAAACTCCGATTCCCCTTAAAAGCTTGTCTCTAGATGCAATCTTGTATTGCCTCTGATCCTAAAGAACTTACAGACTATCAAATTTTGATCAAAAGAAAAAAGTACGAGGTAACATGGACAGCGACAGAGGAATTAAAAATTCATTAAAAAAGTTTCCAACGATTTTGGTCAGGAGTCAGAACCCTTTTTCCGCGCACAATAGGGAGGGGCAAACGGGCAAAGTTTAAATAGGTTGGATTTCCCCAAAGCAAACGTTTGCTCCTCGTATAACGTTGTTGCTGAGATTTTTAATGCATTTTCAAAGCCACTTGAGTTTTTGGTCTATCATGAGTCGATTTTACGATAGCCAAATTCGTAAACGTTTACGTTGGGTTTAATAACCTCACCGTCACCGTCAATCAAGACGTAATAATTATCTGTGGTTCACTTATATTATAGTAACCAACCCTTTAAGTACCCACTGCTGGACATAGGCATCCATTTAACATTTAGAGCCCTTCATCCGTCATGCACAAGACAATGTGCATGACGGATGAATGGCCTTAAAACTCGACGCTGGCCAGGCGGGTTGGCAAGTCTACTCTTTTAGAGGTGGTGAAGTTCCTCAACACTTGTGATAGCTAGTGAATATTATAAGACGTCCTTCCTGAACCACCGTGATTCCCTTTGTGGTTTAAATGCTCTTCATAATAAAGATGAGTCACCAATTCGTAGCTATGATTTTCGCGTCCTTAGGAAAAAGCTTCTTGAAGAGAACAATCCAGACGTGTGAAATCCATTATATTTCTAAGACAATACTCTACTGCCCAGCGTCCGTACGATCTTAACACACTCTACTGCTAAACTCCTTGATTCTGTTTGTTAATAATCCGTAATCTAATTAAAGATCATGAAGTGATCGAATTCTCATCGGTATCCTAGATCGTACAATATATCGTTTCTATGTGGCAGGTTCTGGTGTTTCGTTGCTGCAGTAATAGATAAAGGTTAATGGTATCTCAAATGGGTACTAAGAGGGTTATATAACACGTTTACGAAATATAACACTGAACTATTTTTGTACCGATTGATAATAAGCAGGTTTCACTAAGTACACAACGACATTACCTGGCGACTTAAAAGTCGATCTCAATTATATTATATAAAATATTTTAACCTACGTATTAAAAATGTACAACATAATGTGTTTATCACAACATTATAGTTCTAGCCTAATTGCAGGATTTGAACTACAAAGCACAAGCAAGGATGCAACGTTTCCATTAATCATCAGAATCAAGGAAAAAATTAAATATTGCAATTTCGAACAAAGCTACGATAAATTGTTACAATATATCTGAAGATTATATTAAACCGTTATGGGTAAATCCATTTAAATGAAATGTCAAAACATTTACACGCAGAAGAGAAGGAGATTTATTAATATTAATTGTGTTAGGTACGTAAGCTATCAATGTCGGATGAAAATGAGGCAAATACATATTAAACAGGTGCCTTAGGCGATGATCATTGAAGCGCTAATCGTTACTTCTCAGCGGGAAGGATCTGGAGAAGTGTGAGCTCCCTTCGCATTCGCACATGAGACCAAAGAAACAGTGACGAAATACAGTGCTACTGCCCAAATCATAACCAAACTGAGTAGGGCTTGTTACTCAATGATATACATTGAAACATTCATTACAAAATGGATGTGTAACTGCGTAAGTACCATGCAGCTAAATTTTATTTATTTCATCGTTTTTAAAGTAAAATAAATTTATTTTTTTAATTCTATATGAAATCAATAAACAGAGCAACCATATTTGTCGAACAAATAAAACCAATACATAAAGTGAAATTACATTTACTGTAACATAATCTTTTAAGAAACTCCTTAAAAATGAGAAAAATCTTGTTTGGTAAAATAAAACATTAAAATTATTTAAGCGCTGTTTATATGTATTCCTAACTCAATCTAATTTAATACATTTAACACTTCCTTCGATTTATTAATTGAATATTCAATTCCGAAAATGTCACTTCTCCGTTATTCAAAACTTTGCAGAAATTAAAAAAAAACTGATTATATTCTAAAGTAGAACTTTAATTTAGACAATGGTCTCATAGTAACATTTAACGACAAATATTAATTAAACATCGTGAACATTTTTAGGACCAGAAATTAATGTACATATATTTTTTATATATTATGTAAAAGAAATGTGCCCGTTTCGAAATTGCATATTCAATTATTTTTGAATGTTTCTTATTCATCAACTCCTCTCGGCATAGCCACCAATACTATAAACACAGCTTTTGTATTCGTTAACGCATTTTATATAGGTATTTGTTTCAATATTACTATTCTTACTCCATATTGTGTCCCCTTTCCGCAATGGGCTTCTACTCATTATACTACCTAACATTACAAATATTTGAGTGTTTCGCATTTTTCCAGAGCCCGCTAATTGCTCGTCCTCTGAAAGTGAATAAAAAACTCTGAAATTATTTTAAAATATTTTTACTACTAGTGCTTTTACACTGGTAGGTACTATGAGAGCCCTATAATAGCTGTGTATGTGAGAGTGGTTTTAAATATCAAGTTGGTACTTATGTTTGCAGCACAGCGAATTATAAGTATACTCTATTTACGTATTAAAAAGTAAGTAATTTGCACTTAGTTTTGCAATTAAAATATTGTTGAAGCATTCAAAACGATTTCATAAGAATATAAAAAAACACACTCATTTTTTCTCTTTAAACTGAAAGAGGTATTTATTATAAATGATAAATCGCAGCCTTAGTTTGAATTATGTGATATATAAGGTCGGGGAAAAAGTTTCTTCGTATGTTATATACAAATTCAAGACAATATTTTTAAAATCTTAATTTCATTTAATTATAATATACTCGTATGTGTTCCGTTTCGTTTTATAACTTGTTGCCATCTTGTAGGTAGTGACATAATCCCGTTGCTGTAGAAATTTTGTGATTTTTGGTCAAAAAATTGCGACAAGTAGTTTTGACAGTCCTCTTTGGAAGTTAACCTTACACCACCTAAAGAATTCTGAAGAGACCGAAACAAGTGGAAATCTGAGGGCGCAAGGTTAGGGCTATATGATGGGTGCATCAACACTTCCCAACCAAGCTCTCTCAATTTTTTCTGAGTGGCCAAAGATGTGTGTGGTCTGACGTTATCATAATGAAAGACTACACCCTTTCTGTTGATCAATTCCGGGCGTTTATTCTCAATTTATTGCTTTAGTCTCATCAGCTGTTGGCAGTAGAGAACCGAAACGATGGTTTTGCCCGGCGGTAAAAGCTCATAATAAACGATGCTCTTCCAATCCCACCATATACACAACATCACCTTATTGCGCGTCAATCCGGGTTTCGCCACAGTCTGGGGAGCTTGGCCGCACTTAGACCATGATCTTTTCCGCACGTTCTTGTCATAAGTTTGACAACGAATAAACACCACGTGAAATGTGAAATTTTTCCAACAAATATTAATTTTAATCTTGTGGTTTAAATTTCGTTAATTTTCAAATGGGGGAGTTGAAATATTAAACGGAGTTTGGAAAATAATATAAGGTCGGGGAAAAAGTTTCTTCGTATTTTATATACGAATTTAAACATTTTTTTTAAAAGTTAATTATAATATATATGTGCCGTTTTGTTCTATAACATGTTGCCATCTTGTTGCTGTAGAAATTTTGGGATTTTCGGTCAAAAAATTCCGACAAGTAGTTTTGACAATCCTCTCTTGATGATAACCTTACACTACCTAAAGAATTCTGAAGAGACCGAAACAAGTGTAAATCTGAGGGCGCAAGGTCAGGGCTATATGGTGGGTGCATCAACACTTCCCAACCAAGCTCTCTCAATTTTTTCTGAGTGGCCAAAGATGTGTGTGGTTTGACGTTATCATGATGAAAAACTACACCCTTTCTATTGATCAATTCCGGGCGTTTATTCTCAATTTCTTGCTTTTTTCTTGCAATTCTCAATTCAATCAGCTGTTAGCTGTTTTGAGTAAAGGGACTTTCAGAAATTTTAACCAGGCATTTGGAAACCTGCAAACAGTGCTCGAGCAGAATTTACGAATATTAGAAAACGTTCAACCACGGGAAATTGTATTTTAAACAAATATTCGAACGTATTATATAAGGAATAAAACTAAACATCGGTGACGTATTATTGTATTTTTCTATTAGAAATTTAGCCGTTTTCCGCTGTAGTAAACAGATCTTTTGACCATGTGGTGTTGTGTGTTGTTGTGGTGGTGTTGACCATGACCACATGGCACCACCTTCCCGTGGGTGTCGGAGAAGACGACTGAGACTTAAAAGACAACGTAAGAGCTGCTACCACAAGCCCTGAGACACTATATCACCTCTAAAGGAGTGGACTCGCCAAACTACCTTGGCCAGCGTGCCGTTTTGAAACCATACCTACATCCCTCATGCCGAAGACAATGCGCATGAGGAAGTCCGTATCCAGCAGAGGACTTTCAAAGAGCTGTTGACGATGACCGAAACTGATATTTATTTTAATAATCGATGTAATCAGATCAGAGAAGATTGGAATGGTTAGTCATAAAGGCTGTAATTATACACAATACGCAACTTGATTGACGTCGCCCAACACAGCACAAACATCCCCGTATGTCATCTTTATCCTATAAAATTTTAGACACAAAGTAAGACTAAAAGGAAAAATTCTTGAACTACTACTATCGATTATAAAAATAATCTATAAATTCAAATTTCTCGAAACTTGGTCTTAAGTAACAATTTTATTAACTCTTCTATATCTTTGCAACTATCTAGATTCTGTAATGTAACTTTAACTGAATACCTACATTAATGAGCTTTATCTCTTTTTTTCTCTATCTATGACATCATAATGTGATATATGACAAGCTGCATCTATGTCATATACTTGCAACCTATAATAACTTACCACAACAAAAATAAAACTGCCGAAAACAGCCGTAGGTAGTAATTAATAAAGCTTACAATTAAAACAATAATTATCACAAAACCTACTTCCTTTGTTCACATATTCTTTATACGGCGCCTGAAACGTGAAAGCCTTTGTTTCACCTTTTTCTGAGAACTTACGTGGTATTTTTGTCTCTTTTTAATTTCCTTTATGAGCTCACAATTACCTTCATAATGGTATCGTACCTTTCATTAAGGCTCATTTTGGCCCACGAATGATGGTCTCAAGTAATAATGGGTAAGTGTTGCAAATGTACGTATCTGTGTATACGTTGTAACATTCAGTAGCCTTATACACTTCTCCTTAGACATGGCAGGTATCTATACTTTCTATGGGCATTATTTAATAAGCGTCTGTTAGTAACGTCACAAGTGACTATATTTTAATAGGTTCAGAGCTTTAACTTAGTTAAAGTGTTTAGTGTTCAGTCTATAATTACTGTAATATATATAATTACTGTTGTTTATTAAATTCCAAACAGAATTTAATATGTAACATAAGTCTGTAACAATAGAAAATAATCAACATTTAACTATTTAATCATAAGGAAAATTCTATAAAGTGTTAGACTTGAAACAGTGAAAACGTTTTGGCGTATGACGGTTCATTTATATTGTTTATTTCTATCGTGTATGTGATAAGTTGATAATTGAACTATGAAAGCATAAATCTTCTTTTAAAAGTGCCTGAAAACTGGAATTGAACCTATCTATACGAAATCATTAATTTTAGTTGGTAATGAGTAGGTATTTCAATGTTTAATAAAGATCAATATTTTCTCATTGCAACAATTAAATAGTCTTAGGAAAAGATAGTTATAAAATATAAAAAATAATTACAAGTTTTCGAGCCACGAGTGAAATATGCATCACTCAGAAAGAGCAATGCAGAGAATAATTAGTAAATTGAAATGTTCGCGCAAAATATTTTTTCAGTCAAAATTGACTGCGATATTCTAAATCAAAAGGTCGTGAACTAACATTGAAAAGTCAATAATTTATAAAAATTGACTTTCCACAATGCATATTGATGTTACCATCCATCATTTAGACGTGTGTGGGACAAATGGTATTTCGCGATGATAATCATCGTTGTCAACCATCGTACTCACAAACTGTCTACATTTATTCCTACTTATTACATAATCACTGCTAAATATAGGTAAATAATTGTGTGAGATAAATATTGCTTTGGCGCCATTTTCTTATTATATTTTCCATGGCGGCGTCATGAAAATTTTAATTATAATTGTGCTACATGACCCGTCCGTATACACTCGGGCCGCAGCACCTCTTTCCTCTTATACGGCATTATAAAGGTGTGTAAGGTAATTATTTCAGAAAATGGCTTCCATTTATGGCACCCATTAGTACGTAATGTTTGCACCCAAACTGGGTGTCTCGCGAAAAATGCCCACTGATCCATTATCACAGTAATAAAAACGAACATTTATACTTATAGCAGTTAGTGTAGCAATAAAACTTAGGTAAATAAAATAAAGATACAACTACTATATAGCCCCTTTTGTAAATAGTGGGATGGAAGAAATTCTATTCACTTTACGGGTATTTAAGCCTGTATAATAAGTTGCTGCTACAATAGTATCCATATAATTTTTGATATCGTTTAATGGATATCGTCCCCATTGCTAGCATCGGGGGCCCCAGTGTGTTTTTTTATTATATACATGACACACGTTGGTAACGTTCCAGGCGACCTTTGGGTGGTAAGGAGAAGTCATTTGACGAAATAGAGGTAGGTGGTGCGATAAACAAATAATGTCTGCATATACATTCATAGATACATACATACATACAGAAATATATAGATACCTTCCAGCACATATACATACAGTGTGTATTTAAAAAGTATAAAGTTTTCCTACACTACGCACCGACAACATGCAACTACAACGTACTTATCTCACAATATCTAAGTTTTTTTTTTATAGAGAAGAGGGCGGACGAGCAAGCGGTCTCACGTGATGGTAAGTGTTACCGCCGCTCATGGACACCTGCAACAACAGGGGATATGCGGGTGCGCCGCCGACCTTGCAAAATCCTATTCACAGCTTTAAGTTAAAACTATCATTTTAAACTCATTTCGTCTGAAATTATTCTATTCTGTTAAAATCGAGGTGTCTTGCAATCGAAGTTACCTTCAGCTAGATACCGAACAAACAAAATCCAGTAAAGCGGTGAACTTTTTAAGGGATGTAGCAGAGTGGCAAAGTCGAGATGTAACGTTCTCAGACGGTCCCGAAGAAGCGGCAAAGATGAATGGCTTTCAATATGAAATTGAATTCCGCGGTCCATTGCTTTTCAATTTGTTGGAGAGAACGTTCGTCGGCGTTTACCCTCGATACCCCTCAAGGTGCCAGTGTACTTTTTAAGCTACGATACACTTACTATGGTTTTCTCGACGTTACGAAGCTGTCCAATGCCGGTCATACTTAGAATTACTGTATATGTTAAAGTTCATACCTAAAGGTAATGTACATCTAGTGTTTTAAGAACATTTTACCTACCTGTAGGACAAAAATCTGTCCTTTATTTTATCAATGTAAACCGTAGAATATCTTTTCTCTAAATTTTTCTTCTAATCACAAGGTTGTCTAGAAGAGATCGCATTAGCGATAAGACCACCTGTTGTCTTCTGTCATTTAAAGATTCTTTATGTGCACATTTAATAATCATTTGTAAGCATAAACGAGTATTTATTATTATTAACTAAGTTAAGTTTAATAGAAAAATAAGTATTTGTAAAACAATATGTAAACAAAAAAATGAAAAACGTAGACTGAAGACATAAGTATAAGCTAGTAGGGTTAGTAAGAAGAAGATAAGCAGATATCAAATATTATTATTAATGGAAGATTAATGTGCTAGCGTTGTGAGAAATCAATAAATTAAGTTTTTTTTTATGGACGAAGGCGGCGAAAGAGCATACAGTCCACCTGATGGTAAGTGGATACTGTAGCCCATAGACATCCGTGATACATGCCAACATTAGTCCAAAATGACAAACCTTGGCATGTCCCCGGTTGCGCTGCCTACCTTTAAGTTGTAAATAAACATAGTATTAAAGCTCCGGGCATCTAAATTTGAGCACTCGAGATTACATATACCTTAATCGCAGTAAAAACAGAAATGTAAAAGATCAATCCACTATTGAGTCTGCAATTCATTCGAAAAAAATATTCAATTTACGTTATTCGAAAAACTGCGATCAGTGCGTTATCATTTCGCTAATATCTTATTCGAAAAAAAAATTAAAAAAAGAACAAAAAAAAAATCTAGCCTATTCGAATAAAAGGGCTCTCAAATTGAGGTATAATCGGATTTTCATTTCGTAAGTATCGACTGTCGACAGTATCTGAAACTAAATCAATGAAAATCATTCAAAATTGTCTTTAAAACCTCCCTTATAAATGACGTGTCGAAATTATACCGAATGTTCAAAGATCAAAAGCAACAAATCATTGGTGTTAGATAGAACCCGTACGGGAAATACCTTCGCCTTGTAATTATTGCCACTGACTAAAGCAATTTGATTCAGTTACGAGATAAGGGGGCTAGTACAGTAATTAAAGCCTCCATACTGGCAATTATCGAATGACGGAACTTTGATCAAAAATCTGTTAGGAGCCAACGTCACGAGTTCAGCGATTAGGTATAAAAACATGACAGCTTCACTTCACAAACTGAAGGAATTGGAATCAATTTATGTTCATCAAAGTCAATCCTATAGGATTTATATTAGATCTAGAGATTGCCCTCGGCTTCGATCGTGTTAACGTAGATTTATTGTAAATAGCGTGTCTACATAAAATGTAGTCTGACAGTGCAGCATCGATTTCATTATGATCAGTTAAGCGCTTTTCTATTATTATCTGAAAAAAACAACCTTAGTTTTGATATATGTATCAAAGCTAATTTTACAAAGAAGGTTGTTTGTGTTGTGCACCATATTTGGAGTACAAAATAAAAATATAAGTAAATGTAACAAATTACACAGGGTCAAAAAAATATCTGCACTCTCTTAACACTGAATGCCTATCATTAAAACTGACAACTATTTAATGATTTATTCTGAATTAGAAATTTCCAAATAAAAAGTTAAATTATTTAATAGTTCAGTCAATTTATACCTACATCGTTTCATGCAAAAAGTCCGGTAGTTTTACTTTTTTGAATAAAAATCTAAATCCCTATTTAAAAATCCAAGTTTTCGACCACATAAGACAGCAGCGGGGACTTTTTTTATATATATAAAAAGGCGGCAGACGAGCATACAGTCCACCTAATGGTAAGGGATACTGTCGTTCATAGACATCCGCGATACATGCCAACATCAGTAATGACAAACGTTGGCACGCCCCCGGATGCGCCCCTACCTTTGCAGATTAAGGAATGGATTGGAAGAAAGGGTTGGGAAAATGAGGAGGGATAGGATAGGATGGGATGGGAATGGGCTCTGGCATATCTGACTCACTACCGAAACACATACGTTTATTGGGAAAATACGACAAAGTAGGAAATGTACTACATTTCAAGGGAATCTTCTGTGAGAGAGGGGTAACGTGGCCAGTCGAGTGCGCCCAGCGGTTGTGGGAATGCAGCATGCACTCTCCTTCTACCAAACCCCTCAGGACTGCCGCCGCCTCGAAATAACCGCAAAATTTTCGGTCTTTCTTAAACAGTGCGTTTACTGGAAAAAATCATACGTTCTTAAATTAAACTTGTAGTTCCCGAGATACGGATTTTAGAAAATCGAACTTCTGAACTTCAAAACTTCTAAAATCTGTGAAAGTATCTTTTATGTAACCTTGTATGCTCATGCATACTCGAAAAATGCCTTTTGCAGTCATTTAAACAAAGCATTATTTACCCGTGTCTTTTTTGTTTTTTATAATCCCCATGCACACGGTCGAATTCTAATTACAGTGGTAGGGGTCACGTTTCCATGTGTTAGCCCCCACGCCGCCGGATCTTTTTTTCCATTTTTGAATAGCCCTATTCAGATCCACGAACAATAATAACAATTATGAGAATTAATCTTCTTTTGTGTAGTTAATAACTTAGAGGAAGTTCGGTCTATTATACCAAGAACTTTGTGTTAGATATTATGTATACATATCCTAATGGTATCTAAAAATACCATACTGTCTGCGATGTAGTTAAAAATATTTAATCTACGTTAATGTTGTGTAAATCTATGCAATTAATAGTATTTAAGATAACATTGCTTACGATCCACTTAACGTTTATTGTTAAATCAACAAAAGACATTTATTTTATTATTCAACGTCGGAAAACTTCATTTACTGCATACAGTTTTGTATTTTTGTAGCCACTATGTATAAACATAGTTACGTTTATGAATACAACGAACGTTCGTTGTTGTTACAACGAAATGTTTTTTTCACTCAAAGATAGTGTGATACAAAGGTACGCTGAGGACCTTGTTTTTGTGTATCTGTAACTAATGTAATATTTAAATATTATAAATACCCATCCATATTTACCCTTTCTTGAATGTGAAAATTGTCTTACTCATAAAGTATAACAAAGCTTCTTTATAATTGGTGACGTTACAATAAATTTTCGTAATTAGAACTGAACCATGATAAAATTGATAAAATTATTATTAAATGTTAACATGAGAACTTGTGTACGACTTACACTTTTGATCACACATTAGCTTAGTCGGCATAATACAGTTGCAAACTCGTTTATCGGTCTCAAAAACAATCGTTTGAAGATAAATATTTATCTTTGTTTTTACACAGATATTGGCACTAAGTATTTTAGTTACTCTACGTGCTGTCCCCCTTAGGTTTAAGTAAATATTATAATATATTAAATTAAGTTAATTTCCAGTGCAAAACAGTCGAGTATTTCATTATTCCAAACACCGGCGGCGGGAACACCGGGCCCGCTATAATCGTTGAATCGTATTACCATTACAACTGTCCACGGACCAACAGCTGCAGCTAACAACTTCATTTGTATCGACCCCCTTCCGGGATGTGGACTTGAGCTTGACTACTGTGACTTGGAAATGAAATTATACTTATACTAAGTAATATTCGAGAACATACTCGTACCTGACATATGTGACCCGCGTGCATCTCATATATTAAGCAAATAAACAGAGCTTTTAACTAACTAATACATATTTAGATACGCTATACATACCCTAGGGCGGACAAAGCCTCGGGCGATCGCTAGTGTTGTCAGTGCTCTTCACATTTTTGAATTGATTAAAAACAATCTTTATATAGCTATGCTAGATACGGCCGCTACCATTTATCAAGTTTCTAAACCAATGCACGCCACTGTACGTGACATTCGCTGACTTTAAATTACGCAATTGTCCCTTTGATGTGAAATTACAGTGAAACTATAAAAACACAAATCCGAGTAAGAGACAAAGTAAAATAAGGATTGTTTCTAATAACACTCATTTGTTTCAAGTTGTATAACTATCATATACTCGTAGAACTTATATACATCAGTACATTTTGGCATGAGGAACTATCATGCCAAAATGTAACTGTAACTGATGTAAATGTAACTGAGTTTCCTACATATAAAACGTATATACATAGTTGTAGTGTCCAGACAGATGGTCCACTGTCTAATTATATAATTAGACAGTAATTACAATTATATTATATTAATTATATAAGTCAGAATTATATAAAATTCGGAAACTTTATAAAGGATCTGGATGAAAAGTATCCTAAATGTTAACCTTCACATAAGCTATAACTGTACCAAGTTTCATTAAAATCCGTCCAGTAATTTTACGTGATAATCGTTCAAACAGACAGACAAAAATTCTAAAAATGGTTGTTTTGGGTTCTGTATCGTAAGTAGAGTCCACAGCAACGATTTTTCTCAAAAAATATTTAATTTACATACACGGCATTGTTACGATTTTATTATATGTATTAGATTAACAAGCAATGTGTTAATGATATACAAGACTGCACTGAAAAGCTATTAATATTATTGTTATTATTTAAAAAAATAATAGAACTCCTTTAAACTCATGAAGAGTTTTATAAATTAACAGTTATTATAAATGGAACCAAAAATAAAACACTGTCGGTTATCATTTTTGTCAGCTAATGGAAACACGCAGTAATAAGAGACAACCACGAGATGGCTTTTATTCAAATTTATAAGGACAATTTCGTACGTCCCCACATTAACTTGTTTTTACACTGGTATATGGGATATGTGTATTGTGGAGCTCGCTCATAACTAACGTGATACAATTGTTAGCCGGCCTTTCTTCTTGTTACACTGACCGTAAACACTGGTTCAGGTTTGTTCATACACCGCTGCTTTTGTATATTACGTTAAATCAGAATGATAAAAAAATTTGAAAGACATACCGATCTATAGTTTGTTATTACAAAGTACGTAGTTTATAAAGAGATAGCAAACTGTAAATAGCAAATTGGTACACTAGCATATTTAACTAAGTAAATGAAATAATATATAGTATATGAAAACGTTTTACAATCATTTTTACCTTTTTACATGTCCTCGAACGTTTCAGAAATAAGTGAGTAGGGTCTGTATTACTCACAGAAATATAAATTTCACTTACTAAAACGCGTGTTAAAATATATAAACATAGTAGTTGCAACGCAGTATATTTAGAACAGAAGAAAATAAAAACGTTCCCAATAAAGTGGTGATCCAAACAGTCTTTATTCATTGGTTATTTTTGAGTGATTTCGATGCACAATTAGCAGTTTGACTGAATTATTCACAAATATTTTTACATGAATTTAGAGATTTTCAGATTATAGATGAGTAACTCTCGATTTGTGTCAGCAAGCTTTATTTTATCAAAAGATTTTTTTCAAATCATTCCCAAGGATTTTTGTTTAGATTATTGTTTCTTACACGGACAAATATTCCTTATTTTCAAGACTATCAAAGTATGTCTATTTTAAGAACATCCCTTTGATCTCCTTTTAATGTTATCTTTTGCTTTTCTTTGACTTTGTAATCGAACCTTCTATACAATTCATTCAATAAATATTTCTATTTATTTTGCTTCAATCAATTTCTTTGGAAATGGGTAGGAATATATTCACATAGGCAAATAGATAGGTAATTTTGATTATCGATGGTATAGTAGGTATAGGTCACATAGTCACGTATATGCATATGTAGTTATATTATGACTAAACTAATGACTATACTCTATTTACATTAAGAAAAAAATGACGTCATCCGCCCAATGTAGCATAATTCTTGTACAAATAATAATAATTCTTGCATAATTCTATAATTGGTCAAATATAGAACGTAATTGGTCCCTCTCTATCGTTATAGGTCAATAGGTGAAATCACTTACCTGATAGTGATGACATCACTTTATCTTATCTTGAACAGATTTAAATCGATAGATGAATGTGTTTTGTAATCGCATTTAACTTTAGTTTGAGTTCAAACTTAACATTTTTTTAAATGTTGTAAAATAAACATTTTAATCAACAATCTTACCCAAAATAACGTTTAACTACATATTAAAGATCAAGATAAATCTTTAAGAATAGGGCACGAAATAGCAGGAAAATAAATCATTACTTCGTTAACTCCGCAATCGGTAGTGTGAAATTATATGGGGCGAGTTTGGCAGCGGGTACAAGCGGCGAGACAGGTTTGCTGGTTGAAAGTTTAATGTAATGCCCCGGCACAGCAGTTGCCTAGAATATCTCCCGAGCCTTGATTTCGGATTTATACCGCTTCTAAACTTGGTGTTCATTTATTTGAATTAGTAAGTATGTTTGCACAATTAAACCGTATCTACAGACCTTTTTGGGATTACAGAGGTTAAATAACGATCAAGTAAAAAAATAATGTTATTTCCTCAATTTACTGTTATGTAATTGTGAATTTTATAGATTTCCATTACCATTGCCAACTGTCTACGTTTCTCCAGTGCTGGATATAGGCATCTCCCAAGACTCACCACAACACCATTCTTCTCTAGCGACGATTTTCCTGAAGACATCTCCCAACTTCTTCAAGTCGTCGGTCCTCCTGGCCAGAGGGCTTGCCACACTGTGCACAAATTTGTATTATAGATACGTACATACATATTTTTAATTTTATCTACGGCCTTTCTCACCACCTTCTGATAAGGTATCAGGAGGTATCAAACCTCAGTATCGGCTAGATTTAATTGGGAGATAATTTATCTATCAGATTTTAACAGTTACTTTGTGATATAATTTTATATTAGATTTTAACTGACTGACTAATACCTCCTGATACCCTATCAGACGGTGATGAAAAAGCCATAAATTGCGTTTAAATAGTTTATTATGGGCGTGTGGTGTCGACTGGTTTTAAAGTACCACCACCCCATTTCTTCTAGTGGATGTTGTAAAAGGTGAACTAAGGAATAAAAAGCAAATATCACAAGCCCTGAGGATCTATACCACCTACCTCTAAAATAATGGACTCTATAAAGTATTTAATTGTATTAAAACATTTTTTTTTTTCATTTTCAGTAATGTATATGAGGACAAAGAAATAACTGACCTTTCAATATATGCATTTCGACGCCGTCAGAACAAATTATTTACACAAAAAATTAAATAGAATCATATAAGTATTCAGCCTATAGTCATAATTATTTGGGTACTTATAGTACTAACTTGGTACCTTGTTGTCCAAGCACTATGTCTCAAGTCGCAAAGTTAACGCGCCTCGAAAGTTTCAGATAAATGCCCACGAAGTTGTACCTCAAGTTTAGAGTTACCATACCGTTTAGCTGGAACAATTGCAGTTTGCAAATTTACTACAATTACCACTACGAAGGCACGTGAACAATGCTTTTTAAAATGGAACAAGTCGTTGAGATCCGTGCTAATATGAGACATAATTTTGCCGACATCCTTTCTGTAATAATACCACTTCCGTGAAATGAGTTTCACATTGTGTCGGCAGATGGTGAGGCTCTTTAATAAGGACACATCAGACGTAGATTACTTAAATGCAAGAGAAGCTTTATTAGCTACATTTAATTTATCATTCTTTCTCACATTAAACTGTCAGAAAACTAAATTTAAACATAACGAATTATATGTAAATATCATTATAATCATCGTATATAATTGATCAACATCTTTGTAGGCGCCGTATCGTCTTATATAATGTAACATAATTTGTGTAATTTTCGTGACTATCTCCTATTATATATCTATTATATTATAATAAAATTGTAACAAAGCTGTGTATGTGCATGAAATATTTTTTGAAAAAAAGTGATTGCAATATAAAGTACAAATGATATGGACTCCAAAACAACAATATTTGAATGTTTTGTCTGTCTGTCGGAACGCACGTCACGCAAAAACTTCCGAACGGATATAAGGAAACTTAGCACAGTTATGGCTCATGTACCGAGTTAACATTAAGGATAATATTTATTTAGATCTATCTATATAGTTCCTACTGGAATCGCTCTAAAATTCACGGGCACGAAGTCGCACTATTGTAATATTTTAATTATAACTAAATAATTATAATAGCATCTAACTCTGTAGGTATATATGTATGTGTCGTTAAGTGTTTGAAGACCCGAACTATATATAACAAAAATAACTTTGTATTTATCGAAATGAACTCATTACGAAACCGCATTGCCAGAAGCGCAACTAATTTCCCTCTGGGACATCGATTGGGATTAGGCCGCAACGATATTGCTACGCCTACACCACATCACTGGTCTGATTGAAGCTTTAGATTCTGGACATTCAATTTATTCTGATACAAAAGACCTTGCTCTATCTATATTTCAAGAATTTAAAACGTCAATTAAAGTGAAAATGAGAAATGTAAAGAAATATTTATTATCCAAAGTATATTAGTATTTTTAGTATCACACTATCCAAAGTATGTGCAATAGTATTATTTTTTATAGAAAGAAGGTGGTAAACGAGCAGACAGTTTACCTGGTGATAAGTGGATACAGTCGTCCATGAACGTCCGCGATACACATCAACATCAATCCAGAAAGACAAACGTTGGCACGCTCCCGAAAGTGCTGCCCACCTTTGGAGATTTTTTGGGCTCTGGCATATCTCTCTCACTACCATACTTACATTGGGGGAATAAGATAAAGTGGAGGATATAATACATTTTATGGAAGTGTTGTTCTGTGAGAGGGCTAATTTGGCCAGTCGTGTGAGCCCAGCGGCTGTGAAATTGCAACGTACACTCCCTCCCAAAACCGTAATAATTTTGTTGTATTTTCCTTTTATGTCAATGAAACAAAACTTGCTAATGCTACATTTGATGTGCTGCCTATTGGACCAAAATTCAACTAACAGCATTAGTAAGCCAAGCTGTAAGCAAAGCCAATTTGGTATTAATTAAGATAGTGTAAGTGACTGTCTGCCATTTTTACCACATTAAACCACTTAGATGGACCGATAATAAAAAACTCCACCACGTAATTCATATAAACATACTCGTAAAATAAAAAAACTAGGTAAAATTGGTACGCGAGTAACTCGTGATCTTTTCGCTTAAGCGAGTCGTGTTGATCTATAGACGAAGTGCGCGACCTCCCTAATGCCCCTAACTCCTCTTCACTCGATTGGCTGCTTTAGATAATGGCAATTCCTGACTAAGCTAGTTCTATTTTTAAGAAGTCTCCTCTTTAAATGGATTTAAATTTCTCGTTTTAAAAAGTTCATAAAGTATTTTAGATCGTCTTTGAACTTAATATAAAAGTGTTTCAAGGAAAAGTAGTGTCATAGTGTTGCTCGCTTGAAGTACCTAGGTATTTCATTAATCATCTGATTAAGCAAACTTCATTACTTATGTTCTATTATAAGAAAAGTAAATTAATTAGCCTTCTCATAGAAACTCGACTACAACGTTTGATTAAATATATGTCTCTCTGACTGTCCTACCGCTCGTGCTTGTATTCAATGATTTATGTAAACTTCAAAAGTTCAATATAATGCCATTCTCGCTTTTTCACATGCTCCGAAAAGCATCTGTTGCCACAGATTCTCCGGGCTTACAAAATATGTGTGATGCGAGCGTACGCCTTCATTTGTCAATCGCTATCGCGTCTTGCGCTTATTTAGCAGTAAATTAGATTTTGGAGAAAAAATTCTAAAATTTGAAGTAAATGGTTTCAAAAGATATATGGATATTTAATTGAATATCCAATTGAATTAAAGAGTTCAATTTAATTGAATTCAATTGAATTAAAGAGGTCAATTGAATTGAATTCAATTGAATCAGAGTTCAATTCACGTTTCAATTGAAGAGCCACCTAATGATTCCGAAAGTCTTAAATGAATATGTTTAAAATGTTTGTCTAATTTTAAAGTAATTTTGTTACTGTTATAATTCAAAAGTGGTTAAAATTCAATATTTTGATATT
Source organism: Sesia apiformis (assembly GCA_914767545.1). Classification (NCBI taxonomy): domain Eukaryota; kingdom Metazoa; phylum Arthropoda; class Insecta; order Lepidoptera; family Sesiidae; genus Sesia; species Sesia apiformis. Next base: position 11,950,628 of record OU611955.1, read on the forward strand.
TTTTTATATAGAAAAAAAGGTGACAGACGAACATACAGTCCGCCTGATGGTAAGTGTATACTGCCGTCCATAGACATCCGTGATACGTGCGGAAATGCGGTATATTTCAAGGTAGTATTTCGAGATTGATTGTGGCTCCTCAAACCGTGTCGTTTGAGTATGGTTTTGAATACCTACGTGGTATTTTCGAGAAAGTAATAGGTCAATTAACATTGTATTTCATTAACATTTAGTAACATGTGTGTTCAAGGACGAGGACGTCCATCTGCTAGATGGACAGACGACCGCATAAAGGTTGCGGGCACCCGCTGGATGCAGGTCGCTGCCGATAGGTCTAAATGGCGGACAATGGGGGAGACCTATGTCCAGCAGTGGACGTCCAAGGGCTGAAAAAGAAGAAGAAGAAGAAGTGTTCAAATTTGTGCAATAAAATACAATAACCAAATTAAGCCAATTTGATGATAAGACAGTTTTCATCTTACAAATTACAAATTTTCATCAGACAAATTAGATCTGTAAAAAGCACAGCATGTTACACACCGCATTTCTCAAACTCAAAACGAAGAATCACTGAAAAATCTCTGAACGACAATATGAGAGTTTTCAAAAAGCTCTATTCTTTAAGTTCACCGGCGCAAACCTCCTGATATTGCAATAATATATGAACAACGATTGCTCCTTCGCACCATTCAAATTCACAAAAAATTGCATAGAAGAAAGAATCGATATTTCAATAACTTTCAATAAGTCTGATCTTCAGTGGAAACGCCACCCGATTTTCTTTTAGTTGTCTTAAATAAAAGTACCTATATATCGTAATTTCATTGTTATCCGATCCTTGCTGATACAGGGACATTAATATCACTGACGTGGAAAATACATACCTACGGGGTCTACCAGGTACATTTGTTGAGACTTATGTAACATCGACTTATACATCGGCGAACTAATACAGACCTGTTTAACTTTGAATGCTTATTTAAACATAGTTATATGTAACTACACACATGGTAATATGTACACATGGTTAGGCACCTAAATAACACTTCGACCAAAATGCGAACCGAGAATCAGCCTAGCAACAATAAAACATCTAACCACATACTACCACCACATGAGCAAATAGAGAGTACAGAGCAACAGGTTTTTTCAAAGCCCTGGATATATATATCTACTTTGGTGGGGCCGGGCACACAAAGATAAAAATAAATTATATGAATTGTGAGGTTTATTAATCAATCCCATATAACATTTTCAATTAGTCTCATACTTATATAGTTTCTTTAAATATTTTATTGGGAAACACTCGTTTGGTATCTCAAAAGTACAACCCTGTATTCTTTATAATAAATGATCACCAATATTAACGATTTGCGTATTAAGGTCAGAATATTTACGCAAGTTTTGTTAGGAAACCATACATTACATTCAATATAATCCTTACAATGAGAAAATAAATAACTTTTACTCATATTTATTGTTTGTTCAGATCTTTCAAGTGCAATTTTTCTATACTTTTGTTGTTCTATAATTTTTTTTAAATAATAAAATAATTCATTATACACACACATATATATGTGTGCGGTCACACACATACGAGTATGGCTGCGCTATGTAGTGGTACACTACTACATAGCGCAGCCATACTCGTATCGCGCAGGGTTTGTATGAAGCTTGGCTTCTATACAAATATTTACTCATGTGGTACCACACCACAACCTTTCTAAATTGTATTTTTGCTACATACTTTCGTAGCATTCACCGCCCTGCTACGGCGTAGTAGACATGATGTTATATAGATCGATCGACTAGTGGAGTCCAAATTGTACACATTGTCGTGTCGTGTCGGCCGGATATAAAATAGCACCACCCCACCTTTTCATGTGAGTGTCGTAAAAGGCGACTAAGGGATAACAAAGTCCATAACACATGCCTTGAGGAACATCTAAAAGAGTCGACTCGCCAACTCGCTTGACCAGCGTTTTAAGGCCATACATGCACGAGACAATGTGCGTGAGGAGACACGTGTTAAGGAACCACATATGCCACACATATAACACACCACACTTTGTCACGTCACAATGCACCATACCGCACCATACCTTGCCATGCCATACCAACTATCTCCAGTTTCAGCCACTACTGCTACCGTACTACCTACTACTACCTACAGAGATGGGGTTGAAATACAACTTTATATACAGCTGTGGTTGTAGAATATCTTACTGAGCGCGTCACACAGGTCAAAGATTCGTAACGACAAACTTTTAATTTAACAAGAAATAGTTTTGTATTTTTTTTATGGGAAAAAGGTGCTAGATGAGCTGATTGTCGCCCTGTAACATCCGCGATACATGTCAACATTGGTCCAGAATGACAAACGTTGGCACGCCCAAGGATGCGTTGCCTACCTTTGCAGATTAAGGAATGGAAGAACGGGTTGGGAAAATGAGGAGGGATAGGATAGGATGGGAATGGGATCTATCTCACTCACTATTTATAGGAAAATATGTAAAACTCATAAAACTTTGAATACAATATTTTCGCCATGTGTAACCAATGTCGGGGCTACCAATGTAAAATCGTTTATCTTTTTAACGAAAAATCAGCACCATGCCAATCGGCCATTCCCGCGACACGGCAGTATGTCACAGCTACAAATATCGTTTCGCCCAAAATATCGAACAAGTTAATTTACCTCAGTGCAGATATTGAATTTATTGCTTCGACTGTGACCCAGAGGTGTGGGTAAAATTAACACAAGAGGTGTGGGTAAAATTAACACAAAAGAATGCGCGCGCCGCTCCTGTTCCACAATATCATGCAATTAACACGGTAGGGACCGTCCATACACCCCCTTACACACAGACACAGTTTACAACTGCGGTAGGGAACTATAGAGATACATATTGTCAAGTATTATTGGAAACCTGTAGAGTATTGGGAAATACTATTTTAATGTACCCTTGAAATTAAGAGTATCAACTATCCTATGTAGAAAAAACGTTAGAGGTAATGTTGCCCGATTGAACAGGTTCATTCTGGACATGACCGACGTAGTGGTAACAGAAAGATTCCAGGACACCCTGGGAAATAAAACATTTCTGGGAAAAGGAAAAGCAATATGTAAGTGGCAATTTCTAATGACCTATTAATAGCACCAGATAGATATATTAATGTAGAGGACTATCGTTAAATATACTATGTACATTTTTGAGGAATAGTCCTGGAGAAAAGAATGGATTCTGATAAATATAGCCCAGACCCTATTCATCGCATCGGGTGGGGGGTGTAATGAGAAAGTGGAAGTCTCTCTTCCTATTATATTCTCATCATACCATCCCAGTTAATCAAAATGAGTAGGAAGTATAATGGAATGAAAGTATCTCCTATACCTTCTATACAATCCTATCTCATCCCATCAAGTACCTATTTGATTGGCATTGATGAGCGCCCGTGAATTTTAAGAACTATAATTTACCTATTATTAAAAAAAAGATGACAGATAAACCAACAGTTCAGTAAGTGGATAATGTATAACGGATGACAAGATTTTTTCATTTCATTCTACTCTCCATTCTTAAGTTGAAGAAGGAGTAAGGCGTATAAAGGACTAGTGACATCCTCTTTCTGATCATACTCTTCACTTAACGGAATTCTACACGATATAAGGTCCTCTGTTTTCGCGTACGATCACTAACCACTACAAGCACGACAGACGCATCTGTGACTTGCAAGAACTATACTGCTCCTATCTCTACTGTGTCCATACCGCCAAGCAATTAGTGTCGCAATCAAGATCGCCTACGATAAACCTGTAAACGTATTCCCGCGGTACGAGAGACCCCGAAATCATTGCTTACCCTTCATTTCCCGAAGGTTATTTACCAACTTATATTATAGTGTCCAATCTCTTTGATCGTAATTACTATTTAGCTATGATTAGGGTTGGGCACGATGTAATTATTATATGTGTTGGTTTCGGTTGTACTATGTAATTATATTATTGTAGTTAGTGTGTTGCTACTGAACATTTTTACCAGAAATATTGTAAATAGTAAATAGATATATCATGTACCAGTTGTACCGTAAAAATATAAGACCGGAACCGTATAAATATAAAACCGTACCAGAAAAAAATATAAGAAAATGGAAAGACATACGTTCTGTGAAAATACTTGAATTATCTTAGTACTAAGCCAGTGGTGTGCTAAGCATCTAGACACTTTTTGTATTTTTAAGTATAATACTATTGTATACGCAACGTGAACAGTATACCAGACACTATTCTTGCCGGCGGAGACCAGGACATCTCCCTCGCTACACCATGAACACACACTGGCCTTCAGCTAACTCTTTTACCGGGCATCGGCACGTGCCTGGGCGGTTCTCAGCGACTCGCGATCCCGCGGTACGCTCCAAAATAACGCCCTAAGCCGAGGTCCATTCCTTCCGAGGGAGCCCTTAGGCTCATTGCTGCACACACTCTTTGCTCCTGGCTTAGCGCCTTCTGCGCTCGCCCTAAACCATACATGTCCGGTGACTCTTGAGTGTCCATTATGGTCACAAGAATTTAGCCATTCCGAAAGAAAAAACAGACACTATACGTACCGTGAACGTAATTACAGAATGTCCCGTAAGGTCTTACCTATTTTAGTACATTTCCGCTTCATCACATGGATTTCTTCAAACAGGCTGCGAATAAAAATTAGTAACTTCCCTAGTTTTGAAATGTCCATAGCCAAATCACTTTAGGGCCACCTTCACTAACATTAAAACTAATACTACAGATAGTTGGAATGCACTGCGTTTATTGTTGTAAATATACGTACTCTTTGAATAAATAAGATTAAAGATTAGTAATCAAATTAAGTTCAGCCAACTTATTGAGATATCCTGCTTTCATATAGGAATATCTGAAACGTAAACAATATGTTTCGCGAGTTAGTGAGAATTGCTCGACCACATATCTCTTTCTATTCATTCCATTTATCTATCATCTATCTCTAGTATTTCATCTATTAATATTCACCTATCTCTAGTATTCAACCTTTATCCATCGTATTATCTCCACTTTCCATCCCATTCCATCCTAAGGAATGAAAAACGTAATAGAATGAAAAGGACTCCATATCTCAATATACTTCCTATTCCCCATCCTTCCCAATCCCCTTTCCACACCTATTTCTAAATCTCCTTTCATGCAGGTGGCGTATTCGGAGAGCTAACATTCATCACTTTTACTGATATTAGCATTGATATTAGCGTATATCCATTAGGAACAGTATCTAATTCCACCAAGTGGTATTTCAGCTGACGCAGAATGGAGGGACCATTCTACTAAAGTGACCTAGTGAGTTCAGAAACGAACTTCAGGAGGCTGTGAGAGTTTGAGTCTTGACCACGACCATGAAATACTTTTTGACGAACGATATTGCGCCATCTGTTACGGTTATGGATATTAGACTTGAAAGTAGTAGGGATCTGGTCAGAGCAACGCATCAAGCTACGTCCTCGGAGTCCCTTTACTTCCACCTTGCCAGTTACTATGAGTCTCTCCAAATTGTTGTCTCCCTTTCTTGCAATCATAAGAGAAGCCAAAACGAATAAGAGTTGCTCGGCACTGATGTGAAATCCATGCCCCAGAAAGGGGAAATCAGCTAAGGAACAAGGCCGTAGAAAAAAATGTCGGAAGGCAGACTAAATACGCGCCCGAAGTTCTTTAGCTTACGGTACGGCGCATACCTCCCGCTATTCCGTCCCTATAGTCGAAGAATCGGTGGGGCTATGGGAGGAGGAGGTGATATTTCAACTCGTCTGCCACCATCATTCTATAAAAAAAATCCCAGAAGCAGCTAACAAATAAATTAAAAATTCTGTCGGAGTACTTACATTAATGAAAAATGTGTGAGGTTAAGATATTGTAGACTCATAGTTTGTTATTTTACTGTGATAGTTTATTAACTGGCCACCAACAAAGTTTAGGAAAGTTACAAATTGTTGTGTGGGTATACTTAATGTTAACTTAATGAATTTATCATAAACCCGCCGCTGGGTGACTCGATTTGCATAACAAACAAATTCCCACGGTGTATGTCGCCATCTTTAATTTAGATGGATAACAGATATCTACAAAACTGCTCTAAAAATATAACTATATAATAGGTAGTCGGAAAAGTTCGCGGCCTTTTTGAACGTATGACTTTAGCGTGATATATTTCTGGCAACACTGATCAATGGCGGGAAAGTGCTATTATGTTTGACAGCTGACTTTTTGTAATGGCGGCAAATTGAAATTACAAGTTTTATCTTTTCATATTTTTTAACAATTTAAAAATGTAAGTTAATATGAAGAAAATTGGATATGTTTTACAATTTTTTTTCGTAAAGGGTATGAATATTCCTAGTGCTGGATAAGAAATTTGTGGTGTTTACGGAGAAAATGCTTTATCTTAAACCTATTGCAATAAATGGTTCAGTAGATTCAGGTCTGGTAATTATGATGTGAATTATGTTCCAAGCTGTGGTCATCCTATTAAGGTAAACGTTGATGTTATCATTCAAAAAATTTAAAACAAATCGACACATAAGTAGTCATCAAATTGCGTAAGAGCTTAGCACTCACCACTCAAGAGTTGTGGATCACCTGCATAAACTTAATTTTGCAAAAAAAAGCTAAATGTTTGGGTGCCGTATGATCTAAATGACGGAAACTTGGTGAATAGAATTTCCATATGCGAGATGTTGCTAAAATGAAATGAAATCGATCCATTTCTGAAGAGATTGGTAACAGGCAATGAGAAGTGGATCACCTACGATAACAATGTTCGAAAGCGATCTTGGTCTTGAAAACGAGGTGAGCCATCACAAATAGCACTTGAAGAAAAACGCCCAGAATTAATGAATAGAAAAGGTGTAGTTTTCCATACCGACATTGCTCGACCGCATACATCTTTGATGACTAAACAAAAATTGATGGACCTTGGCTGGGAAGTTTTAATGCATCCTCCATACAGTCCAGACATTGCACCTTCGAATTATCATTTATTTAGCTCTTTACAAAATTTTGTAAATGGAGTAAATTTTGTAAAGTGTCAGGAGAAGCCTGTATAAACCATTTAAATCAGTTTTTCGCTTATATATTTGTGTACTTTATAGCGATGGGATAATGCACAATTCTGACAGAAAAATAGCGAATGATATTCGAATTAAATGGACATTATTCCGTACAATAAATATTTATGCAATATAGAAAAAGTTTTTATTATTTTCACTATAAAAAACGCCGCGAACTTACCCGACTACCCAATATTTCATTACAAAGCAGCAATGGCCCCAAAATTTGCTTCATTGTAAATCTGAACTGAACTGACCTTTATTTGTCTTCAGACTTCTCCGTACAAAAATTAAAATTAAAACTGGTTAACACCCAGCTCAAATCGTCAAGCAGCTTCGCGGACATTGTTGTCTGCAGTCGAAACTGAGAGATTTATCTTATCTTATCCACTTGAAGTAGTCATCCACTTGAATTCCCAATCACTTCGATCCAATGGGATCTTTTGTGTTCCCCTAACCATATTTTCTACTCTTACTCCCCGAATATTATATCCATATACTTCAAAATATCCGGCAGTCGTTTCATGAAAAATAATCGGTACCTAATCATGTTTTAGTGGTATGGTAACATTAAATATAAGACCCTATACGTTTGACAGAAAAAATATTATATTAAATTTTCTATTTATAGACTTTTATTATAATAATAACTTATGGTATGTTATACCATCAGCCTTTTTGGGTTTTTTTTTGTTCAATTCTTATACGTTTGTAGAAGCAAGAAGGCATTTTTAGCTGTTCAATTGCAATACAAAAAACTGCTAAAATTATACATCATCTTTAGATGTCAAGTGACAGACTGAATTAAAACGAGGTCAATTTAACTGCCATTTACCTACGCCATTTGAATGCCACCTTTTCAGGGCCGCAATGCTACATCTCTGCATTTTGTTTGATCGATGACATCAGCTTATAATATTTTACTACAGAACGCAAGTTTCACTCAGTATGAGAGCTTCAGACCATAGTCCATCACGCGACCCACTACGTAATAAACTATACCCCTAATATAGAGCTCGCTATGTCGTATTAAAACAACTCAACTACTAAATGTTATTCCAACGTGCGTCCCGAGATTATTGGCAGTATAACAATATAAGTTGGGAGGGCAGTTTGTTTATTTTCTTCCTTAGTGGGTATAGAAAGGCTTCAAGGCTTATCGCCAGCGGGCAGCCGGGTTCATATGAGCCGGCCACCTCGCTCCTCTATTTGGGATATAAATCATGGGAAACACACATTTCCTCTCCGCAAAAATGGTAAGGCAAAATCTGTTTTCTTTGTGCGCTTTCGATAAGTAAAATAACGTGAAGTCAATGTAGTTTGACATTGAGAGGGTGTATTCAGAATGTATTGTTTCATATAGCTGAATATGGACAAGCTACGATAGTTTTCATCAGTTTATTTGACAAACATATAATTACTACAGAAGAGGGATCTCCTTATAAATAACCTATAAGTACTGCATTACACTGTAAGAGTACATTAATTAGTGTATAATGTCTACTGACTTATCTAACTGTCTAATACACTAACGAAATATTTACGTGGTTTTCTGTGAAACTCCAAAAATAAACTCAAAGCAACTAATTTCTATTTTTATTAAATAATAACAAGAGTGTAACTGTTGTTACTGTTTGTGTTGGTACAGTTAAAGGCACACTTACCTTAAATGAGATCAAAATTTAACTCTTACAACAAAGATTATTTTATAAGCAATTAATAATGTTAAAATTGGAAATACAAAATTAACGAACATTTTAACACAGGGTCCGAATGGTCTTTAATTATTTTATTTTTATATAACGTAATAATTTAAATAATATACTAACATTCAAACATTCATAACTCAAAACATAAGAAGTATGTGATGAAACAAACATGGCTGCAGTCCAAGCGTATGAGAATAACGTATGCGATCAATTTATTCAGAGTTCCGGTTTTTAGTTTCACTGACTGCAGCTACGCAGTGAATAAATCCTGAACGTCGATTGGTAGTTACGTTCCTATACGTAAAGGATATAGTTTTGGAAATGACTTTATCATAAAATATGCGGGCTTAGTCCGAGCCTATCCGGATTTGTTACTGACCTTTGGAACAGAGTAATTTATTACACGAACGACAAACAGTTAAATATTCTGATTGATTCCAAGGTCCACATTTTAACCCCGATTTTAAAATCTAGATTTACATGTGGAACTGGTGACGATTTAAGAATGCTTTATAGAGACTTAAAAGCGATTATTTAATAATTTTATGCCCAGTATACACAGAAAAAGCCTGGCTACCTTAGCTTACGTTCATACGGATTTTTCAATTATTGTTAATTAGCTCGACGGTGAGTAAAAAAAAACCCATAAATAAACTCGTATGTCCAAAAATTAAATAATACTTCATACGTCTAAGTCAATTGTTAATACAAATTCCGCTGCATATAATACTAATTTAAAATGATAACCGCCTTTTTTTTTCTCGTCTTCAATGCCAAAGAATACAAAATGTCACGTGACCGATCGGTACAATAAGAAACTATGCTCAATTATTTACAAAAGTCTTCTATTCCTAACATATAATAACATGTAACATGTAGTAACATGTTGTAATCCTAACAACAATCCTAAATAAGACATCTAAAGGCCTTGATCATCTTGCTTGATGGACGTTCCAAATATCACCAGCAGGAACATTATAGGCTGATTTCGATTGAACACATAAATAAACCCTTGAGGCTTGAGGCGTCACGTAGGGCATTCGGTGTCGCTTGTCGCGGCGACCCGCGACCAATAGGTCGAAAGTAACTGTATGGAGATCACTTAAAAGCGTTCACACGGTGTCGCGCGACCGAGTGTCCAGCCGCCTACCCAGCAGATGTTCTATTTTTCTTGCCTCTAACCACAAGGGATCATTTTTTAAATATTGATGTATGACGTATGATGTTCCGAGTTTACGACTGACTCCTCAATAATATTACTGATCGAATCGAAGCGTATGTGAGTCACGTATTAATTTTCATTATTACATATCTAATTATTTACAATACGCACATTCGAAAATGCCTGTATTCATTCACTGAAATTTCACAGCTGTTTTGTAAATAAAATATTGAAAATACGTAAAAATGAAAAACGAAACATCCGAGATTATCCCGGTTAATGCTAACGAGTTTGTGTATTTTAATTCGTTTCCTAGTTTTATGAGACTGGTTTTAAGTAAGTAGACGTATAATGAATTAAAATTGTGTTTCTATTTAAAGTACCTACTTACGTATTACGTAAAATTATTTACATTCTCTTATAATTCTGTACACAAATTAAAACTATTATTCTTTTTGAGAAGTGTTTTTAAAGCAAGAAGCCTAATTGTATTTGCAAAAATACTACTGACAAAGGGGCACATAATACAAATAACTGTTATACTTCTGAGAATATTATGTGCGCAGATATATAACTTGGTTGATATATAATTTGCTTATATATAATCTTAAATATGTGGACTAACCAAAACAATTGTATTAGGGGTTAAAGTATGAAATTGCCGATTTGTACTGAAAAATTAAAACTCGTTTTTTTTCTAAAATGTAACATATTTATTTAATAAAAATATTTACCCTCATTATCTATACATTGTTGACATCTAATCGGATGTTCATTTATGCCTTTGCGATAGATCTCTGGGGATGTAGATTCGACAAACTGTGTGAAAGCATTTTGTACTGCCTCTTGGGAAGAAAATTTTTACCATGTAGAAAATTGTCCAAATCACGAAAAAAATGGTAGTCTGTTGGAGCAAGGTCTGGCGAGTACGGAGGATGACGTATAGTTTCTAACTGCAGCTCCTGTAGAGTTACAACGGTTTCTCGTGCAGTGTGAGGTCTTGCGTTATCATGGAGCAATAATGGTGAAGATCGATTCACGAGTCGGGGCTGTTTCACTGCTAGTTTCGCCATCATTGTTCGAAGTTCGGCACAGTAAGCATCTGCTGTTATTGCTTGACCAGACCTGAGAAAGCTATAGTGAATAACACCATGAATAGACCACCAAACAGTTACCATTACCTTTTTATTGGTAAGCTTTGCTTTAGGGCACTGTTGCGGCGTTTGACCTGGGGTCAGCCATTGCATTTTTCGCTTTCGGTTATCGTAAAGAATCCACTTTTCGTCACATGTCACAATTCGATCCAATATTCCTTCATTTCTGTACCGATTCAACAAGGCAACGCAAGTTTCAACACGCGTTTCTTTCTGCAGATCAGTCAAATCATGAGGCACCCATTTTTCATATTTTTTTATCTTATTGATTTGATGCAAATGAGTCAATATTGTAGGTAAGGTAACGTTAAACCATGCCGCTAATTCCTGGGTAGTTTGACTCGGATCGGCTTCCACCATCTCCTTCAATTCAGCGTTATTCACCTGTGTGGGCGGTCTTCCATGTGGTTCGTTCTTCAAGTCGAAGTTTCCATTACGAAAGCGTTTAAACCAAAAACGCACGGTTCGTTCATTAGCAGTCTCCTCTCCAAACGCAACATTGATATTGCGAGCCGTTTCTGCCGCGTTAGTTCCGCGTCGGAACTCGTATTCAAAGATTACTCGGATTTTCGAAGTATCCATCTTTCCCGTCTAAGCTGAATAAAAAAAACAAGTCGAAAATCGAATGTTGCACATTTTTTAAAACAAGAACCTCATAGGTATCATGTGAAAAAAGTTTCACTTGAAAATCTCACACCATGAAGGTTTTATGTCAATTCAAAGTATCTCTATTACTATAAAACGGCAATTTCATACTTTAACCCCTATTATTAGGAAGCTTTTAACAATCTATAAATGTTTTTAGAGTCAAGCTAAAAATCTAGAATGTTAATAAGCTATTTTTGAAGCTATTTGATTCAAATAAAAAGTATACTTTATCGCTATTTTGTTTTCATATTGTTATATTGTGAAGTAACTTTACTAAACCTTTTTGCTTTTTAAATTTCAAAATTTATAAACCTCTCCTTTGCGTGTTCGCAATATAACCATAACTTCAAAAGTTTTATCGCTAATTTGCGTAATTCTCAATTCAACATAGGAGGAAATATTCAACTAAACAAAAATTTGAAAAGGTCTATAATGGCCGCCAGATCCCCAGTGTGTCTATGGTAAACGGTGAGAGCATGGTGAAAGTGCTCCCTTACAAATTGAAAATCAATGAACCGCGGAATTCAATTTCATATTGAAAGCCATCTCTCACGACGCCTCGCAGGCAGCGCTCGAGAGCAGTCGGTATCTCTCTCTTTGACTCCGCTTCACACATAAAGCCATACATTAGATAGCTCAAAAGGTGCTCAAGAGAAAAAATTGCTGAAGAAATCAATTCAGCTAAAAGCCACACAGCGCCACTGTCATATTTACTAAAAGGAAATACGGGGATATTTTTGAAATACACCACGTTGTCGGTTAGTATTTAGTACTTTAGTTACTTTAATACATATATGACATATACATATATAGAAAAGAAACCTTAATATCGAGCCTAGTTATCCAAATATCAACAAATCTTTAAAAAATAACGTCGTTCTTTTAATGCTTTATCTTAAAAATCAAATCTAACACGTTTCTATGTAAACATAATCTTGAAACAACGAAATATTTAAGTTACTGAATATTTAAGGGGGGCTGACGGGGCTTGTGCCCCGGGCGCCGGGTTTTCAGGGGCGCCAAAATAGCAATTGTTGTTTTCCAAAAAATACAAGTGGAAGATAAAAATAATAAAATAAATAAATAATATTAATAAAATTTTAAACTGGCGCTCCAAAGATTTGAGTTATTGCGTCATAAGGATATCTCCAGAGTCCAGAAAAGTCTGGAAATGTGAAGAAAGATTTAGAGCGCGGTGCGCGCCGGCGCGCGGGAAGGTACTCGATTTTGATTGGTCTATAGTCTATAGAGATCGTGCAAGTTGGCGATAATTTAAATGTGATTTATTTCTTATATTAGCAAGTAAGTAATCTATGGATGCATAGTTTAAACATTATCTATTATATATTGCACTGGCTTCATAACACGATTTCATTATTTAAACATTACTAGCTAGTGTTTTAACTTATTTAAACGGAACCATCTCATGTTACACTAGATAGTTCCTGTTAAGCGGGGCACAGACCCACCAGCGGCAATTAGAGTAAAATTGTCGATGTAGTGCTATCCATGTGTGTAGGTGATACTGTTGTTGTGTGTCTTAAGAGCCATTTCACGTTTTAAGCGAATAATACAAGTTTTTGAGCTCTTCTATAGGTGAAATGAAAGTTGCTTTACATTTCTGAGTAATATTTTAAATAGCTCATTTCTTGTATTGATATTTAATGTAATACATTTCGAAATATTTCTTTATTTATCCTGTAGTCCTACATCTCTGGGACCCAAGCCAACCTCACCGGCTCGTGGTGCACCCTGCCGACCAACGAACGAGGCTCTGGCGACCCGCCACCACGCACTGGACCAGCGCGGCGGGTTACGGTCCACCCCCCCCCCCCCCTATGGCAGAAAAAGTAAAACGGCCCCAAGTTCCCGGCGGCTCCAGTCGCAACACCGGCGTGGACGACGGGCGCTGGTCGAGCGCTGGAGCCAGGGGTGCTAAGAATCTCCGGGCGGGATTCCACCGTCGAACGACCAGGGCTTTTGACATGGATCACCGACGTAGGTTGTCACTGGTGACTTACAACACGCGCACTTTGAGGACAGACGAGAAGATCGCTGAGCTGGAAGAGGAGATAGGCAAGTTGCACTGGGATATATTGGGGTTATCAGAAATCCGAAGAGAGGGGGAGGACACGATAACCCTGAAATCCGGCAACTTGTTCTATTACCGGGAGGGCGACCAGCAGTCCCAAGGTGGTGTCGGGTTTATCGTCCACAAGTCCCTCGTAAATAATGTTGTAGCCATCACGAGTGTGTCGAGCAGGGTCGCGTACCTTATACTCAGAATATCCAAGAGATATTCGTTGAAGGTCATACAGGTCTACGCACCGACCTCGGCACACCCGGATAACGAAGTGGAAGCAATGTATGAGGACATTAGTAGAGCCATACATGCTTCGAAAACACACTACAATATTGTTATGGGGGATTTCAACGCGAAACTGGGCAAAAGAGGCGACGATGAGTTGAGAGTGGGGCAATTTGGATGTGGGCACCGGAACCAGAGGGGCCAGAGGCTGGCCGACTTTCTTGAGAAAGAGGGACTCTTTATGATGAACTCTTTCTTCAAGAAGCCGGCTCATAGGAAGTGGACCTGGATGAGCCCCGACGGTTCCGTTAAAAATGAGATAGACTTCATTATGGCCACAAAGAGACAAATATTCAATGATGTCTCCGTGATCCACAGGGTGAAAACCGGTAGTGATCACCGAATGGTTAGAGGCACATTGAATATAAACGTCAAGTTAGAAAGGTCCCGCCTGATGAAGTCTACGCTCCGACCTACTGCTGCCCACATACAGAATCCCGAAAGCTTTCAGCTTGAACTGTCAAATCGCTTCGATTGCCTAGAGGATTGCGTTGCAGTGGACGATATCAACAACAGGTTGGTAGAAACTGTCCATACGGTGGGGTCTAAATTCTTCAGACATCGTCGAAGAGATGGACCCCAAAAGCTCACCGACCACACCCTCGACCTCTTGGCGGAACGATGTTCGATGACACTGCAGACTCCTGATGACGCGGAAGCATATCGGCAGCTCAATAGACGGATTCACCAGTCCTTGCGACACGACATCCGTCTCTTTAATACTAATCGTATTAAGGAGACGATAGAGCGGAATAAAGGCTCCAAAGTGTTCGCAAGAGACTTATCTATTGGGCAGAGCCAGTTGACGAAGCTGAAGAGGGAGGACGGCAGTGTCACTTCCGACAAACAAGAGGTACTGAGGGAGATCGAGAAGTTCTATGGACAGTTGTATACCTCGGTCGCTAAACCTGTTGGCAACTTGGCCAAAGACCCAAGAGCCAAGTTGACCCGACACTATACCGAAGACATCCCGGACATCAGCCTGTACGAGATTAGGATGGCCCTCAAACAGCTTAGAAATAACAAGGCGCCGGGTGAGGACGGAATCACTTCAGAGCTTCTGAAAGCGGGTGGAACACCGGTACTGAAAGTCCTTCAGAAGCTCTTTAATTCCGTCTTGCTCGAAGGTATTACGCCGGAGGCATGGAACAGAAGCGTGGTGGTGCTCTTCTTCAAGAAAGGTGACAAGACCTTGTTGAAGAACTATAGGCCCATCTCGCTTCTGAGCCATGTTTATAAGCTGTTTTCGAGGGTTATCACGAATCGTCTCGAGCGCAGGTTTGATGACTTCCAGCCTCCCGAACAAGCCGGTTTCCGAAAAGGCTATAGTACCATAGACCACATCCATACGCTGCGGCAAGTTATACAGAAGACCGAGGAGTATAACTTGCCATTATGCTTAGCGTTTGTGGACTATGAGAAAGCCTTTGATTCGATCGAGACTTGGGCAGTGCTACAGTCCCTCCAGCGGTGCCATATTGACTATCGGTATATCGAAGTGTTGAAGTGTTTGTATAACAACGCCACCATGTCAGTCCGAGTACAGGAAGGGAGCACGGAGCCGATTCCATTGCAGAGGGGTGTGAGACAAGGAGATGTTATCTCTCCGAAGCTCTTCACCAATGCGATGGAAGACGCTTTCAAGCTCCTGGAATGGAAAGGACTCGGCATCAACGTTGATGGCGAATGCATCACTCACCTTCGATTTGCCGACGATATCGTGGTCATGGCAGAATCGCTGGAGGATCTTAGCACAATGCTCGGAGACCTCAATCGAGTTTCCCAACAGGTGGGCCTTAAAATGAACATGGACAAGACGAAAATCATGTCGAATGTCCATGTCGTGCCCACCCCAGTTTCAGTTGGGAGCTCGATTCTCGAAGTTGTTGACGAGTACGTCTACCTAGGCCAAACGGTCCAACTAGGTAGGTCCAACTTCGAGAAAGAGGTCAATCGACGAATCCAACTCGGCTGGGCAGCGTTCGGGAAGCTACGCAGCGTCTTCTCGTCCAAAATACCTCAGTGCTTAAAGACGAAGGTCTTCGACCAGTGTGTGTTGCCAGTGATGACCTACGGCACCGAGACGTGGTCTCTGACTATGGGCCTCATAAATAAGCTCACTGTCGCACAGCGAGCTATGGAGAGGGCTATGCTCGGGGTTTCCCTACGTGATCGAATCAGGAATGAGGAGATCCGTAGACGAACTAAAGTCACCGACATAGCCTCTCGGGTTAGCAAGCTGAAGTGGCAGTGGGCAGGGCACATAGCTCGAAGAACCGATGGCCGATGGGGCAGAAGGGTTCTCGAATGGAGACCACGTACCGGCGGACGAAGCCGAGGACGTCCATCTGCTAGATGGACAGACGACCTCATAAAGGTGGCGGGCACCCGCTGGATGCAGGTCGCTGCCGATAGGTCTAAATGGCGGACAATGGGGGAGGCCTATGTCCAGCAGTGGACGTCTAAAGGCTGAGATGATGATGATGATGACTCAATCTCCCATATCATGTTTTAGCAAAAATGCGCCTTCAGAGCCGTTCCTTCCACTAAAATTCATTAATTCAACAACGAAAAAGTACAATTATACGTAGTATATAATTCTATTGACACATAGTGTACTAATATTTCCGTAAATTAACACAAATCACGAGAAAAAATAAAGTAATTGGCGTCAATTTCGACGTAAATCACCGGCATTTAACTGCATTTTTTAAATTAAAAATAATAAAAAATTATATCAGAAACTTCACAGGACAGCAACGACTTACCAACCTTGGCATCATTTCCATAGAGCACCAAATAGCTTCTAAACTATCTTTTGACGAAATTGTAAGGACTTTTGCAGCTACAAAAAGTCGTAAAGTAAAAAAAGTTAGTTCATATTCAGGTTTTAAATTTCACCAAAGTTTTTCACTATTTTTCAGAATCTTTTAGATATACATAAATATACGTGTAAACTGTATAGGCCTGATACACTATGTAACTATTGATTGCGTGATTTCAATAACTATTAAATTAACTTACCTTTGAAATCGAGCATTTACTTACCACCTACCCAAGTTAATTATGAAAAGTATAGTAAATGTTTGGTAACAATCTCAGGACTGTTGTTTAGGAGAGTTTTCGTTTCATTGGTCATGGTTGGCCATTCTTCGTTTAAGTGGGAGAAAGGGGGGGGGGGGGGGGGGCAGAGGTATTGCCCCGGGTGATATTTAGCCTAGTTACGTCCCTGTAAATCCATACCGACAATAAGGTCCTTTTACTTAGACAATATCACACATTATAAAAAGTTACTTAAACGATAAATATTCTATAGGACTTTAAGTTACAGGCACGTCCGATCTAGGAGTACTAAATATCGGAAAAATGCATTCTTTTACAGAGCAACGTCACAATACAATTCGCCCTGTAAGCAATCTCTAGACCATGATTTGTTCCATACTAAGCCTACAGTGTGGTAAAAAAATTGCTTTCAACTCGATTTTTCGGTTCTCCACCTAGTTAGCATTTTTTAAAAATCACGTTTATTTTTTTGTCGTTATATTATCATTACTATTTTCTGCAATCTTAAATAACCGTCTGTAGAAACTTATTGGTTTTAATGGTCTGTCCATCTCAAATTTCTGTTTGCATATTGCTTTATTAGTGATAAACATAAAATAAATATAAAATTAAAATAAATAAGTATTACCTATCTAGATTATAGTAAGTATTATAATATATAAGTAGTTATGAATAGGCTTTAGGTGCAATTGAGAAAACTTAAAGTATTAATCAAAGGCCATATCGTCCACCATCATTAAAGTCATCAACTATACTTTCTACATCGTCAGTGTACGCTGTTACACTGTGAAACAGCTATTAAGTTGCCGATAACAGTATAAGTCTTTGGTGGTGTATAATTAAATGTAATACTTCGTCTGTTTTGTATGTTTACAGTGAGTTAGCACGCGAGGTAGCGAGCAAAAACAAAGGGCTTTGTGACTAATAAGCATAAACTGACAAACAAATCAATATTCGATCAACAAGGTGTGTATTTTTGGAACGAAGTTCCTTTACGCGGCTTGCGGTAGGTGTGATTCGAGAGAAAATTTAACATCACCTAAGATTTTTACCCCCTCCATACGCCTGTCTCTTTCTCTCTGTGTGTGCGTGCGAGTATCGAGAGCGAGACTCAAGCAGAATAATAGACGTGCAGACTAGTGCGTGGCCGGTTGTATAACCTAATTTTTTTATTTTTTATTTGATTCCTTATTTTAAATTACTTGCATTGAAAATATGATACAAAATAAAAAAAAATACATGAACTATACAGATTTCATTTCGAATTACATTCGGAGATTAAAATACAACATTGTGCCGTTTATGGACCTAATGCAGCGTCAGTAAGAGTAGCACAAAATTGGTTTAAGCGGTTTCAGTCAGGAAATCTTAATGTTACAGATGCAGTTCGCTCCTGTCGCCCTGTTATCGATAAAGTTGATGTCATTTGTAAAAAAAGTGCAGCTAGATCGGCATATAAGTAGATACAACATTACTGATGAACTGGGAATTGACCATAAAACAGTTTTGACTCATTTGAAAAATCTGGATTCACAAAAGAGCTCGATATTTGGGTACCACACGAGCTCTCTGAAAGAAACCTAATGAACCGTGTACTCGTTTGCGATTCTCTATTAAAACGCAATGAAACCGAACCATTTTTGAAAAGATTGATCACTGGTGATGAGAAGTGAATCACTTACGACAAGAACGTGCAGAAAAGATCATGGTCTAAGTGCGGCCAAGCTCCACAGACTGTGGCTAAACCCGGATTAATGATTAAGGTGATGTTGTGTGTATGGTGGGATTAGAAGAGCATCGTTCATTATGAGCTTTTACTGTCGGGCAAAACCATCGTTTCGGATCTCTACTGCCAACAGCTGATGAGACCAAAGCAAGAAATTGAGAAAAAACGCTCGGAATTGATCAACAGAAAGGATGTAGTCTTTCATCATGATAACGCCAGACCACACACATCTTTGACCTCGTTGGTAAATTGAGAGAGCTCGGTTGGTAAGTGTTGATGCACCCACCGTATAGCCCTGACCTTGTGCCCTCATATTTCCACTTGCTTCGGGCTCTTCAGAATTCTTTAGGTAGTGTAAGGTTAACATCAAGAGAGGACTGTCAAAACTACTTGTCGCAATTTTTTGACCAAAAATCCCAAAATCTCTACAAGAACGGGATCATGTCACTACCTACAAGATGGCAACAAGTTATAGAACAAAACGGCACATATATATTGTAATTAAATGTAATTAAACTTTTAAAAAAAATGTCTTGAATTTGTATATAAAATACTAAGAAACCTTTTCCCCGACCTTATATATACTTCAATCTAATTTTATTTTAATAAAATTCGTAGTAATATCTCGTTATTACCAGGTAAGTAGAAGTTTTATTTTTGTTTGACAATAAAGCAACATTATTTTCTTCACGACTTTTGTACATATTTTAATTTATTACGATTTGTAAGCGGAAATTAATTTCGTAACCTTTTTCTTGGGATTTAAATATTCTTGCCACTTATAAATTATCCAATGTAATATTACTTTTCATAAGCCGCATACCAGGTAAACATGTTTACGTATACAAATCACGGTTGACGTCGACGTTATTGCAGTGTATCCCGTGAAAAATGCGTAGAAGTACTTCAAAGGAGATTATTGCTACCTTCGTATTCGGGTTCGTTGATATATGCTGCCATTCCTCACTGCGAACGCGGCCAACTATGCTTGATTCCGTAACAACTCGTAGCACTGCGATAACAGTAAATTTCTATTGCCGCGAAGTTTCGCTGCAGTTAGTATGTTACGACAAAAGCAACTGTGGTGAGATAGAGATACAATTGCTTTTAGCGCTGGAATCCACTCGTGGTTTTTTCATAACTGTAACCAACTTGTACCTAAACCGCAGTGCCGTTTGCTATGTGGGTCTAAGAACAGTAGCACATTCACTGTTCCCTGACGTTGAAAAAATACATATCTATGTTAGTAGATACGCTTTAAATCACATTATACTGTAATGGCTATTATACAATTACAGCGTACTTTTTCTTTTATAAAAGAGATGGCAACCGAGCGGTCATGATGGTAAGTGGTCACCGCCACTCATGGACACCTACAACACCAGGGGATATGCAAATGCGATGCCAAGGTCGTAGCAAAACGGAATAACCTCAATTGGCAGTTCAACTTTCGGATTCGTGGTATAAAGTGTATGATCGCACCGTTCGCAGCAACTTTTGCCTATTAGGCAAATTCATAATATTTTTTCTCATAGTGGTACGGACCTTAAAGAATATATCTATTACACAGGTTAGAAATTTACAGAAGCTATTTCAAGTCTATAATTTTTTTCTAATAAAAGTTCATTACCGTTGAACGGCTCCATTTTAACTTCGCGTTGCTGCGGGCACTGCAGTTTTAAAAAATAAACATATTTTGAACACTGTCCGAGTGGAGAACGTGTTTTATTTAGTAATATATTGGCACGATTTTCGATATTCACACAAAGCTATATTAATTTCACAGCATATTGCCTCAAAAAGTCTAAGTGCTGAGGAGAACCATCGTCTCAAAGGGCCCTTATTCCCATTTGTTAAAAAGAGCATCAAAAATATTAAAAGGATTTCAGTTCCACATACATATTTTAATTCCAAATGATCAAGAGTTCAATAGTCATCGATTTCCAATCCAACATAAGATGAAAATCGAAAATCGCCTTGGAAAATCGAAATATTTTATCACTACTCACGAAGAGTGTTTCTTAGGAAAAACTGTATTTATTGGAAATAAAAATCAGCCAAATCATAAGCTGATAAATATATGTGGAGTGATGATAGCCTAAGGATATCTATGCTCGACCCTCATCCATAAATGAGGTCGTGAGTTCAAATCCCCGGCCCGTACCACTCACTGAATTTCTACTTAATGGATTTTTAAATTATCGCCAGCTCGACGCTGAAGGAAAACGTCGTGAGAAAAAAAACAAATGCACAAGAATTAAACAAAGTCTGGAACATGTGCATCCAGTCCACCAATCCTCGCTGGGCCCGAATTTGGTCCGAAACCCCCTAGTGGGTCACTACGGGAAGCTTGCACCCTTCAGTGGGACCGTAAGACTGATATCGAAATATACTTGATAGGAATTATATTACATATATTTTCCATTACTTAAATATATTATTTATATATATTTTCCTAAAGATTTTGATAAAACGGACTTGTCATTTGCCTGTCACCTTATTCCATTAAAACTTGAGACCTTTACTTTTCTTTTATTTTGCTTTCTTCAGCTAAAATACCCAATTCGCTTTAAATAGAAAATGAACTTTCCCCATTATTATAATTATTATTAGAATTAGAAATTATTAGAATTAGAAAACTAGATTAGAAATTATTAGATTAATTATTAGAAATAATTTTTATTAGAAAACATTATTTATAATTCAGTTTTATTTATTTATATGTATTTATCAATGGAAAACAAAATATTATGTTTTACACTAACCCTACACATAAATTACACTAACCAAGAATTTAAAGTAAACTTGAAAGCATTTACTGTATATGAAGTGAATAACATATAAAAATTTAGTTAGCACTCACGACTTAAGTGCTAACTGAATTAGCCTTTGAGGTTATAAATTACTAGCAAAACACGGTAGACGTTGTCCTGCCTGTGTATATTTATTTACCTCTGTACATAAAATCACAAATTATTCTGTTTTGCCGTTGATATGATTTTTGCGATCGATTGAACGGTATAGAAGTTGATGTGCTGCAGCGCCATCTAGTGGCGAGTTACAACAAAGTCGATAGCTCGAAAATATTCTCCATGCTCAAATACCTATGTATATCGATTTTCATGGCAATCGGTTGAGCGGTATAGAAGTTGATGTGCTGCAGCGCCATTTATTGGCGAGTTACAACAAAGTGGATAGCATAGAAACCTTCTCCATGAAAAAAAAACATACTCGTACATGTGCCAACTTTCATTGTGATCGCTCAAACGGTGTCGAAGTCTATTAATCTCAGATAAACCAACATCCATTTTTATATATATATAGGTTATATACAGTACCTATCTTAAAAAAATATAAATACGTAATTGCATTCTAAGAAGATTTCTATTGTTCTTGTGTAGCTATTTTTTAATTGCAAACCACAAATAAAGGTTCTGAAATGATTAATTAACGAATATTACTAACTAACCTATATGTAACCCAAACTTTTAATATAATATGTGACTTGTGAAAATGGGTGTGGTAACCCAATATTCTGGATTTCCCAATGGCTCCGTCCACCAAATATTTGTATAGGATGGGGTAATCGTGTCTCACGCCGCGCACGTCCTCACGCGCCTACGGGCTCTTATCAAATGATCTCGCGTCTTTGCACACGGTAAGTAATACGCGATTACGTACCCAAAGGTTTGTTTTTGTTATTTTGCGGTGAGAATTTATAAATATTTTGTTATCTCTGCCTACATATACTGTGATACGTATGTCTGTGTACGTATACGTCTGGATGCTTGTTTAAGCTGATATCGAGAACTTTAAGAATTCAAGAATTAATATTTTTGGAACGAAGTTCCTTTACTCGGCTTGCGGTAGGTGTGACTCGAGAGAAAATGTAACGTCACGTAAGATTTTTACCCCCTCCATACGCCTTTCTCTTTCTCTCTCTGTGTGTGCGTGCGAGTATCGAGAGCGAGACTCGAGCAGAATAACAGACGTGCAGACTACTGCGTGGCCGGTTGTATAACCTAATTTTTTTGTGTTTTATTATTTTAATTTTTCCTTATTTTAAATTATTTGCATTGAAAATATGATATAAAATAAAAAACATGAACTATACAGATTTTATTTCGAATTACATTCGGAGTTTAAAAAAAAATGCGTGAGGTTCTTCGTTCCTGACGGGGGTCCCCTGACCGCACACGTATTTTTATTATAGAAAAGGTATATAACATGCAACCCACATGATGCTCTGTGGTTACCGCCGGTTATGACCGCCTGCAACGCCATAGCAGATGCTCTTGCGCTGCCGAACTTGTTAAACCTTTTTTTTTGAAGAATCCTATATCGTAGCGAGATGGAGAAACCTTGGTGGTAGGTCCTAGCGTGGTGTTTTAATTAAAAAAATATATTGGACATTGTAGTACAAAAAGCGAGCTTAATTAATACCTTAAGTTTTTTTACAGAAAGACGAGTAGACAGACCACCCGGTGGTAAGTAGTCCATGAATATCAGCGATACTAGCATGTGAGCTTTCTCATGATGTTTTCTTTTATCGCCGAGCTAATTATAATTTAAAAATTCGTACTTAAATAGAAACTCAGCGATACGGGCAGAGAATTTGAACTCACGACCTCATGAATCGTGTCTATATCTAGAATAGATACGCCTAATCTATCGCCGTTTTTTGGTAGCAGCTCGTGATTAAGAAGTTGCGTACCTCAAAAGGATAAACTAAAGTGACACGAAAATATAAACTAAAGTAGAGGATATAAAAACCTACACAGTTTTAGTTAGTCACACGTGTAGAGTTGCGTGGAGTTGTTTTTGTAAAGATTGTGGGTCACAAACGTAGTCTTTAGATTAGTGAAGACGTGGGGTCGCCAATCGATAAAGTGACATATTGAAACTATGCCTTCAGTATACGCGAAACACATGCAATCGCTCTCTTACGACTAATAAATAGCAAGTCCTTAAACACTCTCATTCTTACGTTTGATTAAGTTCGTTGTTCATTGAAACACCATCTATATTATACAGGATTATATATATTATTATTAACACTGACACCGATAGGCGATAACACACACGTAGTATTAATATTGGTAGGATAGAAATATGTATTATTTAGGATAAGGACACTTGTATTTGCCCTTGTAGTTGCATTATTTTATTGTTATTATAAATGTATTATTATTATTTATATGTAAAGTAACTATATTTCTTTAATTTGTACAGCGCTCTTCTATCTGTAAACAGTGACCATGTACTGTACTCCATAGATGGCGCTGTGATTAATAGCGGCCCTCGCGGTTGGAAGAGCAGCTGATGTTTAGTTTTGACAAAAGTCACCATGATTCATTATATTGTTGGATTCAAGTATATTATAAAAAGTGTTTAAAAAGGAATTGGCAATTTAAATAATAAACTTTAAATGTCGTTTCTTTGTTTTCAGGTAGGATTTACGTTAATTAGTGTAATTTTTATTGTATGTAGGTACATACAATAAAAATTGTATGTACATAGGTATATAGGTACATAGGTATGTAAATACTAAAATAAAAAACTTTGTTTTCAGAGCAACACAATTGTTTATTAGTTTACAATTCCTAATAAGTTTAGAGATATTGCACTATATATATATATTTGCTTAATTCAACGGGGCCCTTCCATCACTGTATTTAAATTCTAATGATCCAAAATTAAAACCGCGACAACGCCTTTTAAGTTTACAATTCCTCCTTGTACCAACATATTGCTACTAGATTTATCAGGCGACGAATCACGATAATGATTCCTGAGAGAAGTTATAATATTTCGAGATAAAAAGTATGAGTTGAATCAGGGCATAAAATATCATTATAGTTAATTTCAATAAAATCCATTCAATGTTTGTTGTGTAACTATGTAGATATGTCATCATAAGCTATAATTACGTAAGTTTCGTTGAATTCTGTCCCGTGGTTTTGGCGTGATTCAGACAGACAGACAGACACAAATTCTAAAAATATGAAACTTTGACTAATTTTTCATATCTACAGAGAGCAAAAATCCCTCCCTCAATAGTCAATAATGGAGTAAAATCCCAATGTATTTTTTCTTCGCGCGTGACTCGAACCATATTTTTTTAGATTCTGGAGTTCTCAGTAATTTGCATTAATGAATATACGACTGTACTAACACTATAATTATGTAATTATAATTGTATGTACAAGTTTATTACCACTTTAATATCTAAGGTAGGTGAGGGTAATAGCGCCCACCTAATATATTTTATCTTATATTTAATACAATGTTAATTATAAGAACAAAAACAATTTATCTCAATAATCTCTATATAATAAGTATCAATAAAATAATACACATTTGTGTCTAAAAACACGCAAAAAATTAAAAATCTCTTTTAAAAAAAATGTGGTTTTGGGCGTTATAACACACACGTGTGTATAATAGCGCCCTAACTAACCTTAAGCATTTAAGATACGGTTTTGTTCAACAATTTTACAACACAATGAAAAACACTTTTACGAATATCAATTTCTTACTTAAAACATCAAATACAAAATGCAAAACAAAATCTTAACAGTATGGGCACTCGAATTCAATGTCTTTCTGACTCAAACCCATACAGTCCTCGTGATACCAGATTTTACATTTAGTGCATTGCCTCATATCTACCATCCTGTTCTGATTACAAGCTGGACAAGACCAGTTCTCCTCTTTAGAAGTAGAACTTCCCTGGTTTAGTGATGGTAAGAATATAGAAGTTGAGGCATCTTCTTTATTTTTTTGGAATAAGTCTTTGGTCAATTTTTGTGCTTTATAGTTTAAAGCCTTCCTTCTTTGCTGCCCAGTATTAGGAGATTGTTTCACTGGTGTGCGTATAAGTTTTTGAAACGAAGCCTTGAGTGCAACATTTTCTTTGGATTTCAGTTCAGCAAGGGGGCGATCATCTTCGATATCCGAAAACTCCTCAGTGTTGACTGCAGTATTTTGTTGGGCTGATTGCAGATTTGGGTCAATATTTGGTGTATTCTGTTTTTCTGAATTGCTTATGTTGGAAGACCGTTCCGTAAGGACCGAGGGAGCAAAAGCAGTCTCTGGTAAGGCATCGGGGTTGAAGGGGTAGATCCCCACAGCCTTGAAGCCATTAGTTATGTTTCCATTGGTCATGGACTTTGACCAAACTCTTGTCAGGATCTTGTTAAAGCTGATCTTATTGATCTTGCGATCTGGATGTTCGGCTTGGTATTGAAGTAGCTCCATGTCCCAATGGTGTTCAAAGGATCTGTATACTGATTTGTCTAATGGTTGTAACTCGTGGGTGGTGTTAGAGGGCAGACAGTATAGAATAATATTATGTTCATCAGCAGCATCCAGGATTGTAATATCAAGATGGCATTTCGCACCATCATATACCAAAATTATTTTACCAGGTGGTTTGAAGGTAGCTAAGTGTTTAATAAAGTCAATAAACGGCTCTGTAGTCATGTAACCCTTAGGAGCCATTCGGACTATGCTACCTGGGGGCGTCTTAAATTCGTCTTATCGTCTTTAAATTCCGGTTTAAGCCTCTTTCCTTTGAAAATTATCATTGGTGGTATAGGATTACCAATCGCAGATACACAACCAACTATTGTAACATTTTCTGCATGTTCGTTGGAGATAAAGTGCACTCTCTTAGCACCTTTTTTTGCAACAACTGTGGGCTGATGGTGAAGACTCAATCTGCATCCTTTTTCATCCACATTGAAAATTTTTTCGGGTTTGTTTTTTATATCCAAATTTTCTAAGACTTCTCCAAGTTTCTTAAAGTGATCTTCTACGATAAACTTGTTTAATTTTTGTGCCCTGGCCTGGTTCATGAATTGAGCCTTCCTTCTAGCGATTTCAGGGTTCCTCTTCAAAAATGCTCTCACCCAATCTCTTCCAGCCTTTTGTTTGTCTTCGTTGAAGCTATTTGGTATGTTGTGTTGTTTACAGAACTTGTATACGTTAAATCGTAACATTTTCATAGTTAGTAGTAACCCTACTTCAGCCACACGTATAATTCTGTTGACGAGGTCTTGCTCTTGTTCTGGACTTAACACAGATTTCCTACCCATTCTCTTTGTACACATTCCCGTCTTGATATGGTCGCGAAGTGTTCTTCGAGGTATATTAAACCTATCTGCAGCAGCTCTCTGAGTCAGAATGCCTCTAGACACCGCATTGAGGGCTGCGTCCATATCCCTTTCTTCCCAAAAACCTCGTTTTTTAACTGTAGGATTCCCCATACTGAATCTAAAAAAAATCAAAGATTTTTTTTATTATATGTTTAATAACGCCCACGGCCCATTTCTTCGGGCGCAATTAGTTGTACTGATAAGAAAAACAAAATTGTGAGGTTATAAAAAACTCACTAAATTTTTCTCAAAAATGTTTTTAAATATGTATTACTTATAATCATTATAAAGTACAAATACAGAAATATTAACAAAATAAATCAATATACAACAGAAATAATTACCTTTTCCGTAAGTAAAATATTATAAAATCAAGTGCGCAGTAACTCTCCAAACTTTGCTCGGCTACACTAAACGAATGAGTGACGCTGTTAAAAATTTGCTTTCTGTCTCTTTCTAACCTCGCTCGGGCGCGTTCAAGAAAGCATTCATATATTTCGTCGTGGCATCCCATACCGCCAAATTCAAAGGTGGGCGTTACTACACTACGGGCGTCATTACCCTTACCTACCTTATGTGAAAATAAATCATAAACATGGAAATTGGGAGTTGGCGATTTGAATAATTCTGAGCGCAGGAAAAGTATCTTTCATATTCTTGTTTACAATTATTTCGTTTCCCAATGCAAATAAAAACTCTACTCAATTTATAGGTTTATAG
This sequence comes from Sesia apiformis, assembly GCA_914767545.1. Lineage (NCBI taxonomy): Eukaryota > Metazoa > Arthropoda > Insecta > Lepidoptera > Sesiidae > Sesia > Sesia apiformis. The sequence continues at coordinate 11,978,453 of OU611955.1, forward strand.
GTTAAGGCTGCGCGTTAACCATTTGACAAGTCGTCACCGTACTCAGTCAAAACTTGACAAAATGCATCCTTGTTATTTTAAAAATTGGAAAACATATTGTCATGGCAGCGCTGCGTGGCGATATTTTAAAATTGGAAACTGTGCCCGCTAGATACTCGACGGCACTAGAGACTTTTATAGTGCGTCATCTGAAATCATTAATACATTTATCGATGAAAATACACCGCCATTTACTCAGCAACGGCTAAAGAAAATTGAATTATTTGATCGGAGATAGACAGTCGCGGTCAATGTACCTATAAAGTAATGAAATCACACAGGATTTAAAATGAAAAAATTGAATTACTGGTTGAATTTTAATCTGAACGATACACCCCTGTTGACTGCACTATTTATTAACTACTTATTTCATGAAATAAGGGCATAATAATAATTCATTTAAATTTCTATATTTTACGCTAAGGTTATTACGTGCTCATTCAATATGATAAGATGTTCATTTTAATTAAACAGTTAAACTTATGGTGGTTAGAAAACTTGTACAAAGAAAAGCTTGGCTTGTATTGTATTTTTTGTCAAAGCCGCTGCAATCTACACAGTACACATAGGTGCTCCTTAATTAACGGTCGAAAATGTATTATTCTTGAACTACTGCCTAAGGACTATTGGTTCGTGTCGGTTTTATTATTAAAGGACACTTTCTCCGGTCACGTTAGGAGCCGTGACCCGGGCTCGGTCACACGATCCTCTCTTTTTGGCAATTTCGGCACAAGTTCCCTCTAAAATTCATACCATAGACAGTAAACACGTGCAAAAGTAGCGCGGCACATGACCGTACACGTGTCTTTGTTCCATTTTTTGATGTCACTGTTATATTATTGTTACTTCATGTCTCAGTCACAGTGTTAATTAGTGCGGAGCCATTTTCTGTTGTAAAAACTCTTTTGATGTCGTTTAACGCTCTGTAAACGTATTCAGCGTTAATTGTGGGTTTTGCGATCATGGTACTGTTTAAAGTTATTCAGAATTAACTTTTTGGGGAAAATGCGAAAACAACATTAAGAGGATCTTATATTTTACTTTTTTACATATGTTCCTTTATCTGTCCACCTATGAAAGAGTCTTAACTTCAACAATTAACTTAAAGATTGATTGGACTACATTCGAAATAACGTGTGATTCGCCATTTTATTTCGGCTCGTCAGATATTTTGGCTAGAAACCTTTAACTTTAAACCGTATGTTGAAAACTTAAACTGTAGTTTAAAGAAATTAAAATTTTAACGATCAGAGTTACTATCCCAAACGAAGGTAAGGAGCGTTTATAATTGTAAAGTATAAAGAAATACCTGAAGACTCCCAAAATACTCGTAGTTATTTTGTCGTCTGACTTCTTCCACAACGTTGGAACTAAAAGGTTCTTGAGATAATGCATCAGCTTTTTACAATGCACGTATCGGTTCGTGAACCGTAAAATGGACTTGTTTTACAGGTTCAAAGATAATAAACGTGCTATGAGGCTGTAACTGAAAAGTTCGTTGGTATTCTCTGTTTCTTAAATGTTATTTTTAGTTGGTATTTTTCTAATTCGCTTAAATTCGCATAAATTTATTCATCAAAGAGACTGAAAGCGCAACCCTCGAGAGTTATATTAGATTTATTTATTTGTAAAAAAAGTACAATGATGATATAACACACGTGTGAAGCCACAATATAATAATAAAGTCGTTATTTATTGTCATAAAACCTCAATGTAACAAATATCTCAAGTTTTTAAATGTTATACTGTCTGTTTTTCATCTAAAATTAACCTGAAGTTTAAAACCTTTTTGTTAACAAAAAAAAATGTTGACTGTTAAGTGTTTGTTGTGTTAATATCTATAATTCAATGCTTCAGTATATTATAATTAGTTTATTTCGTAAGGACGAAATGTTAACCAAGATCGTCAAACAAAGAGAACAAAGGAAAGTATGGAAACGAGGCGGAAAGCATGAGTTTAGATTATTCATATATCGTATTTAATGTTGCTATAACTTAGCAATAGTGCAAGCCCTGTTTAGTGCGGGCCTTTAGCTAACCCTTATTCTATAGAAGGATACAGTTTTAAAAAGTTAAGTCTCATTGTGTATACCGAGAACATTTTGACACCTTGTAAAAGTAATAAATTAAAAAAATATATAGTGTACACTGTACTCGTATCCATCATGGCAGTTATCTACCGCAACTATAGTTATAATAATTTCGACACACTAAATTGGAAACCACATATTACACAGAACTTTTATTCTATTGTCTGTGACCACATAGGTGAACAGCAATTTCACCTGTCACCGTTACTCACAAATTTAATGATATCTTAATATTCTGTCACCTTCGGAAATGTGGGAAAGTTTCATTGCTGGAAAAGGACAAGAGACAAAGCAATGATTAAATTTAAACAGCGTTTGTATACAAGGATCTAGAAGTACCAGTTACCTTTAATAGCGAAGGTAATTAGTTACCTGTGTATTTTGCATACAATGTAACAATTCTGGTTCAATCGTGTGTACGCGGTTTAACAGAATTCAAAATCATGAAGCTAAATTACATTTTGGAATAGCCGATTTGACTGAGTGAATATTGGTATTGGCATTCCTTTGGGTGTAGCATATGTCGAGTGACCAATGGACAGTAATGAATTTATGTTATATGGTACATATGCTCAATAGTGAAACATGAATACACACGTTTAGATTAATTTCATTTATAATACCGGCTAACATTAAAAAAGTAGTAGGTTTGAGATCTCTCACCTATGATGAGGCATTTAGCAATCTATTCGCCCGTATGGAGGTTGTGTTGAATTCTCATTCGCTAAGCTAACCTACCCCTCTACACGACTGATACGGTGGCAGTTAGACCAGCAGTGTTCGCAGCAATTTTCGAAATTAGAGTCACTACACTACACATAGGTACATAGCAGCAACGGTCAAAGTGATGTCACTGCCGCAATTAAAAAATAGAACATGTTGTCTTAATTCATAGCGATACTTAATAATATAAGCTGTGGCTGCAGTGGAATTCGCGTAAGGTGACGGGACTTCATCACGGCCCGACGACGCGACAGTGTCGTGCGCGTGGTGAAAGGTCACACTCACACAGACGAGACGTGTGGTGTTAGCCGGCTTCACAATAGCACCACCCACTCCATATCTTCCCGTGACTGTCGTAAAAGGTGACTATGAAATATCGACTTGACTATGAAATGGACTTGCCAACCCGCTTGGCTACCATAGCATTTTAAGGCGCTACATCCCTCACGCACAAGATAATGTACATGAGAAAGTCGATGTCCAGCAGTGAGTATTAAGAGGCCCGGTTATGGTTAATATGAGTCATAGTTGTCCAAAATGAATAACAAAACAGAGATAAGACAAGGAATAAAACTCCAAACACATGTACACCGTGGGCACGCGTTGTTTGCACACCTTGTAACTAATTGAATTAGTGTCACAGTTCTGTGCAAATTACTCGGCCAGTTTAAATTAACTTGTTACGACCGAGGTCGACTTTGGCCCTAAACTTCCCTAATTTTGCGAGCGCAACATCAAACTGTGCTTCGCTCATATTGCCCTGTTTGGTCCCACGTGAATTTTCTACTGTAATTAGTTTCGACGATGTTTATTTTACTTAAGTTTGCGCACACTATTATGATTTATGGCCGCGACGAGTGTTGTCTTGTAACGGGAAATTGGAGCTGTTTTTGTGCTAAAGATGACGTAGATTGATATGCTTCGACATTAGTTATTTTGACTACTAATTCTTTCTTATGCAATACAGTAACTTTAGTAATTTATAATAAAGTAATAAAGACAAGAATAATAAAATGGCATTGTTGTTGTAGTTAGAGAAGAGACTCCAATGTTAACATCAGACTGAAAGCTCCACGTGACGTGGCACCTCGATCTCAGAACATTCCTCTTAAGGAACACCTTAAGAGTACAGCTCGTTACAGTGCAACAGCAACTCGAATCAACTGTGGCTATCATTAAGCGCATATTTGTCTGCAATATGTATTGCAATATGTTATTCATTATAGAAACAATCAACTCTGCGAGGTGTATCATAGTCAGTACAAATCTCTCTGAACTGTCACAACTAATATTCTCATAGGGATCTTATCGTGTGCTTACTTTAAAACGCTTACGTTATATACGTAATGTGTCATGCACGCCTTAAAATGGGATAACCTTTTTAAGTAGAAATTAAGAAGAAAGAAAAGATTAGAGAAATATCAAGAAAGTGAGCGCCAAAGAATGTCCACGCAAGTATAACGCGCAACTCTCACGATCACGATCATTTCTTATAACTGAAAGGTTAGCAGAAACATGATTAACAGAAGATTCTAAAAACAAACAAAACATTGTAAAATACATATCCTTGTTTGGTTTAAATACTGGATGTAAGTCTTGCCAGGGTTCGTCGTCACTGGCGATCTTCTGCTCTTCTCATCCTGCCACTACCGGCTAGCATGTAATATGGTTTAGATCAATTGAGCAGAAACACAGGATGTCCGGCTCAGTCGTCCGACGTGAGCGGTCGACCACCGGAATTAACGGACTTATTTCGCCCGTACGGCACACCGATTTTACTTTTTTAAACCATCTACTTTGTGCAGTTTCTAATTAATCACAAAAACGTGGCTCGGGCACCGCTTTGTGGCTCGGCAGATGCATGAATAAGTGAAAATAGTACTTCATTGTGCTGCAAGCTGCAAAGGAATGGCGCAAAGAAAGTTTGTTAAGTAAGTATTATACTGATAAAAACGCTAAGCAGTTAAAAAGTTGAGAGGATGCGATGACGTTCGCGAATATGTACGCTTCGAATTGAACTGTATTGATTGCTTGCACATTGCATATATATATATACGTCGAGATGTAAATACACTTAATGATTGACGAACCAGACTATAATCTACAAATAAATTCTACTTGAATATTATGCAGTTTGTGGTCGTGAGATCGATAGAAAGCAAACTATTGATTGTACAAAAAGACGAATTAATTAGTACGACGGGTACAATTAATTGGAAAGATCAGATTACATTTCAGGGGGTCTTAATTTGGCACTATGTAGAATAAAAAAAATAATGATCAAAAACTCAAGGATGTGTGTAACAGTATAAATAAAGTACTTAAGTTACATATGATTTTAAATGGTCGTAGCATTGTAACCTTCCTTGATACAAAACAACCCTTTGCTTGCTCTAAGCTTCATACAACAGAGACTGGAAACAGCGCACCAAGAGAAATGATGCGAGGAAAACGGTGTCAGCTTACATAAGAAAAGCAATTCTTGCAACTTGCAATAAGTATTTCTTATTCATTGAGTTTATAGAAATACTGTATATTTTTAACGTCTCTACTGTAGAGTTTCATTAATTAAAATAACCAATGAAACATTATAACATTTTTAGCTTGAAGCACTTTCTCATTTAGTATACTGATTAATTTAGTATTATCTAATTTTAGGAATATACGATTGTTATCAATCGACAAGTAACGCTACTTGTGATTAGAATAAGCATATGTAGAGTTACAATGTTAAAACCGAAAGAGTTTTATCGATGTACATACTCACTTCTAATTTCAATGAGCAAACACCAAATGTATTATTATCAACTAGAATTTCGTTACCGCTATACAATTTCGCCAACCTTTGTCCGTTTTAATCGATACCCAAAGAATTTCCATTAAAGAAACACCATTGAACGAGTACCTATAGAAAAAGTCTTTTCACATAATTTTCAATACTCACGCCTTCCGTTTATCCGATGAAAGAATTTTCGAGCGTTTAATTGAATTTTTTTCGCTTTGACAGATATTGATCACGGACCTTTAATACTTTACTGTTTTATCCCACAAATACTTAAGACCCGATAATAAATCACCGTAAAAGTGAAAGCAGCTTTTTAAACCTTCAGAAGTCTATAAATCATATAATGAATGAGGCACGTAGACTTCCTTAAAAGAATAGACCAGGTACGAAAACATGACAGGGAGACCCCATTCAAGCGAAACATTCAATACAATTTGTTAAAAATGGAAAGGAATAAAGCCAATAATCTGTTTTTCATTTCGTCGGAAAACGTTCAAATCCTCTTTAATAAAAACACAATGACATGTAAAATTTTATTTATTCAGAGTTCATTTACCCCTTATAAAATAAAAGTTGTTTTAATGTTAATTGTACGTATCAAAATCCTACATTTGCTATATTGCTATACCATTGTAAAAGTTATGAAATTGTAAACAGTTTCAAGACTGAAATTCGTACAGTGCTGTATGAATTAAAAAAAAATATTGTGAATAAAAATGAAACATTTCATAAGTAACAGACTTTTAACTTCTTTTAACAGACTTTTTGCTGAATATATATTTTAAATTCATTTTTACTGTTTTGTATATTTTAATGTCCCCTCCCCTTGCAAGCATGAAGGGGGCTCCGGGTCATAATTGACTTCGTGGGCCCAGTGTAAATCCATAAAGCCTCTGAGTAAGGTGTGAATCAATAATTGAAAAAAAGAAATGAAAGGCCGAGGTGTGAAGAGACGTCCTCACAAATGTTTTTAATGAAGTCACATTCATATTTTACAACTACAATCGTAACTGTCCGAAATCGAACCGCCTTTGTACTCAGTCGCCTTAACCCTCTCATAGGTAGAAGAAGTAAAATGTCGCTTAGAAATAAGCTGGCATTGTACAAAACCTGCGTACGTCCCATAATGACCTTCGCTAGCATTGTCTTTGCAACACGCAGCCCCCTCCAACATTAAAATACTCGAAACCCTAAAAAATAGATCCGTACGTAATGCCGTGGCTGCACCACCATCGACCTCCACAAGGACTTGGAACTTCCTCCACCCGACGCTACTACGACGTAGTCCCTCACTATCCCAACCCCCTAGTAGTCGCCAGCCTAACCTATGTCCCCGAAAGGAATGACCCTCCCAGTTACCGTTGTCGTCGTCGTCCTCGGCACGTCCTAGACAACCCCGACGACCCAATTACTGCTCCCAATGCGGTTCTTACACTACACTCACAGGCCACACATACAGTGGCGTATTTACCCTAAGGCCATAGGGGCCATGGCCCGGGGCGGCAGGTCAACTTTGGGCGCCTTTCTTAATCGTTACCTATCTTTTATTTATTGCTTTTTGACTTGACTTGCTTGAAGAAATTTAAAAAGCCTACCTAATTCCCATATAAGTGAAGAACGTTTGAACAGTTTAGTTTAGCCATCCTTAATATTAATTACTTTAGTTGACTTAACAATATCCGTTAATTATGACAGTGTCATTGACGAATTTGTCAACCAATTTGTTCATTGTAAAAAAATGTAAATGTTTAATAAATGGTGTTTATTCTTTTGTATGGCCTGTTTCATTATTAAAAGATTTTTGCTTTTTTTTCATGAATTTATGGGGCGGCAAACCTTATGGGCGCCAAATCTTAAAATACGCCACTGCACACATATACACCGTCCCCGCCGGAGGAGTCGAGGACTTCCCCCTCGCTTCACGGTGAACACAAACCGACCTTCAGTCAACACTTTTACCAGGTATCGGCACGTGCCTGGGCGCTTCTCACCGACTCGCGATCCTGCGGTACCCTCCCAAAGCAACGCCCCAAGCCCAGGTCCGTTCCTTCCGCCGGTCTACCGGCGGGGGAGCCCTTAGACTCGTTGCTGCAGACACATGTTGCTCCTGGCTGAGTAGCTCCTGTGCCCACCCTAAACTATATATGTCCGGTGACTCTTGAAAGGCCATTAGGGCCACAAGAATTTAGCCATTCCAAAAAAAATCTACAATCTACAATTGTGCTGTCGGCTGGCTTTCGAATAGCACAACCTCATCTCTTCCTGTGGGTGTCATCACCAATTGTTTACAGGTAGTTTAATAATATAAGCAATTAAATATTATTTGTTGAAAAATTAATAGTCATGTGTTTAGAGATTTTTAGAATGTAATTTCTATACTGTGTTTATGATGTTGTTTCATGTAAAATTAAAAATAAAATCACAAATGTTAACAATCTCATATTTCCTCAACAATTTTGCTTGATATAATAATTATTAAACATTGTTTCATGACATTATTTCTCATACTTAAAATTAGTAATAGGTACTAAATATTTTTCCTGGGTTTCTTTATTTTCTAATCGATTATACGTCATTATTTTACTAGCCTTGTATTACATTTCAAAATAAAATTATGTGAGCGGCAAGCGGCACGAAAGTAAAGACGGCGCGTGGAGCGTCACGAACAGCCATTCGAAAAGTGTGCATCGAAGAGTGATGTTGTGTTATAGGTTATTTGGCTTGACGTCGACATAAGATAAGTGTATCCAGCTATTTTGTCGAAGACCGAATATAGTGATCATCGTTTACGAGCATATTTAGTTTCATTTTCTACTGCATAACATTTATTGTCTAACACAAAGGATTACCACAGGCCCTGGGGAACTGAACCACTTCTAAAAAAGTGGACCCGTCTACCCGCTTGGCCAGCGTGGGTTTTAATGGCATACATCACTCGTGTACGAGACGATGTGCAGAAGGAGGTCCAGATAAAAGGGCTGGTTACGGTACTTATGGTATAACCACAATGTATAACAATCGTCATGTCCGCCGCTAGTGTAACAAGCACCATACTGTACTTATTCCCCTTTAGCCTCGCAAAGTATATTGCTATCTCATCAAATAAACTTACGACAAGTTTATTTGATGAGTACGCAATATCCTCTCCGTTGTCGCAGCTGGAACCACTCAAAATAATTACAATCTCGCAAAAATCACCCGTGGAACGGCTGTGACAACGTTAGTTCTACGTTAAGTGATGAAACAACTCAATATTTTGATGGATGACGGCGTTGTACTTGGATTAAGTGTTTTGCTGTGGAAAATATCTTGCTCAGTATTAATGTATATTTTCGATACTTTTCAAAAGGGTTATTAATATCATGTTTTAAATCAATGGTCGTTAAACATTTATTGTCAAGGACCTTACTAATACCTATATACAGATGAAACGATGTCTGTTTGTTTGAAACACTTTCACGCATCTACGCGTGGACGAATCGTGCTGAAATTTTGCACCGAGCTTCGTGGCCACTACGCTACGAAAAGGATAAACAAACATTCATGCGTATCACTGCGGGACATAGGCTAGTCTAATATAGTTATTTGTTATACAAGAGTGCAAAGTTGCTTTTTAACCGCGTGCTCAATTTTGATGACCGAGCAAGCGAAGGATTCAAAAATTAGAATCCTGAGCGTTAGCGAGGGAATCAAAAGAGCACGAGGTGAAAAATCTTTGCACTCGAGTGCAACACGTAACTTTTCATCCCACCTCAGCGAGGAAATGACTAAATGCAAAAAAAAAAAAGTACACCAAGAAGGTTCCGAGTCTGAGTTTTTAACAAATTAAAAAAGGTTGTATGATAAATTCGGCACCATGGAGGTAGAAGTAAATAGGTTTAATGATGTTTTGAATTCACAAACTTAGTGCACACGATGTTCTAAATTCAATTTACTTTATCCTCTAGCGGATAAAAACGGCTTTTGCACTCAGATATCGAAGAGCAAAAATACTCTTTCCGAGATAGGGGGATGAAAAATATATTTATTTATTTGATATTATTAAATACGTAATGACTGAAAATCATTATTGACTAAAAAATGTAACGACACTAACAACACTTGCGTCGCGCGTGACTTCGCTCGCACTAGTGTAGGTTTAGCGTAGATAAGTATTAATTGAATGATCTGCTTATTTGCTTATATGAGATGCACTCTCCTGAACTAGGTTGTCCTTCGACACTAGATATTAAGCTTTTCTCAATGTCTACAACTACGTCAATAAGCCAAAGCATTTAGAATTTCTTCCTCGTTTTAAATAAATCCAAAAATTAAACCTCCTGCAGGTAATATTTGAACTGTTTACAATAAAGAAAATGATAACAGCTAACACAAAAGTTATATTTCAACCAGAGCTCAATGGTAACACACAATCTCGTTGAAAATGTGATAAAAATATCAAATGTAACTAGCTTAAAGAACTCTTTGAAATCTTCTTATTGAAAGTTCTAACTTACATATTTTCTAGATATCCAACATAAAATTGTTTATTTTTAAACGATGTTCATGAGATTGTTCTGGAATCTTTAAATATGATTTAATTCTGACTTTTGTCTTCTTCGTTATAATGAAAACAAAAGTGACCGCGACAGTAATAATTATTTCAATAAATAATTACCTAAAATACCTATTAAATGAAAACGGGGAAAAATGTTTTTAGTTGCATTTTTCATTTTCAAAAACGTTTTCATATGTGAACATGTTTTATGTCAGGCAACATAAATTGACTAGTTCAGATTAGGACTTTTTGGCAGGAACTCGCGAAGTGAAGTTGAGTTTTATGTTCGATTATTATAAAAATTGATTATTATAATAATTATAATTAATAGTGATAGTTTATCAAACTTCAAAGTGTGTTTATACATAATGTTTGTAATAATCTTATAATCAAATAAAAGCATAGAACTGTCTTTAGTGTGTTTCCAAGGAGTCCTCTTCTGCCCTCAGTAAACCTACCTTCACTTTACTGAGTAACCCCGACTTACTACGACGGTAATGGATATTGACAGAATACGTTTTAGACTTTGAAATTGATTATTTATTATGAATAAAACTTAACACTGGCAGAATGTGCTAATTGCACCACTGCCATATATGAAAAGAAAAAAAAGTTGAAATAACAAAAACGTAATTTCTCTAATTCCAAACACTAAAACATCTATGATTTAACTTATACTTACGAGTATTATTACTGAATATAGGCAACAGCATACCACAGATTACCAAAAGTTACTCGGCGTTAGCAATCGCGGTATTAAGTAAGTTCCCAACCCAAAATCTGTATAATGTATCGCTGTAGCGAAAATCAGAAATTGGTGATTGTTGACATTACCGGCGAAAACTGACAATCAATCACCAATGCCTAAACTACCGAAACATTTCATTTAATTTATCTTCAAAGATATACTTGTCGGTTTAGTAAATAGGTATAACGTTATGGCTCTTTATATATAAGTAAAAATGTAATAAACCGTCTAATACAAGTAACATCCATTACAGTATCATCACAAAGGCGAGTAAATGTCATTATTTGTCAATTGTATTATTCCATCTTTCAAAAATGGCCAGTTTCAAAACATAAAATTCGTAAAATCGACAAATATATTAACAAACGTATGAAGATTCTTATAGATCCACCGATTTGGTGATTGACAACGTTCACCTGTAAGGGTTGATATTTACAGTACTTCGAATGTTACAGTAACATATTTCAGTTGAGGCGGTGTACCCAACTTTGCTGAATGCTCAGTCAGGTGTGTACAAAGTCAAACGTAGGGAAGTTCGGCATACTTAGATGAATGTGAGCAACTAGGTTGCGGGTGACGCCGCCATACGTCACGTCCCGAGCCCGACAATTTGTCTGTCATTTGCCAGATCCGAACTCTGCTGAATATCTACTGATATAATATTCCCTGCGGCGACTTTGGCCATATTTGTCATATGTTACGTGTATTTAGTATTCTACGAGGCGTCTTTCTGCTTATGAGGTTAAATTTTATTGTTCCACAAAATATTTCTGAAATCCACTCAGTTTGGATTTCAAATATCTATAATAATAATTTGATAATTATAAATATTCCTATATTATACTTATTTGGCAACGTTCATTTAACAAACTTTGTTTTGTAAAAGTTGAGTCCGTAAAGCAAAATCAGAAGGAAATTCCGGTAACGATATCAGAGGATATTATAAAAATCGCGTCGACTTTCAGAAGTGTTTAGCATACCAAATGGGTAGGTAACAAATTTATAAACTTCACTAATTAAGCGGGTGCCGGCCTAAGTTTCATGTTTTCTTCGGAACATTGAGAAGTTCTTAACTTCCTAAGTCGAAACGCCCTTAATCGTATTGTACATCCACATCTTTGTCGCTCTTCAAATGAATATGAATGACCGAAGTGACAGCGATCTAACGCGACAAACCTAATAGTGGCAGCTTCTTCTTACAAGTACTTCTCCAAATAGCAGTAGAATAACGGTTATCATAGGATGACGCTGACAGTTCTGAAATTAATTCATTATATGTTTCTTTATTAAATCTTAGTCTTAGTTTAGTCTTGCTTATTCATAACACAATAAAATTTAAAAAAAAAATCGTAAAGACTATTGAGTTGTAAAATGATTTTTAATACATGTTAAAGATTTATGTTAAGATTTATGTCAGCTGTCATAGCTTTTCCTATAATAACCGGACTATGGGTACCTACTGATTTAGTCGTTAATATAAAACAGAAATTCCCAAACTTATGCTGTAGGCCACATTACAATAAAATACCCTCGTGAACATCTTTAAGTAAACAAACAGGACGATGCAAATATAAAGCTATTTTTATGCTAACTGCTAGTTTTGTACATTTTCTTTTTCAATATGCGTTATAGTTTCCTAAGTACTATATCTAACGCTCGTAATTCTAGGAACTCTATTTAACTGTAACCAGTACTTCCGGATATTCGAAGCAATTAACCTAACCAAACAGAACGTCCTTAAATATAACTTAAATTTTATGAGTTTTAAGGAAAATACTCGTACAGTAAATATTTCACTAAGTCAGTGAATTTCAATTTCAATTCACAGTAATTTCAAGTGAACAAATGTCCATCATTGTTTTTACAAAATTATTCCCCTTTTTTTCACCAGTGCCCTTTGGGGAACATTGATATAAAGCAATGATAGCAATTAGAAAAGAATAAAACTTGAATAACATAATTTAAAAATACTGCTGATTTATTACTAAAAGTCAGGATAAGTAACTGCGTCCACAACACTAATCTTATAAGATTCCTTAATCTAATATATCGCTGATGCGTTTGCAAGCAGTACACACAAATACATATAGAAAGATAGACGCGCAAACACACACACACATACAAACACACACGAACAAACACACACCACATTAAACACACATAGGTACACCACCCCTACGTTGTATGCTCTCACCTAACGCGTGTCGAATGTGCAATCGTACAAATTACCAATTTTTGTTTACTTGATAGTCTTTCGTAATTGGCTTGTTACTTAGTAAATATTATATTCCTATATAGCTTGTATTATATAAGCTTGCACAATATTTGCCATTTTTCAAAATGTCTTTATATTCAAATTTAATAATACCAGCAAAATATCTTTTTATTTTTATGTAGGCAGTAAAACTTTTTGTAAAATCTTTTTTATTTTTAATCTTCGTGAAACCGCCAATCATAATTTACCCCAGTACAGGGATCAACAGAGATTTGTCCATGTGATATTTTTGCACGAAAGTACGAACGAACGGATGGACGTCTAAACGCGGGAGAAATGATAAGGGTCGTTACATTAAGCCTTGCCAGATAAGCTAGCGTGTTTTTCATTTAGCCAAATTGTATTTTGGTGCCTTAATTAAATTCAACTTTGAGGAACTAATGGTCATAAGTTGTTTATAAAGAGCATCATTTCTGTGGTATACAGTTAGTCACATTATGCATCTAACTGAAATGGATAACTACACTGTTATGTTGATTTTAATGTAAGTTGTCAAGTCCAAACACAAAATTAGACCACTGTCTTGTGAAACCGCAACGCATACTGCATAATCGGTTCTTTTATCTCCCACTGTTGGACATGGGGCTATTCATGCTCACTGTCTTGTGCATGATCGTTGTACTTATTGTCTTAAAACACCACGGCGGCCAAGCGGGTTGGCAAGTCCACTCTTTTACAGGTGGTGATGTTCCTCAGGACTTGTGGTAGCGAATTTGTTACCCCTTAGTCACACCCACAGGAAGAGATAGAGTGGTATGGCCTACACCACACGACCACAACGCATAAGGAAAGTGAAAGAGTTTTTGGCGGGAACTCGAGAAGTGAAGTTGTGTTTTTATTTTATTAATTGTAAAAATTGTGTATTATACGTTTCGTGGTTTAATAGTGATAGTTTATTAAACTTCGAAGTGTTTTTTGCGAGTAATGTTTGTGATAATGAAATAAAAGCATAGGAATGCTTTTTTCGTGTGCTTCCAAAGAGTCCTCTTCTGTCCTCAGTAAACCTACTATCAATTTACTAAGGGACTCCTACCTTATTTCGACGGATACGTTTTAGACTTTGAAATTGTTCATTGCGAAGAGAAGCTTGACACAGGCAAAATGTGCTAATTGCACCATTGCAATATATGAAAAGAAAAAAAGGAGAGTAAAAGTATTCTAGGACTATGTTCTTATGTTCTTAAGTGCAGCTGTTTGCAGTGGACATTTAATAATTTCATTTCACTAATTGTGTTTAAAAAAAGAAAGTGAAGAAAGTCGCCGATAGTGGCCGGGTGAGAAAAGCTGAAGATCGTGTGTGGTGGCGGTCCTTGGGAGAGGCCTATATCCAACAGTGGAGAGACACAGGCTGATGGTATGGTATGGTAATTGTGTTTAATGTGCGACTTTTTTAATCCGTTTATAAATTAATATCATCATATCATTAATCATTTAATGATATATCATTTAATAATTTGATAACAGCGAGTAAAATATTTTCTAACATAATATTCTAATTAATTCTAATGACTAATTTGTAAATTATAACAAAGAATATAAAAACAGGAAATTAAAGCATATTTGAGATTTAATGAAATACCTTTTAATTATATTTTTCAATGAGCACTTCTATTGAAGTAGTAGCTACTGTACGACTTCTTTCGCAATTTCACGTAATTGCTTTCTCTATATCGATTGGACAAAAGCAAGACGCTAACGACTGTAACAAGCGTGGATTTGAACTACTCGTAAGTTCGCACATTATTTACCTAATCAATAGAAGGTACTTGACGTTGTTACGAGTAGATAGATACGTTTTCCCTTCACTGTAGCGTTCTGTGAGAGAGTATAAGGTGACAACGTAAAGCTGAATTAGAAGAAAATACTCTTATCTACAGCCCCATAGTGTGTCCAAAACAAAAACAAAAATGCTCAGTAAACAAAGCGACAACATTCTAAAACAACATTAAGATTTTTGAAATTGAGGAATAAGTCCATTTAGAGTCAGGCCGACTTTAGTATACCACCACTCCACTCCATCTCTCCCCGTGAGTGTGGTAAAATTGCTACCACACACACAGGATAACAAAGGCGCTACCACAAACCCTGAGGAGCTACGAGTACAACACCTCCAACAGAGTGGACTCGCCAATTCACTTGGCCAGCGTTGCGTTTTAGGGTCATATATTCCTCCTTTATAAATACTGGTACCATACTGGTACTAAATAAAAACATCAGAAAATTCTAAAATACTGCACAAAGAATGGACTATCATTGCAAATACATGGAAATGCATCTTTCTTCAATTTTCCCTGCCAGGCGCCGACGGTGTGCTATTTTAATCCACAGCGCAATATTGCAGCGCAAATACTATTGAGGACTGACTATTCTAGGAACTAATTCAGTTAAAAAATAAAGCTTTTAACGAACCCGACAGTGCCTTTTGTGGGGGGACTAATCCATTGGCAGACTGTTAGATATTGATTTTTTTTGTACAGAAAAAATACTTTTAACGCTTGAAATACATAAATATATAGTGTAGATATAAACTGAGTACATTAACTATATGAAGTTAGTTGTATGGTGTAGATACTCGTGCATTATATTATTAAATTTAGATAGGCGATATTTCTTTACAATGCCGGGTGAAATAAATGGCAGGGAGTAAATAAGAAATCGATCATCTCTTTTTCTTAAGCATACAAACAAACATTTCAATAAATATACATGCCCTCTGCAGACTTAGTATATACACTCACGGTCACCTGAAATGAGCCACCCTGCATTTTCAGTTTTGATGGCCTGAAGCTTAAAAAATGTTTGATTGATCAAAAGTTTTTATGCAGTTTTGAAGCTAGCATACTAATCATCATTTCAGTATGACATTGCTCCAAATTTCAATTCAGAGTACCGAAAAAAATTAATTTAAGTGTAACAAGTCGTGTTGATGAAAACAATGGTTTTCCTAAAATAATCGTTTATTCAGTATCTAACCTCCAAGATTTACACAGATTTAGCGTTTCTGACAGCCGTCATGCCAAACCGGCATGGAATCAAATTCCCTGACGAATGCTGCAGTGTGCACTCTTGCATTCTCATACATAAAAATGAACTCTTGGCCAACAAACCCAGTACATGAGTCTCTAGACATTGACGAATGTAACGGTCGCCATTTAGGCGTGGCGTGGTCCCATCCCAACCTGAGGTCTAGTTTTGCCTTCCGCGGAAATTCCTTCCTAGAGTGTCCATGACCCTCGCCATAACTCAATTTCTCTTCAATGCAGCACTGCCTAAAACGTTCTCCCTGTCTTATACCTACGTACACCAAAACGTACACCTACCTCCTTCCGTCATTATCATCATTATTTTCATCCGTTCATTTTTTCATTTTTCATTATTTGAACATTATCATCCGTCATTATTATCATACAGCATAATCTTGACGATATCAACAACAGGTTGGTAGAAACTGTCCATACGGTGGGGTCTAAATTCTTCAGACATCGTCGAAGAGATGGACCCCAAAAGCTCACCGACCACACCCTCGACCTCTTGGCGGAACGACGTTCGATGACACTGCAGACTCCTGATGACGCGGAAGCATATCGGCAGCTCAATAGACGGATTCACCAGTCCTTGCGACACGACATCCGTCTCTTTAATACTAATCGTATTAAGGAGACGATAGAGCGGAATAAAGGCTCCAAAGTGTTCGCAAGAGACTTATCTATTGGGCAGAGCCAGTTGACGAAGCTGAAGAGGGAGGACGGCAGTGTCACTTCCGACAAACAAGAGGTACTGAGGGAGATCGAGAAGTTCTATGGACAGTTGTATACCTCGGTCGCTAAACCTGTTGGCAACTTGGCCAAAGACCCAAGAGCCAAGTTGACCCGACACTATACCGAAGACATCCCGGACATCAGCCTGTACGAGATTAGGATGGCCCTCAAACAGCTTAGAAATAACAAGGCGCCGGGTGAGGACGGAATCACTTCAGAGCTTCTGAAAGCGGGTGGAACACCGGTACTGAAAGTCCTTCAGAAGCTCTTTAATTCCGTCTTGCTCGAAGGTATTACGCCGGAGGCATGGAACAGAAGCGTGGTGGTGCTCTTCTTCAAGAAAGGTGACAAGACCTTGTTGAAGAACTATAGGCCCATCTCGCTTCTGAGCCATGTTTATAAGCTGTTTTCGAGGGTTATCACGAATCGTCTCGAGTGCAGGTTTGATGACTTCCAGCCTCCCGAACAAGCCGGTTTCCGAAAAGGCTATAGTACCATAGACCACATCCATACGCTGCGGCAAGTTATACAGAAGACCGAGGAGTATAACTTGCCATTATGCTTAGCGTTTGTGGACTATGAGAAAGCCTTTGATTCGATCGAGACTTGGGCAGTGCTACAGTCCCTCCAGCGGTGCCATATTGACTATCGGTATATCGAAGTGTTGAAGTGTTTGTATAACAACGCCACCATGTCAGTCCGAGTACAGGAAGGGAGCACGGAGCCGATTCCATTGCAGAGGGGTGTGAGACAAGGAGATGTTATCTCTCCGAAGCTCTTCACCAATGCGATGGAAGACGCTTTCAAGCTCCTGGAATGGAAAGGACTCGGCATCAACGTTGATGGCGAATGCATCACTCACCTTCGATTTGCCGACGATATCGTGGTCATGGCAGAATCGCTGGAGGATCTTAGCACAATGCTCGGAGACCTCAATCGAGTTTCCCAACAGGTGGGCCTTAAAATGAACATGGACAAGACGAAAATCATGTCGAATGTCCATGTCGTGCCCACCCCAGTTTCAGTTGGGAGCTCGATTCTCGAAGTTGTTGACGAGTACGTCTACCTAGGCCAAACGGTCCAACTAGGTAGGTCCAACTTCGAGAAAGAGGTCAATCGACGAATCCAACTCGGCTGGGCAGCGTTCGGGAAGCTACGCAGCGTCTTCTCGTCCAAAATACCTCAGTGCTTGAAGACGAAGGTCTTCGACCAGTGTGTGTTGCCAGTGATGACCTACGGCACCGAGACGTGGTCTCTGACTATGGGCCTCATAAATAAGCTCACTGTCGCACAGCGAGCTATGGAGAGGGCTATGCTCGGGGTTTCCCTACGTGATCGAATCAGGAATGAGGAGATCCGTAGACGAACTAAAGTCACCGACATAGCCTCTCGGGTTAGCAAGCTGAAGTGGCAGTGGGCAGGGCACATAGCTCGAAGAACCGATGGCCGATGGGGCAGAAGGGTTCTCGAATGGAGACCACGTACCGGCGGACGAAGCCGAGGACGTCCATCTGCTAGATGGACAGACGACCTCATAAAGGTGGCGGGCACCCGCTGGATGCAGGTCGCTGCCGATAGGTCTAAATGGCGGACAATGGGGGAGGCCTATGTCCAGCAGTGGACGTCTAAAGGCTGAGATGATGATGATGATGATGAATCTTGGATTCATCAGTGAAGAATACCTGGCTCCATTGACGTTGAGTCTAATGCAAATGTTCGCGCGCAAACTGAAAGCACGCCATTCGATGAGCTCATATCAGTTAGGGCGGGCCCATTGGCTGGCTTATATGGTTTTATCTCAGGTTCTTCGAGTCTCCTTCTAACAGTCCGAGCGCCAACAGCCACACCAAGTCTTGAAGCTGTTCTTGGATATGTACTGAGGTGACGCTTTCGTAAAATGGTCGTGAAGATAAACAGATCTTGTCTTTCCGTCGTCACTCGGAATCGTGGTCCTCCGCGAACGAAGCCGCCAGTCTCTAGATATCGATGGTACACTCTTTGAACAGCAGGACAACTTAAATGAAATTGTGCACTCACATTTCGCTGACTAAACCCAGACTGAAGAAGTGACACAACTTGAGCGGATACTTCAGGCGCAGTATCCATAATTTTAAGGTCAAAATTTGTTCAAATCTCAGGAAAATCAATTTAATGAAACTTGATTGAAAAACTACTCCAATTTAAACATTATGTTTCCTTATCTTTTTCAACACAATGAACTGACTCGGCTTTTCTTCTATGGTTCAAATTCATGAATTCAAATTTGGAACACTAGTACACCAAAATGATGGTGAATATGCCAGCTTCAAAACTGCATAAAAACTTTTTCTTTGACCTAACATTATTTTCATGTTTCAGGCCTTTATATATAAAAATGCAAAGTGGCTCGATTCAGGTGTCCAGGATTGTACACATAATATGCATTAAGTCCTTACCTACGAAATTGCCGTTAAATATGGAAAAAATCGATATTTTTGTTTTATGAAAAAATATAAATTAAATAATTAGTATCAATGTAAGGCCCTAATAGTATAGACAATATAAAAGATAAGCTTTAGAAGTACTTACTCTATAATGCAAAAACCATCTATTATATAATACCGCAAATAAAATTGAAAAAAAATTGAAATTATAATAAAGATAATTGGTAATACCTGAAAATATACATGGATAAATGACATTCATGAAGAGCCAACTTATCACCAGTTACGATATCTATATAAAACATTTGGTTGTAGATGATTATTTTCTATTATTAGGTATTTTGCTGCTTGCCTGAAAAAGTTGCCTTGAAGGAATCGCTTTGGCGATGTGGTCGCCGATTGTACTTCTAATTATTAAGTATTCTAATTGTACTTCTAAGTATTTTTGTGTTTCTCTTCTGTAAGTTTTAGTGTGCAATAAAGTATATGTATCTATATATTTTCTAATTAATTTCTCTTTTACACATTGGAAATAATATTCAGTTCCCTTTCACAGTTCTCTTTCTATAAAATATCAGATATTTGTAAGCGTATGTAAATTCGTGTTCATGTTTGCGACATTGCTGACTCAGCATGATCCCATCGCGCGAGAGGCTCGGGGACGCGTCACGTACAAGCCGCGTCAATTTATCAGCTATCAGCGTGTGTGTGCTCCCTACACGGATGCCGCGAGAATTTTTACGCGGTCCTAGCTTTGAGGAGCAATGAACAAAGTAGCAAACAGTATGGCAGCAACAAAAACATAATTGGAGAAGATCGAATTTACCAATACAAAAAAATATTTCCTTTTTCATATGACCAAACTCTATATGATAATAACAATGTGTGTTGACGACCGGCGCACTAATAATGGCTCGGCGGGCCGACCGGTCGTATACGAGCGAAAGACGCGCTAGTGCTCGCGGCGGCGGGTGACGACAGACGGGGCAACTGAGTGCCTAACTGAATGGTAGTATGCCGCTCTTCATGTATGCGGGGGCTCTTGAGGTCGGCTAGTCGGAGGGTTTTCTTGAGGTGCCGGGTGGTCGAAGTGATACTCGTAGGACTGCTGTTTGACGACTGTGTATTTTGGCCAGATTGGCCCCATTTATATTCTCAATACAAGCCGCTCAACAAGGGATGTTTGCAACCGAGGGTTTCCGCCCTTTTGTCCAATAGCACGCTACCTCGCGCAGTCCCCATTGTTACGGCGAGCCGTTTCCGGAGTCGCCGTAACGGTACTCTCGTCTTGTCTTGCTCCCCCACGTGGGAAGCGCCCATGCGTACCTCTCGCTCTAGCGCGTTGGTTTCTACACGACCTAATTCCGAGAAAACGCCATGCGCCAGATGTTGTACTCGGCGTCGCTTCTCCCACGTGAGAAGCGCCCGCATGGGATTTGTTTTCTATCAATATTTAACTTTCTGCATTTATTTACTCAGTAACTATTTGTATGGGGTTTTAGGTCGTGTAGGCCTCTCATGTTAGTGTAGCGTGCTATCTCTAATCTCTCATGTACGTAGGCCCTCAGTTATAACACCTCCCTCGCATCTCTCTTTATTGAGCAACTTGTACCAAATTCTCTTTATTTATTACAACTTATGTTACTATGTCTTATCCTATACACGTTACATGATATTCTTATTCTAGACATAGTACATAATACACTTATTCTAAACAATTACACATTATATTCTTATTCTAGACACAGCACATACTTATCGCTACACAATTATGCATTATATACACAACTACGCAATCACTGCACATCACTCATGTCATGTTACTGTTGGCTGTCCGCAACATTCTCCCCCCGGCGAAGACTCGTCGTAGCCTCTCGCTCCACAGGGAGGACAGCCAGCCTCGTCACCGGCCTCAGGAATGATCCGCCACTGGTCCGCACCACCGCCGTCCGCACCTTCCCGTCTCGCCCAGGGAAGACTCTCTCCACGATGCCGCGCGGCCACACGTTGCGCGGCAATTGTGCGTCGACGATCACCACGAGGTCCCCTTGCTGCAGCGGTCGCACGTCGTCCGCTGCTCGTCCTCGTGGTACTAATGTGGGCAGATACTCCGCGACCCAGCGCCGCCAGAAGTGGTCGGCGAGCGCCTGGGTCCTTCGCCATGTGGATCTGTCCGCTTCTGTGCACGGGCCGGTGAGAGGTAGGCCCGATGATGACCCCAACAGGAAGTGGTTTGGGGTCAGCGCCTCCGCGTCGTCGGGCCCAACAGCAACGTGGGTCAGAGGCCGGGCGTTGACTGAGTGCTCGGCCTCCGTCAGCAGTGTCTGTAGCACCTCCTGTTTAGGCGCCTTCTCGTTCAGTGTAGCGTGGAGTGCGACCTTCACGCTGCGTACCAGGCGCTCCCAAGCGCCACCCATGTGTGGCGCGCCTGGTGGGATGAACATCCACCTCACTCCCCGCTCTGTTGCGTAGTCTCGTAGTTGCGGCTCCCACTCGTTGTAAGCCGCACGTAGCTCGCTGTCGGCGCCGCGGAAGTTAGTGCCATTGTCCGAGTACATGGTACCCGGCCAGCCGCGGCGCGCTGCCATCCGTCGTATTGCCATGATCGCCGAGTCTAATGTCAGACTAGCGACCAACTCCAGGTGCACGGCGCGCGTCGCCATGCAGGTGAATAGCGCGCCCCATCTCTTCTCGCGGCGCCTCCCGATCGTCACGGTCATCGGGCCGAAGTAGTCCACGCCACAGTGCGTGAACGGACGTTGATGCACGGTGACCCGCGCGGGCGGCAAGTCGCCCGGCGCGGGGATGCGCGGCGTCGCTCTTCTAACGCGACACCACTGGCAGCTGCGTGCGGCGGCCCTCACTGTAGGCCGCAGCCCCAATATGCAGTACCGTTGCCGCAGATCGTTGACCACGCGCTCGTTGTTCGCGTGGCCCGCTTGACGATGCGCGTCGGCGACTAGTAGACGGGTGAATGGATGTCGCCCGTCCAAGATGATCGGCGACTTCGTGTCCGTCGGGACGTCGGCCGCCTCGATCCGCCCTCTGACGCGCAGCACGTCCCCTACCAGGTAGGGGTCTATGGTGAATAGGCGACTCGTCCTCTTGATGGAGTCGCCTCGCCGCAGGGCTTCCACCTCTGCCCCGAAGCTGTCTGCCTGTGCCCTGTTGACCCACAGCGCCGTGGCTCGCTCTATGTGTCTGGCCTCTAGCTGCGTTCCCCTCTTCCTCAGCTTATCTGTAAAAAATAGCACATATGCGGTGCTTCGCATTAATCGCCGGAAGTTGGAGAACCTGGTCACGTCGGGTAAGTGGTCGTGGCTTCTCTCGACGTCTTCCACGTGGAACACTGCTTCGGGTGGTGGTGGGTAGGCCTCTTCGTCTTCTCGCGGCCACTCGCTTTCCTCCAATTGCAGGAAGGCCGGCCCGGTGAACCAACGTTCCGTTGCGACGGGAACGTGGTTATACGACGCCCTGGTTGCGTCGTCCGCCACATTCTCTGCCGTCGGAACCCACCGCCATTGTTGTGGGTTTGACTCTTCTTCGATTTCGCCGAGACGGTGTGCGACGTACGGCGTATACTTCTTCGCGTTTGTCCGTATCCATTGCAGCACCGTAGTTGCGTCGGTCCAGTATGTAACCGAGTCGATGGCACGGAACCTGTGCTCGCCGCACACGGTTTTGGCGAGCCGGACTGCGATCGTTGCCGCCTGTAGTTCCAGTCGCGGCACCGTCAGCGACTTCAGCGGCGCCACCTTTGCTTTGGCGGCGGCTAGCGCGACTCGCACGCCGTCCCTCGTTGTGGCGCGCCAGTATGCCGCCGCTGCGTACGCCTCTCTGCTGGCGTCGCAAAACACATGTAGCTCGAGTCGGTTCGGCGTCGAGGTGAAGTAGGCGCGTGGGATGCGCAGGCTCGCCGTCTCTGTCAGCGCCTCCAGCCACGTGCTGAAGCTCCTGGCGTCTTCCGCGGGTATGGCCTCGTCCCAGCCGAGTTTCAGGCGCCATAGTTGCTGCAGCAGTATCTTCGCCTTTATCGTGAAGTGACTCAGCAACCCCAGCGGGTCGTATAACGACATGACCGCGCTGAGCATCTCTCTCTTCGTGGGCGCTCTGCGGCCTTCTCGCACGTCGACTGGCACTCGGTGTATGGCCGTGTTGAAGCCCAGCGTGTCCTCCTGCGCGTCCCACAGGAGGCCCAGTGTGCGGTCCACCATTGTTGGACCGAGTGGTCTTGTTCTCGCGCCGCGGTGAGCTTCCGGGATATGCGCCAGTACGTGCGCGCTGTTGGAGTTCCACCCTCTGATGTGGAACCCTGCTTTGGCGTGGACCGTGATGACGTCGTTGGCCGTTTTGACGGCCTCTTGCTCTGTTTCGAAGCTGTCTACGTAGTCATCCATGTAATGACTGTCCGTGATAGCGCCCGCCGCTTCCGGGAACTCTGCTTCGTGTTCGCGTGCGTTGATATTGCGCACGCTGTGTGCCAGGAACGGCGAACTCGACGCCCCGAATATCAACGACGTCATCTTGTACTTAATCGGTGCGCCCTTATTGTCTCGCCACAGGAACATTTGCGCCGGCTGATCCTCTCTCCGTATCTTTATTCGGAGGAACATTTCCTCGATGTCTGCGGTGACCGCTACGCGCCGCTCTCGGAAACGCCACAGTATGCCCGGAAGTGACTTGAGTAGATCCGGGCCCTCTAGTAGTCGGTCGTTGAGGCTTGTCCCGCACGATGTGGCCGCCGCGTCGAATACGAGCCTTATCTTCTCGGGCTTGTTCACGTTCCTTGTGGCGAAGTGCGGCAGGTACCACTGCAACGGGCTGTCGGATTCGGACCCGTCGCACTTCTCGGCGTAACCTTTTGCTAACAGGTTGTCGATCTCTGCCATGTACCTGCGCCCGAAGTCTGGATCTCGCCGCATCTTCCTCTCGATGGCGTTTAGCCTTTTCAGCGCGTCGCCGTAGTTCGGGGGCATGGCGACGCTGTCTTCCCGCCACGGTAGGCCCACCTCGTATTGGCCGTGTACTCGCCGTACTGTCTCCGCGAAGATGCGTTCTGCGCGCTCGTCCTCGGCGCTCACCTTCTCAGCTCGCGACACGCCCAGCGCGTCTATGCGGAAGTGCTGACGTACAAGATCCTCCACACGGTCCCTACTTTGTGTGGCTGTCACGTGCAGCACTGTGTCTTCGTTTTCGCGTATTACACGGCGTGGCATCGTGCCGTGTAATACCCATCCCAGGCGCGTCCTCGATGCTGCGGGTTCGCTGTGCCCGCCGACCCGTAACTCACGTGTTACGATCGCTGCCCAGTTGTCCGCGCCCATCAATATGCGCGGCGTAGCTTCTCGGCGTGAAGACAACGGCAGATCTCTCAGATGGTCGTATCGGCGCACACTGGGTATCCGTTGGCCTCTCAGTTTGAGGCCGCTAAGTGTCCGGGCGGTTATTTGTAGGCTCCTCTCGCCGGGACCGCGTATGGTGCATGTGACGCGCTTACTTGTAGCCTGTTCTAGGCTTGTGCCCACTCCTCTTATTTTTAGGGCTTGTGTCGGTCCGTCCAATCCGACTTCCTGGGCCAGGGCTTCATCCATCAGCGTCACCGTGGAGCCCTCGTCCAGTAGCGCGTACGTGTGTGCCTTGCCCCGCGGTCCGCTTACTGTCACCGGACATACCTTTAGTAGGACGTCGCTTGCTGTGTCGCTGTGCGTTGACAGTACTGCTTCCGCCGGCTCTGTTTCCTCTCCCCGCTCTGGGGCCGGTGGGGCTGGGCCTGCTCGCTCGCTGTGAAGTAGTGGGTGGTGGGGGCGGCGACACCCGTTGACGCCGCATGCTCTAGCGCGGCACGATGATCGTCGATGCCGCTCGCCGATGCACTTGAAGCAGACGTTGTTCTTCTTCGCCCACTCCCATCGCGAGTCCATTGCCATCTCCTTCAGCTTCTTGCAGCTGGTGGTGCGGTGCCCCTCTCCGCAGCAAAGACATGTGACGGCTGCGTCGACTGTGTGGTACGCCGCTTTGTACGTCATACGGCGTGGTGCGGCGCTTGCGGGAGCTGCGCGCGCCTCGTACCTTCTGGGCGCGCTCGTCGCGATGGGTAGCTGGGCCGGGCGGGTGTATAGGGCCGCCCGATCCGCTTCACGTGACAGGAACCGCGATAAGGTGACGATCTCTGCTTCGCCGCCTTCCCCGTGTTCGTAGGCGTAGTCGCACCACCTGCTCATCAGGTGCGGGCTGAGCTTTTCTACCACTTCTTGGGCGAGCATGGGGTTTTGTAGATAGCCCCTTTTGTCCACTGTGGCCAATACGCTAACTATGTTTTGGACCCGAACTGCGAATTTGTTTAGGTCCGCTGCTGAGTTCAGCCGCGGCAGCTTCTTCAAGTCTTCCAGCGCTTTGTAGACTATGGTTTCCGGCCTCCCGAAGGATCGTTCCAGGGCTTGGACGATGAGCTCTGGATCTGAGGCCGTGTATAGCAGCGCCGCTACCGCTTCGCGCGCTTCTCCCCTCAGGCTTGCGCGCAGGCGCGCTAAGTTTTCCGCTGGCGTGAGTCGACATAGCTGCGACGAATCTCTTAACGCCGCTTTGAATGGCAGCCACTCTGTTGCTGCTCCGGAGAATGGTGGCAGCTCCATGGCTTGGCGTGGCGGTGGACGCATCCTCGTGACTCTGTCCAGCGCCTCTACGAGCTGCCTCGTGCCCCGCTCTCGTTCCGGCGTAGGCGATCTGGCGCGACGAATGTTGTCTCGTTCATTCGCCCATCGTGGCCCCTCTGTGGCCGCGCCTCTGTCCCCGCTGGGTTCTCGTCGACAGTCGTCTCCGCGGCGTCGGTGTGGCTCCCTGTCGATCCGCTTCTCCCGATCTTCCCATGGTGCTGGAGTTGCAGGCCAGTTCTCCCTCAGACACACGTTGTCGAGGTCCCCGCGCTCCCCCCGTGGATTGACCGGGTCCGTCGCATTCTGGATCCAGCTGCTGACGCGTGAGTGTGCATCAACAGCGCTGCCTCGGTCCGATTCCTCCGCGTCTATATTAGCCAAGTCCAATTCCAATTGATTCCGCACCAGCCTAGCCTCTATTTCTAATTCCTTCTTCTGTATTGCGGCTAGGCGGGATTCTGCGGCTACTTCGGCGGCTTTCCTCTGCGCCGCTAGGCTAGCTGTGGAGCGCCGTGATCGTACAGTGCGCCTTGATGCACTGTATGTAGGCGATGAGGCGCGACGACTCGTTGACGCGTCCTCCCCCCGGTACGCTAGCTGTAGCGGCATGTCCCCCCCCCTGATGTGTCTGTACCCCTCCGGGGATGGTACTCGCGACGACGCGTATGGCTCTCGCTCGCGGGCGGGCAACGCGGGCTGCACAGTGCTGCCCGACGTCCTCGACAGCGAACGCGACGACTCGGTGAACGCGCGCATGCCGGGCATTCGCTGGGAACGCTCATCCAGCGCCGCCCCCTGCGGCGGGGCGGTAGCGGCGGCATGGCGGAGAGCCGACTCTCTCGCGGCTTCCCTCGTGGAAGTGGCGATCACGTGTCGTGGCAACACGTCAGCGGTGACGGTGCCCCTCGCGGCGTCGGAGGCGACGGCGGTAACGCGGGCCGTCGCGGCGGGCGACGGCTGTGCGGGCGGTAACGCGGTATCGTAGCCCGACTCGCTTCGCGAATTACTGCGCGACTTCATGGCCGGAACGTTGTGGTGCTGATGGTGCAATGTAGCTGCACAGATCCGGCTACTCGAAGGACCAGCTTGTTGACGACCGGCGCACTAATAATGGCTCGGCGGGCCGACCGGTCGTATACGAGCGAAAGACGCGCTAGTGTTCGCGGCGGCGGGTGACGACAGACGAGGCATCTGAGTGCCTAACTGAATGGTAGTATGCCGCTCTTCATGTATGCGGGGGCTCTTGAGGTCGGCTAGTCGGAGGGTTTTCTTGAGGTGCCGGGTGGTCGAAGTGATACTCGTAGGACTGCTGTTTGACGACTGTGTATTTTGGCCAGATTGGCCCCATTTATATTCTCAATACAAGCCGCTCAACAAGGGATGTTTGCAACCGAGGGTTTCCGCCCTTTTGTCCAATAGCACGCTACCTCGCGCAGTCCCCATTGTTACGGCGAGCCGTTTCCGGAGTCGCCGTAACGGTACTCTCGTCTTGTCTTGCTCCCCCACGTGGGAAGCGCCCATGCGTACCTCTCGCTCTAGCGCGTTGGTTTCTACACGACCTAATTCCGAGAAAACGCCATGCGCCAGATGTTGTACTCGGCGTCGCTTCTCCCACGTGAGAAGCGCCCGCATGGGATTTGTTTTCTATCAATATTTAACTTTCTGCATTTATTTACTCAGTAACTATTTGTATGGAGTTTTAGGTCGTGTAGGCCTCTCATGTTAGTGTAGCGTGCTATCTCTAATCTCTCATGTACGTAGGCCCTCAGTTATAACACCTCCCTCGCATCTCTCTTTATTGAGCAACTTGTACCAAATTCTCTTTATTTATTACAACTTATGTTACTATGTCTTATCCTATACACGTTACATGATATTCTTATTCTAGACATAGTACATAATACACTTATTCTAAACAATTACACATTATATTCTTATTCTAGACACAGCACATACTTATCGCTACACAATTATGCATTATATACACAACTACGCAATCACTGCACATCACTCATGTCATGTTACTGTTGGCTGTCCGCAACAATGTGATAATGGTAATGTTAATGTAACATTCATATGATATATGGTATCATATCAAAGTTGTGAAGATGATTTTGCAAGCTCGGCAGTAATAAACTACCTCCGCGCATTGTCCTATGTCCAAAGTATATCTCTTCCAAATCCTATAGTTCAATCGCAAAGAGTATTTATTCTCTTGCCCAACTACGAGCATTCACAGTCAATCGCAGGGTGTAAGTAATTACTTTCGCTATAAAGGTGAGCTCAGCTACTGATCGCTTGATGTAACACAACTCTAGCTCTGTGGTTGGCTGCAGACACGACTTCACATATGACTTTAGCGTACACATGCCAACAGTAACCAGTCTGCTTATTTAATACGGCTCCTACGTCTTCAACCGTTGGTCGTATCTGCAGGATCATTTTAGACTTTCTTTTGATTGATGGCCCTGATGCTGTATGTCTCAGCGACTTATATATTGGGGTATGACACAGTCCTCATGTAGTGTTTGATGCCCCTAGAATCATAATACGAGGACATACATTCATTATTCTAATGCATGTAGATTTTTTATTAATTCTCCCGTGATATGCAACAAGGGATTCTGATTGATATTAACCAATTCGTCGGCGACATTATTCCTACAACCAAGTAAACAATAGATACAAATTACAAGGTCCAAAAGATTGTTTGATTGGTTAAGGATATATACCATCGGTATATAACTTCACACTGCAGGGCACAGGCATCCCTTCGTGGTCACGATGGGTGGGTCATAATTCAGCACGCAGATCCGGTGGATATTACCAAATATCATTCTAATAATATTGATAGATATCTATTAGATAGGTAATTCTCGGGCAGGAGTGTTTCTTGCCGCTAATCTAGTTTTCCCTTGCCGCTAATCTAGTAATCATTGAAAAATCCTTGAATAAGTAGAAACTCAGTGGTACGACGGGCCAGGGTGTTAACTCACAACCTCACAATTGTGAGTCGAGTAAATATATAGGTATACACACGTAGCCTATCACCGCTGTCTAAAAATATCGCCATGGAAAAGTTTGTTACCTAAAAATGCTTTATTTTTTCACTCATTAGAGTTTTGAAAACTACGTTTGTTTATGACATTTAAAAACCATGTTCACCTCACAGTTTTAACTTCATATCAAAACTCCTAAACAATTCTGGCGGCTATAGTACTTTTACTACCACACGTTAACAAAATAAAAACTGGCTGGATAGCCAGCTATTCGACAAATAGCAAGTCATGTTGTTCGAAGCGTGCGACAAAGGCCCGAAAATTGTATTGAGCAGGGAAATGTTACAAGCAAACTGGAAATGAATTTTTGTCTGTCAAACTTATTTTTTACCCACACAGTTCGTACAGACATATAGGCCTTAATAAACAATAAATTCTCCTTCTGTTATAGTCTCTGCTCTTAATTTACACCCTAAGTATAATCTGATAATGTCAATTATGTTATGCATTAGCCAATATTGTTACCTTAAAAAGAGACGCCTCCATACGCTGGTCTGTAGCATTCAATCAATTCCAAAAATAGCATATCTACGAGTATTACTTGACACTATTCAATCACCACCGGAAACAAACCTTCCCTTGCAGTCACAAGACAAATCCAAGTACACATTGCGCCACATCGGTCTACTGCGAATTGAAATCGTACTTTGTTATTCTTGAATACCTACTTTGTTGACTCATTGGAATACTATAAGTAATTTGAATTCTGGAAACTTCAAATACATTTTTAGTCCAAGACGTAAAGCTACTCCTATTAACTGAGAAAGTGATTTTTTTAAGAAAGCATAAGCGTTTTAATTTTGTTACACATTGTCATATTGTAGGTAGGTGGAAATTTAACAGGTAATTTGAATTCTGGAAACTTCAAATTCATTTTTAGTCCAAGGCGTAAAGCTACTCCTATAAACTGAGAAAGTGATTTATTAAGAAAGCATAAGCGTTTTAATTTTGTTACACATTGTCATATTGTATGTATGTGGAAATTTAATTTCAATTACATCCAAATGAAATAGCGTCGTGGGATTACCTCGGAGCGTAAAAATGTAATCATCTCCACATCATGTTCACGTTTCTGATGAAAAAAGATTTCCGCTATCAAATTCCTAACTTTTATTATACACTTACGTATATTCCTCTATAGAAAGCCGTAATATAGCACTCTCGGGGGAAATCTGCTCTATTGCCTGTTTGTTTTGTTCTACTGACGGTTGTTCACGTCAGTTGCGAGAGTACGCGAAATTATTGGTCTCTGATGGGCTGTTTTGCTCATTATTTAACACAAATTTTCAATTTGATTCACATTTTAACGTGTCTCACTGTGACACATATGTGTTACATTTTGCGCAATTTGGAAAGGAGAATAACACAACGTCAATTAAAATTTTGCTGATACACAACTTTAATCGTTAGCAACTGTTCCCCTGTGTACGACTATTGCAAATTAAAACGGCTGTCAATTTGGGAATGTGAAAGTGGGCAGCGATTTCTGTAGTTATTTTAAACATTCACGGTTTTTAGTTAAGAGCGATGATAGCATAGGAGTATCTATTCTGGACACACATTCGTGGTTTCCTGAGTTCGAATCCCGGAAGCAAAAATCGCTCTATTACAAAAAAATAGAAAAATGCACATAAGTAAGCACATAAGCACATAACATAAGTACATAAATAATAAAATCTATTAAAAAAGTATGTCTGTACATTATTTTTTTTTTTAAATCGTTGCAGTGTAAATTACCAGTGATACTTCTGTATCACCAAATTTTGACCCCAAAACAGCAAATTTTGTCTATCTGTCTGTCTGTCTATCCGTTCGTCCGTCTGCCCATCCTGTCTGTCTGTCTCGGATGACTACGCGCACGAAGTCGCGGGCATGACCTGTATTCTAAGCCGTAGTATCACAACAGAGAATTTGCACTTTATCATCGAGATTCCAATTTGTGATCGCATTCTAAACGGCCTGCGCCTACTCTTTGCCTGTAGAATTATCCAATTTTGGCACAGCGATAAGTTGATCCTTATTTCCAAACGAAATGACTATAGGAAGACTTTCTTCTTTGAATTTTCGGGCATCCCGTGCAGACAACAATATTCCGTCCCAGTGACCAGTTACAAATTCTGGTATCTCATTTTTGAACTCCACTTTTATAGCTTCCGCGCATTCCTTTCGTTTTTCCCTACGGATTGGTTGGATGGAAGACTTACTTATCGGAAATTCTTTCATACTATGTCCAAGTGCCTCGATAGTAACCTGTCTAATTTTCGAATAATCTTTCTTCGTTACATATTTTCACCAGAACTGGAAGCTGAATCGTCCTATACAGGTTCATACGATGCCGAAGAAGTTGACGCGGAAAGAAATTTCATTTGCCTGTTTTCTTATTCAATAGCCCTTAGTCGCGCCCTTTCTTCTTTGTCAGCTAGTTTTTTATCCACTCCAACCAAGTCACCAGGTCGCTCTGGATCTCTTTGGTGCTACAAGAAGAACTTATTTTCTCCATTTTTATTAATTGAAGTGCATCGCGGTGTGCAATATCAAACAAATTGTCCAAATTGCTTGTAAATTCTTGTTTACGCCGCTTGAATACGTCTTGTCTTTTCTTTGCATTTTTTTGTAAGTGTTTTTGTAAACTTGATATAAGTTCACAAGTTTTTTCACACAATTCGGTAACGATTTGGTAGGTATTTCTGCATTTTCCCAAAATATAACACACTCGCGACTAGCGAGATTTGCGCCTCCATTAATAGTTGATTTCACTTCACGGATGTTATAAAACAAAACTGCGAGTAGTTGTCCATTGGAGGAAAGTTTTGACCCCGTTAGTTGATGTTCTACGTCCCCTACTAAAGTATACTCTTTTTAGAACTTCGCAATTGCACTGACATGTTTATTGACTAAAAGCAATAAGGTTACAACTGGAAATCACCTGCACGTCGACGCGTAAGCGCGCACTCGCCTAAGTATCCAAGTCGGCACGGTTTGCCGTGAAATTTACTTATTCCCACGGGAATCTGATGATTCCCAAGTGATGATTCAAGTCCGCATGTACAATGTCAGTCGTCATATGAAAACCATTACATGAATCGGATAGAAGTACAATGAACTAAACATACATATGGTAAAGTTCATGCGATCGAAGTCTCGGGCACTGCTAGTATAAAATATGACGCCGAGTATCGTGCAATTAAAAAAAATCCAGGAGAATGACTATGGACGCATCGTTAATTAAAACCGAAGGATACTCAATTCATTTATTAAAGCCATAGCCGTTATATGCGCACGCTCGATCCATATTAAGCCTCAATAATTCTATTGTCTTTGCACATGTGGACGATATTGAAAACTCATATGAATTGTGACATTTCCCCGGTTTTTGGATTTTAAGCTGAAGTAGTTTTTGGGATATTCCAATTAATATTTTTAATTTGGTGATTACGTTATTAATTGCTGGACTCTAGCCGCTCATGTACACAAGTAATGACGTGATGAAAAACTAACATCCAAAATTAACTGACACCTTCGTATCTCTACATATAAGATTATGTACTTACTATATTTACGAGTATGTGTTGGCTACGACTAACCACAGGGACTACTAGTTCCATTGTTGTGATTTCCACCATTGTATGGGACGGTTATACGACTTTGTATTATTTATTATATATATATATATGTTACCATACCATCAGCCTATGTCTCTCCACTGCTGGATATAGACCTCCCCCCAGGACCGCCACCACACACAGTCTTCAGCTCTTCTCATCCAGTCACTACCAGCGACTTTCTTCCACACGTCATTCCATCTGGCAGGAGGGCGTCCCACACTACATATATGTAAATTATTATTTATATATTTATTGTATTATTTATTATGTATTATTAATTACTTCAAAATTAGTTAAGTTTAGGAAGGAATTCGCCTTATAAGTTATTTTTAAAGAGCGGATTACAGTATTTAAATTATCTTGAGTTATAATTAAATACTCGTAGTAACTTGTTTCTTCATTTCTGTACTAATAGTAAATGCTTGGTAAAATAGTACAATACTTACTAAAACTCCACAACCCTTAGCTTCATACACAAAAATATGCTGCAATCAGCCCTTTCAGTAACCACTGCATGACATGGGCCTCCTCATGCACATTGTCTTGTACATAAGGGATATATCGACTTAAAACGCCACGCTGGCCAAACGTAGTCGCGAGTCCACTCTTCCAGAAGTGGTGTAGTTCCTCAGCGCTTATGGTAGCGACTTTGTTATCCCTTAGTGGCCTCTTAAGTCACCCATGCGGAGAGATGGGGTGGTGGTATTCTATAGTCAGCCGATACCACACGCCACAAAAAATATTCGAGTGTTTACAAAGAATATTGTGAATAACAACATTTCCAAAGTAATGAGAGCGTAAAATTATTGCCGCATAAAACCCTTTAGAATGTCAGAAGCAGAAATCAATGACACGTACGAGTAGATACCTGCTCGCAATAAAATTACCCAGAAATGTTATCTTCAGATATTTCCCAACATTACAATTCTTCCCGAGCTAATACTCGCTTGCAAATAACATAAATGCCGGTGTTTATGTGCCACATTCGCGTTGCTATTCAAGAGAGAAAATTTTAACTTAACGACGGCAATAACGGCTTCGCCGAGGCTCGTTTACACCTTCATGTAATATTTTCACCGGCGAGGGAACGGAAGTAGAAACCGGGATGCAGGTATCTTTTAAACCATCTTTTTGCTGGCGCTCTAAGTATAAAATCCCTTTTTTTTCAAACAGCTTTACAGTTCTAGTTCATTTTATTCCCGTGAGGTAATTGCCTACTTCCCTTATAGTTCTCGGTAATTGTAATTATCTACGAGAAACAAATATCTAATACTACAGTGATAAATAATGTTTACATTTTACAGTTAATTTACATTATACTCAAAAATTAAGTAGAAATATTTCGTTAAAAATCAGTGTCATTATATGCGAAAGTTATTATTAGATCCAATTTAAAAACCTATTTTGCATTTCAATTTGGGTAAATACGTACAGTAATTTTCAAAATGGGATTGATTATTGTAAAATATAGGCAGGGGCGTGTATAGGGGCGGGGGGGGGGATTATCCTATAACTGTGTTCTGAATAAATGTTTTATCTCCCTATCTATCTATTTACTCGTATTTCCATACCTACAATAATGCTTTAATTTTATTAAATAAAATTGACGCTTATCAAACTTAATAAAACTAATTTATGATTTGCAATGCACGATTTATTTTTAAAAGTTCTCTAATAGCTGTTGTCGTGAAATCAAATTAATGCTCACTCCAGCCTCTAAAAGCCCAAACTGGCGGAGGTAAAGTTTTATTTAACTTTATTAATTGGCTAGTCAAAAAGTTATGATTAAATTTGACTTTGTACATAACTACATAGGTGTTCATAACTATAATCTTATCCTATGATAGTGTCCCTAGCAGCACACTTGTAGCGCAAACACATGTCTGCACTCACCGATGGCTCTCGCCACTCAATTAAATAATAAAGCCAGAATAATCAATAATATTACGCTGCACTATTTATTCCAATAAAATAACTTACAAAGTCATAGATTAGTATTATTATTGAACTATCGAATTCAGTAGGTACTTTCAACAATGAATCAATAAAATAAATGTATCTGAAAATGAAATGTTTATTAATAAAACCGACAAACTATATCGGTTCTGCGTGTGTCCACGCGTGATTAAATAACAGAACATTCTTAGAAGTTCAATAACCATTCTGTCGAGTAAAGGGCAAAAGTTTTGTGGTTGCGACAAGTAGAAAAGTGGCAACATTAATCTGATCTCCGGCAGCAAATAGCTCTCGAATGCGGTGGACGAGGGTAATGCACCGTGTCAGGAGTAGTTGAAGCAGAAACCGAAAGACTCGCTCCACAATGTACCAATGGACCCGTTCTCCAAAAAGACGTGCCACTTACAATAAAACAAACTTATTAAAGCGGTAAAATAAGACATCGTTATTATTAGACATTTTGATAAACGACAACCAAAACAAAACCAAAACTTTCTTAGATCGTATACCGTAATAGTAGTTCGCCGTTGCCTAGCTACGAGGGTGTGCTACTGCTGTCGAATTTTACACAAGGAAGCTATAGTATGAACACGATCCGTCATCTACTGAATTGTCATATAAGTACGATTAAATGCTGTGTCAATGTATTTTAAGCCTATTTTACCCAATTTATGTTTAGTCATTTACTACTAATGATCAAAGTCGTAACTTTGTTTTTGGTCATCTTTATTGTGTACTTGTTTTGAATATTTCAAAGGAATAATATGTAATTAACATGTAAATATATTTCGATTAGGTATAATGTACTCAGTGTTAAACATAGCAGTAATAATGTAGACAGGCAGTTAAAAGATAGGTATTGGTAAAAATTATGCGTCAGGAATATCTCAAAGCAGATATATGGAGTCGCTTGAAAGTGTTCACACGAAGTTCACAACTTGCAGTCGCGTGACTGGACGGCTAGTTGCCATTTAAACTGGTTGCTTTGTTGCTGTAACCAGCGACACCATGCGGACGACGCGACGCCTGAAACTATTAAGCTATACGAGATTTGTTTTTCAATTGTTCTCTTTTGTATTAATGGCTCCGTTTGTATAAACTAAAATCAAAGCCACAATGATTTATACCGATACTAGCCATTTTAAAATGTACTATTTGACACGAGCGTCTCCATGCACATTGTCTTGTGTGTGAGAGATGTATGACCTTTAAACGCCACGCTGACCAAGCGGGTTGGCGAGTCCACTCCTTTCTTTTAGAAGTGGTGTAGCGGCTTTGTTATCACTTAGTAGCCTTTTACGACACCTACGAGAATCGATGTGGTGGTGCTATTCTAAAGCTGACTGACACTACACTACGACACACGTTACAAGACCGACACTACACTATGACACGACCGACACCCGCCAAATGATTTATAAAATACTTTTCTAATGATAAATATTATAGATACCATACCTAATGGTTGTTTTGGTATTCAGTGACCTACTTCGGACGACCTATCAAAAATATAAACATATCTAATTACTTATATGGAATTGAATGAATCTTGGGCTTGAAATATAAACTGATCAAAATTATCTCGGATAAACAGACTGATAAACAGTTGGTAATTTATCAGTGTAATAGAAAACCCTAGAAATCAAGTCCATATTGATGATATCATATCAAATTGTCCTTGTTCCTATTTTGACAGAAAAAAATACGTTTTTATAAGATTGACCTACATTTCTCTCTACTTTCTCATGTATTTTGTAATTTTGTCGTTGTATTTTGCACTGACTTCCATATTATTTCCTACTATTAATATTTACGGCCGTGTGGTGTAGTAAAAGGCGATTAAGTACCACAAATTAAGTACACGTACAAAGATTAAGTACAAAGTTGCTATCACAAGCCCAG
Source organism: Sesia apiformis (assembly GCA_914767545.1). NCBI lineage: Eukaryota > Metazoa > Arthropoda > Insecta > Lepidoptera > Sesiidae > Sesia > Sesia apiformis. Next base: position 12,015,006 of record OU611955.1, read on the forward strand.
AGAAACTACACCACCCTAAAAGAGTGTTCTTGCCAAGCCGCTGGGCGAGCGTAATGTTTCAGGACCATACACCGCTAATGCACAAAACAATGTGCTTGAGGAGCCCCATCTTCACCAGTGGACTATAAAGCTAGTGACGTTGACTAGGTAATATTTACAACTATGTCGATAAAAATTGCTAAAGCTATGTTACTATAGGATTATTGAAAGAAATTACCATATTAAGCAGGTTATGATAGTCGAAACAAACATAGGTTCCAAGTGGAAGCGATCCTAACTTGGAAAGCGTACGACTTATCTAAATCATAGCGCACAGTATACTAGAGCTGTGTGCCACCACCGTGTGACACACTTGTGGATGTATCAGCCGATTTAACGTCGGCCCACTAACTTTGTTTACAATAAAATACCTGGGTATTTATTTTATTTTGAAACAGCAAAGTTGTATGTGTCATACAACTAACATATATTTCCATATAGGTAGTTTATAGGCATTAAATAGTAACTCATACCTGTAAGAAGCAATATTCTGACGCAGTATGATTTTAATCGCGCCAAGAAATTTGCCGTCAATGTCTAAAAAAAATATTTCAGAACATGGTCATTTTTGTAACAATCCTTATAAGTATAATATCTTTTTACAACTGACAAATCTGTTCATCTGATCTATCGATATTTGCCTACTTATTTGTGGTGGTGGTCAACTCGTGACCGCGACTGATGTAGCCCGCGCCGGCGCCGAAACGTCGAGTACGAACAAAAGGTAAACAAATACCTCTATTATACGCGTTCAGAACCCATTTAGAATATAAAATGCCTACTTATTTGTCGAAACTTTTAGTAATCGAATTTTGAACGCACGTCCATAATCGATACCAATTGGTATCAAGCTATAACGTCTCATTCCTGGCCATTTTTACAGTCGCGTGGAGGATTAGGGTCATAATCCATCATGTGAGCCTAATTTAGATTAGTGGATACACATTCTTCAGGTTATATTTCCTATTATATATTCCAGTTATATATGCGTCCATAAAGTTTTGCTTCACAGCTAAGATAATAATCTTTGAAATATCCGTATTTGAAGTGGTACAAACCAAAAAACGAACTCAACGCCTCAAAGATGTGAGTCGAGAATGAACCGACGGCTATCACCACTTAATAATAAAACAGGAAAATAATAATTAATAAATAATAACATTAAAATATAGTCTAACTATCTAATTAATAATCAAAACATAATAAGTAAAATAATATATCGAAATACAAATGTGTCATATGGAATCCTCGGGCAAGCATCTTTTTCAACATTCGAGCCATGTCCGCGCCAACAGATTTGCCCGCGATGTTGTTTACTAGTTACCAAGTAATAAAAAAGTAAGTTTGATAGCAAATTAGAAACTACGAGAAGAGAGGGAGTTAGGACGGTGGCTTACGTGACCAAATAAGTCAGACTCGTCTTTAAGTCGACTTAACTGTAAGTAGAATCTTTTGCGGGAAAACAACTCTAGTTTAGTAGGTGGGTGCTAGTGTAATACTTAACTTTGTTATAAATAGAATACAAAGTCTATTTTAATGAAAATTACGTGATCGTCGAATTACATAAGTAATTACGTGATCATCGAATGACATAAATAATTACGTGATCATCGAATGACATAAGTAATTATGTGATCGTCGAATGACACAAGTAATTATGTGATCGTCGAATGACATAAGTAATTACGTGATCGTCGAATGACATAAGTAATTACGTGATCGTCAAATGACATAAGTAATTATGTGATCATCGAATGACATAAGTAATTACGTGATCGTCGAATGACATAAGTAATTATGTGATCGTCGAATGACACAAGTAATTATGTGATCGTCGAATGACATAAGTAATTATGTGATCATCGAATGACATAAGTAATTTGCTCAATAAACTTAAATTTATTTATCTGTTGCTAATCTCCAAAATTATATGATGTTATCAGAAAAAATCTACCTTTATTCAGTTCATTGGTTTCATAAACCTAGATGCATACTTTGTAGGAGGAGAGTGCATGCTGCATTCCTACACCCGCTGGGTGCACTCGACTGTCCACGATACCCCTCTCTCACAGAAGACTACCTTAAAATGTACTGCATTTCCTACTCTATCGTATTTCCCCAATGTACGTACGTGTTTCGGTAGCGAGTGAGATATGCTAGAGCCCATTCCCATCCCATCCTATCCCTCCCCATTTTCCCAATCCATTCCTTAATCTGCAAAGGTAGACAGGGCATCCGAAGGCGTGCTTTTTTGTATAAAAAAAACACCTATGGCAATTCATCATTAAAGCTTAGCATTAAAAATAAAAAAGAGACGGACGGAAAATCGACATTCCACCCCAAGGAATGATCATGTCCACCCCAAGTTAGTCTCCCTAGGGTGGCTTGATAGAGGATTTCTTCAATAAAATTATTAAGTTAAAAACTATGTATAATTAATTAAAGTGGACAAGGAGAATAATCCGAAGCGAAAGTTTTTTCATTGAACCATTCATGCACGCAACTTTTAAAGTAGACTAAAGAGTTAAACTCGTTAAATTTCCATTAAGAGAACTACTCGTAGCAATACGTCGATCGAGTCATCTATAAAGGAAGTTATAATAACAAATCTAATTCCCTGTGCTTGTAGTTTTCGAATAACACGTTCCACCTAGCGTTAGCAGAGTTAATAGAACTACCTACAAAGTTTGCTGTTTACCAACTGCATTACGAATAGTTCACGGCGCAGCCATGTCTGTTTCCTTTTAATCTCTTTACGTATATAAGGGACTACGTTTGTCCATTTCTTCACACTCTTATGAAACTTATGGTTTTGTGCTTTCCATATTTGTGTAATATATTCGCTACAGGTAAGGTTTAAGGTTAAGGTTTTAGAATTTATTTTTATCAAAAATGAGACTTTGATTTTGATTTTTTTAATGGAAGATTGCGTAAACCCCCAAACACACTGCAAGAACGGGCACAGAAGATTTATCCTTACATTCGCTGTGTAAACGAAAGGATCGTGTTAGAATATTTAAAAAAGACGCGCGGCCCGCCATCGTCACACTTGTCTTGCAGTGTATCTGGGGCATAAGATTTGCCACGCAAAATCAGATGTTAAACAAGCACAACAGCGGACAAATACTAGTCTTACCAAATACTCAGATAGCTCTAACGGTATTAGAATGTATCAAACGAAACTTGACATGACGGTATATTCGGAATTCATTAAAGCATTCATCAACCAGGCATTCGCACGATTACAAATTTATTTTGTGTTTTTATAAACTAGTTATTACGGTGATTTTAAAGTTCATTTCAGTTGCTCCACTGAATAAATGTATTTGTTCTACAACGTCATATTTGCAGTTTACGCTACCTAACCGCCTATTGAATAAATTGGTAATGAGCTGCAAACGAGTTTGTATTTGAGCGAACGCTCGATTGGCGGATTTAAAAGGGCAACATTTTTTAAAGAGAACAAATTATTGGACCTGTGAATTATTTATTTTTTATAAGTGTTATAAGCTATAAATCAGCATAATAAATATGTAACTGTCTTAATAATATTCTACCAGTATAAATAAATATTATTCTATTAATAAAATTTGATTAGCACTTTGCTACGATTTAATTAAATTTCGAATAAACTGAATAAAGTCTAATTAATCTGCTTACAATTTAATTATTGCACTGAACAAACGATTGATTGATCAGACGCAATTTAATTATTGCACCGAACAAACGATTGATTGATCAGACGCAATTTAATTATTGCACCGAATAAACGATTAATTGATCAGACGCAATTTTATTATTGCACCGAATAAACGATTGATTGATCAGACGCAATTTAATTATTGCACTGAACAAACGATTGATTGATCAGACGCAATTTAATTATTGCACTGAACAAACGATTGATTGATCAGACGCAATTTAATTATTGCACTGAACAAGCGATTGATTGATCAGACGCAATTTAATTATTGCACTGAACAAACGATTGATTGATCAGACGCAATTTAATTATTGCACCGAACAAACGATTGATTGATCAGACGCAATTTAATTATTGCACCGAATAAACGATTGATTGATCAGACGCAATTTAATTATTGCACCGAATAAACGATTGATTGATCAGACGCCATTTTATTCGATTGGTCATCAAAACAATTCGACTATCTCAAAAATTTCCTGATGTGTCGATTTATTGAAAATACCAGTGAAATTCCGTTATCGTGGGTGGGGCTACCGTGTGGCTGTTAAGATAATTAACGGCTGTTAATTGGCTAATTAACGCACGAGTTTTCGAGTCATTCACGTCCGGTCATTGTGATTTACGTGCATCACTTTCATTCGTTTTCCGTAAACGTGGCTGTCTTTTCATTTTTCTATTCACAAGCACAAGTGACTGTGCATTTCCTTATTACCAATCTGATGTCGACATAAAACATTTAAAAGGGAGACAACAAAGTTTTCAGACCTTTTTCGGATAAATATTTAATCATCCAACATCGATCAATCGTTGTCTAACATATTTTTACGTTTGTTTTGCATAATTATTTTTAGAGACGATCAAAAACGTATTATGTGCAATTTAAAGCACTATACTGTGAAGTATCTATCAGAAGTATTAAAAAGCCTAAGAATGATTTTTTTGTTAATCGTTTTATTTTAGAGCAATTCATAATTAAAATAATAACTGATAAAGTTTCGCTTTATCCGCTGATCACAAATTGCTGATTAATTTTCGCTTATCAATATATATAAAATTCCTACTGTACTGACTATAAGGCCCAATTTTTTTTAAGCTTGCCGTTTTCTTGTTGTGCCACGTAACGTGGATCAAGCTCTAGACCGAAGACAGCCTACTAACTGAAAATCTTTGCACGGCAAATTCCGAATTACTTATTACAGCCTTTTTAAAACATGAACATTAAAAAAACCTTCCTCAAAACTCAATCTCTAAATCGCAAAACTTCCTCAAAGGGGTCAAGGAAAAACAGATAGAACCGCCGTTTCGCATAAAAATTGTTAAAGAAAATTATTTATTCATTTCAGAACTTGTTTTAATTGGTTTAATTTTGTCTGTATTCCTATTAAAATACAAATAATTCAATTTTAGTTTATTACTAAAATATCATTAATATTATCTGTGCATACTCGTATTGGTATAATAAAATCGTAATAGAGCCCTGTCTGATGAAAGTTTAAAAAGTGATTACATAAATAACATTTGTACATATGTAATATAGCTCTCGCCCACTTCAAATGAGTTCACAAATTTCTTGTTTCGAAAGTAAGAAATACAATTGCTACATGAAAAGTACATCTCGCACTTTAATGGAGCATGTAGACGAAAAGTACAACAAGTTTCTCAACAGAAAGAGTTCACTTACTACGAGAACTAGGCGACATTTATTACACGGCCACAATCCCACAAAGAGTATCTACCTCAAACATTGGTATAAGAAAAACACAGATTGATTAATATTGCCTACGACCTTTTAAGAGGCAATCCCGTCCGTCTCCACCAAATGAGTTCTCTGTAGACAGAAGGGAATTGTCTCAATGTATACAGTCACAAAGCTCGGGCCGCGAGAATTGAGACAAAAATTTTTGTAGAAAGTGCTCTTTTCGCCATCCGCAAGATTAGATTCAAGAAGATAAATCTCCCCAACCCCCCACTACTTGTGTCGCCCATTTTGTCTGAAGGCTTTATTCGGGATTATTTATACAGACATTTCGCATGCCAGCTTGACATACTGAATAACGCCATCCTTTAATCTTTCAACGTTAGAATAGACGGTAGTCACCTTTTGGCCTAAATCTTTGCTTTCATTTAGACTGAAGAAATAAACAAAAAACCTTGAGAGCACTCTTTCAATTCATGCTAAAAGGCTTCGAAAAAGGGCTTATTTGTGGTCTTCACTTTGCCGTCATTATTCTACATCTCCATGAAAGCCATATGCGTCGATTACGATAAATATCACTCATATTTACGAGCAAGGAACTGGAGTTATATTAAAACAGCTCCATCTAAGAAGGTATAATTCCTGATGTACATAAAGTTAAATTAGAAAACTTTCCATGCTGCAACGTGCTATTGCTCAGTCGCTGCTCCATGGCAATACTATATTACCTTGACTACGAGTAGAACGAATGCAGTGAATAAAAATTACAACAACGTAAACAATGCGGGAACACAATTTTATTGGCTACATAGATGTGATACATAGAGCTACATAGAAGGCTGATAAATAATTGATAAATATCTTCAGTTGTTAAACAAGGAACGATTAGCAGACTCTTCACTCAGTGTTTACAATTTAAGAGTATTTACTCCAAACACGTCTAATTACATACTAACGGTAAACCAAGAAAAATCAAGCATTCGGGAAGTATGTGTACACTATTGTACGCAGTTTGTTTGATCTAACAATGTTCGAGAACCGATACGTTAACTATATAAGAAGATGTTGGTATATCTGATGTTAATAGACTTCGACACCGTTTGACAGATCACCATGAAAGTTGGCACATATAAGTATTTTTTTATGGAGAAGGTTTTTATGCTATCGACTTTCTTGTAACTTATCACTAGATAGCGCTGCAGCACATGAACTTCTATACCGTTCAACCGATGGCCATGAAAATTGGTATACATAGGTATTTATGCACGGAGAATATTTTCAAACTATCGACATTGTTGTAACTAGCCACTAGATGGCGCTGCAGCACATCAACTTCTATACTGTTCAACCGATCGCAAAAATCATATACACAGGCAGGACAACGTCTGCCGGGTTTTGCTAGTATGTTATTAATACAATTTTTATGTTATAAATATTCAGATTTATTGGAGGCGTCCGTGATGTACAAACATGTACATATCCCCAGGCTGAAAATGAGCGTTGTGGTGTTCTGTACGCGGCCACAAAATTATGCTGAGTCAGGGACCTTTTTCTTTGCCACTGCACTATATCTATTTAGTTGCGGATTATGTTAATATAAACTATTCTCATGTTCTGTGTAAATTCTGTTCTGTTCTGTTCTGTATAATATTTTTTCCAATAGCTCACTTCTTATAATCCTTGTATTCAAAATTACAAATTAAATTGTAAATAATTAAATTAAATTATTAAACTTTAATTTAACATGTCCCTATTGTATCAAACAAAATCCTATTCCAAGACCGTCATTATAATTTTTGTGCTAACGTTATTTTTTATGGTTTTTGACGCGCGTTTTTATTTCGTGATCTACTCGCGCTGTTTGTTTTCGATTTTGATGGAAATCAAACAAAAACAAATCTGATGTTTTAACTCCTGAATCGGCGAATGTAAAATGAAAAAGATAAATAGAGCTTCTTTCTTGGAATACTTTGATTTTGTTATTGGTAATAACGACGAGTCAATAGATACGTCAAACAAACAAGAAATGATATGTTTGTAAAAACATTTTGGTTTATAAGATCCTCTGAATCTATTTACTTTATATACTACCTATGAGTATTTAAATACATGTGTGAAATTCATTTTCCGTTTTTGTTTTTGCAAGTGCTTTTTAATTCTTTCCCCTTAGGCAATATCACCTCGGGGTATTGTCGTAAACAGAGGTTGTGTTGCAGCAATTTCTACGATACCACATCTCTGTGAGATTAAATTCGTAATACGGCTTCCGTTTCGCTCCGTACCGTATTCACTGCGCCTACTATAGGAATATATTTAATGTTTTTAGATCTCGAATTGGGAAAACTCGTTTATAAACCTATTTTTTTCGTTTTAACTCTTTTCAACCACAAGTCGTTCTTGGTTCATCGACGTAATTATATTGTATTGCAGTGCAAATCCTTCAGCCTCATTTTTCTGCAAGTAACCCTCATTAATCCCTTTTTAAGTCCGTTCCGAAACATACTCGTTGTTATTTCTTGTTGTTTTCGCTAGCGCACATTTAAATAGTAAATATTTATTTTTTTAAACAGTTTAAGTACCATAGCAATTAAACAACTTTGAACGGTTTAAATCGCGTATATTTAACATTATTTATATCCCGACGTTTCGAATACTTTGCAGTGGACGTGGTCACGGGGTGACTAATTGATTTTATTTGTCAGTTGAGTTATTAAGAAATTATTTGAACTACCGTCTAAAATTTTGTTTAATCATAACATTCCCTATGCACGCAGTATTCGCTCACGGTGTCCAGAGGTCTTGCAGTATTGCGTTGGCCTTGGGATTTAATTAATTTAATGACTGGATCCTAAGCCGGTGGTACTTGCCACCGGTTTGGGATCCCGGTGTACTTGCCCGGTGTACTTGGGTACTTGGTGTACACTAGTGGCACTAATCGCGAAACCTAAGAAAATATTAGTTTAAGTACCAATTAATATAACTTGTTCCTACAATATTTCTTTAAATAATATTTATATTTGTTGTACAAAAGTTGGCACACGGAAAATGACACATCTGATATTAAGTGGTCACTGTCACAAGGCGGTGTCACCAGAGGAAATGTGTGTGCGCTGCCGACCTTGCAAAATCCTTTTCGCAGCTCTCTTGAAGAGCGCCACCTTCTGGTTTAGTGGAAAACCCTAATTGTCAATTCATAACCACAACATTCGGGTTCGCGGTATATAGTGTCTTGAGGACGCAGCGACTTTTTGCTAAGAAACAACGCGTTAATGATGAAAGATACGGAACTAATCACCCAAAACTGTAACATGAAATTGAACAACTCCTCAGAAAATCTCCATTTTTGTATTTCCATTTCAATCACAAGAGAATTATCATAAAAAACTACCAAACTGTACTGAAATGGCGTGGTTGGTTATGACTCTAAACGTCCTAGTAAAGGAGCTGTGCCTGTGGGACTTTGAAAAATCTCTACATATCTTTTCTGTATCCTTTTTCATTCCTAGTAGATCCAGCTCGAACTATTTTACATTACGCGATTGTGTGTTCCTCGTGACTTCGTTCTTTTTATAATTGATATTAATCGTCGTAGTAGGGGTATCAGGGAAAATGGGATCTTTTTCAGAATGGCTTATTTGTCAATGTCAGAGCAGCAGTGACGCTTGCGTCTGTTTCTGATAGCCCCCTTGTTTCGTTTTATTGGTTACGTTTTCTTTTGTAACTGATGTTATGTATGTAGACCATATAATATAATCAAATAATCGTATTGAATTTTGGTTCCCATCGGCCGGTTCACATTCAAATGTCCCCTTGTCAAAAATCCGTGTTAGTAAAAGAATCCGTAATAGGTTTTATAATAAGTAAAATCCATAGCTGCTTGATTGATTTCTATACTAAGTTTCGTAAGTACTAATTTTTTAAATTTTCTATAATAACTAAACACAGTTTCGTTGCGGTTATCGAATTGCATCGAAACGAGTTAGACAGTTAAACGTTCTTCGTAATACATCGTCATCGTCTCCATATACATTATTTTTTACACGAGGGATGTGTGGCCTGAAAACGCCATACCTATTGGTAAACGGATTGGCGAGTCCACTCTTTTAGAGATGGTGTAGTTCCTCGATACTTGTGGTAGCGGTTTTGTTATCCCTTAATTGACTTTTCCGATACCCGCGGGAAAAGATGGGATGGGGTGGTGCTATTCCAAAGCCTGCCGAAACCACAAATAGTAATTCAACGTTCTTCAGTACCTATATGAATAGGTTATTAACATATCATAAATATTTTATTGCCTTTTCACTAGTATTTAAAACTATAAAATATAAATACATGAAACACTCGTTTGATGTTGTACAGTTTTTATATTTTATTTCCAATAAATTAACTGTGTCACAGCCCGATCGTGTGGTTTGTTCTTTATTTCTGTTTGCCATACAAACTATGCCAAGCACACATTTCTCAGACCTGATTTTTTTAACTAGTTTTGAATCCCTTGCTCTTACCCTACACCTACATTTAAATTAAAATTTAGAAATGTAATTAAATGTCGACGACCGGCTCGACGTCCCAAGCACCGCTGGAAAGACGAAGCCGAGAGGGACCTGCAGGAGCTCCACATAGCCTGTTGGCACGAAGCTGCTTAGGACCGGAAAAGGTGGCGTTTCTTGGTGTCCATATTAAAATTATAATTAAATGTGCGGTCAGGGGACCCCCGTCAGGAACGAAGTTCCTCACGCATTTGTTTTTAAACTTCTAATGTAATTCGAAATAAAATCTGTATAGTTCATGTATTTTTTTTTATTTTGTATCATATTTTCAATGCAAATAATTTAAAATAAGGAATCAAATCAAAAATTTAGGTTATACAACCGGCCACGCACTAGTCTGCACGTCTGTTATTCTGTTTAAGTCTCGCTCTCGATACTCGCACGCACACACACACACAGAGAAAGAGAAAGGCGTATGGAGGGGGTAAAAATCAATTACATTTTCTCTCGAATCACACCTACCGCAAGCCGCGTAAAGGAACTTCGTTCCAATAATTACAATAACTTCTATGTATACTATAAGTGATTGTATACAATAACCCAAACAGTTTTGTCGCCAAATGTACCTACAGGTATTTCACTAATGCAAAATATTTTAAGAACTAACTTAAAGATTACAAATTTGCTAATATGTTAATGAACATCACTAAAAGTTTACAAGATGCGAATACTTATATAAGTATGCGGAATTGTTTACAATATGTTAATAGATATATTGAAAATTTTAATATCTTTCTAAATGCGAAAGTTTACCAATATGCTAACAAATCGAATAGAGAGGTCAGCTAACACACTGCCCTTTTTGTTCAATGCTGTGACTGCTCCACTAGATCGCTGTTTTCCAATGTGTGTGTCAAGCTTGTCGGCGAAATATATATGTACTAAATGTATATGTTAGATAGTGTAGTGGCAAAATGTATACTAAAAATAATACAAGCTTATGAACATTAATTTAGACAACGCTTAGATCCCTTATTTTAAGGGTGTAGATTGTTGGCCTGAGATCTCGATTTCGAGCGACCGCAGCGCCAAAGTTTAATGTAACATCCGACGGGGCGGATGAATGACCTAGAGAGCGCGATTTTCAAAATGTTTTGCAACAAACGTTCCACGTTGAGAAATTGTTATTGAACTTGAATATTTACAGCATAACAATAACGTTGAATTTTTGGAAACTAGCTGTTGATTCTTTTTAATAGATTAATAAGAGTAGTTGAGACACAATTTTTATGTTTTTCTATCATTTGACATCTGACATTTTTGTATTCTACTTACCTAAAATTCCAACTATTTATTTATTTGTAATTTCACTACCAAAATTTATTCTAATTCGTAAAATATTCATTCAATAAAATAATTGCAAATTCAGTAGGAAGTGTGTTTATCTCTACGCAAGGAAATGTGCCTATTGCGTAAACTCAAATACTTACTTTTTGTTTACGATCACCTCGTCGATATCTAAAAAAAAATCCTAGGGTTTTAAAAAAAATGTCAATAAATGAAACACAAGTATAAAAATGATTTATTTACTACACAATAACAAATATGAGTCGCCATTACTCGCTATCTCAAAAGCGTGCTAGGGTTGTACAAAAATTAGTAAATAATTCATTTATTTACTAATTTTAACAGAAGTTTGTAAATTATTAATATACTAATTAAAAGTATGTAATTAAACAATAACGAAATATGAGTTCAAAATTCTAATGGTTTTTCATTCGATTACGGATCAAGTTCTGATTTCTGCTAATTTGATGATAAAATCAATGGCTATCACAAAACCTATCAGAATGAAAACGTTACCAGCTGCCCGATTCACGTAAGTAATAAAAACCGTAGCGCAGTGACGTCACTTCGTTTTTTGCAAATTTAGCCCTTTTAACCGACTTAAAAAAAGGAGAATTATCAATTCGCTGTATTTTTGAACCAATTTTTATGATTCTTTACACCAGGTAACTCAGAAATTGTATAGTAATTGAGCTATTGGAAGATTTATGACAATCCAAGACTAGATAAGTAAGTGCGTTTAAAACAGAAAACCAAAAGGCGATTTCTAAGTTCCTAAGTTAAAACGACTTTTGGACTGGCGTGTTTACGTGAATCGACTGGCTGGGTAGTTAAGTTACCTGTATCTTTCAAAATCATTAGGCGTTCTTCTCTTTCATAACACGTAAAGCTCTTTCTTTCCTCTCTTTCATAGCCTCTATGATACTGGGCGCGTCACGAATGGGCATGCTTCGTGACTGCCGAGGATCAACTAATTCTGGAAGTAGGCAATCGTAATAAAACCTAACTAATTTCATCTCCATTTTCTCCTCCCAAAATTTGTCGTCCTTTTCTATAATATAAACTTTCATAGGTACAGTAGCACCAAACCAGATGCCAAGCATGCAAACGTTTCTTTTAGTAATATGTACCTGTCCCTGAATTTGGAAATACCAGTTATGATTTTTATTTATGACATAACCCTTGGAAGCCTTGTCCTTAACCCAAAAGGTATGTTTGGCCATTGCTTCATCAAGAGTCATGCCAGCTAAAGAATGTGGGCACTTAATTTCAATTAAACCGTTTGCATAAATGCCATCTGGTGTAGTACCAAGAAATTCATATTGATCGTCGACGAACAAACCGCAACCTTGTATACTAATATTCTCTTGAATTTCTAACTGTTTAATTGCGGTTTCTTCGTTTTCGATACCGTACCGTACAGCAGGCAAACTGGAGATATTACTACCATAAACGATTTTACGAACAAGAACAGCACAACTTGTGCTCTCTCGTTTTTTACAAACTTCCCCGAACGATGATGAGGTTAGTAATTTTCTCCTTGTACTCATCCACTCAGAACTACTTCTTTGCAAATGGGTCGACCTTTCAAGCTCCTCTCTTTCAGCACAAGACAACTTTAAATCGGCTAAAAAAGATGACTTGGCTTTCTCATATAATTCTGGACTCAGATCAGGTTTTTCGCAGTTTGGTCCATAGTGAGCGTCTTTCGATACAGCGCTGTGGCTCTTTTTCAATCTTAATTTAGGTTTAGCAATTAAACGGATTCTACGATTGCAATTTTCCACTTTCGCGATCAAAGGATTAGGACTAGATTTAAATATTACTTCATGAGTTTTACTATGAATCGATCCTGTATTAAAAGACACAACAGCAGCTGCGCATCGGCCCGCATAAGAACCACGGGAAGAATAATTTACACGCTTACCCCCTACTAATTTGGCAATCACTGCGTTAAAACTTTCAACTATATTACTTGTACAATTATGAATTAAACTTCTAGAATGATATGACAGTTTTTTACTTAAAATGTGTACCGCGTCCATTAATCCGCATCCAACAATTGCTGGAAGCAACCCAACAGGTTCTATTCGACGAGTATCAGGTCTACAGAAATACTCCTTGCAATATTGGTGATTACCAAATACGTGTTGTGGACCATTTAGGATATCTTCACTAAGATTTTTTATTTTTTCTTCGAGTGACTGATTTTGATCGCCCCAATATTTAATAGCGCATTTTACACCCGTTCTTAAACGCAAATACCTTTCTTTTAGGAATTTCCGCAATTCGCAAGGATACTTAGTGTCTTTCGACAGTTTCTCCAAGCTATTGCAGTAGTTTCGTAAAAGATGATTTTTGCATTCAATTTTCTCTACTGTTAAATTACCGTACGGTCGCGAATCTAATATTTTTTTATAAGTACTGGAATCGCCGTCTGCTACAAATTTATTATAAATTACACCGTGATCAACAATGGAACGTTTAAACCCCTCAACTATTATGGTCGATTCCATACCGGTAGATGATCCCGAATAATTCTTGAAACAACGGTGTTCCGAGGGCTGACTGTCGTTCTTTGCGGCTCGTGCACAAACTACGCAGTATTTATTTTTAACTCCAAAAAACAATACTTTATTAGTTTTAATGCCAATTATCGCAGCTGCGCCGGACAAGGCGGAAAAATTCTTACCATAAGATCTCTTGCTCCAACAACCGTCAACAGCAACAGATATTAATTGTGTACCATTTTTATCAACACTACCTATAGACACTGCGTACTCCGCTTCTTCCTTGACAGCTTCTGCCATGGAATGTGCTGCTGTCTTTTCCCACCAATCGCAAACCGTATTATTAATTTCATTGTATAATGAAGGTGACATGATTGGTAGGGCTACTGCGGCAGTTAATGTTTTTAACTGATAGTAGCTCCCACCAGATGATATGATACCAGATACAATTTGATGATTCACTTCCATTCTATCTTCTTTCTTTTCAATCAAACACACAGTAAATTTCATACTACACATACTACATTTCATGATGAGTTTTGAGTCCAGACCAACTTTTACTTCACCTATTATACTGAGGTAACTTAACTTACAATCCATTGGACCGTGGTCCCCTATGGCCTGAAGAGCTTTAAAAAAAAAAGAAACGTCTACAACTCTACGCCCAACTTCCATTTCATCCACCTTTCCCTCTTGGTCGTTTTCAATAACTAGTTCCTGTAAAGAAAGATAATGGCTTGATTTTTTTTATAAAAAATAATTAAAAATTTAAAAAAATGCAAAAGAATTAATACAATATTAGGTTCCTGATGAATAGAAATTATAATTTCTTTACGCATTAGGTATTGTTTTTTTATGACGTCACCTATTTGAACGTAAATTTTCTTTTGAGAAAGTAATTGAGAAGTATTTCGGTACTAAGGTGTTTGTCTCTCGATGAAAATAATAAATATTGCAAGAAAAATCTATAGGTAGGTATTGAGATTTTGTCTTCGCCCATCACTAACTAAGTAGTTTGTTTATTTATGTAACAAGTCTACAAGAATTACGTATAACAACTTACCTCTATACAGCGCGTAGCATTGTTGCTCAGAGTCTCGGCCCCAAGGTTTTCTTTATTTTCAATACTGGAAATATTATTCATCAATATTATCCACTTTTTATTTATTTTGTACAACCCTAAGCCAGACGCTAGGCGCCTCGCGTCTGTTTGGCGGTATAGGTATGTCGACAAAGTTGCGCTGTCGCCTACCTACTTCCACAATTTGATATTTAGACAATACTAGCCGACCCGGCGAACTCCGTATCGCCTTTTTTTTTTTAAAAATCCTATTATTTTGATATTACATACAGATACTTCAATTTTATTTATCAGTATAGATATAGATAATACAAACCAATATTTACATGTTATTGTAGGTATATGTCTGAATCGGGCGATCTAAATCATATGACATATTGTATTAGCTTTGTAATGTACCCTGTTCAAATGCGATAATAAATAAGTAGGGAGGAACTTACATTTTATTCCGAGATCTTTTGGCTTTCATATTTTTATAATGCGTACAAAACTTTCTTTTCCCTGGCATGCCACTCAAATTCAATCAGTCCTGCGAAAAAAATAGCCTATGTTACTCAGTGATAATGTAGCTTTCGAATGATAAAAGAATTATTAAAATCAGTCCAGTACTTTTTGAGTTTATTCGTTACATACAAAAATCCAAATCTTTCCTCTTTATAATACCTATTAGTGTAGATATTGTATTTTTTACGATTTATATCTAGTTCCATCATGGTTTTCTTTCAGACATTCATTATATCGATACTTTCTACTAACTGAAAATAAATTAATTATAAAAATGTTATACTTACAGTTTTTTACAACAAACACAAATTCACAATACGTAATTCTGCAGTCTGCAGCCGACAAGCGTGGTGTCGCGTTCACTTACAGAAAGGAACTGCCGCTGCAGACCACCGAGATTGCACGAATGAAACGAACGTTTTATCCCATACATTTGTGTATGAAAAATTTACCTTAAAATATATCTAGATTTTAGGGCTTTAAAAGAGGAAGTCTTTGTTTGTAAAGGTATAAAAAGAAGTATACAGCTATACTTATTGGTTTCTTCAGTGTTCAAAAAGTGTTTCTTTTTATCAATTTGTGTTGATTTATGGGGTTAAATCTGAAAAATACGAAGTCATGTTTTTGCATTTTTACTCAATTTTGTGCGTTTGTTGACGTTTATTATATAACAACTATTAGGTTTAAGAGTTTAATATAAGCATGAACATACTTATTGGTCTTTGATTGTAATATATACAAATTATCATTGATATCAATCATATGTAAATAGGTTAAATATGAAAAATCGTAACACTCTTTTCGGTGATTTTCACGATCTACACCCTTAATAAAAATATAACTTGTTATCTTTGGCCTGATTTTTTGTATGTTGATAAATCCAACTGCTTGTTAGATTTATTGGAACACTTTTATGGGAAACACTACATTAAATTATTATGTAGCTATTTCTTCATTCATTCTTCATTCTATTTCTGTTTACCGCGACTTCGTCTGCGCGGCAGACAGTAAATGGATAGGTATTTTAGAAACTGTTATAATAAGAGTGATCTGGAAGAAGATATTATAACAAAGAACGAAAAAAGCAATAGTTTGTTTCGATGCGTTATTCAGTGAGGACTCTTGATTAACGCGGAATTGATCGGAACTCGGCTGAGGAACCGCCAACCAGTAGTCACTCAATGGATTACCACCAATCGAAATGACCACGTCTTGAAGGGAACACAGAAAGATATTTATAACACGCTAGTCTGTTTCATCAAACTCTTCACCTGTTGTGCATCTTGTAAAAACAGAAGTACGTCAAAAGTAAGAAAATTAAAGTAACAGGTTCTCATTTTTCTCTTAATAAATTATAGGAAAGATGTTCTAATAGCGTGATGATTTTTTTGCAGATGTTCGACATAAACGTGGACCCTTAAAATACTGCAAAGTTTTAACGAAATTCGTTCAGTGGTTTTTCATGATGCATGAACAAACACGACAAAAAATCTAAAAAATCACTGTTTGATTTTATTGTATGTAGAGATTGCGTATCTTCATAAGTATTTATGAAGATACCGTGTGGCCGCATCATTAATTTTGTCAACGGATAGCTGCTTACCCAATTCATACTTGACCGATTTCTCAATGTTTCTCCGATGTACATAATAAACCCTCCATACGTGTAGAATTTCACAGTGCTAGATTAATTGGGAAATACTGCAAAAACAATGTTATTAATGCATCCCGTTTCAAACATTTTCTAAGAAAACGACCGCATAATTAATTTTGTCAAAAGACAGCAAGTTATTTGCAATGTTGGCTGTTTCCTTAAGGTACAATATTACAGTTTCAACGGAATCCATTCAGTGGATTTTGCGTGATGCGCAAACAAACAAACAGACATACAGACAAAGGAACAAAAATTCTAACGTCACAGCAAGATGCCACACATTCCAGATCTCCTTCTGGATTATAAGATATACAATAACAAAAATTCTAATTCATTCATTACTACGTTTTTGGACAAAGAAACAATAAATATTTTCATAACTTTTTTTCAATCCACATGTCATGTAACGTATTCAAGGATAAGGCATTTTTATCAGACTGCATACTAAACTACATGGTAGTGAAAACCTCGTTAAAATCGAGATAATAGTTTTTGAATAATTCTGTTAATAGTGACTTATTTTTTCCTCTATAACTCAACTTCCTTGTGTCATAGGAAGATGACACTTATACCAGTTTTTCTTCTGGAAAATTAGTTATACTTAAGTCAAACCCGATCAAAATCTGTTCAGTAGTTTTTATGTGATATTCAGACAAACAGATATACAGACAAAAATTCTAAAACCTTCTGTTTTAGGCGCTGTAGCTCCTTAAAAGACCCCTCAACTTTATTTTCATTAAATTAACTCTGTGTTCACGCTTAACCCTTTTACTGTTTCATTATATGTACTACCTTCTACTCAAAATTCGCTCAGTAGTTTTACGTTGTGCTCAAACAACTGTATAGACTGTATGTCTGTATAGACACATATTTTAAATTCTACTGTTTTGGGTTCTATAGCTTCTAAAGAGCACACTACCTTTTTTTAAGTTAGGCCAATGTACAGGCTCAACCCTTTTACTGTTTCATATGTAAAGATTGTTGTTTTATCATATGTATAGATATACAAAACTCTGTAAACAACGTGTTAGTAAACAACATCACTTAGTGCGTATACTGCCATCAATGAAAATGTCTATAATATATTCAGGGAGGGAAATACATGGAGGGATAGATTGGATGAGGGTTCCGCAGGTAGGAGAAATGCACAATTCACAGGACGAAATTGAGTCGACTTGGGCCCGTCTATTGTGACATAGAGTCACTGTGAACAACGAATTAACAGTAAGAATGTACCTAATACGTGGGATGTTCCGAAAGCTTTTAGCTAATTTGTTACTATCAATCAATTTGTCCTATATTTACAACAGATTGGAGGGTAATTTCAATGTAAACCTCTATGGTAAAAATCACTGGCCACCTTATTTTTTTTTTTTTTACGCAAGTCGTCTGTCAATAATTGATAGCTACAATGAACGTGTCGCGTGAAGCATTTCGTGCAATGATTTTCTATGACTACAAACGAGGTTTAACGTTTAAGGAATCTCACGAAAATTTACAAACTGCTTTTGGTGAATCTCTCCTTCGCTAGCAACCGTGACCTACTAGTACCGTGAATTTAAACGGGGCCGGGAAAGCCTCACGATGATCCTAGGCCGGGACGACCGCCGACTACGGTTACCCACGAGAACCTCATCAGGGTGGTGGTTAATAAAGGATCATCGGAACATTACACATCGAGAGATTCAGGCTGAACGGCAAATTGGATCACGTGCGTTTTCCACTATCCTGCATGAACATCTTAAAGTTAGGAAGATTGCCTCGCGATGGATATCTCATTCTATCGCAGAAGAGCAAAAATCCCGACGTGTAGATCGGTGCAAGTTTATGCTGGAAAAGTTCGATGGAAAGAGTTGGCAACAAGTGTCCTACATCTTAACTACTGATGAATCTTGGATCTACAGCTACGACCCGTTTACAAAGCAACAATCCACACAATGGGTGTTCGAATAGGACGATTTACCCACCAAAGTTGTTCGCGGCCGAAGTGTAAATAAAGAATGATTGGTGTTTTTTCCGACGTAGTGGTCCAATAGTAATATTTCCAATAGAAGATTGTAAAACGGTTACTATAGTGAATGGTTTGCCTGCCCCAAGCCTTAAAGGAATTGAATGACGACCGCCCATGGAGCGGCACTCGTGGCATTCTTTTTCACCAAAACAATGCTCCTGCTCATATGCCCGCTAGGACCATCGAGTTTTTAACTACTACGGGCGTTCAATTGTTATCCAATCCACTCTACAACCTAGATTTGGCCCCATGCGACCTATTTTTATTTGCCACCCCAAAAAACATGCTACGTGGACGAAACTTTAAGACTTCGTATGAGGCTGTCGATGAATTCAGGCTACTCTTTTTCTACCTTCCTCAAGAATATTTTTCAAAATGTTTCGAAAGCTGGTTCAGTCGAAACAACAAGTGCATAGAGGCTGGCGGGGAGTTTTTTGAAAACCTGTAATCTTTTTTTGATAGACTTATTATTTATGATTTCTTTAACAATTCACGGAACAGCCTAGGTAAGATATTTCGAGAGTATCTTAATATACATTAACATACAGCAATATATGAAATAAAAAACAGGTCAACTGAAAGCTATTTCTTACAAAGTGAACTTTTTAGGAGGAACTTTTTATTAAAATATGCGATATCCACGAGTATAAATCATTTTGTATCCCATGCTTAATTATGTATGTTTATATTTGTAACCCGAAGGTTAGATGGTAGAGAATGCCTTAAGGCATTAAGCTCACCTTTTTTTTCTTCTTTTTAAGGAACTTTAATGCCTTGACACATGTCAGTTCCATCGTACCCTAAACTTACACTCTACAACATTAATGTAGGTACCAATAATGCTGCTCGTGAATTCTGTTCTCCTAGTATCTTATGGAACATACAAACATCATTCCTGTTCAGATCGAGAGCCCCTCACTAAGGCCTCCCGTTCCTATTGATTTCGGACACACTCCACCGACAAGTGTTGGACATCTTCAACAATTCCACATATATCGCAATGTGAGTTTTAAATAAATAAATATATATATATATATATATATATATATATATATATATATATATATATAAGAAAGAAGATCAAACTTTTCTATATTATACGAGTACATAAACGTAAATATACTGAAACTTGTCTACAGATGTTTAACTTAAAGTCACTTGCGGAATAAAGTTTTTGAGTTTGTGCAAAGTTTGTTTATATGTTTGGTTTTATTACTTCTGCTATAAGGTACAAAACCTACCGAAGTTTAATATTCGGTTCTGTTTAAATGACACCTGCGTCTAAACTTTCTTAGTTAGTGACAACGTCTGCAAAGTTGGGGCACTTGAAAACTTGAAGCTCGGTACATTCGTTGTAATGTTAGTAATATTTGGCAGCTGTGTGTCCACGAACGGGACCGCATGTCTGCTATTTGTCATTTTATTAGTCACGCGCTCCGCAATATTCTGCGAAATAACTCGGTAGCTGGTGTGGCGAGATTGCTTCTAAGTTTACTGCCGCCTTTCGAGACCGGGCGCGGAGAAAAAGTTGTAAATTTGCCACCAAATCGCGCGTTTATACAACCCAACTGACCTCAACCGCTTCCACTTAACCGCTCTACGTAATGCGACCCCAAGAAAATTGTACTCATTTGGTCGCTGTATACGTACACCCAGTTTTTAATAAAGTTTCGCATTATCCGCCCGCCATGGAACTTTTCTTAAAGCATCTATTTCATTACTGTCAGACACAACAGCACACCTGTCGTCAGGCTTTATTAAGTTATTGAAAAATTAATAAATAATTTTACATACGTATCGGCTACAGAAAGCCAAACCTGCGTCTCTTTATTGCAAGATATATACGTCTACCTTTTGTTTATCCTTTAGTAAATGATGTAAACCAATAAATGCCTAAAAACATTATCACATAAGTGCAATCTCTATTTTTCCAAAAATCCTTGCTCTGATACTAAAAAACACCAAATCTAATTTTCTCTTTATTACCACGTCGTAAATATTCTATTTTAATAATATCTTCCGTTCGTAGAAAAAAAAAACGCGTAATGAATTATTATTCGTGCCGTGCCCATTAGCAAATTGTGTAATTTTCCTTTTTTTCAAGTTTCTGTTGGCCCCCGAGAAAATTGCTTTGCCCTCGTAACCCGCAATTTTAATCGGAGGAATGATGAAAATTGTAATGTAAAAATACATAAATCAAATTATTTCCGGCTCTAATTTCAATGTTATCTTGAATTACGTGATTAATAAAATTTCATTAATTTATTATCTTCATCATTGACGGCCTACTTCCTTCCACCGCAGGAAATAGGTCTG
Organism: Sesia apiformis; assembly: GCA_914767545.1. Lineage (NCBI taxonomy): Eukaryota > Metazoa > Arthropoda > Insecta > Lepidoptera > Sesiidae > Sesia > Sesia apiformis. The sequence goes on from OU611955.1 coordinate 12,036,360, forward strand.
CCTATGCTCGGTACTCTTCTGAATCCGCATTAAAGAAAATTGACGAAGTACAGAAGTCAGAAGAAGAAAAAAATACAGAAGTCAGACATACTATTTATGTAGTAAATAAAACGAAGAGGTATGTAGTAATAAATAGGAGGAAGAGACTACACGCTGCAATTCCACAGCCGCTGGACTCACTCGAGTGGTCACGTTGCTCCTCTCTCACAGAAGACTACCGTAAAATGTACTGCATTTCCCTTATAATCTTATTTCCCGAATGTAGGTACGTACGTATTTTGGTAGTGAGTGAAATGTGCCAGAGCTCATTCACATCCTATCCTATTCTATCCTTCTTCATTTTCCTTTTACCCAATCCAATCCTAATTTTTTTTAAAGTAGGCACCGCACATAGGGCGTGTCAACATTTGTCATGCGGGACTGATGTTGACATGTATAACGAATGTCAATGGGCGAGAGAATGTACTTAACACCAGATGGATTGTATGCTCATCTGCCGACTTCTTATTATAAAAAACAATATTATCTAATAATAGGAACGTCATTACAATAAATAACATTTAAAGAAGGTATAAAGGCATTTTTATTTGTTTCAAAATACGCATGCAAATACAAACAACATCCGTAATGTACGGGTGTTTGTATTTGCAATTCTTCAGTTGAATGGGGCTATGAGAGCGTTTTCCAAACGAGTCCCATAACTTGTTGCGACGCCTGTAAAACGTGATGGAAACCGACGCTTTTGGAAACACGCCAGTGCCAGCGATCACTCCCTTTTTCTTTAGCACTGGTTTCATGAGCTTCGATTGCTACATTAATGAACTAGATACCTATACTTACGCTTCAAGGGATATTTCGTTTTCCTATCTTAATATTCCTAGGATGTTACTCGTATCAGTGTAAATATGAATGAATTGATATGCCATTTCTCAAGCGTCCGTGGCACACATTGTCTGATTCTTTTTAAGTGTTCAACGTCACGGTATTGTAAAATTATACTCTAATACTCACAAAGTATATAGATATATCTTCATTATATTTTTTTTTAGAAACGTTTATTCTCATTTTCAGTTTCATTCTTAAGCACAATTTAATATTAAAATTACTCAGAGACCGGTTGTACATATCAAGGAAACTTTCATTTCTCAAAATTTTAACCAATTTCAATTCAGAATTAAAAATATATATTGTATATTGTGGTACAATCACGAAACTCTGTTATTAGATTAAGTATCACGTTGGTACTGTACTAGGTAATAACCTATTTTACAGTAAACATAAAATAGGCTATAAGATATTTTATAAACCACTAGCTGTTGCCCGCGACTTCGTTCGCGTGCTCTTCAATTTAATGCGATAATATAGAAACGTTCGCGCGCGTGCACACAACAACTCACCAAAGTTCCATCGCAACCGGATGAATGGAATGGTATAGAAACGCATACGGGACATACAAAGAAACATTATTTTTTATATATATAGAAGATGTAGTACACATGAATATAATATACATAGCTTATAAAATAACTGGTCGCATATTTTATGTACAGGGAGACCAAAAGATATATTTTCCAAAGAAATGCTAATTCGAGGGGGCATGCTGCAATTCCACAACCGCTGAACACACAACCGAGTTTCCCCGATCTCACAAGAGACTGCCATAAAATGTATCACTTACATGTTTCGGGAGTAAGTACCGGGATGCCAGAGCCCATTTCCCGTCCCACCCCATCTTCTAACATTGAGTGGGAACTCACATCTCACTATACTCACTATTCCCCATACTACCCCATCGAATTACATCGTGTTTACAGTATAAAGGGTTAAAGGAAAGTCTTTGTCCCATTATACTCTTCACTCTCCTTTCCATTAGGGGTGTAGGGAGAGTGGTAAAAGAAAATGGGAAACAAGGAATACCAGTCTACTCCTACAACTCCACAGGTAGGCGTCCCACCGTTACATCCATGGTCCGTGGAGTCGGATCTGTGGGCGTGCTAACCGTTTGTGACTGATGTTGGCATGTGTCGCAAATGTTTTTAATCGACAGTATCTATTTAGCACAAGGTGGATTTGAGTAGATAGCACCTTCTATTACCTTCTTTCTATATAAAAAGAAGAATATCGCAAACAGATTTCAATGACAAATCAAGCTATCTATTTCCTAAATAATATATAAAAATATACCAATCTCTGTTTGTTTGACACGCTTTCACATTGGATAGACGAATCAAGCTGAAATTCAATTGTATGGGTCTTCTCGGTGACCACGATATGCTAGAAAACTAAGGTTCCCGTGGGATAGTGAGCACGCGGTGGAAACCCCGAGAAAAATCTAGTTTCTTAATAAAATTTAACAGTATATTTCGGTTTTATATTAAACCATTACAAATTTACTGTATATTTGTTAAGGAAATGGCTAGAATGATTAGGATGTGGGAACACACTGCAGATAATACGCGTTCGTGCTACGGTCATTATCATTACAGATAATGACCGAGGTAAACCGACGATGTACCGGACCCTGTCGCACCCGTTTCTGTGTCCACACTACACATTCTACTACCTGTAGTATTGTAATATTTTTATACAATACCTATTGTATTAAATTAAATTACATGACTATTGTAATCAACATTAGTTCCGATTATTTTCAAATTGAGCGTATTCGTGCATTTCTAATTGTAAGAGTCGTCTAAAGAGCTTTAATTAAATTTCGCAGCCAACGATTTTATTTATACAATACTAGAGTTATTTTAATTCCTAATTAACTGGTTTAAAAGGCAAATTGGTCTAAATTGAATACTTATGATGACTAACATATTTATTTAGATAATAAGGACACCTTTGCAAATAAAGCATTCTACTCGTATTAGACCAAATTTGGTTTGAAAATCATTGAAATAGTTATTGTGAGTCAACCTTAAAAGATAGACATATGCTATCATGGACATTTTTTTATAACTTTTTATGAGGAACTATTCCACCATACATTATTTTCGTGTATCTTTAACTATTTACGCAGCGCAAGCCACGGAAGCTCTCAGACGGGACGTTTTTTTCCGACTTAATTCACAAATATCATCATACCGGTAGCTTATTTTATTTTCATGGTTTATAAATTATAGCCTATAACCTTCCTAGATAACTTCCTCTTTTTATTGGTGAAAATCCGTACATAAGTTTCTGAGATTAGCCCGAACAAACACAAACTCAGCGCGGCGGGGGACTTTAATTTATAATGTTTATATTATATTATACAATACGTAGAAATTATAATAGATGAGGCTGACTTCTGATATACATACTTGGAAAACATATATATATATAAATAAAAATAAGTGTTGGATATAAGTATTGGAAAACGTACGAGTATTACGTAAGTACATCTGGAATTTAAGAAATTTGTCACATCTAATCGAACGTCATAATATACTTATAGGAATATAATTAAGAACTACTTATATAATATATAGTATATACTTGGAATGCGATGCAACCGCTGGACATGGGCCTCCGCGTGCACATTGACTCATGAATACAAATACATTGAATAAGTGAAATACAATTATTGAAATACTTATAAATAATAATTACATTTATTAACTTACCTATAAAAAATATTATACTACGAGTTAAATGTACGTACCCCATAAATAATACACCTACGATACCTTATCACAATTGTAGATTATGGTTTATATTTAAAAAAAACTCTGGTAAATACGTGGGGAACTCGGAAAATTTATGCGAAAAGGAAAAAAATGTGTTCTACGGGTTCCAATTTTTTATTACATTTTTTTCAAAGTACTCTCCACTTGCATCTATATAAAATTTCACGTGTCTGAACCAATTTTGAAAACATTCTTTCCATTCCTCCTCGGGTACATCTTTCACAACCTCTTCGAACATAGCCAGCACGTCTTCCGGCAACGAGAACTGCTTCCCTTTTAATTTAATTAATGTATTTAATTTTGGGAAATAAAAAATTTTGTGTCACAAAGTGCCAAGTTGGGAATGTGAGGAGGATGGCCTCAAACTTTAACTGGGGTTCTGTCCAACGAATGCTTTGGTTTCGTAAAGATACAGATATCGGATACAGGGAAACAGCAAAACTGAAAAAACATACAATTAATTTTTTTCCATTGCACTTCTTGCTCTATTCACGTTGGTAAGCGTTGACTCATTTTGAAACAACCAAACAGTAGATTGACACTTAATTTGTGGATCATACTGGTAGATCCAAGATTTGTCACCTGTGACAATATCGTAAACGCACCGAGACGACCCTGCTTCAAGTTTTGTTATCATATTACGGCACCATTCGATACGAACTTGTTTTAGAATCTGAGTGAAGTTATGCTACAATATTTTTTTCACACTCCACGATCCAATCTACAATCTCTCCTGATTCTTCCCGTAGTATAGTAATTCGCCTGTTTTCTCTGCCAACACTTTTCTTCCCTTTCAGCCGTTAAAGGGCGACCGCTTCTTTCTTCGTCAGCCAAACTTAGTTAAAACGCTTAAATTCATTGTACCAACGATACATACTTTGCCTTAGAAGTGCACTTGTCTGGAAACGCCAGTTGAAGTTTATCAATCTTCAGGTTATAAAGAACATTTAAAATCATACAGAATCATAGCGCGAAAATGTTCTCGTCGAATATCCATTTTTTAATGAGACACGATGTTTTGATTCAGCTCGTAATAAAATATGGAGGGAAATTTGAATTTGGAATGATTTGTTTTTATGTTATAGATGGTCATAGTTTTAATCGACATCAAAACCAGCCAGTGTTCCATAAATAAAAAAATCTGTCTCAAATTTTTCTGAGTAGTCTGGTATTATAATTCGGATTTGTGGAAGATATTATTTTCACATACGTTTCCCATAAAGTAAATGTACGTATTTATTACAGACGAGATAATCCATAATTCTAAGATAAACCGTCATCGGTATTGATATTGATACAATTGATACATATTGATAGAACTATATGTATGTTATCATGAATAATTCACATGTCCAGGAAGAAATTAATATTAATATGTCAATAATCGGGAAAACATTGCACGGCGGCCTGTGTTTACCTATTTTATGAAGCATGCATATTTTATAGCAATATTCCTCGGCAGTTCCTGAACGGAAATTTAATAGAACAAGCTTAGGCTTTCAAAAGCTTTGCTCCAAAGCGAGGAATAGCAGTTTGACAATGGAACTAAAGGAATTCATATTTGCTACTGTTCCCTCTCACGGGTACGGAATTTAAATGAACTTTGGCCAACAACAATGACACCAGAGCCTTTTGTTCCATGAACAATACATTTTACCGGTAGAATTAAAAACTGCGAACAAAAGAGTACAAATTCATAATGCAGCAGCATGCAGGCGGTCGACGACGATTACGTACCGAGCCCACAGCCCCACAGCCCCTGCGTTGACACGAAATAAAACATAACGTTCTGCTTCCTTTTGTAACATAACGTGCTGTGGAAACACACACAACGGACTACTCTTACAGTAACAAACACAATCACATCCGAATTTAGTTCCGAATCTGATGTTAACATCAAACTTTTAATGAGTTTCACAAACTTATAATTAGGTGCAAAAACTCAGACGAATCTGACTTTAACCCTCTGTTACGTTACTGCAACTTTAGCGTGTTGCATTCATCATCACAATTTAAGTTGGTAAATATTTTTAATGTTTAACAAATATAACATCACACAAAACAACCAGTAATAACAAAGAACTAATAAAATTTACTTTCATATTTCTACCTCTAGGTTAATGTTCTACATATTATGTTATTATGTTCTACATAATAATGTTCAATATGTACTTACAAAAAACCACTTTACCGCTAAATCACTTCACCCTAGATTACTTCTTGCTAATGTTTTCGTACGAAATTCAAGGAAACGTTAATAAGCGTTCAAAAAAGCAAACGTTAGAGTTTCTGTGCAATAAAAACAAGATGAAATAACAAAGAATGTCCGCAAACGATTGGTTGTGAAGACAGACGGGCCGACGACAGCCTCTTATCAGATAGAACATGTTATTTTGAGGAAAATACAAAAGTCAGCCAAATGCTTTGGCTCGGACAGCTCAGAGTTAGCGTACAGTTTAGGAATACGAGATGTCTCCCCTCGTTCAACAATAATGTAGCAGTCCCATGAGCTACTAAATGTAAACAATATTTTTAATATGGAAAATAACCAAATCTTAAGATGGTAATAAATCTCTCCAGTCCTCATTTGAAATTTAGCATCTCATAATGCTACAGGAAGATGTAGTATTTACCCTACTCCATATTTTTGCATTATTATTACTTAATATTTTCTTAGGTCTTCGCGATTAATATACATAGCAATTAAACTTTGAACACTTTGCAGTGGACGTGGTCACGGGGTGACTGTCACCCCGTGACCACGTCCACTGCAAAGTGTTCGAAACGTCGGGATACAAATAATGTTAAATATACGCCATTTAAACCGTTCAGAGTTGTTTAATTGTTATTATTACTTATTATTCCATACGCACGTGGAAAATATTATATATAGTGAGTATTGAGGGAGAAACATTTTACTAATATCTTACCTTTTTCTTTAACAAAAAATATGTAAAAGAAATCGTAAGTACGGTTCGTGCGAGGTTATAATATGTCTCGGCAGACAGATTTTAATTTTGTTCGCTTCTGCTTCTGCGTACTGATTTTTTCTAATATTTAAATGTTCTATCTGAGTATTTATAGCTTCACGAAGGAAAAGGAGAACTGCCTTTATAGTCCGTCTCTTGACATCTTCAAGACCCTTCACTTGAAAGTTGTTCCATTTGTATACCATTGCTCATTTTACTTGCATTCGAATACTAACAAAGCTAATATTTAAATTTATACTATTATGTTATTTATATGCAATAATAAAAAAATATATTATTCATATTAATAAACCTATATAAATACGATAAAGTAGTTAGATAACAATTAAGATCCGCTTCAAAATATGACGTCTAGTTCCTAGAATAGCTACTTCCCAAACTGATCTAAATATAGCAATTAAAGAACTTTGAACGGTTTAAATCGCGTATATTTAACATTATTTATATCCCGACGTTTCGAACACTTTGCAGTGGACGTGGTCACGGGGTGACCGTGACACGTCGACCGTAGTCACCCCGTGACCACGTCCACTGCAAAGTGTTCGAAACGTCGGGATATAAATAATGTTAAATATACGCGATTTAAACCGTTCAAAGTTATTTAATTGCTATGTATAGTAATCGCGAAAACCTAAGAAAATATGATCTAAATATGTTGTTTTTTTCCACATTTATTGATTATTTGATTATTATATTGATTAATTTGTTTTATATAAGTGTAACAAATCTCAACAAAAGTAACGTCAGTGGTACTTAAGAGAAATGTACAATAAACTAAGCTTTTGGCAAAGCAGTTGCCTAGGCATACCGAGAAAAATTGTTTGCATCCGTAATTCTGTTTGACGTGATATTCAAGCAATATGACACCTTTTACTGCAATGCTTAAAATACGCAATGATATGTGTAACTGAGAAGAAACCGATGTATGTAGGTAGTCTATACAATACAAAAAGTTAAAATTAATGGGAATTAAACGTTTTTACTCATTCTTTATGCCCTTAGGTCGTTCGCTATTCGCCTACACATAAAAGATCAAATACATAGAAATTAAAGTTATGAATAGCTTGAGTTCGTGTGAGAATCGACCATCTTGAGAGCACATAATTAAATTGCGCAATATGCATTGTGATGAGAACTCAAAGAGCCACTAGATATGAATGTAAAGTAGTAGTATACGGCGATGTTATCCACGATCCGCAGTCACATTACTCCACAGAGAGCGCAGGCTCTTATCTCTGACTTCTGAGGCCACAGCTTGTTTATCGTCCAACTCCCATTTATGAGTTCGTTATTTCCCTATTCTGACGACATAAAAATGTCGTCCACAAGAATAACTTGGTTCTTTTATCTTTGTACGTTTGGTTGATAAGAGAAATAATGAGCGGACTTATTTGATACGATTGTGATTAAGTTGTTGTTTCGCCAAGTTCGTAAAGACAAACGCAGCGTACGGACATATTGAAACTGTATATTTCGCTTTATTAAACTTTCATGAAAATTGAATTTCAAGAAAAATCTTTGCACGTACGCTGAGAAAAATATAACCACAGCCAGCCCTATTTTCCTCCACTGCTGGGTCTCCTCGTGTACATTGTCTTGTACATGTCTTGTATTGTCTTGTCTTGTGTCATGTCTTGTATGTGTAAAACGCCGCGCCGGCCGCGCCGCAAGGCTAAGCGGGATAACGAATCTACTCTTTTAGAATTGGTATAGTTCCTCAAGACTTGTGCTAGCAGATTCTTTATGCTTTAATCGCCTTTTCCGACACCCACGGGAAGAGATGGTGTGGTGCTAATCTAAAGCCTTCCGACACCATTCATATTTCTATCGATGTATGATATAATCGTTTATTACACATACTGCGACAAAGAACCCGACACAATATATGGCTTTATTTTTTATTAGAGTTATAAAGCTGACCTGTTTTCATCGTGCCGGTAAATAGTCTTATTATATTTTATGAAGCTCTCATGCATGCTTGAGGGGTTCCGTTATATGCGCCTCTCGGTGAAAATACCTCTGGACCTTATTACACTCCTAATACACATTCGTCTAGGTAGCAACGTATAAGAGGCACATTCTCTCAATTCATGTGCTGAATAATAACGTTCCTTTGTGTAAGTATATCCATTCAGACACGACAATACACTGAATGAATTAATATTACCTGCGTAAATGCTTACAAGGCTCACATCAAAAAAATGTTTTTGTAATACAAAGTATGAGTAAATCCAGCATTTATGTACTCCATTGAAGTTTTTGTAAATACTTTATGAAATAAACGAGGAAAAGAGCATTAAAATATTTATTTTTTTCGTTTATGTCATTTGTTTTTGTTACTTAGAAGTTAAGCGGGAAAAGCAATTAGAATACATGAAAGGGCGAATCCTGTTCGATCGTTTTTAACATTTTTCATATTCAACATTCTTTTATCCTTATTTTATCCAAAAAAAGTACAAATTAAATTTCAAAAATGACGAGAAAATCTTAGAAAATTGTGTAATTTAGTATGTTTAGATTCTTAATTGTCGACCGAATAGCGCAGTCGGTAGTGACGGTAGTACTTGCTGTGCAAAAGGTCCCGGGTTCTACTCCCGGTCAGATATACATTTGTTTAAAGACAAATGTATATTCGGGTTTGGATGTGTGTTTGTGTTTGTCTTTGTATGTGTCTCTTGATCCACGACACAGGGAATCCCAGGGTGAGCCATTGAATGTGGCGTTTAAAAAAAATTGTCTGTGTGAAGTCATCCGGGAATTTTAGAAGAACTTCTTAAATTGTGTGTAAAATGAAAAAAATACATAGAATATATGATGACGCCCTTACGCCACTATTATTCTATTACGTCACTATATGTATATTAGTACTCTGTATGTAATACTATCTATCGTGCAATATGCCTAAACTGGGTACGTTAAAGTCTCATAGTTATAAGATACTCTTATAACTTTACGTGGAAAATAAAGCGGAATGTGCAATTATGTTATTTCCCGAAGATATCGCAGATTGGATACAATGAGGTGAATACGTGTAGGTGAGTGTAACAACAAATCTCTGTAATAGCGGCTAATGCATGTGAATATGGGGAAAGTTTCCGCGCCATTCGCAGCGCAATCTCAAATTAAATCTCCTCCGTCGGATCTGAGACGCGAACTGCCAGCCCTGGTTATAAAATATTCAGACTGGAAGCGCCTTGCATGACTATGTAAGCTAGTTATGCACACGAAAGCGCGATAGTGATTTTCTCTGTGAAACAGACAGTATTATTCGTATGTTACGAATAGGTGACATTATATTTAATTAATGAATTGAATGTCATAATTCCACTAGTAAATTACATTCTAATTTCGTATATTGCAGTGCAATAGCCGTGTGATGGCGGCCAGCTTTAGATTAGCATCACCCCATCTCATCAGGCGGGTGTAAAAGGCGACCAAGGGGTACAAACCGACTACCACAAGCCCTGAGGAACTACACCACTCTAAAAGAGTGGACTTGCCAACCCTCGTGGCCAGTATGCCGTCTTAAGGACACTCGTCCCTCATGCATAAGTTCATGGTCATGAGGAGGCCCATGTTCAACAGTGGACGACAAAACAGCTAATTGCGGTTTCCGTTTACTGCCATTAATTAGTCGCACATTAAATGTCCTCAGTCAGAATTGAAACGCGAACTACGAGCCCTAATTGTAAAATATTTCGATTTGAAACAATTTGCACGACTACAAAATCTAGTTTTGAACATAACAGACGCAAATTTAATTTTGTAAGTCTGCGAAAAGGAGCTTTCAGCACGCTCGAGTTAGAATGTAACGTCATAATACTATCCGTTCTTTGTTTTACGACCTTGTTCTCATGAAAATGTAATCCTTTTTTTTTCTTTCAAGCAGTACAAGCAGTTTATTTTTATTTTTATTTATTTCACTTTTTTTTTAATTTCATACGTGTTATTACATATATTGTCATTTTTATTATTATTTTTATAGACATAACGTGGGATGCGAGCAGCCAGTCCTCCTGGTGGTTAAGTGGATACTGTCTAATACGGACATCCGTGATACTCGTATATGGCAACATCAGTCCCCAATTACAAACTTTGCACGCCCTTGGGTTGCGCTGCCTACCTGTGGGGATTTAAAAGAATGGCTTTGGAAAAGAGTTGGGAAAATGGGGAGGGAAAGTATAGAATGAGATGGGAATCGGCAATACACACAGAAAAAGAACATTTTTTTTTACAGAAAGAATATAGCTGACGAGTAATCTACCACCAGGTGAGTGAATACTGTGGCCCGTAGACATCTGCGATACAATGATGAAAGTTGGCGTGCCCCTGATGCTCAGGAAATAAAACGGAAAGTTTTCTTCATCACATTACACTTCCCCATTCGTCCTGAGGGTTGCTAAGGGATAAAGAGAAACAACAAGCTTCTTCTATTCCATTTTATGAATGGGATTGGATTGACAATATGAAATGTTAATGATATGATAAAGTGATCTAGTGGAATCCGAAGAGATGAATCATCTGTCAAATCTCTCAAATCTCTCATCCTAATGGGTGAGAGACTTGTCTCATTATACTACCCACTTCATGGGGATGTGATAGAAAGTAGGTTCTGGCATATCTCATATACCCTTAAACACTTTGCAGCGGTCTTGTGTAATGTTAACTTGACCTATCCAGCACTTACCAGCTTCTATATTTGCAAACATAGAAACAATGCCTAGGCGCTACCGTCATTAGCTACGTTTTAGAACGAGCTCATTCTGCCTTCTGTTTTCTTTGAATATGTACTAAATGAGGCGTTTATTACTCAATGAAGCTCAAATTTTCTAACAATTGAACTAATTTAATCAATTTAATTAACTAGATACCTAGACATGTTATAATGAATACTTATTTTATACTTACTGTTGGGCAAAAAATAAAATGCAAATAGTATTTCTGAGTATATTTTAATATTAATTAACAATATTGAAACATAAAACTGTCAGCTATTTAGTAAATAAAAGAGCACCAAATAATAAACGTTGAGCAATTTCAATAATTATGTACGAAACTTTCAGTGTATTTTGTATAACACATTCTTTAACAGCAGTTTAATTAATATCGCTTACTAATATTAATCAAATAGTTTGCTAACGTCGCCGAAATAATATGAAAATTAAATCACACAGTAACTCTACGAGTAATTTCTATGAGTATTTGAGCATGTATAGTATAAAGAGTATAAAATAAACATTATTTCTATTATACTAAGGTAAAACAAAAGAACTAGATTCAACAACGCTAGATTTAGCGTTTAGCAAAAACAACAATAAATTGTTTGTAAACAGAATGTAAATAAAGATGGCAACTTTTATTCTATTTATCAAGCGAGAGTCGGCATCGAGTTCATATAAATTTTAGATTTGGCAACACTTGAAAATTAACTAATTCATACCATGGAATGAATTAAAAATGGCATCCTAACGACGTGATTTTATTTCATTTATCCAATATTTTTAAAAATGTTTCACACTGATGTCAAGACTCGCTTAACAGACTATGTATTTTATCATTTTTCAGAAAATTCAACATTGTTTACTTTAAATTCCATAATATTGTTACAGCTAGTAAGCTAGTTATTACTACATTCTAATCACCATTACTGGGACGACTAGTTACTAACATCATTTTGTTAACTTATGTACAAACTGACAATTTAGGTATAAAACATCTCTATAAACTATTCAATATGTCGGCAAACGTAATTTATATAACCAATTAACCCCGTTATATAAGTTACTATTATATAATGTGAAATAATTCATCAACAAATGTATCGATTAATGAATTATGACTCATTTTTATATTTAGGCAGGGACATTAACTTCTGATGCTAACGATTTTTAACAAAAACCCTAAATCAAAGTCTTACGTAAAAGAAAATTTATTATTCCTAACAAACCATATCGTGTCCGTTTTTTTTTCGTGAGTTTTTCGTTAGCAACACAGAGAACTACGTAACTGAAATATTCGATAAGTAAATCTTATTGAATAGTTTACAGAAGTATATATCGTAGTACTAAATACATATACTATTTTCTTTTAAGATTGTCGGGTATGTAGTTGTCTTTGCCGGGGATGCCTGTGCCGCCTGAGTCGCCCAGCCATGGGTACCTGAGAACACATTCATCGCTCATTAGCAATATTAAAGTATCCTTACCGGAACTTTTATAGTCCAATGCTGGACATGGGCCTCCTTATGCACCTTGTCTCGTGCATGAGGGGTGTTCTTGAAACGCTACGCTGTCCAAGCGGGTTGGCGAGTCCACTCTTTTAGGGTTGGTCTCCTCCTCAGTCGTAACTAAGGTGTCCTAACTCCTCAGGACTTGTGGTAGCCGATTTGCTATCCCTTAGTCGCCCTTTACGACACCCGCAGGAAGAGTTGGGTTGGTGTTATTCTAAATCCACCCGACACCACATGGCACTAAATTACTAGTAATTAAAGTAATTACTAGTAATATATACATATAATAAAGTCGTAACAAAGCCGTGTCTGTAACTTCAATATCTTTGACGAAAATCATTGCAAGTTCATTGCAACAAGTTTTGGAATTTCTGACTGTCTATCTGAATGCGCATCACGCAGAAACCATTAAACTGTTAGCGTAACACTAATGGTTTTCTTTTTAATTGTGTTTAAGTTTATTAGAGTTTATTAGAAATGCGTTATAAAGATTTTAATCATAAAATATCTTGTATTTATTTCTTATTGATTGTATGATGCACCGCCCTTCGTGTTTCTGTTTAACCAAAGCGTTATCAACTACCAGTAACTACCAGAGAATACTACTAGGCATCAAGAACGCCTTTTGTACAATGTATATTTGTGCATACAAGTTTGGCGAAATTTACGTGAATTTCGAAAAAGTGCAAATATTTCAAAAACTATGACACTTTTACAAGGTTACATTAATTTTTTGGACCGTCATAAACTGGCCTAACTCCATCGTCGGTTTCACGTTGAGTTTCGGGCACCTTGTTTTATAGTAACGGTGAGGTTAATCTCAAGATGGTTTCAATTCCGTGTGCACATACTTATTAAAAGGTAGGTTTTAAAAGGCGCAACTTACGCCCTTTTTGTCATATCACCAATATTTAATATTTGGAAAAGAATTTACTGGTTGGAACATTCGCTGCAAATCTTTATACATATAACATAGTAACAGTGAAGTAGGTTTCGGGATAGTTTAAATTCGAGTGCGTACCCAACGTTTGAAAAGGGGCAACATGCAGATACTTTTCATGACACAACCAATATTCAATATTTGTAAAAAAATAGATACATTGTAACAGTAATAAAAATAACTTACTGATTGGGGCATTCGGTGCAGGTCTCCATATATCTGGTATCAGTGAAGTTGAGCTCAGGACGTTTGAAGCTGAGCGCGCACTTATTGGACAGGTTGCAAGGCGCGGCCGGCAAATCTTTTTTCTCGCATCGCCACGGTTCATAGTTATTCAACGCCTTTACAGGGCGTGGGTCTGTTATCCAAGTTAGAGCTTGCGTTACGGTCACGAACCACACGTCATCCCTGAAAGTTAGTTTTTTCGTTGTAAATATACCTACTCTATTCACGTTAAGAAATTATTATTATTATTATTTAACTTGGGTGTATATTAACTGACATACATGAACTGTGATTAATTGAATAGTACCTTTGTATGTGACATGGATGAATTAATCTTAAACTTTATACATAATTTGGCACACCGGTACACGGCACCGGTAGAATGAATTGGAGGTCAAGATTACATTACCATCGGTATAAAACTATTCATTCAGCAAATAAATAATTTGAATTTGAAACAAGTGTCGTCATCCGGCCAATGTAACATATGTATGTATCAGCCTACAATGTCCCACTGCAAGGTACAGGCCTCTCCTGGTAATCACTGGGAGGTTTCGGGCCGTAATCCATCACGCTGGCCGAGTGCGGATTGGTGGATCAAATTCTCCAGATACTTTTTTACGTCTGCACAATGCGGGTTTGCACACGATGTTTTCCCTCACCGCCGAGCTAGTGACATTTTTTTTAAAATCCTTACTTCAGTAGAGAGTCAGTGGTACGGGCCGAGGATTGGAACTCACGATCACACCAATGTGAGTTGAGTATAATTATCCCTAGGCTATCAGCTAACGTAGCGTTAATTGGTCAATAGGTGAAATCACGTGACTAATAGTGATGACATCTTTTTTTTTCATTGAACAGAGTAGATATATATATGTAGATGGCACTGGGTCGATACCCAGAAGTCTTCCAAAAAACACTCTTCAAAACTTTTCCGTATGATCCGAATAAGTTATAATTATCTTTTTACGCAACATCAGAGACATTAGAAACAGCGTTAACAGCGATATCTCGTGCAAGTATGGGTTTGAACAATCTTCAGCTATAATATCGATGAAGATTGACTTAAACGTTTCCACCTTAAAATTAGTAAGAAAATTATTATAAATTATTAAGAATGTTAGTAGGCTATAGATAATTTCACTTGCATTGAATCTTTATATTTCTGAAACTTAAAGTTTCTGCTGAATCTACTCGTACTTACAATTAATGTAAATTCTTCTGAGGAATATACGGTAGGTATTACAAAACTACAAGACTTCAATCATTTTTAATTTTAAGACGTCACTTCCGTAGTTTAATATGTACAAAGGAAATGCGCTATTTTTCTATAAGCATTTTTAATTATTTAGAAGTACTTTTTGAAAATGTTTCCTTTTACATTAAGTAGCCTGCAGAAGAGACGGATGCTAAAACCTGTTATATTCATATGAAATATTACTTAAGGGTGTAGATCGTGAAAATCACCGAAAAGAGTGTTACGATTTTTCATATTTAACCTATTTACATATGATTGATATCAATGATAATTTGTATATATTACAATCAAAGACCAATAAGTATGTTCATGCTTATATTAAACTCTTAAACCTAATAGTTGTTATATAATAAACGTCAACAAACGCACAAAATTGAGTAAAAATGCAAAAACATGACTTCGTATTTTTCAGATTTAACCCCATAAATCAACACAAATTGATAAAAAGAAACACTTTTTGAACACTGAAGAAACCAATAAGTATAGCTGTATACTTCTTTTTATACCTTTACAAACAAAGACTTCCTCTTTTAAAGCCCTAAAATCTAGATATATTTTAAGGTAAATTTTTCATACACAAATGTATGGGATAAAACGTTCGTTTCATTCGTGCAATCTCGGTGGTCTGCAGCGGCAGTTCCTTTCTGTAAGTGAACGCGACACCACGCTTGTCGGCTGCAGACAGCAGAATTACGTATTGTGAATTTGTGTTTTTTGTAAAAAACTGTAAGTATAACATTTTTATAATTAATTTATTTTCAGTTAGTAGAAAGTATCGATATAATGAATGTCTGAAAGAAAACCATGATGGAACTAGATATAAATCGTAAAAAATACAATATCTACACTAATAGGTATTATAAAGAGGAAAGATTTGGATTTTTGTATGTAACGAATAAACTCAAAAAGTACTGGACTGATTTTAATAATTCTTTTATCATTCGAAAGCTACATTATCACTGAGTAACATAGGCTATTTTTTTCGCAGGACTGATTGAATTTGAGTGGCATGCCAGGGAAAAGAAAGTTTTGTACGCATTATAAAAATATGAAAGCCAAAAGATCTCGGAATAAAATGTAAGTTCCTCCCTACTTATTTATTATCGCATTTGAACAGGGTACATTACAAAGCTAATACAATATGTCATATGATTTAGATCGCCCGATTCAGACATATACCTACAATAACATGTAAATATTGGTTTGTATTATCTATATCTATACTGATAAATAAAATTGAAGTATCTGTATGTAATATCAAAATAATAGGATTTTTAAAAAAAAAAAAGGCGATACGGAGTTCGCCGGGTCGGCTAGTATTGTCTAAATATCAAATTGTGGAAGTAGGTAGGCGACAGCGCAACTTTGTCGACATACCTATACCGCCAAACAGACGCGAGGCGCCTAGCGTCTGGCTTAGGGTTGTACAAAATAAATAAAAAGTGGATAATATTGATGAATAATATTTCCAGTATTGAAAATAAAGAAAACCTTGGGGCCGAGACTCTGAGCAACAATGCTACGCGCTGTATAGAGGTAAGTTGTTATACGTAATTCTTGTAGACTTGTTACATAAATAAACAAACTACTTAGTTAGTGATGGGCGAAGACAAAATCTCAATACCTACCTATAGATTTTTCTTGCAATATTTATTATTTTCATCGAGAGACAAACACCTTAGTACCGAAATACTTCTCAATTACTTTCTCAAAAGAAAATTTACGTTCAAATAGGTGACGTCATAAAAAAACAATACCTAATGCGTAAAGAAATTATAATTTCTATTCATCAGGAACCTAATATTGTATTAATTCTTTTGCATTTTTTTAAATTTTTAATTATTTTTTATAAAAAAAATCAAGCCATTATCTTTCTTTACAGGAACTAGTTATTGAAAACGACCAAGAGGGAAAGGTGGATGAAATGGAAGTTGGGTGTAGAGTTGTAGACGTTTCTTTTTTTTTTAAAGCTCTTCAGGCCATAGGGGACCACGGTCCAATGGATTGTAAGTTAAGTTACCTCAGTATAATAGGTGAAGTAAAAGTTGGTCTGGACTCAAAACTCATCATGAAATGTAGTATGTGTAGTATGAAATTTACTGTGTGTTTGATTGAAAAGAAAGAAGATAGAATGGAAGTGAATCATCAAATTGTATCTGGTATCATATCATCTGGTGGGAGCTACTATCAGTTAAAAACATTAACTGCCGCAGTAGCCCTACCAATCATGTCACCTTCATTATACAATGAAATTAATAATACGGTTTGCGATTGGTGGGAAAAGACAGCAGCACATTCCATGGCAGAAGCTGTCAAGGAAGAAGCGGAGTACGCAGTGTCTATAGGTAGTGTTGATAAAAATGGTACACCATTAATATCTGTTGCTGTTGACGGTTGTTGGAGCAAGAGATCTTATGGTAAGAATTTTTCCGCCTTGTCCGGCGCAGCTGCGATAATTGGCATTAAAACTAATAAAGTATTGTTTTTTGGAGTTAAAAATAAATACTGCGTAGTTTGTGCACGAGCCGCAAAGAACGACAGTCAGCCCTCGGAACACCGTTGTTTCAAGAATTATTCGGGATCATCTACCGGTATGGAATCGACCATAATAGTTGAGGGGTTTAAACGTTCCATTGTTGATCACGGTGTAATTTATAATAAATTTGTAGCAGACGGCGATTCCAGTACTTATAAAAAATATTAGATTCGCGACCGTACGGTAATTTAACAGTAGAGAAAATTGAATGCAAAAATCATCTTTTACGAAACTACTGCAATAGCTTGGAGAAACTGTCGAAAGACACTAAGTATCCTTGCGAATTGCGGAAATTCCTAAAAGAAAGGTATTTGCGTTTAAGAACGGGTGTAAAATGCGCTATTAAATATTGGGGCGATCAAAATCAGTCACTCGAAGAAAAAATAAAAAATCTTAGTGAAGATATCCTAAATGGTCCACAACACGTATTTGGTAATCACCAATATTGCAAGGAGTATTTCTGTAGACCTGATACTCGTCGAATAGAACCTGTTGGGTTGCTTCCAGCAATTGTTGGATGCGGATTAATGGACGCGGTACACATTTTAAGTAAAAGACTGTCATATCATTCTAGAAGTTTAATTCATAATTGTACAAGTAATATAGTTGAAAGTTTTAACGCAGTGATTGCCAAATTAGTAGGGGGTAAGCGTGTAAATTATTCTTCCCGTGGTTCTTATGCGGGCCGATGCGCAGCTGCTGTTGTGTCTTTTAATACAGGATCGATTCATAGTAAAACTCATGAAGTAATATTTAAATCTAGTCCTAATCCTTTGATCGCGAAAGTGGAAAATTGTAATCGTAGAATCCGTTTAATTGCTAAACCTAAATTAAGATTGAAAAAGAGCCACAGCGCTGTATCGAAAGACGCTCACTATGGACCAAACTGCGAAAAACCTGATCTGAGTCCAGAATTATATGAGAAAGCCAAGTCATCTTTTTTAGCCGATTTAAAGTTGTCTTGTGCTGAAAGAGAGGAGCTTGAAAGGTCGACCCATTTGCAAAGAAGTAGTTCTGAGTGGATGAGTACAAGGAGAAAATTACTAACCTCATCATCGTTCGGGGAAGTTTGTAAAAAATGAGAGAGCACAAGTTGTGCTGTTCTTGTTCGTAAAATCGTTTATGGTAGTAATATCTCCAGTTTGCCTGCTGTACGGTACGGTATCGAAAACGAAGAAACCGCAATTAAACAGTTAGAAATTCAAGAGAATATTAGTATACAAGGTTGCGGTTTGTTCGTCGACGATCAATATGAATTTCTTGGTACTACACCAGATGGCATTTATGCAAACGGTTTAATTGAAATTAAGTGCCCACATTCTTTAGCTGGCATGACTCTTGATGAAGCAATGGCCAAACATACCTTTTGGGTTAAGGACAAGGCTTCCAAGGGTTATGTCATAAATAAAAATCATAACTGGTATTTCCAAATTCAGGGACAGGTACATATTACTAAAAGAAACGTTTGCATGCTTGGCATCTGGTTTGGTGCTACTGTACCTATGAAAGTTTATATTATAGAAAAGGACGACAAATTTTGGGAGGAGAAAATGGAGATGAAATTAGTTAGGTTTTATTACGATTGCCTACTTCCAGAATTAGTTGATCCTCGGCAGTCACGAAGCATGCCCATTCGTGACGCGCCCAGTATCATAGAGGCTATGAAAGAGAGGAAAGAAAGAGCTTTACGTGTTATGAAAGAGAAGAACGCCTAATGATTTTGAAAGATACAGGTAACTTAACTACCCAGCCAGTCGATTCACGTAAACACGCCAGTCCAAAAGTCGTTTTAACTTAGGAACTTAGAAATCGCCTTTTGGTTTTCTGTTTTAAACGCACTTACTTATCTAGTCTTGGATTGTCATAAATCTTCCAATAGCTCAATTACTATACAATTTCTGAGTTACCTGGTGTAAAGAATCATAAAAATTGGTTCAAAAATACAGCGAATTGAGAATTCTCCTTTTTTTAAGTCGGTTAAAAGGGCTAAATTTGCAAAAAACGAAGTGACGTCACTGCGCTACGGTTTTTATTACTTACGTGAATCGGGCAGCTGGTAACGTTTTCATTCTGATAGGTTTTGTGATAGCCATTGATTTTATCATCAAATTAGCAGAAATCAGAACTTGATCCGTAATCGAATGAAAAACCATTAGAATTTTGAACTCATATTTCGTTATTGTTTAATTACATACTTTTAATTAGTATATTAATAATTTACAAACTTCTGTTAAAATTAGTAAATAAATGAATTATTTACTAATTTTTGTACAACCCTAGCACGCTTTTGAGATAGCGAGTAATGGCGACTCATATTTGTTATTGTGTAGTAAATAAATCATTTTTATACTTGTGTTTCATTTATTGACATTTTTTTTAAAACCCTAGGATTTTTTTTAGATATCGACGAGGTGATCGTAAACAAAAAGTAAGTATTTGAGTTTACGCAATAGGCACATTTCCTTGCGTAGAGATAAACACACTTCCTACTGAATTTGCAATTATTTTATTGAATGAATATTTTACGAATTAGAATAAATTTTGGTAGTGAAATTACAAATAAATAAATAGTTGGAATTTTAGGTAAGTAGAATACAAAAATGTCAGATGTCAAATGATAGAAAAACATAAAAATTGTGTCTCAACTACTCTTATTAATCTATTAAAAAGAATCAACAGCTAGTTTCCAAAAATTCAACGTTATTGTTATGCTGTAAATATTCAAGTTCAATAACAATTTCTCAACGTGGAACGTTTGTTGCAAAACATTTTGAAAATCGCGCTCTCTAGGTCATTCATCCGCCCCGTCGGATGTTACATTAAACTTTGGCGCTGCGGTCGCTCGAAATCGAGATGTCAGGCCAACAATCTACACCCTTGACGCTACGAGCGACATTAACTAGTGAAAAGAAATCAAACAGCCTACAGAATAATCTTAAAATTATTTGTATTTTATCAGTTGTGCATGCATATGTACATTTGAGAGGCAACACTACACCATACTAATTAAATCGAGCGAGAGATCATTTCTAGATTCGTATACTATTAATTATTATTTATATAATATCTAGAAAGTCAAACATATATCGTTACAGGGATAATTCTTATGTGTCAGATCCATAAGTCCTTATCCGATCAACGAAACATGCCCACGAAAATTCAAATCATAGCACGTTCAGCATAAGCAAGAAAGAGGTCAGCGGCACCTATCAAATGACACATGTTTTCAACTAGCCGGAGAGGCCTGAAGTCCGGGAAAAGGTACGTATTAAAGAACACACTGCTTTAAATAATTCCTCTTTGACAATCTAATTCATGCTACGTCCGTTTCTGTATTATAAAGATAGACATCATCATCTCAGCCTTTAGACGTCCACTGCTGGACATAGGCCTCCCCCAAGATAGACAAGGGTGGACCATAATTAGATTGTGAAAGAGTGATTACCACAAGTTTTGGAGTTTGAT
This sequence comes from Sesia apiformis, assembly GCA_914767545.1. NCBI lineage: Eukaryota > Metazoa > Arthropoda > Insecta > Lepidoptera > Sesiidae > Sesia > Sesia apiformis. Next base: position 12,057,674 of record OU611955.1, read on the forward strand.
CCAAGTAAGAAGTATGTATTTTGTATTGCGTCAAATTTGAAATCGGCAGTCTTATCAATTTCAATTCATTAACTAACAATCCATAGATCTCCTTGCTTATTTGGCTTACTGCCCACTAACAAAAAAACAAAGTCAATTCTGAGGATTTATTTAACAATACTTATAAATACTAAAAAAAATTAATTTAAAGTAATTTTTTAATTTAAAATAGTTTAATAATGTAGTTTACATTATTTATTTTTAATGAACGAAAGTATGTAGGGGAAATGTATACCTACGTAAATTTTCTATCGACCCCTTGGATTATTTCAACGCTCTCAGGGGGCGGTAGGTACTACTAGTACTAGTAGTAGGCCCGTTGAGAACGACCTTGAGAATAAAAAAAAGGACCAAGTATTAAAAATGACTTACATGCTGGAGGCCCAGTTCAGGAACTTATGCAATCCTCGCTCCAACTCCTTAATCTGAAACCAGTTGGTGTGGAAGGGCATCATGTACGGCGCGCGGTTCTGATCGTAGCTGCGGCTGAAGTCCTCCTGCAGCCATTCTAATACCTACAGAAAGAAGGTATATATACATAGATACTTATTAGCCATATGATGTTAGCCGGCATTAGAATCACATCACCTCATCTCTTCCCGAGTTTGATTGTAAACAGGGGGGGGGGGGGGGGGTGCGTTAAAAGGCGAACTACGCCACCTCTAAAAGAGTGAACTCACCAACCCGCTTGACCCTACTTATACTAACTTGAAATTCTCTCATTGAACATTAGCCGACAAGAGGATTTAAGGTCATTAACTCTATAAAGCCGCGCTGGCTATTGCAAGAAGGCTCGTCCACTCTCTTTGGGGGTTATTTATGCACCACGGCTCGTGGTAGGCGGTAGCTGCTCTGGCAAGCCAGAGGGTTGTTGGGTTATCGTCACCGCACTCATTTTTTTTTTATATTGAAGTAGGCGGAAGAGCAATCGGTCCTATGTGATGGTAAGTATTACCGCCGCCCATGGACACCTGCAATACCGGGGGGTATGCGGGTGCGCCGCCGACCTTGCATGTAATGTAATTTACCATCATTATTACTCATGTTTTGTGTTTAATGTGGATAATTCCGATTATACCCTTATTATACTCGAAGTACGTCCTGTAAGAAAAGTTTTGTAAATTCACATGAGCAAAGCAAAAGACGAAACAAATGGATATATAGAAGCACTTTTAAAACCATATCTAACTATAAATGCGTCATTACACTGCTGGTTGTAAACTGCTCCCAAGGCAACTTTGTAATACACAAGATATTTAAATTTTTTTTACTTATTTTAAATTATTACTCACGTCGTCGGAATCATGATTGTGCAGCACACACTGGTCCAAGTAAGGGCAATGGCCACCTTCGAATGATTTTACATAATGTGCGTTGAACGGAAACTCCCATAAACCTGTAGGTAATCAAAACATCACCTAATTACAACATCGAGTGGGGAGTATAATGAATGAGATAAAAGAAACTCATTCTCTCATTATTTAAAAAAAATAGAAATTATATAAATAATTAAGTAAAACTACTATCAAGTGAAATATCACCAAAAAATATCAATGTAAAAACATGCAGAAAAGAAGAAACAATGATAATCAAGCACTTAAGTACGAGAATCGTGTGCATTCCGTCGTGTTAAATAACCGCCTCGTGCGTAAACAAACGCCCACACTAGCCTCCTCCCTTTAATATTAGTATCAAACGAAATTGTCGAGTGTGCAAAAAGGTTTTTGACAACACTGCCTTTATTTTTCGTAATGAAATTTCGTCAAAGTCAAATAAAACCACATAGGAACCTTGAGCTCATAAAAATACACATACCTAAATATGAATACAATCTACCCCAATTCCAAACAAAAAATATCGTCCTTGCCACAAACACACTTTTAAAATAGTGCTCAACGCTGGTCTAACGGGTTCTGGACTATTATGGCGATTCTGGTTATTATAGCGGCTACTAGGTTCTGGACTATTTATATTTTTCAAAATGCTCCAGCATCTTAAAACTACATGATTGTGGGTTGGATCCATTCTGATTAAAGACGGTCCTTACTTAAGGTGTCGGGTCATACTTTATGATCTCTGTAATGTGGATGCATTATTCGGACATCACATATTATTTTAAATCACCTCCACACTCAATGGATCTCATTAGGATTCCATGTGTCGTGGGTCCAGAGACACATACACAGCCGAATATACTACCTAGATACAAACAAACATTTTAAATTACATTTTTTTTTTGCAGTTACATTTACTTAGTTTAGGAATATATGTAGTTTAGCGATGATGTCCCTGTTTAGGCCTCAAAACATAAAGGTTCAAAAGTAGTTCTGCAGTTTGTGAACAGATGGTGCTTATCGTAAATTAAAACACGCTATGGTTATGTTTTCTCATTTACCTAAAGAATGGTAGTTTTAAGCAATAAATCTGTCCTCATCTTGAATACGGTTGTTTTAATATTCATCGTTGAGCATGAGGACAGTCCCAATGAGAATGTCCTTTGTGTAATTACTATCAGGTTTATATATTAAATAGGTATTCAACGCGTATGATAGTCTATTTCATTTTACCTTTCGGACGATTTGGACTTTTTGTCGGAAACTCGAGAAATGAAGTTTATTTTTTGTTTGATTAATTGTAAAAATTGTGTACTATACGTTTTATGGTTTAATAGGGATAGTTTCATTATCTTCATAATTTGTTATGTGAGTAATGTTTGTGATAATCAAATAAAAGCATATAAGAAAGACTGCGTTTTTCGTGTCCTCAGTAAGCCTACTTTCAATTTACACAGCGACTGGACATTGACAGATAGCGTTTTGGTCTTTGAAATTGTTAATTACGAAGGAAACTGGACACTGGCAGAATGTGTTAATTGCACCATTGCAATATATGTATGACGACAAAAAAATACTTCTATAAAATGTACGTGTATACGTATTAACTACGTATGAATTACAGAATTTGAGAGCTAGTGAACATAGAACACTATTGGACTCTAAAGTGCCCGCCCTACAGTGTTTCTATAACATATCTAGTATGTATTCTCAAATCGACGTGTCTGTTCTTTTAATAAATTCTGAAATTACTGTTATTTAGAATAAACGAGAACGGGTGAAACGCTTTTTTTATTATGGCAATGGTGCAATTTGTACATTCTGCCAGTGTCAAGTTTCCTTTTTCGTGTCCCGTCAATGTCCAGTCCCGTCGAAGTAAGTTACGAGTCGCATGCAATAGTATGTTTATGCAGTACAGCGATGGTATGTATACTGCGGACAAAAGAGGACTCCTTGGAAGCACACGAAAAACGCAGTCCCACCCTTTTATTTGATTATCACAAACACCAAGCACGTAAAACGTAAAGCACGTGAAGTTTAATAAACGCCTAATATACATTTTTTACAATAAGCAAACAAAAACTCAGTTCACTTCTCGAGTTTCCACCAAAAAGTCCATAAACGCTTTCCATTCTATTATTTGCTCGATAACAGATCATTAAAGAGATGCCCAAATTACATTATATCGATTATCAATTTAATTCTAGTACAATAACATTTGTATCAATTTTTTGTGATTCGATTCATTTAATAATTACTTTATAATAATTTATTTATAATATTTAGTTAGATTTACTTTTATTTAATACGAAAAAAAAACAAATTTAACATGTTACATCGGAGGACATTATATAAAAATCATATTAGTCTTAATATATTAAATTTTATTTTATTTTGATAGTTTCATTTGTATAACAATTACATAAAATTAGTACTCTCCTGCGTAAATTTTTATATAATTAGATTTATATACCATTTTTTTTCGGAATGTCTAAATTATTGTGGCCCTAGTGGCCTTTCAAGGGTCACCGGTCATGAACAGATTTATATACCTAGGTACATATACAGTATATACGGGATTTATATACCTACCTACATATATCGAATCAAATTAGCTGAAATTAAAAAAAAGGGAAGATTATTCTATTTCTCACAAAACAATTTTTGATTTAACAGTTATAAATATTTATTTCGACAAAATTCGCAGAAAATGACAGCAACGTTCTATAGGAACTCTCTTCGCATCGAGCAAATAAGAAATGGAAAGACTATAGTAGATACATTATTTTAAAGCATATATATCTTTTGTGGAAAGGAATGTGTCTTTAAACAAATGTTTATCCGATCAGAATATGAATCTGATACCTCACAATAGGCAGATATATTACAATGAGGGTCGCCAATAAATTCAAATACTTTAATTTTCCAACTGACTGAACTGAATATGAACTTTTGTCACTGAAATATGAGTACCTCAAATATGACAGTACCCCGACATCTAATGACAGTTTCCCGACATCTGATGACAGTTCCCCGACATCTATAGAATTATCGTAGAGATATTCGAAGTCTGTTAACACCTGCAAATCATTTGTCACCAAACTCACCAGGGAAAGACTTGGTGGGGCAAGTGCCGGACTTGCACTCGTGCGAGATCTTGTAGTCCAGTGTGTACGGCCACACGTTTATCGGCAATGGAGGAACTCCCACTGAACTGTCGTAGATGTATCCGAAATCTTCTAGTACCTAGAATAAATTTAGAAATACTTCAATTAACATTCAATTCATAATAGTAGGTATGAAACTGATAACTGAAAAACATCTTAGAAGCAATATGAAAGAAATATATGTACATATATCGTTTAAAACGTGTCCGATATACCTAACCTATTTGTACACAGATAACACCTATGGTTGCGAACGACACTTTGATATGATACAACTTTCCTCTTTCATTCGTTCCTTCAATTATGAAAATCATGATTTCGCCAACGAATCTTGTCAACGATCGTCTGTCATATATTGCGGTCTTTGGTGCCGTGGGACACCTCGTTCAGAATATTGGCTACTTGGTCAGAGGCCTCTCTCTACGTACTATATGTCCAAAGTATTGAAGCAACCGGCAAGACATAGAGCTCTTGTGTCTGCTCATAGTTTATTTTCAATTCTTTTATAATGAACATTTTCACATGTAGAACAGTCTGAGGGACCCTGACCATACGCCTCCAATATTACTTTAACACTACTATATATTTTAGTCTTATAAATCTTATAAGAACCATCTATATGAGAATAAGATAATTAGAATCTAAGTATAGATTTATTTTATTCAAAGACTAAAATTCACCACCAACAATTACGTCATAAGGTCCTTCAACATTACGTCATACTGGTCATGTCGGGATAAAGCAACATCACGATTACATTACGCCTCAGTTTCACGTATATGAAGCGTAAACATATCGCGAAATGGGCCCCAATTTCCTTACTAACAAAAAAGTACGACTATAAAGAGGGCGTTATAGTCTTATTAGGGGCTGGTACTTGGCTGTGTACGCCGGGGGCGGACAACGCGATGCATTTAAAGAAGTAAAGTAATACTGAAGAAAATGGGATAGATGTTTTCGATAAATAGGTAGGAATTATTTTTATTGAAAGAAGGTGACAAGCTAACAAACAATCCTATAAGTGAAGGTGAGTGATAGATGAGAAATCGATTACCACTACCTTATAAGCATGCAATTATTTCGGTATAATTATAATGCATGCCCTTTCCAGCCTCGTGTGTCTGTGGAAAGATAATGTAAAAAACCAGGGAATATATAAGAAAATCGCACATCTCTGTAAATAAAAACACTTATAACATTCTTGGTGAAAGTTTATCTGCCACCTATTCTTTAAAACAATTTTTATGATTAAAAAGCATGGAAAGCCCATTTTAGATATGCAAAGAATAAAGTAGGTAAACACGGTTCAATACTCAATGGAAAACTTAAAAATGTCTAGAACGGAATATGAGAATATTCCTGGGAATATCTCGCGTTTGACAGCGCAATTTGACAAGATTCAATTTTCTTGGGGACCGGGTGATTTGAAATAAACAAAACCGTCGGTCCACTCTGATAATAATTTCACGCTATTTAAATACTTCGATTGTATTTTATATTGCGACAGTTATATTTATGTCAATACATCGATGTGATATACATATTTGTATATACATATGCAAATGATTTTACAGAAATAATTGAAGTCTTAATTAATAAAGCAATATAAAGACATTATTTAAATTCTCCGTTTTTATTAATCTAACTTAGTAATAAATAGTCTAGGCATATCAATAAAAGGGAATCTCTTTTTCCCGATGAAAATTAATCAAAATATTCAATTTAATACTTGGAAATTTAAAATATGTTTGTAGCTATTCAAACAAGTTTTATAATATTTAAAACTGCTTTACATTTTCCATAAGGGGAAAATAAGTAACAGACTCTCTGCATTACACTATTTCTATTTAAATTACAAGAAAATTGTTTGCTTTGCCCCACCCTGGATAAACCCTGGATTTAAAGCAGACAATTAAATACTAAACAACTTGCATGAATATAAACATTTGTGACACGGACACTGAACCTCATACCCACGCGACCTGTCAGCGAATACTCGGGTACCTTTACGAAAAGAATATTTTTGTCAATGTTAAGTACGAAGTGAATTTTGAAGCGAATTTGACAACTATTATAAACTGAAGCGAAGCGAGGGCGGGTTACTAGTGAAGAATAAAGTAGTACTGTTGACCGGATAGTTTACATATAAATGTATTATGAAATAACCAAATCTGAGAATATTATAATCAATTCCTAGTCTCTCGTACGTCTAGGTCCCCGACCTCGACATTTCGACCGACTACGTAATATAAACGCCTTGAGTTTATACTATACACCTAGTGGTAACTTAGAAATTTTCGTTTGCTTTCAAACGTTCGCAAATTTCCCAATATACATTTCAATTTCCCTTGGTCACCAAACTGATCTAAGAAGTTTTCTTTCATTCGGCAAACCTTATATAGAACGTAATTTTTCTTTTTTTTTAAAAGTAGTCTATGTGTCGTTTAATCTTTATTCTATAGAAATGCTCGAATTTTCTTAATATTTCTCGCGTTGAAATACCATTTTTTAATTGGGTTAAATCTTTTAATTATTTATCTTGTAATTCAGACTCGAATGAGGCGTCCTTCTTATGCCTAACATTCTAGTACCTACACCGACACTGAACCTAGTTATTTCGATCCCAGATACATTCATAATGAAGCATTCCGATCATCTCGCCGACCCGTTCATCATACAAAGTATACTGTCCTGTATCTTACAATAAATTTTAATAAAACTTACTTTGAATTGCGTATTTCTTCCAGGCTTAAGGAAAGGTGCCCTTGCCCCGGTAATTTCTGTCCTAGAAACGTTAGCAAATCTGCCCAATATCTCCCGCATTCCGATCATCTCGCCGGCCCATTCTTCGTAGCCTTTGTCTTGAAGACCTTGTTGTTGGGAGACGGTACCTGTAGCGATCTGAGAATTGAAAGAGGAACATACTAGCTTTTTTATTTATTATGGGCAAACAGACCAAAGATTTAATACTTTTTTTGTTAACAGCAAAGATCAACAAAACGTTTGGAGCGAACAAAACCGTAACAAGTTTATCGTAAGCGAGAAGGATCTAGAACCAACTGTCATTTGTTGTTGCCCAAACCGAGAACAAAGTATGGCAAACGTAGCATATAGTTTGATGGAGCACAAATATACCAGACCCTTCCAGACAACATAAAAGATATTACATCCATAAAGTTTTTCAGAAAAACAGTTAATATGTGTATTTGTAAAAATGGTGTCTGATCCAGTGATTTTTGTACATCCATGATTCGGTCGTTTGAACTCATAATACTGTTATAAACATAAGTGAATATTTTCTATGGTCTTTTGAGAAATAAATTTCTGAAATCATAATTAATAATCATAATGAAAATAAAGTAAGGATTTTTTTGGACCGCGCATATATCGCGGATGTCACAGGGCGACAGTATCCATTTACCACCAGGTCGACTTTCCGCTTGTTTACACCCTTTTTCTATAAAAAAAGTGAATACGGATGCGCTGCGTACCGAGCAGAATCCTAATCATGTCTTTTTTGAAGAACTCTATCTTTAGCTTAATGGAAAAACTTCTATTATCAGCTTTCCGGTTCGCAGTAAGTAGAAAATATCTTGAAGATCGTACTATATTGTCAAGAAATCAAGTACTTCCTTCACATCTTGTCAAGGAAATGCGGATGAACCGCGTTTCGGTGATAAGAGATCCAATGTTAAAAACCTAAAGGCATCAAATTGAACAAAGCATCACAATAAAAATCACTTCAGCCTCCTATAACGCCAGAAACTGTGTAAAAATTGTGTTGTTGTCACTTAACACTGAATAAAAGTAACTAGGAATCCTTTTATTAAAAATAAATATACCTACTTTAATTAATGATAGTGTGTTTTAAAACACAAATAGAAGCACACTTACTTCGTGACCATCATGTGCCAGAGTCTGCACCATAGCGTAGTTGCTGAAAAAAACATTAATTCATTGAATGAAATGTAAACGTCTCTCTCTCTCTAGAAATAACATCGCATAAAATGTTTCCAGTCGCTTTTAAAAATAGGCCCTTAAATTACCTGTATTCGTGAGACAGGAAGAACGTGCCTCGTATGGCGCATCCGTTGGAGTTTTTTATCTTCCCGTTGAAAACTTTCTTGTACAATTCAAAGTTATTCAAATTGACAGCTCCGTCGAAAGTTAGCACGATCATTTGCGGGGTCTGTAAAAGGAGGAAGTCTGTTAACATTAACATGATTTGACAAAAACCAGATATAAAAATGTAAATTGAATCAGTCCGCCGCCGTCCCATTGCAAGCAACAAGCTATTACTTATTCATATTCTCTCGCTTATGACGCGTATAAATTTCAAATGATAAGGAAAAACAAAAATAAATTTAATATTTGATTGATTGTTCTAATTATCAAGTAAAAATTGTCCCATGCTACTAAAACACTAGCATCGGGCACATTACCTTTCATCATCACAGGCTTCGTAGCTTCGTGTATATACATACATGTGTGTATGTCTGTACAGTCATTAACAGGTTAACGTATACCCATCGATATCTTACTACGCTAGTAATTAGATCGAATTGAATCGTTTTGGGTACATTACCGTGTAGCTCACTGTACGCTCTTTAATGTATATTTAAGTATATTTAAGTAAAATTTTTATACTGTATGTAATTCAAGTTATTTGTATATTATATCTTTCATCGCACCTGCCAATGTATCTTCTCTTTTTAACAAAAAAGATTAACTGAATTGTTTTTTTATTTATTTTTTACAATAATAAAAATACTATGATGTGTGCTTTCAACTAACAATGTTGGAACGTTACACTCAACATTGACGTCACGTCATGTGGAATTTGCACCCTTCATTGACTAGACCGCTACCCGCCGGCCATGGTACGGTAGCATATTATGGAATAGTCGGAAAAATGCAAATAAGCCCCGCATATATTTATTACGACTCGACTTCAATGCTTAAGTAAATTTGGTTTTACATATGTGCAGTGAATTTCAGGAATATTTCTTTTCAAGGAACTTTCTTAGACTTATATTATATTTAAAGACTTTTCCTTACAATTATTTTCTGTGCTATACCTTAAAACTTAAAAATGAGTTTATTATTCGAACTATTAGTTTATTAATATTTTCTTAGGTTTTCGCGATTACTATACATTGCAATTAAACAACTTTTAACGGTTTAAATCGCGTATATTTGACATGATTTATATCCCGACGTTTCGAACACTTTGCAGTGGACGTGGTCACGGGGTGACTAATTGATTTTATTTGTCACTTGAGTTATTAAGAAATTATTACTACCGTCTGAAATTTTTTGAACTACCGTCTGAATTTTTTAAATCTCAAGGCCAACGCCATACTGCAAGACCTCTGGACACCGTGAGCGAATACTGCGTGCATAGGGAATGTTATGATTAAAAAATTCAGACGGTAGTTCAAAAAATTTCAGACGGTAGTAATAATTTCTTAATAACTCAAGTGACAAATAAAATCAATTAGTCACCCCGTGACCACGTCCACTGCAAAGTGTTCGAAACGTCGGGATATAAATCATGTCAAATATACGCGATTTAAACCGTTCAAAGTTGTTTAATTGCAATATTAGTTTATTAGTTTGCTTTACATACATACATACGTTATCAAACCTTACCCAGTTAGATGTATACATCACCGTGAATAGAAAAAAGCGTCAAACCATCTATTTTTTGTTACATGTTTTATATACCTTATTCATATACATTAGAACAGTATTTATTTATGCTCTTATTATGTAGGATGTGTCCGAACCTTTACCGAAACATGAAACTATGAATTCATTAACTGACATAATGTTACGTACCTACTTATCTTTTTTTTTGTAAAATATATCAATTTTTGGGCTTGTATTCAGCAATGTGTTAAAACAATAAAGTGTAAATAAATAAATGTGTATAAAAAATTGGTAAAAACTGTTTTTGTTTTTTAAATTCGTAAAATTGTCATTGCAATCAGTCAGATCTGCAATCATGAACAAATTCCATAGTTTAAAGCTTCGGGGAAAGTTGCGATTACATCCGGTTCGGTTTGGTCGTATAAATAGCTCAGTCAAAGTGTATAAGGTCGGGTAGTTTTGATTTTTTGGTATGTTGTACGTACCAGGGCCCTATTTAAAAGTTCAAGTTTTCAACTTCGGCAAGCAACCGCGGGCAATGCGACCTCAAAAAAATCGCGAAATTTTCGACGATATTTCGATTTTTGAGTAATATCTCTTAAACAGTGCGTTTGGTGGAAAAAATCATAGGTAGGTACTTTCATAAATAAAACTAAAGCGTTTTTTTCTATAAAGAGTACTGTGATTTCTGTACAACATAAATAACTCCCAAGACATGGGACCGCTTGCTCGTCCGCCCACTAGTCTATAAAAAAAAGATACAAATTTTCGAAAATCGAAATTTGTAGCTAAGAAATTCTAAGTGTTGTTATTAGTTATAGACGTTTACTTTACATACAACCGTAAGCGTCAGATGCTGGAGCCTAAGGTGGATCAGGGAACTAATTGAAATTAGACGTAGAACTACTTTTTGCGGTGAAGTTTAGTTCAATCAACCGTGAGATATCTAAGATATCCCATTCCCATTCCTTCCCAATCTAATTACCGAATCCTCATTCTTAATTCCGAAAGGTAAACAGTGCATCTGCGGACGTGACAACTCTTGTCATTTTTGACTGATGTTGACATGTGAAGCAAATCCTAGCCATATACAAACATCACGCGGGCGGCACTTGAAAATATTCAACATAATGAGATATGGGTGTTGACTTCATCACATTATATTACCTGATAGATGAAATGGTGTGGGATAAGATAGGATAAGATACTCGTGAGATAGAGCCCTTAGAGAGTCCTTTACAATCTATAAACATTCGTTACGAGCGACGACGGTGATAGGTTGTATTAAATTATTGTAGATTAATTCTCAACAAGACTGTTGATTCGTTTATATTTTTATTTTAACCTTTTCAAAGGTAATTAGAGTTTTTTACCGTCTGTGATTTTATCAAAAAAAATAATTCATAGGTACAGCTTGTCATGTATGTCACCGAGTACAATATATATAGACCGTACACGAAAACATTGGCCATCGGGAATATTCAGATATTTTCGCCAAACGTCGATTTCATAAATATATAGAGCTACTAATACCCCCGAAATATTTTTTTCAATAGATAATAAATTTTATACGTTCGTCAACTTTTACCAAGGTCATTTTATTACCTTTTTATATTTAATTTTCAAAAAGGTATATGTATACTTTCAATGGAATAATGATGTCAAAATTATTTACTATTGCCTTGAAAGCCGCATTATTATTATTGATAAACATGTCGTAGAATTCAAGACAAGGAAATCCTATAAATAAACAAGCCGCCGATTTTTTTTTTAATATATCTTTCTTTTTTAACGGAAGAAAAAAAATTAACAATACATCCGAGAAAAACTATTTTAACAAGATGCAACAAAGAGTACGGGTCTTTCAACGAGTACAAAGAGAGCAAATGGTCTTTCCCGTACAAGTGTCCGTAAAAGTGTAAGAGCTCATGACAACAGCTCAAATTCATCAGAAACCCAAAAACAACGTAAACCAAAAGATATAATTATTGAACCTTGACGATTTTGACTATTCTGTTGTAAGAAGAATGGTGCATAATTTTCATTTGAGGTTTAAGCAAGTGCCGACACTCAAATCTTTAAAACTGAAACTAAAAGTCATTGATTTCAAAAATTCTTCGTTAGTTGAGTGTTCGGTTCATTAAAACTAACAACACCAGGAAAGTTTTGATGGAAAAGGATGATGTAAGATTGAAACGGAAAGAATTCTTAGAATTGATTAAAAGATTTCGATCTGATGAAACTTATGTACATGCGTCACATCATAAAATAAATCAGAGATAAAAAATGGACTGATTCTACAGGAAAAGGTATCAAACAAGTAATTTCTACAGGACAACGTCTGATTATAGTACATGCAGGCAGTAAAAGTGAATTTATTCCCAGGGCTTTATTAATGTATAAATCTACGGATACAAAAGGATTTTAACATAACAGCGACAATTATGAAAAATTGCTACGTAATCAATTGAATACTGACTTACCTAAAAATTCGGTTTTGGTCGTTGATAATACTGCATATAATAATAAATTTTGGAAAAGCCTCTGAATTCAAATATATCGAAGCAAGATAAACTGGTTGGTAAAACATGACATTAACGTCTATCCAATTTGGACAAAGCCACAAATTTACCAAGTTATTCTTCGTCATAAGGAAAGATTTGTGGAATACTCTATTGACAAAATTTTAGTTGAATATGGACACACTGTATTGAGATTACTGCCATATCATTCGAATTTCAATCCAATTGAAAGCATATGGTCGCAGCTTAAGGGTTATGTAGCTCAAAGAAATGTTGTTATGAATATGACCAAAGTAAAAAAAAATGGAAAAAAAAGATATGATTGGTCTAGATGAATGGAAAAAAATTGTGATGGCGCAATCAAATGTGAAGATGAATATAGAAAATATGAACATGCCATTGATGATTTTATGGGCAGGATAATAATAATCAATACTTCAGAGAGTTCTGATGATTCTGAAAGCCTGATGATTCGATGAAGACTACTATTATTCTGATTCTGACATGGAAGATATTGAATACATATCACCAGAGGGTCAACCAAAATCTCCTAAATAATCTGTAACGTTTGACTGATGATTGATATATAGGTGCTGTGATATAAAAGTTGAATTTTTAAAATATAATGTGAATAAGGCTAATAAAAGCAATACAAAGTTAAAATTACACTTACACACAATATAGATTACAAAGATTACAATATAGATTACACACAATATAGATTACTTACACACAATATAGTTACATTACACAATATAGATACTTATTATAATTAATTATCTAGTATGCAAATATACATAAATAGGACGTAAATAGAACAAATGTAATACAATTATCTAGCAATATAGTGACATGTTTAGTAGAGATATAATGTCATTAGTTTTTCAAAGGAACATAACAGCTCCATTATATTTCTCTGCACTGATTCGTGACATATTGTTCATAAACTTTTGTATGCAAGATATGCAAGACATGGATGACGCGTTCGGGTGTTGCCTGATTAGCCGATGGCCAATGTTATCGTAATGTATCTGCACTTTATATTATTTAGTTGTTAATCTTATTTTGTGTCACACTACTGAGCAAAGGCTTTCCCCATTTACTTCTTACATTAGAAAATATAGAATAGACATCGAATTAGAATGAATGTAATATATCATTTTTAATTCTTACTATTTCCTACTTACGTCCTCAGGGTTCAACCCGCCAGGAATAAGCGTCCCGTCTTTTGAACAGAAACAGTATGGCAGCTGGCATTCCGACGTCTCGCACTTGACGGCCAGGTCCAGAGGGGCTTCCGTCACTGGCGCTGGCGCTAATAAGAAATATGAGACATTTTAGAACAGGAAATAGTGATATTAAAGAAAATTGTATGTATAGATGCATATTTTTTTAATTGTAAGAACATAATTAACAAATATAGTATACTATACCATACTATCAGCCTATATATGTTTCTTAACTGCTGGAGGCCTATGCCTCTCTCAAAGCTAGCCACCACACACGACTTCTTCAAGTCGTCGATCCACCTGGTTAGAGGGCGTCCCACAATGCGCTTGCCGGTCCGTGGGCTCCACTCGAGGACGCGTCTACCCCATCGGTTATCAGTCTTGCGGCAAATATGACCTGCCCACTCTCACTTCTCCCTGCTAACTCTGTGAGCTATGTCGCTGACTTTAGTCGCGTTTAGATTAGTTTAGTTAGTTTAGACTTTAGTGACTTTAGTCGCTGCTTCTCTGGCAAATCTCTAACGTTTGTGATCTTATCCCGCAAAGAAACTCCGAGCATAGCTCTCTCCATAGCTCGCTGAGCAACATCAAACTTGTGGATCAGGTCCGCCGTTAGGGTCCACGTTTCTGCTCCATACGTCATAACTGGCAGGATGCACTGAACGAAAACTTTCGTCTTCAAGCATTGTGGTATAGGCGACAGGAAGAGCCGACGCATTTTCCGCAATGCTACCCAGGCGAGTTGAATGCGTCTATTGACCTCTTTGCTGAAGTTGGACTTGTCTAGTTTGATTGTCTAGCCCAGGTAGACATAGGCCAACAACTTTAAATGCCACATCTTCGACGCTTTCCGGTCTCGGAAGAACATATTCATTGAACATAATATTCGTCATATCTATGATCATTCAGCCGTGAAGACTATATCATTGACGAAACAAAGATGCGTGATGTCCTCCCCGTTCACATTGATTCCACGTCCTCTCCAGTCAGCATCCTAATGCATCTTTCGGCACGTTTGTGAACAATTTCGGAGATATTACATCACCTGTCTCATTCCACGATGCAGCTGGATTGGCCTGGTCTACTGATCTTGGATTAGAACTGTCATGCTCGCAGTGGTACACAGACAAGTCAGCACCTCGATATATCGCCAAACGACTTGGCAGTGCTATAAAGATTCCAGAACAGCCCATATCTTGATGGAGTCGTAGTCCATAAACGCAGGACACAGCTGCTAATTATACTCTTCCGTCTGCTGTATAACCTGCCTCAGTGTGTGTATGTGGTTTACGGTGCTGTAGCCTTTTCAAAACCCAGCCTGCTCCGGCGGTTGGAACTCGTGTAACCTCCGGCGCGAATATTCGTAATTACCCTCGAGAACAGCTTATATACGTGACTTAGGAGAGAAATAGGTCTAGAGTTCTTCAATAAGGCCTTGTCTCCCTTCTTGAAGAACAGGACTACTACGCTTCTACTCCATGCTTCCGGTGTTAGGCCACTGTGTAAGACGACATTATAGAGGTGTTGCAGCTCACATAAGATGAGAGCTCGTCCAGCTTTCAAAAGCTCTGATGTAATACCGTCTTCACCGACGGCTCTACCGTTCGTAGGCTGTCCGAGAGCAATACTAATCTCACCCAGATTGAAGTCCGGGATATCGTCGGTATAGTGGCGGGTCAACTTAGCACAAGTGCATATGCAGCGTAGAGTTTAGCGTAACATTTGTCAAACTCGGTGAAGATATCTGGTCTCGAAGAGAGAGTTTGGCCACTATCACTTTTTAGTATCGTCAAATGATCGCTTCCTAAGGGGTGAGCGAACACTGTGAACCCTTTATTGTGTTCTATAATCGTTCGTCGAAGCGACGAAGGTTACGACGTATCAGCCATCGGACTTTTTTATTATATTGGCGACCTGACGATGTGGTAAGTGTAACTCTCTCTCGCTTGTTCTATGAGATCCATTCATGATAATATGACATGAGTCGCTTGACAGTTTGGACTCCTTGCCTTTGCGCGACAATTTAAAATGTTTACAATCCAGTTCTCGAAACATTTTCACCAAGTTATCGGTCATCTCGTCAACATCAGTCGTGGTTTCCAATGCGTCGAAACAATTTTGGAATTCTAACTGAAACTCAGTGGAGCCTATCACAGTTTATAGTGGTAGGTACAGGACGAAGATAGTGTTCATCATAAATAATGTTGCCGTTTCTCAACATTGGCTATTTTGAACTTGGACATTAGGCTTTAGACATTATTGGAAGTTAGATATATAGTTATGAATTCAAATAAATTTTAATTTTAAGCTAGTTTATTCTTATTTCAAATCCTCCAACAGCATCCGTTCATTTTCAATCAAAGTGTTTTTATTTGCATAATATGCTATTCTTAAACTGGTAACGTTTACATTTTCAATCCATTACCATATAAAATACTGTACTCGTAGTTGGCTTTTCATAAGCATACCTACTTTTTAGTAACATCTAAACATGCTGGCTTGGTAGTATACATTTGTGTTACTATAACTAAATTCCAGCCAAGTAACACAATGTGTATATACCAGCCTTTGCTTCACAAAGTTCGTTCTTCACAAAGATCTTGGCAACCAGTATATAAACTCCCTTTACTCAAAGGTACTCTGACTAAAATACCTATAACTATACAAGTTTTACCTATCAATTAGTAGAGTTACTTACTTGTAGATATCGGTCCACATCTAGCCTCGACTTTAAAGGTACAGAACTTGCTAATATCATCAAAGTACAATCCGGAGGGACATCTGTTCAAATAGGGATATCCATCGACGCACTGAAAGGATAATTAAATTACTTAATTACCTACGCGTTTAATTATAAACGGTAATATGTGTAAATATTAGCTCAGGCTCTAAAATCGAAAGAGAATGTTACTAGAACTTTTGGATATATTGAGAGAGGTCGATGATATCAAATAAAATAAAATTTGTCATTTGTGTTCTTTTTAGCCGACTTTGGCAAAGTCAAAAGTTCAGAGTGTTAACACCAATCCAGAAAATCAAACGTTAGCTCATCGCGGGCGTGCCGCCTACCTTTAGAAATTAGATATTTAGAAGTGGATGTGGGAATAGGTTTTGGGAAGGATGGAAAATAAGGAGTATAATGTAACAACCCATTACACTCCCCATCCTTCTTCGAAGGGAATAGAGTGGGATAGGCTGTAAGGGTATAGAGGAGTAAAGGGTTTATTTTATCTCATTATACTGTCTACTCGATGGAACAGGACGGGATAGAATGGGATGGACTTGGTAATGGGGTATAGCATATCTCACTCACTTCCAAAACTCGTGTGATACAGTGGTGGTAGATATATCGAACATCGATCTTGCAAAGTATTGATTTTGCAATTCGCAATAAAGTGTATGTAAGTCATGTTTTTACACAGTTAATATTTTCATCGTTTAATTACTTAAAGCAAACATAAATAATTACTTATACATATAATTATTGAAAATTGGTATTTTTAACATCACACAATATATAAGTAGATAGGTAGATATATCTGTAGCGGTACATAGATTTCTAGAAGACATTTTCTAAATTAATTTTATACACGTACAATGTGCATTAACGTTCTCTTAAAAACACCGTAACATTTTATATTAGATTTAACAGCGCTGGAAAGGAAGTGTTGTCTATTTTCTAAGCGTACAAAGAGAATTTTAAAATTCAAATGGCGTTAGGTAATCTCAACACGTTCGTGTGAATAACAAAAATGTTGAAAAAAATCCGGAAAACCACAGACAAAACAAAGTGTTTGTTACCTATCGAAGGTATATACCGACCATACAAATATATCAATTATATGATCGTGTGCGCGCTTCGTCGTATTATTATGGTTAAAATAAGATCATTGTCAACAAACTCCTGTTTATCAACTTTATTTGAAACCAGTTGGACCAAATGTAATGTCAAGTTTGGATACCAAATACTTCAATAATATTCCTCTAGATATAGAAAACAAGTTGTGAAATAAACTGACCTTACCTCAGATCTTCTAGACTAGATTTTTATTGTAATTTTGTTCTATAAATAAAGAGTAATAAAACCGAAAGCTCAGATTTGTAATCATTAACTTTAATATTGTCACGTCATAATAAAATATAATTATTAAGATTATTTTTAATTAGCAGAAACTATGCATTATTCTCGTGGTAAAATACGGCAATTAACTGCTAGATAATAGAAATATCACCACAATAATATCTTATGCAACGACATGGGTACCCCACACAAAAGATGATAACAGTCGTAAACTCTCTTTTGTGTAGGTACAAATTCTCATAAATGTCAAGTATTTCATTCTATACTGTAAATACTGTGCGTGTTTTGTGCAATCTAATTAAGGAAACAAAAATACAACTAACATTTGGTTATCTATTTTTTTTTTGTAGTCACTGCTATTGACACCACTGTTTTAAGTATTTATTTCTGCAATTTATCAGATTTAGAGTCTTTCTCACCGCCCCCTGATAAAATAACTGTTAACAATCTGATAGGTAAGTTATCTGCCATTTAAATCTAGCTGATACTGACTTTTTGATAAAGTATAACTGACTTTCTGATACCTCCTGGTAAAGTATCAGGTGGTGAGAATGGCCCTTAGGTTTGCATTTCATCAGATACAAATCCTAATCGACTTCTAAATCTTCAAAGGAAAGCGACGTATTCGGGGCCGTCCCAATGTTTGTCATTCTTGAGTGATTCTGGCAAAATATCACGCATGTTCTTGTGTCGATGTAACGACTACTAGGTGAACTGTCTGCTCGTCTACCATCTTTTTAATAAGAAAAGAATACTGAATCCAAAGGAGGCAGTTATGTAGCATCACCTGATAGAATCGTCTGCAGGTAGCTGGATCAGCAAAGTTGCCGTTGCCTTGGGTACCTTCGGGACAAACGTACTCTTCGCCTTCTTTATCTTTTTGCTGACATCTTACTGGAAAATCAATTTAAATTGTTGAAACCATTTCTGGAGTACACATTAAAGTTTGCTAGTAAATGGTTGTGATGGCTGGTTCATGCCTTATAATTAAACATTTTTTTGCTCTTGAAGTACCTAAGTAAATAAGTACACATTATTGCACACCTAAGATTACAGTGAGTGATAGAAAAAAATATATATTTGTATACAAAAGGTAGGCCTTATCGTTGAAGCGATGCCTTCTAGGCAACCTTTGGGCGAAATTATTCCCATCTGGCCCGAATTCAGGGACAGGGACAACCCTGTAGCTAAAAACTAAAAATTATAAAAAAATTCGACTCAACATGGAGTTTTAGTTTTATTATGTCTCAAATTGTCGGGACAGGTGTTATCATTCAAAAATATTGTATAATATTTAATTTCTTTTCGTGGTCCTAGTTATATTTTGTACAGTCGACAAACAAACACGATTACGATTTTTACTCTATTAATTATTTATTTCTCTTGTCTCCAATCTGCCCTGCGGTCGACCCTATTTTTCAATCTACACTTATCTATCATACGAGTACGTACGTATATCAAAGTAAAACGTATGTAAGTAGAACAATTAAAAAACTGGTTCAATTGTCAAAATCGCCGGCTTAAATCCTATCACAGCTTATGTAAGAATCTAATAGAGTAACACCATACCGCCACCGCGGCGGCGATAAATACCCTCTACGTGTCTGTGTACAGCATCGGTACTGTCACAGCATAGATTAGTAAATAAATATTAAAACATTATATTATTAATTATTTATGTATAAAAAATATTAATTATATAATAGATACAAATATAATTGTTATTTTAAAACGTAATACTTTAGCACTTTTTAATTATTAATAATGTATGTGATTATTAATCATTGTAAAATATCTGTTGTGATTGGAATTTTTAAACTCCTTTTTAATAACACGCAAATTACAATACTTTTACTCCGGGATGGTTGGAATATGTGTAATTGTGTTATGGTTTTAATATTTTTAATTATAAGCGAGTCCATTGTACAATAACTTCGAGAAGTTGATATAGTTGATATAAACACTTAAAACAGTGATTATTATTGTAAGATCTCTAATTATTATTAATAGTGCTACAACATTGCATTAACTACGGTCCATTCGCATTTAGAAAATAGTGAGTCATTGATGCACAGGCAGAGTAAAGGTGTAGTCACGGTTGAGTTAAATATTAAACAAAACTTATCTAATTATTAAATATGATATTTATTTGAAAAATAATACAGAATCCTCAGAACTGTTGATGTTTATAATAAAAGTAAATGATGTTGCTCTACAAGTTCAATTACGTCGTCCAGTTGCCACATATTTTGTTCTTCTTTTATTACATGATTGCAGCATTTCATCCATGTATTAGCTTTATTACGTCATAAAATACTTTTTACATCATTTAGTTTCAATGTAATGTTATTTGCAGCAATATATTTTTTAATCTGAGCCCACACTAACTCTACAGGTTTCAGTTTACAATGACATGGCCGTAGTCTGAGAATTTCAATGCTAAAACTTTTAATAGTTTATTCTACTAAAAATTTGTTATATTGCGAGGCAATTTCGCTAACTTTCTCAAGCAGTTCCCTTTTGAGGTAATTCAAATACATCAATATACTTTACTTTGAAACCAGTGTATAATTTGTGCCTTATTCCAGCTGGCTGTCAGTATTTTCTCAAATTTGACAGTGATAGGGAGCGCTGTCCATGACAACAAAGCTTCCGGATTCTACTTTAGGTACAATATTTTTGAACCATTCTTTTGTGGATTTTGACCCGAACAATAGTGAACCATCTTCAACAAATCCCTTGTCACCACCGATGTGCAAAACGATCAGCCGTTTACCCTTTCCTGTAGGAGCTCCAGGACCAGTAGATAAACCTTCTTGAAAAGCATGTCTTGCTTTTTACATTTAAATCTGACCACGCTTTTGCTAAAATTTCCAGCATTTACCAACATTTCGTCAAGAATATATATATTTTTATTCCCTTCTCTATTTTTATTTATTTATCTCGGATATTTACATAACAATATCATCTCTTTCTAATAAAAGAGATCGGCTTTCCCATTTTTCAAAATTAAAACCAAGTTGGTCCAATATCTTATGTAGTGTGGTACGTTTGAATGATGGAATATCTTTATCAGCATTACAAAGTAACGAAATTTTATCTAGTCGTTATTTAAATATAATAAATATACTTTTCGCCTTATTGCGCATTTATCTAATTTGTCGAATTTGTCAATCATAGACAACCGAGCACTTTTTTTCAAATGTGATTTTAATGTGCTAGTTTCCTTCTGTTCTCTAATTATTTTGTAAACTGTATCTTCGGACACACAACACGAACTCGCTGTTTTAAACACTATAACTTGCATACTCATATTATTATTATCACTTTATTTAAAGTACTTAAGAACATTGTAAACTACTCGTCTCTCTCCGCTACTAATTATCGTATCGCTTTTATTCTTACGAACAGGCGAAGTAGCGATATTTATTTTTAAACTTAAAGCACAACAATTTTATTTCGTGAGAAGCGCTCCTTTGATCAAGGACGCTTTCTAATTTACGGTAATCCCATTGATCAAGGGGTGGACAAGATAGTATTGTTAATACAAATGTGACAACAACAAAAAAACACTGATTATTTTTGTATTTTAGGTATTATCTACCCCTGCTTTTAAATGGGTAGATTAAAAAATAATACATAGGAATTAAATTTTTATTACTTTAAAATATCTATTTTAATATATTTAAATAATATTCATTATACACTGATTATTTATTAAATTTATTATAACCCATTCAAAATTCAATAAATGCCAATGTTATTATTTATTTCTGTTCACTAAAAGTTAACTTTCAAGTAAAATTAGTAGCAGTACAGGTTGCTACCAATTTTTACAGTCTGGACAAGTTGCGTTGGCACTATTTTAAATAAATATTAAAAATGAGCCAGGTTCGAGAGACAGGATGGGAATAATTCTTTGGGCGCGAGCAGATGTACGCGAACACAAGAATAATAGGCACTGCCTTGTACTGTCTATATTCTTAGTGCATTTATGATTTACAGAACATACATAATTACATTTGTAAAGCAAGACTTGTAACAATGATGCGATCGCTTCAAGTTTAACGAAATGTGGAACCACCACATACAGCAGTAGGTAATTGTTCCGAGTTAAAAGCTTCTTGAATCTAAATAAAAGTTTCTTAATTTAAAATACAAAATCATATTGTTCAATAACTCGAATATCAAGCCGCTAACGTTCTTTCTTGCGTTCAAGAAAGATCTTGCATCGTCAACGTCCTAATTACTCTACCAATTTACATTACGATTTATATTTACGATCGGAGCTGCACGTATCTCATTTTGTTATCCGTTTATCTACGTTGCTACTTAATATGTGTAGATATAATATCTGATAATAAAGCCTACACCCCGCAGTTTTATGCCTAACATTAACATCCATTATTTCGGTCCGAATACTAATATAGAGCAACGTATATATTTACATACGTAATTACACAACCTGTTACATTGTCAACAATACAATTTTAAGAATTCAACTTTAGCATTAAAAAGTCATTAGTTGCTGACCATTCACCTCGGTAGATCTTTTTTATGTAATGAATGTATGTAGAATTTTAAAATTTTGTTTTTAAGGCAACCGTTTTATTGGTAACTATATTATGTCTTTTTAGATTTTCTACAATTCCGTATTACTTTTGCAATATAACATATACGTATCTTAGTCTGAAATAATCATCTGTGAGTATATTAAGTGGTTCTTGAAGTACACGGTCAATTTCACGAGCTAAGAACCCTTTTACATACTAAGTATGAGATGTGCATAAATAAAACAAGTTTTCAAATGCGTGAACTCAAACTTGGCCTAGTATCAGGTTCGACATAACGTTGGACCTAGACTTATTTTACTTATTGCCGTACCACCTAATCACGGTTAAGTTTGTCTACATTTAACAAGCATTAATGTTTGAGTCCTGATTTCTCTTCTAGCAAAACTATTGAATTGGAAGTTTATTGCGAAACTACTTCATAACTCATATAACTAATCGTTTGGATAATTTACAGGTACATACAAAAACTCTATTTTTGGATAAATTAACGAATACAATAAAATCAACTTATGAAAAACTATTTAAAACTAAATTATTAAAAACTAAGGTATTAAAGACTAACTTAAATTATAAAATGTCATAATAATTTCTGGGAACTATTATTAGAATACAAGTCCGAACACCATATTTAATGAAAGAGAAAGTCATAAGCAAAACGTTCGAGTCCTTATCAATGTAAGTTATTAACTTATTATCTTCAGAGTTATCATGCAGTCATGATCGTATTATATTACTTTAAGTCATGAAAAACAGAGGAGCATTCATGTTTTCATTATCATGACTCTCGGAAATTTGATTTTCAATTCGCTCTTGTAACGTTCGTGCTATTCGTTTAAACATTACGTAAGAAAATCTATAGGTATTTAGATCAAATTAAATGCTTAGATCCAAGTGCAGCATTGAATTTTTTCATTGGTATTGAATGAACCGGTTTTGTAGCAGAGAACAAGATATGACTTCAATTTGACTTTGTTTGTAAACGCGCATTTTTGCAATTGGCTCAATTATAAATAATTATACTTAATTAATACTTCAAACTTTAAACCCACGAAGACCAAACCAATGACGGACGACATATTAGGGTTAAATTGATAGCTATTTATAGGTGCGCCTTATTCGAAAAGCCTTAATTTCTGTGAGGCAGTTAGGACTTGAGTAGGTAGGTACAGGTAGTAAGTGTCAATATCCTCGATTACAACCGGTCACAAGGCTCAATGTCAAGTGAAAGAATGAACGTGTCTGACGAATTCTAATTACGTCTCTACATGCGTACATTACCGTGTACTTTCTAAAAAGTACAATACACTTAGAAATTCATCACGTAAACAAACAAGGTGCACCTTTTCGTACATCATCAAAGTTAACGAATCATTGATGAAATATATTAACGCTTTCACATGCTGTAAAATGTATTGGATCGTTATGTATAACTGAATCATAATCCACCATGTAAATAACTTTCACTATAAGTATCATTTCGCTGTTACGTGAACATTGTTAACAAATTGATGAAATGAAGTCAGTTTAATGAACATTAAAAACGTTACGTTAAATCGCTTGCATAAGATTACGAACCTGCGTGTGTTATTTTAAGAAATATATTTCAGAATTGTTAACAAACGAAAAGGCACTTTAGGCACACATAAGATAAAAATATATTTGAGGAGATAAAAATTCAACTAACCGTTGGTCAAAATGGCACAGATAACAAATATTCGCATAAATAAGCCGGCCATCGCGGTTCGCGCACCGTTCACTTGTAGCGGCAACATTGCGTACCTTTCACCGTCGCACGCGCACTGCGCCAACTTTGAGTAGGTCCGGGCTACCAAGTGCTGAAGCCGTCGTCGCCTGCCGACCTCCGCAGACGGCTTTCTCCTTCTAAACCCCTGACTCTAAGTCATTATCGCTAACGTTTTTATTATTTATTATTTTATTAATTAATATTGCTCCATCACTAACACTAATATTTACGTGAGGGAACTAGGCATTCACCTTTACGGACCTTTTGGCATATTTAGTCTCTTAATCAAAATTTGTCCTTTACCAATGGATTATCATGATTCAAGTCCTGAAATCGCATATTAGTTTAAAATTGTTGGTCCATATCTATAGGTACATATAATAAAATCGTAACAGAGCCGTGTCTGTACATGAAATATTTTTTGAAAAAAGTAATTGCTGTGTAAAGTAGATACGAGTGATACAGAGCCCAACAGAAGAATTTTTAGAATCGTCTGTCTGGACTCGCACCACGCAACAACCACTGAACGGATATTAAGGAAACTTGGCACAATTATAGCTTATGTACCAATTTTATGGTACATTTTATCTAGATAAATTATGAAATTCCCACGGGAATCACAAGCTCACGTGAACGTGGCACCGCTAGTTATCTATGTATACAAACGCGACCATTGTGCTTTCTCTCATTAGGAGTCAAGACGACAATTAATACTCTTCTAAAAAGGTGCTCCGGGAACATTACTACCTCTCCATTTCTCATCGCTAGTGGCTCAGTCAGCTCCTTTCGCTTTATCTTTTCTTTTTATTTTACTTTTGTTTTTGAAATTGTTTCTCTTAATATAACTTATGTAGATATTTTATTTATATAATGTATTTATTGATTATGTATACCTTGTATGTATTATATTAATTCTTATGTATGTGTGTAAGTTTGTAGGTATATATGTATATGTAATAATACGTAATAAACGTACCGTGGGACGCCCTCCGCCCAGGTAGACTGACGACTTGAAGAAAGTCGCCGGTAGTGGCTCGATGAGAAATTGAAAGGCTAATTGAACTTCTCTGATCAACCCAAAGGTTGGATGGTAGAGAATGCCTTAAATCATTAAGCTCGTCTTTCGTACGATATTGTGCAATGAAATGTAAAAGTAATTAATAAAACTGTTATTTTTATAGCAGAAAGGCATCCCATGAAACGTTTCCCGGCACATAGATTCCATTCGAGGACTCATCTATTTACTTCAGCGGCAGATACGCCGCAGGACCGTGCATATTACACTTTCAATTCCTTCTTGAGATGATGGGATTGCATGAAATGGGATAAGATGCCTTTATCCCATTGTACTATTTACACAATGGAACGAAAGAGTATGTAGAAAACAGTTATACCGCTGAATATATAATACTTCTTACTTAACTATACCTATTTAATGTCTAAATTATAATATCTACCTATGTAGGTACTTCTGGTGAAGTTTATGAATAAAAATCAATCACACCAATAGATTGACCTTTTAGAATCTGTCTCTCAGTCTAGACAAATCTCGTCACTTTTATTGTATTGCGAAATATTAAAACATTTATAATATTTATTATCTGTACAAAGCCATTTGAATACAATAGCATTATTATGTAATTCATTGTGTCTTACATTGGACTTACCTAATGTAGATTTTGATAAATAGGTAGTACACGTGGAAGTAGTTTATCTAGTGGTAAGTGAATAAGTACTGTCGCACATGGACATCCTTAATACGTGCCAACATCAGTCAAGAATGACGAACGTTGACACATTCCTGTTTGTGCCACTTACGTTTAGAGACTTGGAATTGGATTTGAAAAAAAGATTGAGAAGGAAGGGAAATAGGAGGTACAATGGAAGGAGTTTTCCTCACACTATTACACCCCACGTTTTTCTTATATACTCCCCGCCCTGGGTTTGCAAGGAAAAAAGGGAGTATAATGCGACAAGAGGACCTACTGACTACCACTTTGCTATTACCTAATCTTGGAGTCTTGCTGAATAAGAAAAATTGTTTTGACTAATCAAGTGCGACTTGACCCTATAGGGCCACTATACAAAAGAGAAAACTGAAGGTCAAGGGGCTTGATAAGGAGTAAAATATACTTTTCATCCCCCTATCTCGGAAAGAGTATTTTTGCTCTTCGATATCTGAGTGCAAAAGCCGTTTTTATCCGCTAGAGGATAAAGTAAATTGAATTTAGAACATCGTGTGCACTAAGTTTGTGAATTCAAAACATCATTAAACCTATTTACTTCTACCTCCATGGTGCCGAATTTATCATACAACCTTTTTTAATTTGTTAAAAACTCAGACTCGGAACCTTCTTGGTGTAGTTTTTTTTAATTTTCTTTGCGCGCGCCATTTTCTTTCCGAGATAGGGGGATGAAAAGTTACGTGTTGCACTCGAGTGCAAAGATTTTTCACCTCGTGCTCTTTTGATTCCCTCGCTAAGGCTCAGGATTCTAATTTTTGAATCACTCGCTGCGCTCGTGATTCAATTTTAGAATCCTTCGCTTGCTCGGTCATCAAAATTGAGCACGCGGTTAAAAAGCAACTTTGCACTCTTGTATAACAAATAACTATTATGTATCTACTTTATGGATGGAGTACTTTATGGAGTCAATATAATAACGCAAAAGCAGAAACACGTTAACTAATTTAATCTATACATATAATAAAATCGTAACACAGCAGTGTGTGCACGTGTGAATGTAATCAAAAGTCCACGCGAACGAAGTCGTGGGCATTTAAAGTAATTATATAGAACTGTTCTAGCCAAAACTAAAATTATTTTAGGAAATAAATCAAAAGTTACAAACGCAATGTTTTATTGTTCTATCGAAAACTTTCGTAGCGCTCATTAGACAGTATATGGTAATGAGTAATGAGCACGGCAAGATCCACGCATGACGCACAGTGTGGCAAGGAACATCGAAAAGTGGCATTAAATAAATGGACCCCTCCATTCATGACTTTCCATAAGGCAGTATATGTTTAATGTCGTTAATAATGTATAAGTAAATAAAAATTTTATTCATTTTATAGTATTATCTTTAAAAAATTGCTAATTAATTGGACTCATCTGTCATCAGCAAATGTTTATAAATAATTATAGCCGCTCTTTCACTACCTGTGTATGGGAAATTCGATTTAGGCACATTTGAATAATTTAGGAAGTCGTGTACTTCTTTAGGAAATGTTTTCAGTTATTGTTAGGAAGCAGCGCCGGCTCTAGCCCATGTAGCGCCTGGGTGCAATCAATATCCCTGGCGCCCTCTAGTAAGCGCGCGATCAAAATGGAATACTTACAGTTATATTTTCACCAGTGATCGGAAATTCGGGTGCAATTATAAAGGATGTTGGGAAACAATAGCCCGTTTACTTCGGAAGGGAGGGCTTATAAGAATAAAAAAGCACAACTTTGTCCTTTATTCAAAAATATTTAATTTAAAACTAAATATAAATCACAGAACAAAGTAGGTATGGATAAAATTTCGCAGACACACACACAACAGAGTTGACATTGGTAATTTTAGTGAGCGTAAAATATATACATTGAAACCTTTCTTAGCTTAGCTTAAGGGCAACCACAGGTAGCTTACTTAACTAGATTCAATGGGGTCTTCTCCTAAAAAGACGTAAAATATCCATAATTACTTTTTACATAGCTTTGCGATCTCTACAGGCTACAGGACGTTATTGAAAACTAAAACTATAAACTATAACTTTGAGAGCGCCGCGAGCGACGCAGGCTCTTTGAAGGCGTCGCGAGCGGCGCTCGGCGCCCCCTAAGACCCTGAGCCCGTGCGCGTCGCACACCCTGCACCATTGGTAAAGCCGGCACTGTTAGGTTGGATCGGAATATATTAGCATATATTTAAAAATATGAGTACTCATTATATTTATTTATCTATTTAAACCGGTCTCAACGCGTATGTTTTCCTTATTTATTTTATTTTACCAACTATGGTCACGAGCTCACTGAAGATACGAGTGCATCGAGAATTGAGAGCAGTTTCATCAACTAGCTAGCCACATTTGGTCTTCATAGTTCGGAAAGCTGCGGCACACAACGCTCACAATATCTGAAGTAGCGTCAGAGAAAAAATCACGAGGCTTAATTTTATTAAATTTATTAATCACTGGATTCCGTGTCGAGGACAATTTGTATCGTTCTTCTTGGATGAAATTTTTATGTTTCTTGATTTCAATTGCTTCACGCACGAACCTGAAGAAATAGTGGTGATCAATGGAAACGATTTTTGGACTGTGGAGTTCTATCCAGTGATTGATTCCGGGGTTGAGTACACGGTCTGCTATCGCCAATTTATTCATGAGGCAATTCCTCACAGTGCGATGTTTTTTGACCCTTTCTGCTACGGTGCGCTTTCATTGGCCTATGTACTACCACAACTGCAGTTTATCAGACACGTGTCCTTTGGTGTGCATAGATTTTCCGCTACTTTGGAAGACGGTATAAATACAGTCTTAATGGAGTATTTTCTTTTTTTTTTTATAGAAATGAACCCCATGTCGTAGCACTGCTCCAATTTTGTGCGGCATTCCTAATTTCCTAATTTTCTCCTGCATAAATTACCGTTGTCTGCTGACCTCAGGATGCCTTTCAGAGTCCTTTTGTATCTATTTCGTTTAAGTATCTCCTGAACATGTAAACAGCTCATCCTTTAAATGTTCAGGGTCAAAGAGCTCTTTACTCTATTATTCCAAAACCCACTACTGATTGTAATTGGCGAGGATAGTGATGTAAGGAGGCATATAGGTATCTATCAATGTGTGTTGATTAAATTTATATGAAACATTTATTTATATGAAATAGTCCAACATTTATGAAAAAATCCATATTTTGGTGGTAATTTTCAAAACCAAATAAAATAAAAAGTAGCAAAAACGAGCACAGAATTTGAACTTAGTATGATTTTATAATAGTTCACTACTTAAACTTATATTTTAATTAAATAAACTTAACTGAGTGCGTAGTAAGTAAACTTTTTGCATCGAGATACCAGAATAAAAGGTATATTTTCATAATTTTACCATGCTGACGTTTGTATCATAACAAAAAAATTTTCGAATTATAATATGGATAAAATAGAGACCTGAAGGTAAAGGATCAATCACTAAATGATATGATTCATAAAACATTCAGATTCATAATTATTATACAATTTATAGCTGAATTCAGTATTTTATATTAATTGCCACCCAACTATACTCAGCCGCACTCACTGTGCGAACTGCGAAGACGTCATCGACAACGCGCCACATGGATAAAAAGGGCCAACATAGATAGCAAAGATATATCTACTAAACATGAACAATAAGTAAGGAAAAAAACTATTGTAAAAACTGGTAGATCAATTCTACTCTCGATATTAAACAACCAATTTTCAGCTTTTGTCTTAGTTCAGTGACTCGTCTGTAGGTAATATGACTTCTTGAAATTGTTACGCAATTTTAATTGTAATTTTCTTCTCATATTTTTATATTTTCCACATATTTTGTGTTATAAAATATCCTCAAACCAGAGTTTTTAATCTTGACCTTGATTATTGGTCTAAATTTCTGTAATTGATAAAAAAAGCTAGATACTGGCAAATGAAATTTGAGACTGGAAAAGCGCGGCAAAATAAAAATATATAATAATAATAAATAAAGCCTATAATAAAAATAGGCCATCTCTAAAAATGTATGTACCTACTTGTAAAAATAATTATGTACTTTATTTCAGTAGCAAAATTAGCGTAATATTTGCTAGGTTATTTTTATATGCTTAAATTTTCCAGTCGCCTTTTTGGCGGGAACTCTAGACGAAGTGTAATTTGTGATTGGTTAAAAAATTGTTATCGTGCGTTTTGTGGTTTATTAGTGATAGTTCATTAAACTTCAATGTTTTTTGTGCGTAATGTTTGCGATAAGGAAATAAAATCATAGGACTGCGTTTTTCGTGTGCCTCAAAGGAGTTCTCTTTTATCCTCAGTGACCCTACTTTACTGAGGGACTCCTGCCTGACTTTCTTCGACGGGACTGAATATTGTCAGGATTCGTTGTATAATAGGAAGAAAAACTTGATACTAGCAGAATGTGCTAATTACACCATTGCTATATATGAAAAGAAAAAAATAATCCAGTCTCAACTTTCATTTGCCTGACTTATGGCTCCTCCAGACTCTCGCGAAGTAGCACGAGGTTGTCCGAGGCACGAGAGTGTGGAGGCGTTGCTCGACCCGCCTCGTGCTTCCTCGGCTCGCCTCGGCTAATTTCGCATCGGAGGCGGTCTTTGGTACCCGAGTCAAAGGAACACGAGGCACGAGTACGAGGGAAGGGAGGTAAAGAAATAGAATATATTATAGAAAATATTGGTACTGATTTTTATTACTTTTTATGAGTCGTATACAAAAATGTACCATACCTACCTTGTTCTATTCCTATGTATGGACAACATCCACCATCTCTTTTTTTTCCACGGTTTTTTAATTTTCTTGTTCAAAAAAATATCAACATAATTATAATAGCAATATGCAAAAATAGCACCAGCTGCTGCTGCTGCCACTTCGGTGTCACTCATGGTACTGAGGTGCTCGCAAAGTAACGCGAGAATGTGGATGCCAGTTCTCGCCTCGTGCAACTTCGGCGAGGAACCTCGCCGAAGTTGCTCCGCGAGAGTCTGGAGGGGCCTTTAAACTGTGCTGTATGTCCTACATTGCCATTGCCTTAAAAAGTAACCAATGTACGTGTCAAACGTCATCTTGACGCGTTCAAATCGCGTTAAATAAAGTATTTAATTACGATTATAGTTTTAAATGCCCATACATATTATAATAATTTAAGTGTATTATATAAGAATACAAAGTGTTGGTTGATGGCCATTTATTTATTTGGAAACAATGACGACCTTACGTGAACGCCAGCTCAGTAAGTAGTACCCAAAATCCAACAAACATTGAATGGATGATAACTAGCTATTAAATCATTTTTCTCTTTTTACAGATGCTTTGAAACAGATGTTAAACTTAAACCAACCTCTAACGAAAAGTGTGGCAACGGAGCCAACATGGAAAGTGTTAATATACGACAGAGTTGGTCAAGATATTATTTCTCCACTCATATCTGTTAAAGAACTAAGAGAGCTAGGCGTGACTCTCCATGTGTAAGTTAACACATGTTTATAGAATTAATGCAATTACAGTGACTACTTTAATTACTTGAACATTAACATTGATATTACAAATGTAAGCACAATTTTTAATACATTGTTTTGTTTAAAAACATTGACATATTTCCAAAACAAGAAAGATAAACCTTTCTAAATAATATCCCAATGTGCATTAAGAATTAAATATTTTTTCTTCATTTTTACATTAAAATGGATTAAACAATAACACTATTTTTTTAATTAGAACATACAACTCCTAATGTTTATCTTACACTATCATGATATATTTTTTCTATTTAAATATACTTACCACTATATTTCCAGTTATAATTTTTTTCCAGTCAACTACATTCCGATAGAGACCCAATACCTGAAGTGCCAGCAGTCTACTTCTGTGCACCTTTAGAAGAGAATCTTGGTCGAATCTGCCAAGACCTGGACAATGGAGTCTATGACCAATATCACTTAAACTTCATATCTCCTATAACAAGACAGAAACTTGAGGATTTAGCTGCATCGGCCATACAATCAAATTCAGTTGTCAACATACACAAAGTGTATGACCAATATCTGAATTTCATCTGCTTGGAAGATGATCTGTTTATTATGAAACATCAGCAGTCAGATCCATTGTCTTATTATGGTAAATATTGCTACTCAATTTATAAAGAGGAAAAAAGCAATTTGTTACAATATTTTCACTCAGAAACTTGTATATACATATTTGCAATATTCTTATACCATACATATCATCAGCCTCTGTCTCTCCATTGCTGGATATAAGCCTCTCCTAAGGAACATCACCACACACAGTCTTCTGCTCTTTTCATCCAACCACTACCGGTGACTTTCTTCAAGTTGTCAGTCCAACTGGCTGGAGGGTGTCCCACACTATGTTTCCCAGTATGTGGTCTCGATTCGAGAACTCGTCTCCCCCATCACTTATCGGTCCTGTGACATTTATGGCCCGCCCACTCCCACTTCAGCTTACTAATCCTTTGAACTATGTTGGCAACCTTAGTTCTTAGTTATTCTTACATAACAATAATTGTTCTAAGTTTTCTTTACTATAAAGAACATGTTTCTGATATTCAATAGTACAGAATAATATGTTTTTATTTTGTAAATTATTTAATTCATAAATTAGCAATTATATGTTATTAATAATATGGTTATCAATGCTTAAAATAAAATTACTAATAGAAAAGTTATCTAAAATTTGGCAAATTAAATGCACCTATTTCGAATTTAGCATGGTACATAAATTAACTCTGTGCATGGGAGGAGTAAGTTGGTAACTCGAGATATATAAAATTTTAAATAAGAAGTTCTAGAATGTGATAATCACTTTAGATTTGTAATAAAAAAATTAAATCTCTCAATGCTCAATAGCTTCAAAGAAATTCAGCATTAAATTGATATCTCAATATTCAAAGTAAAAATGCAAACATTAACTTAAACCATGCCCTTGAAAAACAGTTCATTTTGAATTATCAACTTTCTCCCGCTATGCAAGGAATTACTATTACATATCGTACATATATTTACTCTTATAAAGTACAAATTTCTGAATATAAAGATTATTTCACATGTACACTTTAAGTTAGTTATTAGTAGTACAAAATAGTTTAGTTGTGACTCACTTTGTTTGCTTTCTAAAAAGACAAGTATAAAACTGAAAATTAAAAAAGTTTATTATTGTTTGAGTAATGATAATGATTTATTTACTTACTTTCAGCAATAAACAAAGGTGATACTAAGGATACAGAAATGGAATCAATCATGGACAGCATAGTAGAAAGTTTGTTTTCTGTTTTTGTAACATTAGGTATGTATGTTTCAACCAAATACTGTTATCTAAGACCTAAAATAATTTACTTAATTATTCTCCTCCAGACAGATTAAAGGAATCTTAAATAAATTCTAATTAAGGTCTTTGGTATTATTTTTGGGGGAATATTGATATTGTAAAATTGACTACATATAGATAAAAAAATGAGCACTGAACACTCGAGCGCTGAGTGACTCCTAATGATCCTTTAGAACTCAAGTCTTATGGTTCAAGTTTTTTATGTTTGATAGTCTTAAAACCTTGAGATTAAAAGCTGGAGTCTATAATGGTTAATAATAAAGTTCTTAAAGTTCATTAGCTCCTACATAATGCTCAGCTTCGTTCATTTTTAAAACACTAATTATAGACCTACACACGTAACTTACTTTGCTTACTTTGCCGGTAGTCAATTTAGGAACTAAATTTCACATTAAAATTTAGGAAATAATTTAATTAAACAATTAAATTTAGGAATCCATAAAGTATTGAACGTAACATCTTGCTTAAAATATCAATGATCTTTACCCATAAATTGAGTAAAATGTTTAAAATAGTAATACTGTCGTCGATAGCAATGACATCCTTAATAGGCAAAGTTATGTGTGTAGGTCTGTATATATGATTGTTGATTACTGGTAACATGTGTGTCTATTCATTCTTTATGCAACATGTGTGTCTATTTTGTAGTAGGTATGATTTAACTGATCAGTATTTTATTTGAGTTTCGATCAGCAAAAATTCATTGATCATGCACCCAAATCTCAATGTCCGTAGTGCCCCCTGAAATGACAACTCGTGAGCTAATTGGTTGTTAACTGCCTAAGGTCCACTCAAGTCAACAGAATTTGACTGATATTTTCAATAAATCGACCTATCAATTTTTATGAGATAATCACCAATGAAATAAAATGCGTCTGATCAACCAATCAATTGTTCTGTACGATAATTAAATTGTAGGCAGATTAGATTTACAAATAATCAACACAGTTTATTTAGGTATTCGAAATTTAATCAAATCGTGATTATTTAATAGCAATAAGGCGGCAGCCGAGCCTGATGGTAAGTGAATACTATCACCTATAGACATAAATTAAAAAAATGAATTCACAGGTCAAATAATTTGTTTGCTTTTATAGTCATTGTTGAAGTGTTTTACTTATAAATTCTAGGTAATGTTCCTATAATTAGAAGCAGTAAAGGCAATGCAGCTGAGATGGTTGCAAAAAAACTAGACAAAAAGTTACGTGAAAACCTTTGGGATGCCAGAAATAATCTTTTCCATGGCAACACTGGTCAAGTTGGGTCATTCAGTTTCACTCGGCCAATGCTCATTTTGTTGGACAGGAATATTGATATGGCAACACCATTACATCACACGTGGACGTACCAAGCATTGGCTCATGATATACTGGATTTGGCACTAAATAGGTATGAAATAGATAAGTTATTATATAGATATATGGAATTATGTCTGCTTGTAGTCTTATCGAAGACATTAACTTATCTTCCACTGCCCTTCTATCATTTATGTATAATTGAATGCTAAATGTAATTCATTTGGATTCCCAACAATTTGAAATCTCGTTAAATTATGTCAGCCAATTGCCACTTAACAGTATATCATTGAGTGACTACTGTGCAGAATGATCAAGGAAATCAGACTTAACATTGTTTATTATTTTGTTTAGTGCCTAAACTTCACTTCAAATTGAATTTTTCATAACACTTTCAATTTTTGAGTCCCGTTTTATAGATGAGTTAGGACATCAGCTATAGAATCAGGTTTCGAAGGGATAGTTATCATCGATAATTTATTATCTGTGATAATTATCAAAATAAATATAGGTTGATAATTATCTTCATAAATATAATCGAAAATGTTTCATTCACCACTCTTCAATTTCTTATTCAAAGTCGACGCATTAAACCATTAAGGGTCATCCATAAATTACGTCACACATTAAGGGGGAGGAAGGGGGTCCACAAAGTGTGAAATGACGTGACAGAGCGAGGTGGGAGACACTTTCGTCACTATGTCACAAGAGACAACCTGTAACACAGTGGGGGAGTGGGTCTAAAAACCGCGAAATTCTCGTGACGTAATTTATGGATAGCCACATCTATCGGGACGCGCGCCACTTACATCCTCGACAAATTTAAGTCTGATTTTGAATTTGGAATCGTCAGATACAGACAATCCACATCCAGTTGATGCAGTTGAGGAAGATGAAGATGATATACCACTCATTAATATAA
This sequence comes from Sesia apiformis, assembly GCA_914767545.1. Taxonomy (NCBI): domain Eukaryota; kingdom Metazoa; phylum Arthropoda; class Insecta; order Lepidoptera; family Sesiidae; genus Sesia; species Sesia apiformis. Next base: position 12,093,308 of record OU611955.1, read on the forward strand.
TTAGTACGTAGTTTGTTGATATTTCCTAATTTTATTTTTAGGTTTTGTAATGAATTCTTAAATTATGCCCAAAAAAATAAATACCTAAAAGACTATTTGACTATTCTAGCGTAAAAGTTGATAGAAATTATCAGCCAAATAAAGATCGGTTGGTATATAGTTTGTCCGATAATTATCACGAGGCATATTTATCTTGATGATTTCGAATCCTGTATAGAATCAGGTTTCTTTAGATATCTGCACCCCATTTTTCCGCATAATATACCTGGCAACACTACCTATTTACACAAATAAAACTGTCACTGGGGCCTCTATTATGTAAATTAACGTAAAAGAATTGAAAACTGTACCCTGTGTGTAAATTTCTATCGTTTACTAATATTACTACTGTATTCGCGTCTACTGTCATTTCTGTATGACGGCTTCAAGTTTCTCAATACATCGGGGCGCTGCTTAATTCTGTACGGAAAAATACAGTTGACGCAGACACGATAGTTACTATAGACACTACACGGCCTTATTCTAAGGTTTAAATCAGAAAGGCCTTTTATTAATTTACGTTAATGTAAAACTAAAATTAATCATGTTATTTCTTGCAACACATACAATAAAGATTTCCAATAAATTGTAAACACTATTTGACCTCTGACACAAAGCGGCGCGTGGTTTCTTAGAAATATGTAATAAATTAATAGTAGTGACGGCATCGCCTAGTATAACCTTATTATTTTACTTTCATTGCAGACAGTAATAATTGTTTTGAATTATTAAAAAATGGTTGAATATATACTATAGATATATTGGGATGTATCAAATTATATGTTTATAAATACATTAATCCTATAAGAATTAAAGAAAAGGTAACAAATAACAAAATTATACATGTAAATAATCATTTTTATTTCTCTAAAACTAAAATCACAGATTGTACCAGCCTGCTCAGAAAAGTTTGCGACAAAGAGTTTTTATCTGGTTTTGATGTCAATTAAAACTGTGACTATCTATAACATAAAAACAAAACATTCAAATTTCTCTCGGTGTTTTTTTACCAGTTGAATCAAAATATCGTGTCTCATTAAAAAAATGGACATTTGATGGGAACATTTCTGCACTATGATTATGTATGATTTTAAATTTTTAAAACCTTTAAAACTTTATATCTTTAAAACCTGAAGATTATTTTAATAGACTTTAAATGGCGTGTATAGACAAGTGCTCTTTTAAGGCAAATGTGTATCATTGGTACAATTAATTTAAGGGTGGTCGACTAAATTCGCCTGACGAAGAAAAAGCGGGTCGCCCTTTAACGGCTGTAACAGCTTACGGTATAAAACGTGGCGGCAGTGAAAAATTTAATTTGTGAAAACAGGCGAATTACTTACGAGGAGATTAAGGAAAGATTGGATCGGCTAGATCATTTTTCCTGTCTAGAATTCGATCACTGTTAAGTACTATTGTTGTTGTTATTGTCGTTATCCACTATAAGTAGACCCTTACAATAATGCAAGTTTATTTTATGACACGTTATATGTATACAAAAAATAGTTTGAAAATTTAACCAGTTTTAAAGTCTTGGATACCATCTTTGTTTTTCAGAGCAGTGGTACCAGAGACCACAGGCGCGGCAGTTCCTGGACAGAAGGCAAAAACGCGGGTCTGCGACTTGGACTCGAAAGACCCATTGTGGACAGAACATAAAGGCAGTCCATTTCCCACTGTTGCTGAGGCTATACAGGAAGATTTAGACAAATACAGGTAGGTATGAGGCTCTCCGTCCATCAATCCGCACTGAACCTTCAACAATGGCTTTGTGACAATGCCTTTCACCTCCAACGAGTTCAATGTTGAACGTAATTCATCTCGATTGACACACACAACATCTTAACAAATCTTAAGAAAAAAACAAATAATAAATCATATTATTTTATTTAAAATGTCTGTACAATTATTATGACCCGAAACCTCGTCGGTGAGGCCTGTGCCCTGTAGTGAGACATTAAAGGCTGATCTTGATTGATTGATAAGGCTTTTCTAGAAATCTGTGGATTAGATTCTACAAGACATCAGCTGCACCCCTGATATTGCAGGTATCGATATGCTATAGTACATGTGATGCACAGTCAACACGTCTCGAAAAAGATCAAATACCCTATCATGGACCGAAATCCAAATTTCCAGGAGTTCAGAAGCGGAAGTGAAGAGACTAAAGAGCTCTATGGGTTTAGACGCGGACAGTGATTTAGCATTGAGCTTGGTTAGTGACAACACGCAGCGACTGACGAGCGCCGTTAACTCTTTGCCGCAACTTATGGAGAAGAAACGACTTATTGATATGCACACTACTATCGCCACTGGTAAGAATGGAATACCTCGTCTCCATGTTTATAAAAATGCAATTGGTCAACGAAACATTGATTGCAAACGTTTCTGCATTCGTAAACAAGTTATTGTGATGACTATAGTTACTGCAATAATTGGTTTACGAACGCAAAAAGTGTGTAATTGTGCAAATAGTCACTTTACAAATGCTTTAGTTACCCATCATATCATATACGGATTGTGAAAAAATATTGGTTTGGTGCCTCAGTCACGTTGAAAGCCACAGACAATATTTTTGCTACCACAGGGTAATCGAGATTCCCATCCACTCATTTGTTTGTCTCATCCAATGGTACAATTAACTATAGCGATATTTTTCCATAATCACTTTATTCTGAAACACAACATAGTATCATTTTAATGAAATGTCGATTGATCATTTTCGTTTCACATTGATCATTTATTTCTGACTAAATTAAGAAATCAGTTATAATGTCAATTTTCCATAATCAGTTGCTTTTGATGTACTTTATTGTGTATATTGTTTTGAGACAAGTGTTTGATCAGTTTCTACTGATGTTGACTGTACATACAAACAGGTCAAACAGATGAATGACTTCCTTTATTGAATTAAAAACTAAGTGTAAGTCAAAGATTTCTTATAGGTAAACAATTTAACACTTTTACAGCAATTCTCAACGCAATAAAATCTCGACGATTGGACTCGTTTTTTGAATTAGAAGAAAAAATTATGAGCAAAAGCAGTAGTGTTGAAACGAAGACTGTTATGGACCTTATAGTTGATCCCAGTGCTGGGACTCCCGAGGACAAAATGCGGCTGTTTATTATATACTACTTGTGTGCTTCGCAAATACCTGAGGAGGAGTACAAGAAATTTGAATCTGCGCTCTTGACTGCTGAGTGCGATGTCAAACCCATGGCATACATGAAGAGATGGAAGTAAGTTTGAAAAATATTTCAGATTTTCAGTTCTTTTTCAGACATTTTGGAACTTGTGACTAAATCAAATTTAATGCAGATTTCAGTAAGCGATATGAATTTTCAGATGCCCCTACACCAGATGTATCCCAAATTTAGTCAATGATGTCGAATTCCTAAATGTTCATAAAAAAATCAGCAATATTTTCAAACATTAATTACTAAATTAATTATCATAAGCGGTGATAGCCTAGAGATAATTATCTGTTATCAATTTTCAGTTATAAGATTGTAGTGTCTCTTATTCTGGCAGGGACATAATGATGGATTTGAATTCAGGTCAGACAGGTAAAAAGTCGATAAATTAAGTGAAATCGGTCGCAAAAAAACAAAATGAGTTGGTTCGCGGTTTGAAAGGTATAAGGGTGTCTTAGCGTACCTACATTATGTACATAATTAAGATGTAATCGCTACGAGAATTAGTCGCGAATTAACCGAAATTAGTCGCAAAAAGCTAGAATTAGTCACTAAATAACTCAAAACATATTGAACAATTAAAACATTTCAAGATTCAATTCAATACCTAAGTAAAGTAGTTCTCGAGATTCAGCAATGGGCCTGCCAGAATAAGCTTATATTATAAGGTAGGGGTACCAAGACATTCTTATAACTTTTAAACGGGTGTGAGCTTGGACCCCGGCCCGTACCACTGTTTCGATTAAGTCTAGAATACCTATGTGTAGTAAATCAGTGTAAACTCCTATGAATGTCCATAAAAAAGATAATTTAATTTTCATCATTTATCCATAATTATTTCAACATTTTTGCAGGGGTTTCACAAAAATGTCAAGTCAGTATGAAGGCGGCGGCACAAAAACCGTTTCCATGTTCTCCAAACTAGTGTCTCAAGGCTCTTCTTTTGTAATGGAGGGTGTCAAGAATTTAGTTGTAAAGAAACATGTAAGTTTTTTATAATATACTAGCTGTGCCCGGCCACGCGTTGCTGTGGCTGCCCAACAGATGGCGCTTACCCTGTTTTTGGGTAAAACATGTTTTTACCCTGTGATAGGTATATAAAAACACGCGCGTATTCGAATGAAACGTTGTATCAAAATTTCAAAGCAATCGGTAAAGAACTTTCGGGAGATTTTGAACAAACGAACGTTTACATTGTTATTTATTATATATAGATAACTTCATTTTTTTTATATACTAGTGGGCGGACGAGTAAGCAGTCCCACGTGATGCATGTATACAAAGAAAATGGAATAATTGTAATGTAGAGAATATATTGGTTTGGCTTTTATTTCTCAAAAGAAGTGAACTAAGTGAATTTTGTTACACATTAGTCAGTGAATGCTCGTAGCTAAAGTTTAGACTGAATTTTGTTTGAAGTTTGAATTTTGGGGTGAAGGTATGCATTCAACAATGAGCATTAGGTATATATAGTACGTCCACTAGGAATTGGAAACATTCCACTCGAGATAGGTAAATAACTTGCCTCTTGTTTGTTGGATTGCCAATATTAAAATCACTTTACCACCGACCAGCTGAGTCTGCAATTCATCAACCAACCTTGATGCTTTTTACCTGCCTGTACTTCTTACTGTCAGTAACATTTCTACGCCATACGAGCAAGTTGGATTTTTATTCACAATTACTTTTTGAACTTAAATTTTAGTGTGAGTTGTGTTATTTTAACTTATAGATATCTTGTATAGTGCGAAAAGTTCAGACCGTGAGAAATCGAAACTAACAGTTCTTCAGCAGTCGACGGAAATGAAAAGTCAGGTTTATTTTACAAATATTTTAATGCGGATTCAAGAAACATAATTTTTAAAAACTTGTCTATAGAAATGGGAACTAAAGGTGTTTTGAGAAGAACATTTTATTGAGAAAATGGCTGAAGATTGCGGACATCAAATTCTGTGTTTACCACCGTACCGTAAAACGTCGCAACTTTACCACAAGTCTTTAACATTGCCTAAAATAGTAATATGCTGATAACTCGCAAAATATTTATGTTGCATCACTGAAACCAATGGTATATTTTGTAAAGATATTCTGACAACACAAAAAATGGTCGCCATAGTACTAATGTCACCTACCTTCACGTCAGTGCCGTTTTGAACGTCAAGAAGGAGACGGGAATTTAAACTGATGCTCAAAACTTTTTCGGTAAGTCGAAATAGAATATTGTTTAAGTTTTGGTAATATAGTTATCTTATCGATTTAGTCTTCTTTAATATAATGCAATTGCTAGATTCGTTTTGTCGTCAAGCGTTCTAAAATAAATTAGACTTAGGCAAAGATGGGATAAGTTTGATAAATAAGTAACCTCAACTTTATCTACGGTAGGGTTGTTGCAGTTATATTTTTGAAATTATATAATTTTATTTTTTTTATCATTTAATTTGCCTTATAATGTAATTTTGTTTAATTGGATATTTTTTTAACAACGAAACGAATACCTAATACATTAGGTAAAGTATTAGGTAAAGTTACTACGTATTACTTTAAAAATTACTTTAATTAAGCAGTTGATATATATTATTTTATTTTTAGGTCCACAATGGAAAAACATAGAAGAAAGCCAGGTGCCAGGCGCTACAAAGATTATGAAGATAGCTTACTAAATTTAGCAGTAGATTTGGTAAAAAACAAAAATTTAAATTCATATGAAGCAGAAAAACAGTTTGGGATACCAAGAAAAACAATTTTAAATAAAGTAAAGCTGAAACATATGCGTAAAGTTGGATGTCCTAATAAATTGTCTGAAGAGGAGGAGTCAAGAATTGTGGAAGCGTTGATTCTTTGCGCCAATTATGGCAGTCCTTTAACACGTTCAGAATTGAGAATAATCGTTTATGACTACCTTAAAAAAAATGAAAAATCCGCACTTTTTAATAATAAGATGCCAGGCGAAAAATGGATTAGGAATTTTTTAAATAGGCACAAAAATAAATTAACGACGAGATCGACTCAAAATATTAAGCTTGTACGGGCTACAAAAACTTATAGTGAATATAACGACTATTTTGATAACCTAAAAGTAAGTTTAACTAATGCAAAACCAGAGCACATTCTGAACTACGATGAAACTAATTTATCTGATGATCCCGGTAGCCTGAGATGCATTTTTAAAAGAGGTGTTAAGTATCCTAATAAAATTCTCAACCGTACTAAAACTGCAATATCTCTCATGTTCGCGGCCACTGCGTCCGGAAAATTATTTCCTCCATACGTAGTTTATAAGGCAGAAAATCTGTGGAGTAACTGGTGTGAAAAAGGGCCGCCCGGTACAAGATTTAATAAATCGAAATCCGGTTGGTTTGATAATCAAACCTTTGAAGATTGGTTCAATACTATTATAATACCCTGGGCACAATCCTCACCGGAACCCAAAGTAATGATAGGGGACAATTTGTCCTCGCATTTAAACATAAGCATTATTGAGAAATGTCGTGATAACAATATTCGCTTTATTTTTCTACCACCCAATTCAACTCACGATACCCAACCACTTGATGTCTCATTTTTTAGACCCTTAAAAAGAACGTGGCGCAATATTCTACTCGACTGGAAAGTACGACACCCGTCCAGTAATTCCTTAAACAAAAGTATTTTTCCAGAATTACTAAAATCATTAATTGATGCAATAAAAATTAATCAAATAGAAACAATCAAGAATGGATTCAAGGCCACTGGGATACACCCTTTAAACCCTGAAGAAGTTTTAAGAAAACTACCTGATTACAACGTGGAGAATAGGAAACCAGAGGTTACCTTTAATAATGCTCTTCTCAGTTATTTAAAAGAATCAAGATCTCCCAATAATAACATAAACAGGAAAAGAAATAAAAAAGTCCATATAAAACCAGGGGAATCTGTGTCAACCGAAGACTTTACAACAATACCGAATACAGAAAGATTAGAAGCTAGTTCTTCTTATCAAAATATAAACATTCCTCCAGGTGTGGTTGTGAATTGCGAAGCACCACAGAACTTATACATTTCTAATAACCGCACTTTATTTACAAAGGCATGTGAAAATGACCCTCCAACCTCTTGTGTTCCTGTTGAACCCAGAAAAATATTATCAAATATTTCACTCAGACAACTAGACAAAAGGCAAGGGTCAGATTCAGACAGTATAACTTCATCGTTTTCTTTGCATGATTCTTCAGAACATGGCCCATTTGTAGACTCACAGAGTGATACTGAAAGTTTTTATGAAGATAATTTAAATTTCATTGAAGAAGATTCCACTGATGACGTTACTGTAGGAAAATATGTACTAGTTAAATTCCTTGCAAGGAAAGTCAATATATACTACATTGGTTTGATTATAAGTCATAATGAAAGCAATGGTACATATTTAACGAAATATCTGAGAAAGAACACCAAGGGAACATTTTCTTGGCCATTAGTGGAAGACATATCCGAGATCACACGTCTAGACATTGAAAAGGTTTTACAAAACCCTAAAGTCGGGCGACGAGGCCAATTAATTTTCAATATAGAGTCTATAATTCCCCTGATAAATATTAAGTAAAATTAGTTAAATTAAATTTTTGCTTACAGCATTTGCCTGTTTATTTGATCATTAAACATTTAAATAAAACCTTTTTCGAACCATTTAGGACAAATTAAGTAGTATTTTTAAAGCCGAGAGCGAAATACTCCGTTTCACCCAAAAATATGGATTGGATGTTTTCTTCATAACTATGTCCATTTCTAAAGAAATGTTACTTATTATAAGTAATAATGTTAATGTTAATAATATTGTTAATGTTAAGTAATAATAATGTATAAGAAATTATTACACTGTGAAAAAAAAAGTCGTTCATTTCTAAATTTGTGACAACCCTATACAAGACTTTGTCAATGTATGAAAATGACCAAAATTTACATCCCAACATTGCCTGGCTTTAATTTAGGCTACTTATGTACATTTTTTCGATTTTTAAATAAACACTAACATGATATAAGAATATAGTTCAATATAGAGTGGAGAGTTTGTGGATTTGTGTCTTGTAATACTTTTTAACAACGTAGGCAAAGTTGCGATTTTTCAGCCCAACTTTGCCTGGTATTAAATGTCGTTACAGATCTACTCCTTTAGTAATATAATGTAATATCACCATGATATCCCAAAGACAAGATTTTGAACTTTATTTAGTACATAGAAAAGTTGAAAATAGCTTTTAAATTTCGAAGATATCTTTAAAAAAGCGTAAAACTTAGGTAATGTTGCGGCAGTTTACGGTACTGATTATATTTTATACTTAACCCAATTAAGTTGGTGTGGAGCGACCTAAAAAGAACAATTAACATAACTCAAGCCCAACACAAGGTTCAGTTCTGATTAAACGAAAAGTATGAAAAATGAAAAATCAATTATTCCGTAATTGTTTTACACTGTTGATGTTGAAAATTCACTTTTATCGCAAGAGCATATACATAATATATAGATTTGTCATAAATGTTAATTTTGAAGACTCCAGCTCATCAGACTGAATGATATTTAGTTTAAATAGTGAATGTAATATGTAGTTAAAATAATAAATAATCCCTAAAAACAATTTTGAAGGGTTTAATATTTTTCCCAAGAATACTGCTAGGTTCGTCTAACTCTACGTAAGTTTTGCTACTGTCTATTGACATATTTTCCATTGATAATTATTTCTTATCTTTTAAGTTTTGTTAACAAAAGATAACCCCAGACCTTTTTCTCCAGTGGAATGTTGTAAATTCCAAGTTGACGTATTATTATACATTCTCTAGAAGTAGAGTATGTTTTGTGAGTAAAATCTGCCTATTATGAGGAATTTAGGTAGTGATCAATCTTAGTCGTATAACAGTTTGCCCAGGTCTTAATGTACTCTTTGTCTATTTCTGGCACGTAGTATTAGCCGACCGAACGTTCGCGCGATTTACTTTTTTGCGGTCATAGATGAATTATCATACCGGCTTTACGATCATATTACTCTGAATGAACGAGTTTGTTCTTCAACGTTGTATTTGGGATTGCTGCCACATAGGACACAATTTTAGACACTCCACTTTAGGGCCACTACACAGCCACGGGGCAGTGGTTTGGTAGTGATACATGTTAATTAGCATAACCACGAAACAGTAGTAGTACTTATAGTTGCGTGTGATCGATATACCATTTTACATCGATATACACGTGGCGACAGCCGGAATAAATGGATGATCCGAGTCAACATATAAACAGAGTGAATAAATACAAAGCGTTTCAAACAAATTCGCGTCCACACACTTTTTTTTTTGTTGTGGTTTGGTTAAGTGGTGTCTGAACATAGCTTTAATCGCCTATTGAAGTAATTGGTAAATAATGAACTGTAAAGGAAGTTGAAGTTGAGCCATGATACCCCAGAGGTATCTATACTCGACTCGCATTCGTTTGATCGTGAGTTTAAATCCTCAGTCCGTACCACAGTCACTACTTAAATACGATTTTTTTTTAATTGTCACTAGCTCGCCGGTGAGGAAACCCGCATGCCCGAGAAATAAAAAAAAAATCTAGAGTATGTGTATCTATCCACCAATCCACGTGGCGAATCATGGCCCCAAATCCCCTAGAGGAGATGAATTAATAGGAATTTACTATAGGTCTGTGCCCTGCAGTGTAACGTTATAGGTTGATACGAGTACTGTAAAGATGTTTGTATTTGTTTGAACGCTCGATTCGCCAGTTATACGTTAGCCATAAATGTGGCCCTGTTATTCTAGAAACTGCCAGTGTCTCGAGTAGTGGAATCGGCACTAAGCGGTGGCGAGGCTAGCGCGACGTGCGCGGAGTTGACGTGGCTGGACCCGCGCGCTGCGCGCACAGACGCAGCGGCACGCGCTCGCATCGCACGTCACCCGCCGCCTACCGACGCGGTCGTATTCATCGTCGGCGGGGGGAACTACATAGAATACCACAACCTGATGGACTTCAAGGTGACTTTTCAGCTCGACCTTTTCAGAAACTGCTGGTGTCCAGAGTAGTAGAATCTGCGCTGAGCAATGGCGAAGCTAGTATCATATGCGCGGAGTTGACGTGGTTGAATCCATGTGTTGAGCGCACGGACGTGGTCATGTTCATCGTCGGCGCGGGAACTACATAGTTTAAGTATCAGTCACAACCTGATGGACTTCAAGGTAAGCTCACATACTTAATTCGACCATTTCAGAAACGGCTAGTGTATCGAAAAGTGGAGTCTGCTTTTAGCGATAGCGAGATTAGTGCGTCATGTAGCTGAACCAACGCGTGAAAATCATGCACACCGTCGCGTTGCTCATCGGCGAGGGTAACTATAGGATATCACAACCTGCTAGACTTTAAGGTGAACTCAAATATACATTAAATATGTGATCTGACGTTAAAGCCCACCACTTGATTGACCAAGTATAATGCAAGACGTCAGACAGGTGTCCATATACATGATCTTGGCGATCAATTACGCGACTCAAACTCTTAAAACGCGTGACTCGCGCAACCGATCGATAAGACCACGTACAAAACAACGTATAACAAACAGTACAGCTAACCGCTCTAGGACCAGTCGTACTTCCGTGTGTAGAGATATAGCCAGTTGCAATTGATTAGTTGCTAGTTGCGCGACGCCATAGAAACATTTCCGACTCCTGTGACTAGCAAGCAACAATTTTGTATGTACCCCTGTTTTCACTTCATATCGAATCGAGATTTGCTTACGATATGATTCCTCTTGTCTATACCAATCTGTCCAAGGGAAAGAGCAATTTAACGAAGTGGAAAACTCTCGCTTTAACATTAAATATAAAACTGCTATTAAATTGCCCAATTCTTAATTGCCTGATCAATGTTTGTTATAGGTCTAAAATAGTAAGATATCAACTTTTTATCACAGAAAAAGTGTACCTTGTCTGCATTAATACCCATATTACTTTGGTAATTAGCTGATTACTTTTACTCAACTTCAGTAAAGTCAAGAAGTATGATTGTAATTATTACTTTTCTTTACAGCAACAGACTACAAGTGGAACGTCGAGGAAAATAATTTATGGTGCCACAACTCTGCCCAATGCTTCGCAATTTCTGAAACAGCTGTCGCTTCTCGGCGAGGAGATTCAATGAACATTCCTATCACACGCAGTTACAATATTGTACCACCACTTATATCATGATATTATAATCATGTGTGGAATGAAACGAATTATTCAACAAGTTGGCATTTTATTTACATTGAAAATATAGCTAACATCTAATATCTACTAATAAATTTGATTGTTTTGAACAAGAAGTATAAAATCTAAATCACAAGATAGTTGTAATTCAATAGTAATCAGATCTTGACCCATCTCTCCAAATGGAATTTTTTGTTACGATGTCAAATCAATCGGCGAAAAAATATAATTTCACAACCAAAAACCTAGATACAGAAAATCTATTGTGACACACGGAAACAAACTTGTCGACGTAACTTATATCCCAGCCCTTATTTTATTGTGCTTAATTATAAACTAAAATGTGTATGTTTCATTATTATAACATACATAATAACCCTCGAAAAATAGCAAATATTTTAGATTACACTTATGCTAAGCGTACAGTAGACATTAAGGAAATAGTTTTAAGTGTGAAGGAACTTGAACATCTTATACTCTTATTGCAAAAAAAAAAAAAAAACATTCTCTATTGCGGAAAGGGATAATCTCAACATATAGCGTCAATACAACAAATCTAGTCCTTATGTTACATCATCACTGATCATGATATGGTTTTGGCACAGTAAAACATCTCTAGTGAAAAGTACTATAAGTAGTAAGAGAGCAAACATGACAATAGTTAAGAATTATAATCTAAAACGGCTTAATTATGGCAAGACCTTACAACCTACGATTAACGATGATCAATTACGAAATCTCATTAAATACAAATAACTCGGGGATTGTTTTTGTGCAGACAAAAATGTTGTGTAATAAATTGCTACACATTATCATTTTAAACAAAAGTTACACAAATTATTTATATTTTAAAAATATTTTATATTGTGCGTAATAAAAATGAATTCTAATTGTTAATTAACGTCTTGTAGAACAACGATTGCACAATCCTTACCCGAAAGTAAAATAACAGAATTTAAAATTAAAATTAAACATGATTATTAGAACATAATATATATTTTAATATACATTCATTTTATATAATATACAACATGGCACAGATCTATCAAAAAATAATAATAATCATTTATAAAGAGCATCAAACATTCTATTGACGTCACAGAATTATAGATCTTTTAAATGTTTATTAAATTAATAACATGTTATTGAATATTGCAAGGGCCAAGGAGAGAACTTTACTATTAAAATTACACAGATTAAAAGATATTAAGGCGCATTTACACATACTTAAAGATTATTATTTTATCGAACACTACTACACTTAAAATATTAAGGACCTTTAAGCAGTGCAATGCTTCACAACAATTAAGCAATATTTATTATGTCGATTATTTAAAAGCATTATTTATTAACATTTCATCACAAAGGCATATTAACTTCACTGATCACAGTAAAAGCTAGAAACTGTTATTTATCACTATTTCTTTTAGCAATGACACTTGACAATGGCGAATTATTTTCAGATATATTTTTTCGCGGTGGGCTTACGATAATCAGATTTAATAATTTATTAAACACAAAAATCAATATAATTCCAACTTGTTACTTCCAAGGGCAGACTATCTAACAGCCGGTTTTTGATACAATACTTGCGCCGAAGAAAAACCCCCGAAGAATGTGTACCAATTCCACTTAATATTGCGACTAGTCGCCATTTTATTCGCTCACGTTGGAAGCTTATTTTCATATATAAGGCGTGTCTCTATAGTAAATATGAACACATGTAAGTATGCTAGTAGGTAGCAATTGACTTCGCGCGGTCGATGTATGCATTAGCTTACAACTGAAACTATTTAAATCTGCACTTATATGTAACAGGTACACAGTACAAACATTAAATGCACATTTGTCCAAGTAACAAGTAGCATTGCTAAATAGGTCGGGTGATTTGCTTTACACCAATACAAGGTACTGCCCCTTACACACACAAACATGTAACAATTTAACAAACGCAATCTTTGCGATATATAAAATTATTCACGATGATATTTTGATTAGGACAGGTTTTATAGAAATACGTGCCAACCGCGGATCATTTATTATGCAAAAAAAAAGTTGAATGCCAAGTGACAAGGTACAAGCTATGAAACCGATTCACATTGAAACCTTTATTTATTTCTAAAGTTACAATTCTTAGCTTTTTTTGGAAATCTACAAGTTCTCCATTTCCAGATTATAGGCATGGACATATAAAATAAATAGAATACTCCCTGTAGTCCGTAAACTTCGTTGGCGGTTTCTATTGATTTGTGTAGGATGGCGGGGGGAATGGAAAAACAGCGCATTTAAAGAAAATACTTTCAATTTTAAAGATATTCATCTAGCATAATGCTAAGCGTTCTTAACTGTTAAGCAATGCAACATGTTTCCTCGCCCCTCGCCCGCCGCGTACGAACCGGTAACAAAGTTATCTGACTATGACATAATATTCCATTCTATATAAATATGTACAAATATAAGTTTTTTTTTCATACATTTTCAGTATAATTTTTTAAAAGAATAAAATTGCCTTTTACGAGAATAGAAAACAAGATTTTGTCATTGTAAAGTGAACACATGGACGGAAGTTTAAACTATGTGAATATAACCGAAAAATAAGTAGTTTTGAACGTATAAGGAAGAAAAGAGTAAATAAAAAGTAATAAGAACTGTCGCATTATAAATTCATAAAGTGCTTTATGGAAAAGTTCGAGAGACATCAGTGGAATTTAACAAACAGGTCGCAAAAATAGCGCGGCCGCGTCATTTTTAATTATTAAAATTTCCCTCTCAACGGGCGACGTCTTAACGCGAAACGACAAACCTCCCACGATCGTTTTTGCGGTGAATTTGGTTGATGTCACAATCTATTCCAGCAGTTTTTTCAAGGGAATATGTTTCTTGAATTTGAGGATTCCTGTCTTTTTTATATCTCTACGTATATAGGCTGATTCTGCATTCAGCTATAATCCCTAGCCGGAGCTGTTTAGAGTCTACTTACAATAATGATTAATGGTGGTGGTCCTTGGGAGAAGCATATAATATCCAGCAGTGGAGAGACAGGCTGGTATGTATGGCATGGTAATGATTAATGACATATTATATAAATAAATAGTATTTTTATGAATACTGTGGTATATCTGGGTATATATTGGATACGTACTTAGTTTTATTCTGCAAATACTTTTTAAGTATGAAAATGAAACTACAATATTAGCAGTATATGTTACCGGCAAACTTCGATTCCAGGTTAAATTACTTTTCCCTAGGCCATACTAGTTGAGCCAAAGCATTTAGACTGGGATAAACTAGTTTAGCCTAGACAATATCAGTTTGTCCTGACACTCTCCAGGCCAAACTACTACTAGGCAAAACTGATTGAGCCCCGTCATAAGCAGTGTTGGAATCAGGCTCTCAGAAAACTATTGTCTATGGAAATTAAAAAGATAGTATATGCCAAAAATTATTTTGTTTTTGCATCATTTTAGTCCTAGGTTTAAAAATTAAATGCGACTGGTTTTGAAAAGTCAGGGATCTATAGAACGTGACAAGACGTTGAAAATATGATTCAACGAAATGGTCCGGTATGTACAAATTCATGAAAAAGAGAGCATTGGATTCGGGTATAAAACAGTCACCTTACAAAGCTACGTTTGGGACGGAGCCTAGAGTGGGAATTTCATCAATATCATTACCGCCAGGACTAATAAATGATATTTAATACGAGGATGACATTCTTATTAAAAACTTATTAAAGAAGATTAAGTTGATTTAATCATAGATATACCGAAAGACGACATCGATGCAAGAAATAAATGATTATGATGAAATTTCTACAGTCGGTAAAGATATTCAAAAGGCTAGACAACCTCCGTTTGATAAGTGGCATCCGCCAGCTATAATTGAAGACAATGTTACTGTAGCAATTCCTGAAGTAGACTGAGGCAGGAGCGACCTAAGAAATATTATAGGCGTTGTTCTTGATATAAATGACGATGGTTTATACAAAATTGGTCCTAAGCACGGAAAATATATTGCAGATTAATTCTTTTAGGATCTTAACTCCATTTTTCGTATAAATACTGCTTTATAAACAAAAGTGAATTAGTCAATTTGTAATCAAGTATGTTTGAATTTACACAACTGAATCCGACATTGTACTTAAAATTATTTACAAGGAGAAGTCCATCAGTATCTTGAAATTTAATTGCGGATTGCAGCTACCAAACATTCAATTGGAACGAGACAAGGTTTTGTGAGGTGTACCAGCACCAAAAACTGTTCAACAAATAGATGTCAGTGCAAGAAAAAAAGGATTCTCTGCAATTCAAAATTCCACCAGATATTTTGCAAAAATTAATAAATAATTGCGATTTATTCTTTTAATTGATTAGTAAAATTAGTATACCTTGATTAGTAAAAATCGAATCAACTTTTAGTTACTTACTTATTATTAACTTATTATTAAATTCGGATTCGACTTTTGAGAAATATTGATTCTCCGAGATATTTTTTAATAAAACCGTACATTTGATGTTACTAAATATTTTTTATTACTTCTTTTAAATGACTATTGTGTTGTTATTATTCAAAACTATTTTAGCCCAGACTATACTAGACAGGTCAGGACTGACAAGAGTGTCAGGACAAACTAATATTGCCTAGGCTGAACTAGTTTATCCTAAAACGTTTTGCCTTAACTAATATGGCCTAGGGAAAACTAGTTTAACCTGGAATCGTATTGTGCCGGTAACATATTTATTTAACGCTACGAATGAAAACCTATTGTCGAACATTATTACGTTCTGGATGTCTTACGCAACTTGATAAAATATACAGATAAAACTAGTATCTTTCTTATAGGTATTAGATTGTGAAAACAATAATCACACATTTTCCATTACGGTTTATGGCATAAAGAATCACCCCATAGTGAAAATTTTTTGCATCCTTACAGTCCATTAAAAAATAATCACATTTTATAAGGCTACACTGCGAATAAACTCACAGGATCTTTTCTTCGCTTTAGCGCCGCACCATGTAAATAATAAACAATACCAAAAAAAACGCAAAGCGTTTGGCGACATAAAAATGTCATCTTTAGGCGAAAATAATATGCAGAGTGCGGTCTACACGCGCTACACATGATCCCATCTGATAACCCATCTGATAAGAGAAATAGCAGTAAGAGTAAGATAAGGATACTATTACAGCGTTCCCCTTCTTTCGCATGACGCCGTCTCTATCGTCGGGTGTTCAAATCGGATCGTGTGTAGAGCGCGTTAGTGTAAACGCGGAGTGCGGATAGAAAGGATCACAAGTGTTATTCCGTATTAGTATGAACATAAGTAATGATCATACTGATAATACAAATAATCATAACCAATATCTTATATGCCAAAATTGTTTCGTTTTGCCTGCAAAAAATCAAATATGGCGAGCTGCAGTTTGGGACGTATTAACACATGATACTTTTTACCTCGGTTGATGCGGGCGACAGTCAGGAGGAATACTTATTTGTGATGCATGCCTCTTCACTCAAATTCTGTGTTTACACTTAACCTAATAGTAGATATTCAAACTATTCCTCTCTGTGTAATTGGCCTCCAGGTAGAAGATTTAATAAAACGCTCCATGCGTACGAAATTACAAGCATAAACTAATTAAGCAACCATTAGGGTGTATTTAAAAACATGCATAACAGAGGGCACATGATGTATCTCTTTCTAAATTATGAAGACGAGGTGATTAACCGCATATTTAGCGCGTTTCATACGACTGGAAACATTTGCCCTTTCAAAAAGCTATTGATAAAAGAACTGTAAATGTCTTAAATTTTGTTAGTCACTCAGGCATACTCGTATAAACAAGGATGACATAAAGTAGCTAATGAAAATCCATAAACTATGTGTTATGCTAATATGGAAGTGAAGATAAACAGAGAAAATTCTAAAAGAGTAAAAGTCAAGTGAAAGATAAGTTTAAACTATGCAGTAATTTGTAGAATGTTGATGAATGTTCAGACTTGATATTTGTTACTTTATTCAATGCAGTTATTTTTTCTAATGTAGCCTTATAACGAAGTTGTGCCTTATTAATTCCAATTAACAATACATTTTTAAAAGTTGTTTGAATTTAAATTAAAGGCTCCACAACAAAATGGAATGTAAAAATCATTTAATAAATGAAAAATCTAATAGTTTCAAAAGATTAAAAAAAGTACAAAACATATATCATAAACATATACAATACTGAATATTGGAATGTCCGAATGTAATTAATTACAAATACCGATGCTTTCCAAACTCCCGGAATGTTGTACATTTCTGATATGATTTTCAGACTCTTATTATTATTCCAAATAGATATTTTTCTTCATTTGGGATGTATATTATATTGATAATAATCTTATATTCAATAAATACATAAAGGCTCAAATAGAACAAAAATACTATATTTTTAATATTCCATATTTTAACACCTTTTAGGTATAGATAGTTATTTTCCATGCAACAGTATGAAATTCCCTCGCCATTTAATTAATTTTCCACAAAAAGGTCCTACGTGCGAGCGCTTGTATAACTTTCAAGAACAGTATCGGGAAATCAGTTTTTGATGGGGCTGCCATTTTAAAATCATAAAACTCGGATCGACTTGTTAATTTTTTCAAATATATTGTTGAAAAACAAAGATTTTTTTTAATTAGCTTTCACAAAAATCCATTTCTATCGAAAACACCGCCCGTTCTCCGGACGTCCTACAATCTAGGACAAATCTGGAAAAACCCAAACATATGGCAGCCCTAATATTTACCATATGAGAAGAAACTTTGTTATATGTTTTTGTTAGTTTTGAAAAAAATACAGATTACATGAGATTCAATTTCTGTAATGTGTTATTACGGTCTGTTTTTTATAGTCACACACGTGGTTTCAGTCTAGAATACGGATCACGTTCTCGGTTAATTAACTACCCAGTAAAATTAATTCTAACCGGTCCATACTGTGGCTCAATTATGTAATTTGTAGTTTACTGTAGGCCCATACAATGTATAAAATCATCATTAATTTATATTACAACATGTAGTATCATCTATTTTAGTCATGGTTATCAGAGTATTATAAGACAACATTGAATTCCACAGTGCATTATATCATTAACAATAGCGAATGATCTAAATAAAGTATAATATAATAAAGGGGACTATAAGAAGACAACCAGCAAACTTACCTATCATTTCCATTGTCATTTAAAAAAATCCTTTCTTACAAATCACTATTCAGGCTGCATTCCAAACCGTGCGATATTCAATCTTTGATCATTTAAATATGGTGCATCCTTTTTGTCATCATAAGACAACAAAAGACACCATAATTTAGATTATCAGCATAGAGCGATATTCGCTCGTAATGGAACTCAGACTTACTCTTTTCGCTGTGTATTTCAACATGTCTTACAAAATAGTGACATTATTTAGTTGTAATAACTAAAGGAAATTCTGGACAAAATCCTTCACTTTCCTCTCAAACACCCCACTATATGATTTATGATAAAGATAGGAAGGATTCAGATTTAGAATGATAAAACTTACACTAATCGTAGCACAGACGACTCTCACGATTTTTAAAACAACTACATTAAAAGGTTAAATAGAATAATAAGGTAGGTAATATTTTGTCATATCAACCCTACTATATAATGTAAATACGTCATTTTATACATATTTTTTTATAGTTTTATTAACAAAATTTCTTATGTTATTAATCAGTGATCATCACCATTAGTTATATTAATTAAGTCAGTATCTTTATAGAGAACATCATTGTCAAATTTTATTAAGTTGTATTATTATTAATAATTAATCATTCAATTGAATTTGTCAGTATTGAGATTTTAACATTTTTTGGGATAGAAAGACACCTTTATATAACACATATTATACAATGTCATGTTTTTTAAGTCATCTTAAATATAAATCTGTGTCTTATAAATATGAATGAGTTCCATAGGCCCCCAACATAGATAAGCCTGACTGAAAAATTGAATATTTAATTTTTCAGCAACTTCTTACACATATGAATGTGCAAGTATCTTTTAAATTTGAGATTCTAATTTCAGTAACAGGTAAATATAGACAATGTCAAGACATGGTACTATTATAGAAAGGTAATATTCTTAAAATTGATATTTTGTAAGCTACTACACACAATTTTTGTTTGTTGATTAACATTTCATAACATTTTTTCCTCATGTAAGCAAAAGTGATAGAATGACTAGCCACAATGTCTTATAACAGTTCGTTGATGAATCGTTACCTAAATACGCTAAGATATATTATTTTTATTTATTTAAGCACTTTCAAATTACATATTTTAAACACTGACATATCATAAGTAATGTTACAAAAGTAGCGATGACACAAATCTTACAGACGCGTCTGCTAACAACTGATTTGACAATGAATTTCAATTAACTTACACATCTACCAATTTAAATGTTTCACCGAGTGGCGTATTAACTTATGGTTAACTAAAATTTGGATCAGATTATACAATAATACAAGAGATTGAAATAATATTAAGTACCTCATTAAGCAGATGTAGCGATGGCATGTCGGGGAGTGGAAACAGAGCAAAACAGCTATTGTTTGGCCTGAGCGTTGGTGGTGTTGCGACTTGAGCTGCTGCTGCTCAGAGCCATTTTCTGCATTTGCCGAATGACCGTCGTGGCATGGTATGCTTGTTTCCAGCGAGACTTTGCAAAGTTTTTCTTGAGTTGCTCAGATACAGTGCCATGAATATTCTTGTTACTAGCTTCATTGCCTGAAATCCATGGGTGGCCCAAAGCTTGCCTGAAAATTACAATAAACACTTTTAATCAATTGTGATGAAATTAAATAAATAACACCATACTCAGTGAATCACACTAGGATTCCGTGTTGTGGATCCAAAGACACATACAAAGACGAACACCACATCATGCAGATCCAAACAAACATTTGTCTTTAAACAAATGAATGTCCGATCTTCTTCGAACCTGGGACTCCGAGTGGTCTAATCGATCGTCAAAGGGGTTCGAACATTTTACTAGGGAGGTTGGCATAGTCCCGAGCCGTCATTTTGATTTCTTTATTCTAAACTACGTCGCACAATGGGACCTACATATAAAAACTGCGACGCACAATGGGACCTACATATATCGATAGAGAATGCATATACAAACAAAAAATGTTATAAAACATTATGTCCCCTAAAGTGTCAGGATACCGAAATATTACGTTTGAAAGGTCGATATATAATCATATGACCTTAGGAAATCTTACCTCAATGTATAAACAAAATGTACAAATCACGTACTTCTACCTATTAAATTGTTTTCAAATAACTAAGGTAAGATTTGCTATGGTCATATAATTATATAGAAATCTTTTAATTGTAATATCTCGGTAACGTGACACTTTAGGCCAATATTATATAATATTTTTTGTAAGTTTATACAACCCCTATCGATATATGTACGTCCCATGGCGAGACGAATTTTGTAAAATCAAACTGGCGGCTTTGGACTATGCTATAAAGTTGCGAACCACTTTAACAATGCTTACACTATTTTTTTGAAAATAACATTGAACTGTGTATGAGCTAAATTAAATATTGAGTAATGAAATAGAAATTGAATACAGGGCATAATAATAATGGTAAATAGTGCATCATACACGTCATAACATCATCTCTATATTGCCTGTACATTTATACCTCAATAGACACGTTTTGATAATCTAAATCCTTAACAATTAGGGAGCTGGTGTTAATGCAACTGCCCTTTCAGTATCAACTGCTGGACCATGGGACTTCTAATGCACATTGTCTTGTGCATGAGGGATGTATGGTCCTAAACATCAAGCCTATTGGCGAGTCCACTCTTTCAGAGCTGGTGTAGAGTTCCTCAGCACTTGTGATAGGGGCTTTGTTATCCCTGAGTCGCCTGTTACGACATTAACGGTCAGAGATGGGGTGGTGCTCTATAGCCGGCCAACAGCAAACATCACGCCGACAGCACATAATACAGCTCGCGTTAATATATATTGCATCCTTGTATATACTATATTATTTATCTTTGATAAGGATAGAGAATGCAATCTATGTCTAGATGACTGAGACAAATTTTGCTGTAAATTGAAATTTCTGAAAAATATAGAAGTTGCCAAAAGTTCTCATATTAAATTATGACTTTATGTCTGCCCTTAGTTTTACATATAGTTTATTATTTTAGATATTTATAATTTGTTATTGAATTAGATCAAAGCAACAGAAATTCATATTCTTGTTAGTGTGAAAAAAAAAAAAAATTAAAGTAAATGTCCAATGCCAAACTCATAATTCTAAATCAAATTGTGAAAAAAAACTTTTACTTATTAATAATATATAAAAAATATGCAATGTGGTATCCATACATCGGCCTTATAAAAATGCAATAAACATGCTGGTACTAATTAATGTTAACCCTTCAGTCACAAGATATTGACTTTCAGTCCTTTTAACTTTTTGAACTGTTATAAAAAAAAAATCTGGAAATATTTAAGAATATAGCTCTTATTAGTATTTTCAATTAAAATTATAATAAACACTGAGTAAGAATACTTTCTAAATTTATTTTTTCTTAAACTGGATTTTTTTTTAAAATCATTGAAAATATAACTTTGTTTGAAAGTGAAATAGCTCACATATAACTTTTATTTGCATTCTAAAATAGCTGGTTATTCCAAACAGCCGTGGTCACGAGTTTATATCCATCTTCCGGTGGATGTGGAATCCAGTAATTAACAAATGTAAATTTTGCGATTTACCGTTGAATACGTAGGCGGACATTATTAGTGTAGTGTGTCACAGCCTTTTGCGAATGTGAAGATCAAATGTGGGTAGTTGATAAAATTGTTCGCAACTCCCATCCTGGACTAGCCGCCTCTTCAGTCAACTCGTGACCACGACTGGTGCAACCCGTGCCAAAACGTTGAGTAGGAATAAAAGGTAAACAAATACATACATTTATTATACGCATTCAGACACGATTTAGAATATAAAATGTGTACATATAGCGAAAATTTAAAAGGTATATTATTTTTGACAATTGGATATAAATATTACTACCAACTTAAAAAAAAATGTGTTCTGGGATATATAAAATTGGATATAAATATTTATGTATATTTGATTGTTACATTGCTGATATGATATAAGCTGATATAATTAATTAGGATTTCTAAATAAATAAAAATAAACACTACTACTATCAATTAGGTGGTAAAGCAATGAAAAATTACTAAACTGATACAAAAAATGATACCCACCTAGTCAACAATTATTAATAATCATTTTTGCCACTGATTAGTTGTGCTATTTCAATTCTGAACTTTAATGAATGTATAAAAACAAGATGTAGAGGCATTAACTGTTTAATCAATTCTGAGGAGATTCTACACAACAAGATGACTAACAGGGTTGGCTAATATATAAGGTAGGGGAAAAAGTTTCTTCGTATTTTTGGTATATACAAATTCAAGACTTTTTTTTAAAAGTTTAATTATAATATAGATGTGCCGTTTTGTTCTATAACTCGTTGCCATCTTGTAGGTAGTGACATGATCCCGTTGCTGTAGAGATTTTGGGATTTTTGGTCAAAATATTGCGACAAGTAGTTTTGACAGTCCTCTCTTGATGTTAACCTTACACTACCTAAAGAATTCTGAAAAGACCGAAACAAGCGGAAATCTGAGGGCTCAAGGTCAGGGCTATATGGTGGGTGCATCAACACTTCCCAACCAAGCTCTCTTAATTTTTGCTGAGTGGCCAAAGATGTGTAATCTGGCGTTATCATGATGAAAGACTACACCGTTTCTGTTGATTAATTCTGAGCTTTCTTCTCAATTTCTTGCTTTAGTCTCATCAGCTGTTGGGAGTAGAGATCCGAATTGATGGTTTTGCCTGGCAGTAAAAGCTCATAATGAACGATGCTCTTTCAATCCTACCATACACACATCACCTTGTTGCGCGTTAATTCGGGTTTCGACACAGTCTGTGGAGCTTGGCCACACTTAGACCATGATCTTTTCGCATGTTCTTGTCGTAAGTGATCCACTTCTTATCACCAGTGATCAATCTTTTCAAAAATGGTTCGGTTTCATTGCGTTTTAATAGAGAATCGCAAACAAGCACACGGTGGGCGGTGACATATGTCACTCACTACCAAAATACGTACGTACATTGAGGGAAACACGGTTCATTAGGTTTCTTTCAGTGAGCTCATGTGGTACCCAAATATAGAGCTTTTTTGTGAATCCAGACTTTTTCAAATGAGTCGAAACTGTTTTGTAGTTAATGTTCAGTTCATAAGCAATGTCGTAACTACTTATATGCCGATCTTGCTGCACTTTTTCACAAATTCCTGAAGCTTAAATCAACTTTGTGTTACTCTTACTGACACTGCATTAGGTCCATAAAGGGCACAAATTGTTTTCGCGGTTCGTGTCGCATTTTTCCCTTTTTTGTAATAAAACTTTAAAATGTATCAAATTTCTTCCTTAGATTCACTCATTTTCTTGGATAGTAAAACAATTGAAAAATGGTGGGAAGCAGTTATTTATTTTTTTATTTATTTTTTTTAAATTTTACCTTTTTAATGGTATCATAACCAGCCAGGTACAAACAGTTCAAGCAAAAATATTGGATCACAACTTCATACATACAAAATACGAAAAGACTTTCTCCCCGACCTATTTATTATTAACGTCACGGAAGAGTCATTGTAGTCCCCGACCTATTATTTCAGCAGATATATATCATGATATGTATCACGACAAGGGCGTCGCCAAGGAGGTACAAAAATTTTAATCATTGTACCTATTGATACCTACAATTTCTCCCATTTTCTCCCATCTCCCATCCTCTCTCTCATATTGTAAAATACAAGTACATGTTTCAATTTGAAAAACACCCATTTAAATAGATGTTACATAAAAAAACTCACATGATTGGATTAAGGTAGGTCGGAATTAGGCACAGTACACATTGTAATGAATGTAGTACAAACTAATAAATTTAAAAACAAAAAAAATACTGTGAAGAATAAACAGTGTGAGACTGTGGTCCTGTCAGGAAGTATAACACAATAATTGCCAGACTTAATTCAACAACTAACCAAAACTGTTAAAGTTACAGTATTTTCTATGAACTACATTTAGTCCTGCAGTAAAATGAGGTCACAGTGTTGAACCAAGTACAAGTGATTTAAATCCATACTAGGAAGTTTATATTAGGAATACCAGTTAGACCTTGAAGACATATCTAGATGTACAGACTGACATTGTTTAATGACTCAAGCCCCTCTATACTATTTTGACCATAGTGTGTGTACAGGATATTATGGAGTAAATGGCGTACAGAACACTAATAGACTAATAGATTTTATTATTAAATGCTTAATAATTGGTCAGGCTATTAATATGTTATCAATGATCATTGATCATATTCATGCTCATTACTAATCTTGAATATGCCAAACTGAGTAATTCTATTAATGAACAAGCAATGTACATGACATCAAAGATCTTTAATAATATAATATGGCTTTTGCTACCTAAGACATCTGTAACCCCATTGAACAACATATGTGACACCAACATTTAATATTAGTTTAATGTAAAAGCAGATGATGCTTGATACGGTTGTAAATCTTACTTGATATATGTATTTTACCTCTGAATTAAATTTATGTTTATTACTTAATCACATTGAAATGGCCAAACCAATTTTGATGAAACCTGGCAAATAGGTAGATCTATTGTAATCCATTGTAGATTGTACTCATAGGCTACTATACATGTAGACCACTAGTTAAAAAATAAATATAACAACACTTACTTGCAGGTGTATCTCTTGTCCACATCTACGCACATCAAATGTCTTATGAAGTCTTTGGCAGATTCACTAATATCGTCCCAATATGGAGCGTCAAATTCAAAGTCACCTTTCAATATCTGGGCAAACAAGTTTGCATCATTCTCATCATAAAATGGAGGATATCCGCACAGGAGGATGTATGATATGACTCCTATACTCCACACATCCACTGCCTTCCCATATGGCTTTTGTGCCAACACTTCAGGGGCGACATATCCTGGTGTACCACAAGCTGTTGCCATTATTCCCGAGTCCTCTATTTTAGACAAACCAAAATCACTGATCATTATTTTGCTTTCCTCATCTGCACTATAATAGAGGAGATTCTCAGGTTTCAGATCTCTGTGTACCACCCCCTGAGAGTGCATGTAATCCACTGCTTCCAACACCTGCCTAATTAGAATGGATGCATCTTTTTCCGTGTATGATCCCTTCTCTACTATTCTGTCAAACAGCTCTCCACCTGTCACCAGCTCCATCACCAGATACACTTTATTTTTGTCCTCATATGTCTCCAGCAGCTGGACAATATTTGGATGGGAAAACATTTTCTTCTCCCCACTTTCACCCTTCGCCTGTTCACTGAACCTCTTCAGAACCCTGATCTCATTCTCTAAAGAGTCTTCTTTACCTTTTAAAGCTTTCTTATCGATAATCTTACATGCGAACAACTGTCCGTTTTCTTTGCTTTCTATCAAGCGCACCTCTGAAAACGCTCCCGTGCCCAAAAGATCTTTGACGATATATTTGTCCTCGATCGACGGTTGCTTTTCGGAATCTCTGCCATCCTTTTTGGATTTCCTTCCGAAATCTTTTTTGCCAAACAGAGGCATCTTCGCACCCCACGATTACTGTTTTAATTTCTACTACAAAAGTAAAATAATATGTATGTACCTACGTAGCTATATCGAGACTGGCCGCTCGACTGGCTTCACGGATAAACGGAATGCGCAGGGCGCTCAAGGTCAGACAATTTGTCAAAAATTCGTTATACGCTCTACTTTTTTTTGTCATAAGTAATTAATTATATTTAACTTACTGGAAAGTAATCGCCCGCAAGGAATTATGCTTTAATTTGAACTACAAATGAGATTCTTCTTTAAACATTATTTGAACAAAGATTTGAAGAAGTTACGGAACTGTCAAACGTCAAAAGAAAGTGAACTTTCAATGTGACATGGATACGAGTACTTCAAGCCACGAGAACAAAGCATAAAATAATAAAACTTTATTTTACTGAAATCTTCTGTCCATCATATCAATATCTACAAGTTGCAATCTGAGAAATATACAAATTCATAAAAATAATTCGTAAAAACATTTGTGATTAAAATGTAACTGAAATCTAAAAATTTGAAATTAAAGCTAAATTGGGACTTTTTTATTTCCATGGCAAATTATTACTTACCATATTTTTTAAAACTAAATTCTAATGATTAAACTTTTAACGAGTTGTTACATACCTACATGTGAATATCTTTAGATAATAATATGATATTAATTTGAAATGTATTTTCAAATAACTATATTGAAGTAACGAAAGAAACGAAACGAAATAAAAAAACATGATTTGACCCAAAGAATTCGAACCATTTCAACTGTGGGTAAATTCATTTCCAGAGATATTATTATGTTTGCATATCTTTCCGGTTATGTCTGGGAAGTAAGCTAATCTATGAAGGAATAGACCTACTATAGGTAGGTAGGTACTTATATCTAATGAAAGTACGATACCTATAATAGCATTTGATTTGAAACATCTAGACACTGACTTCAAGTACCCACCTACATTCAAATAGCGTAATGGCCTGCTGGAATCGACTTTTCGATCTCAATTTCCTAGTCTATAATTTGCCTTGTCTCCTTATCTATAGGTTAAAAACCGCCGTCTTTTTTAGTTTCCCTGATTATTCAGTCATGACTATGACTATCAATTGCCCGCAGCTTGCTCGCTTAGAACTTAATTTCCAAATCGATCTGTCAGTTAATATACTCGTAGATATATATTACGGAATATACATCCCAGTTCTGTGCCTATAATGGCATCATAGATATAATATACAATAGTAGGTAAGATATTTGACTGATTTTGATAAAAAAAACACTAACCTTCTGAGATAAACACGCTAGAAAACTGTGAAAACCACAACAAAATGGCCAAGCAGATTCTAACATTAGCTAGAAAAAACAGACGAACGTTGTCCTTTATTTAAGTAGAGACTGAGATATTATTACACCTAACAAATGTGACCGCCGTTGGACGATCCTATAAAAAAATCTACTGCTTTGAGGACACCTCAATGTTTTACATGAGGCTCTTACTAGAAACAGAGCTTTC
Source organism: Sesia apiformis (assembly GCA_914767545.1). Classification (NCBI taxonomy): domain Eukaryota; kingdom Metazoa; phylum Arthropoda; class Insecta; order Lepidoptera; family Sesiidae; genus Sesia; species Sesia apiformis. Next base: position 12,121,019 of record OU611955.1, read on the forward strand.
TTAATATGTTTGCCGTTTTCATCATGTCCTTTCTTTCATGTCCATTAAATGTATCACAATATGAGCGTGGATACCTGCATGAGTAATAGTTACAATAAGTATCTACATAAACAAGTATATTTTTATAGAAATAAGGTGGCAGATGAACAGACAGTCCACCTGGCGGTAAGTGGATACTGACTACTGTCGTCCATAGACAATAGACATCCGCGATACATGCCAACATCTGTTCAGTATGATAAATGTTTGCACACCCCAGGATGCACTGCCTACTTTTGAATATTTAGGAATAGACGTGGAGAAAGGATTGAAAAAATAGGGAAGGATAGGATGGGATAGGAATAGGCTGCGGAAACACGTACATGCATTGGGAGAATAGGAAAAAGTGGATTAATGTAGTGTGTATTTTTTAGGTACCTAATCTTCTGTGAGAAAGGGGTAATTTGGCCAGTATAGTGCAGCCTGCGGCTGTGGCATTGCAGCGTCCAGCCTCCCCCTGTCAAATAAAATAATGATGATGACAGGGCTCCAGCCCAGTTGACAAAACTTTTACCTAATGCTTGGAATGTTAAAAGGGTGGTTGAATTTATTCAATAACCTTTCTGTCCCACCATTTTATTTCTTTTATTATTATTTTTAATTTGTCAATTTTTCCACAAAGGTTCATGCATGTGAATTCCGAGTTTGTAGACTTGGGACTTAGATGATCTTTATTTATCAATGCTTGAGATCGACTAGTAGGAAAAATAACACCTACAGTTTTCTATAATGCTATGTACCTATTCTATAATGCACTTCATTCTATTCTATAATGCCCATACATCTATTTTATACTTACTTATTGTAGCTATTATTTACATAACTTTTTTCTAGCAGATCTTTTTTCTATAGAAATTGGTGGTAATCAGGGCCGAGTAGTGGTAGATTTTCTCAGTGTGAAGCAAGTCTTCGAAATGCCGCCTCCTAGATACATTTTTTTCAAATAACATTAGATTGTGACAAACATTTTTTTGTCACAAGGAATCTATTATGGATTACATAAAGATAATAATGATTCATCAATGTATTATGTTTTTGTTATATTTGTGTGTAAATTATAATGTTTTCAATTATTATTGCATGTTTGCAATTTATGTTTTCATTTGGTTCCTTTTGCCGCCCCCTTCCTGTGTCGTCTGATGCGGCCGCCTTTCTGCATCATAGCACGGCACGGCCCTGATAGTAATCGAGCAGACAATCTACGGTTATATTCGTATTACTTATGGACATAAGTAAAAAATGTCGAATGTGGGAGCGTCCCCAGCATGTCCGCAGATTCGGTGCTTACCATTGGAAATTACGAATTACCTAAGTTTTGGAAAAGGTAGGAATATAATAATTATATGAAGTTTCCTTTATTCCATTATACCACCTGTTCAATGGGATGGAACGGAATTAGACTGAAGGGGCAGGATTAGATTGGATGGGATGAATGGGCTCTGGTAACTCTCCTCATCATTTACGTTGATTTCACATAAATTTCTGTGTGAGGAGAGCAACTCAGCCGGTCTAAGTCATCTTTCGTTATTTCTGATTTATTGATTATTATATTCGTAGATATATTTATTTTTGGTAATACATATATTTAAAACTCTAAAATACTATAAAACTGTTCCTGGGATAAAGCTACGAAACACATGAATTTAAATGTCAACATTATTTATTAAGCCATATGTTTCACTCAACAAATTGATAATGCTATATATTACCGTATGAGTATTGTAGTTTAATGTCCATAATTTTCCTCGCTTATCGGTAGGTACGCATGTAAAAATATTATCGGTTAAAAATACCTACTTACACATCGTATACTCATAATAATTGTTGATATAAATTATTAGATGTCTAACTAATTGAAAATTACAAAACAAACGTTACAAACAAATTATAAATCTTGTTTTAAAAATCGGCTGGGACTAGGAACCTTTTTAGGAATTATTAAAACTCAGTGGCTAACGAGTAGCTAACCCCAACCTATTTTTTAACTGCCAACCCTCGCAACCCTCACTAAACTTTCACGTTTTCCATTGTCTATGCTTCCACCCCCGGACGTCACAGTGAAAATCGACCAATCCCATTGGACGCAGTAGTCGATGGCCCTCCAAAGCGGAATCACTACTACACCTTATCTTGTAATGTTTTCGTTGTGCGACCATATGAGCCGTTCAAAAATGTATTGGGCTGTGATCAAAATTGTTTAAAATGGACAGTCTCGTCTCTTTGTTGCTGTGAAACGTATTTATTTTTAATTTTGTCTCAAGTATATTTTATAGGTTTCCAAAATTACATTAGGGGGTGGTGCCGTGATGCCAGTTCGTAAGCAAGGTGAATTTTATCGTAATATTGAATAACCTTATGTACCTATTTATGGTAGTGCAAGTGTCGTAACACTGTTTCTTATTTTACTGACGATGTATGACGTTCAATAGTGTTTAGAGCAAGGGTTGGTTACGTTCCCCGAAGCACCCTTCTGTTGATTCGTATCGATATTAAAGTGTTGCCAGACGTTCGACTTGCATATTCTCCACCCGATCCTAATATGTGTATTAAAAGTAAACCAATGTTATTTACATGACGATGTCAACGTTACTCAAGGAGAATAATTACTCACTTCGATACCTGAGACCAATACGTATTAACTCTTTGTAAAGTGAAATTCATTTATAACATCCGTATTCCGTACATGTACTTAATGCAGCATTTTTTATATAACCGTCTTACATAAACACTTGCTTTCGCCCTAATTAATCCATAAGTAGAATATTTAATTCATATATACTCGTAGGTACCTATAGGTATACTTACAAATAGAGTGGAAGAATGTACCTAAAATAAAGGAGTCTTAATTATCAATTTTAATCGAGGATTAATTCAGGTAGTTAATTACAAAATAAGCATAACAATACACAATAGAATACGCCTACTTTCATCCACGTGCCTAATGATTGTTTTATGTTGCGTCGCAGAAGCCCACCGAGCATTGGAATTGCTGGAAGATTACCACAGCAAATTAGTGAAGCCTCACGATCGGCAGCTCCGTCTCGCGATAGAAAGGGTCATCAGGATATTCAAGTCGCGCCTCTTTCAAGCTTTACTTGGTATGTTACTGCATAATTTACGCCTTATTGTCCCAACTAACAAAGATATTTTAAAATACATTACTTGTTTCGACAATAAACTTGCTTGATTAACCAATTATAAACAAGCAATGTACCTGCGTGAAATTAGAAAGATTTTCGTAAATAGAATTTTTGTATTCCCAATATTAGAAAATAGAAGCACAAAGTAGTTTTATGAAGGAGAATATGAGTCCTGAGAGCTGAAATAGATAGGTACGTACTAAAGTGTAAATTATTTACTAAGTAGGTATAGAACATTAAAGTGGAAGGCAATCGGCAAGGGACATAAAATTAGAAGCTAAGTGAACTGGATTATTTGGTAACAATATTACCCTCCAAGTTTCCGAAACAGCTACTTACTCGTATTTCAGGCTGTTGACATTGCTGTGTAATGTAAATTTGAGTGCGGGACCAGTGAATCTTAAAAAGCGCAGGAACACAATGGCTGACAAAAGTTATTGTACACACTTTGTCTAGCGACATGTAGCGACAACTAAAGTATGTTAGGTTGGACTTAGAATAAAATAGATCCGCCGGGATTCCCCTCGACTGCTCGAACCCATCCAATACCTGCCCGCACCCCCCGGCGCACACATGCAAATATCGAGTGCTTCAACAGCACACGTCTTGTCTCTTCAGATTTTAGGATTTCTTGATGTTAAAAAGTGAATTTACCTCATTGCCTTGTGAGATTTTGATTCGACATAATAAAAGAACGGTAATATTTACCAACATCACAGCTCAGACTGGCGGTCCACATGGTGTTAAGTGGTCACCGCCGCCCTTGGAAACCTGTTGCAACCTTTCTGGTTAATCGCTTACCTTGCAGAATCCTATTCATCTTTCACTATATGTCCTATTATCCTTTCCTATTGGGGTTGATGAAGTCCATATCGTAACTTAGTAGAAAAACTTCAATTGACAGTTCATTCAACAACTTTCGATTTCGCAGTATAGAGTACCTAGATACCACACTGTACGCATCAGGATTATCATACGGATACGCATCATCCTTGTTGAAAAATGCGAATGCACTTTCTTTGTGAACTATAATAGAGAATGTGAGTAGTTGCCAATCAATGGTCGAGATCGCTGGCTCCATGGGTTCCATTCTATAAAGCATATCTCAAGAAAAAAAGAGACATCAAATCTTTCTTGGAATACGCTATGCCTGTATTTATAGAACGGATTTAAAAAATCTTTTATAGGATTACGTTGGTGTATAAAGTAATCCCTATTGATGGAAGACAAACAATAGGTAGGTAAATCTTTTTCAACCTGCCTATGATATAAAAAAAAATACAAAAAGAAGCTGATTATATATCAGCTTCATATAGAAGGGTTCAGTCTGCCCATGACCTTTATGCAACACTGTTATTTTCAAATCTTCTCTGGTCCTGAATTCAAAGTTTTCCCAACCAAAATACTAGTTTCAGATTTACTTTAGCCTCTTTAAATTAACTAAGATGCTCCGCAATATTATTTTATTACTATATCATAAGTATTATTTTATTTTATTAATATAGATAATATGTACCTATGCGCCGCGAGGTCTCAATGGAACTTCGCGGCGCGTTGGTCTTGGGATGAACCTGAGTAAGACAATAAGTCATGTTCAACAAACACATCGTCCCTGGACTGGTCACCGTCAAGGCATCATGACTGGAAGTTGTAAACGAATATGTTTATCTTGGACAATCAGTACACAATCAAAATGTTATGACCTACGGTACCGAAAGGTGGTCTCCGATGACAGGCCTGATTCATAAGCGCAAAGTTGCTCAACGAACGATGGAAAGAGCTATTATCGGAATAACTTTGCTAGACAAAGTCCGTAGCGAAAAAAATCGACGAAAAAAGTTCAAAGAATCAACAAACTGAAATGGCAATGGGCAGGTCATAAGTAATGCAGGATCGATAAAAGATGGGGAGGACGAGTCCTAGAACCGGAAAATATTGTAGCAAATATGTACGCTACGTTTCCCGGTACGTGGCCTAGAGGAACACGTTCCTGGCAGGTGGACCGACGACTTGAAGAAAGTCGCCGGTAATGGTTGAATGAAATGAGCAAAAGACCGTGGATCCAAAATCCAAGAGTGGATCTCTCCACTGTTGGATATCTTTCACAATATTGACCTCTCACAGGTTGATGATATGGTATGGTACTCTGTGAATTTAATAATGTAGATATTTATTTCTATTTCTTGTAAATAATTTTCTAACAGGCGTTATAAAATAATCAAAATATCAAATATTCAAAATATAAGCTGAAATAAGTTATCAGCCAACTTATTTCAGGTTACCTATGGATGGATATTTTGAAACCTATAATAAAGTGTCAATAAATACACGCAGGTTTAGTGTAAACAACGAGAAAACATACGACTCATCTGCATATACGAAAGCTTATCATCGCCTGTATTTAACAATTTCGCAGTTTAATGCCAACATAAAATAACCAACCTTTTGTAAATATTAGATAAACCAAAGCCATAAACACACTAAAGTGTGAGAGAGAATAAGACGAGAAGAAGAAGAAGCATTAGTAGAAGCACATTTGCATTTGAATTTATTGTACGTTCCTACGTATAGAAATTGCAATGTGGTAACTGCCTCACGCACCGGCTTCACAAAGACTCAACGTCACACTACCTTATCAATTTGTTATTTGGAACAAAATGTTCCACAAAATGATGTTATGACTTATGACCCTTGCGATATATCACCGCTAAGCAAAGAAAACTTTTTTCACTAGTTTTCCTAGAACCACCGATTTACTGATTCATAGATTAATTAATTCTACTCCATTAAGATTAATATTATTCGATATCTATACTTCCGACGCCGATGTCATCAAATGATTTTTAATTAGCTTTCTGACCTGGTGCCCAGTTATAAATATAGGGGATCGGCGCGTGACCGCAACATACGTCACTAGCGCTCTTGAATCCACGCTTGACCACGACACTGCCATTGTGATACGCATTATATTTAGCCAATTGCAATGAATGCCCGACGCACATAAAATAACAATAAACAACGAATTCGTTGCGTACAACACTTTGTATAGGTTTAATTAAAAAGATGCACAAAAGCAAATTCTGTATTGTAGGCACATACTAGACGTCGCTACTATTTAAAATATTCAAGTACTCGTTCAATTCAATTGTTCAATATAATTCCCACCTCGGGTTTCGATGATCGCACCTCCAGTCACAGAAGTGCGGTCCATCCGTGTTTCCTCGATAGGGTGGTGTCGCGTACCTATTGTTCGATTCAAAAATAATTTTATACAGCGAACCCGTAGGCTGTGGAACGAACTGCCTCAAGAGGTCTTTCCATTAAGCTGCGATATGGGCTTCTTCAAGAAAGCAAATAGGATTTTGCAAGGTCGGCGGCGCACCCGCATGCATACGCCCTGGTGTTACAAGTGTCCATAGGCGGCGGTAACACTTACAATCACGTGGGACCGCTTGCTCGTCCGCCTACTTCACTGTTAAAATATTTCTTGCGGATATGCGTCGTTTTGGGTCGTATTATTTTCTCAGTTAATCTTGAAAAGTTCTCATTAAGCACGATCATACGATCCGTTGATAGACACAATTGGACCTAGATTTTATTGTAACCTGTTTAGAATATCTCGGAGTGAATTCTGAGTGAATCTGAGTTATTTGAAAAATAATTAATATTACGAAGAATTTCCATCCCGATTCGGTAAAATAAATTACCTAAGCGTATCAATGATTGTGTCGGTAATATCACCTATATTACTTGCAACTCAAGTTAATCCTCTTATATTGACAGGCTATTAACTTTTAATGTAGCGGTTACGAGCTATTCGATTTTATAAATAACAAAATTGCTTAGCTAAGCTAATGTATCAATTTAATACCTACTATTTGACATTCGTAATTAACACTGCAGTGATCATGAGAATAAGTCTAGACCTTATCTAGGTGAAAAGTCTAGTAACTAGTTAAAATGGTAAACAGTGGCTACATTGGATTAACCTTGCCCCGCCGCCTGGTTCGAACTTGATTGCAGCTGGCCATATGCGTCATCTAGGCTTTACTACTCTCGAAACGCCGCTTGTTTGTTTTAATCAAAATAAAATGCACAATTAGTTTTTAAAGCTATTTACAAATAAGCTTCACATACATAAATATGAGATAAAATCAGATAAAATTTTCAAATAACGTCCATTCAACACGTGTACTTTTTAAGATAAGATTATTGGCCTAAGATTAAAACGACATATGTACATAAGATTAGATGGATATCCTACAAGACTAATTTCCAAATGCGATATAAGTATTAATAGATTATAAGTATATTAGGTACGTAATAATCTACAATTAACAAATCTGCGTTTAATTAAGCAACTACATACGGGTCGATTTCAAACCAACCGTAAAAAGTGGGTATATGAAATAACTCCTATAATATTGTTGGAATACACGTAATTTCTATTTATTGCGATGTTTACATTACATCACAATATAATACAGTTAAAAATATTAAACTATCATATTTAATATTCGAGATAATTATAATAAACTATCTATTTTTTCATTTGTGTCACCGGTAATTTTCCCGATTTTTCAATAAAACTTTAATTATAAAAAAAAATACTCTGGGAAATTGTATTTTTTTTTTATTCTGGTCACAGATTAATAACCATAAACTCAAGTTACGCTAATAGTATTAAATTAATACAAAATATGACACGATTTCTCTGCGTTTTATTTTGTGATTACTTTTTTCAATCATTAGTGTCGACTAAATAAATGTTCATCATTAAGAACAATCCTGTGCAAAACCGCCATCCTCACTTCTCCGCTGCGTAAGCGACTATAGTGGCACGTGTAAACCTTCGGCGACAGCAGAGCACGCTTCATTATTCTGGTAAGAAATCGCTATTTTATTGGATTTCTGTGCTTAATACGAAAATTTAATCATTCGTGTTTATAATAGTGTGGTAATGAGTGTATGAACAATGAATTCTTTATAATGCACGTAGATTAGCAACAAATAAACGGGATATTTTGCGGCCTTCAATGGTGTCCTAGAATATTCTACGACGCAATTAAATTAGATTTTTTGTTGAAAATTTCATTCTTGTCACTTCATTAGTGTCATATTTTTGAGTAACACTAATGAAATTTTATTCGACACGAATGAAACGGTTTATTACATGACTACGAAAAAGAAGGGTTATGATTCTTTGCTTGTTTTTTAGCTTTTGTGTTGTCAAATTTGGTTTAAAAACCTTATTTTTATTTGCAAACTTCAAGTTTTCTCTCATTTATGTGTCTCCCATGATAATTACCAATAATTTCTTTGTTAAAATTATTAAATAGTTTTTCTTATAGTATATGGTAAATTCTTTAAGGTTTAAAATGGCGAAAGAAAAATGTAAGAAAAATGAAGATGAATTAGAAAGGAGAAGGATTGCAAGAAGGGAAAAATATAAAAGAATAAAAAGCGACCCTGAAAAATATGCCGTTGAAAGGAATAAAAAAAAGGAAGCTTATTTAAAAAGGAAAAGCGAGAAGAAAGTCAAAAATATTAACCAAATGTCCCCAAGGGAACGAAGGGCACAAAGAAAACGTTGGAGAGAAAATTCTAAGCGATACCTGGAGAAGAAAGCAAAAGAACGGAACATACAAGAAATAACTATTTCTCAAGTGCTCGAAGCTCACGGAAAAATAAATGATGAAGAGTTATCTGATCCTTTGTACGAGGAAAATGTAGAAAAAGAGGTGAATAAAGAAAGTAAGAAAATAACATTCCAACGTAAAATTAAAGCCTTAAAGTTAAATCATGCTATGGAAAAAAAAGAAATGACCTTATTAATTAAGAAGTACCAATACCGCTGCAGAATTTTAACAAAGAAATTAAATAAAATTAAACAAAATCAGGCATATACTGGTTTTGAAGGAAACGTTGCATTACCTTCTCAAGCGCCTATTGATATATCGAATAGCCCCGATGCTGCCAAAGAAACAACAACCAAACAAGTTATTTTAAAGTCCGCTGGCAATATGAAACGTAGACCTAGTTTAGAGCTTCGTAAAAAGTGTCTAAAAGACAGATTTCAGCAAAAGATTAAGCAAGTCAGTGGCAATGTCCAAGAATTAATAAAACAATTTTAACAGTCGCATTGGTACAGGAAAGAAGCAATATGTAAAAAAATACGGAATACTGAAACAAAAACGGTATCTGCTGGACTCCGTTAAAAAATTGCATAAAAAATTTCTTGAAGACAATCCGAACATAGTGATTAGTTATGTAACGTTTACAAGGCTACGCCCATTTTGGGTCTATTTGCCACGAGATGACAGGGAAACATGTGCATGTACGGCACATACAAATATAGATTAATGATTTTCGCTTTAAAGAAAAATAAAATTGTTGATATTAAGAATTATCAGGACATGCTGCACGTTCTTTGTTGCGACAACTACAATACAAAGTGCGTTGGTAGAGAATGTGAAACTTGTAAAAACAGAGTTATACCGTACAAAGAATTTAATAATGAGGAAGAAATTGACTACCATGAATGGTGCAGAGATAAAAAGAATGTGGACTCCAAAATAATAAATATAGTGAAAAAAATTACAAGGAAAATTAAGCCTAAAGACCTGATATGTAAACTTGAGCATTCCCTGCCAAAATTCCTTAATCATACTGTGAACATCCTCAATCAATACCATGCTGTTACTCTATTGAAACAATCCCTTAATCATGACGAAACAATTCTCCACATGGACTTTTCAGAAAATTATAGTTACAAATTTGCTGAAGAGGTGCAGAATATACACTTTGGAGGTAGCCGTGGACAAGTGTCTCTCCATACCGTGGTGGCTTATCTCAAGGAAGGAAAGGAGACTGTTCACTATTGTCTATGCACGGTCAGCGAATGCACCCGGCATGATTCCCCTGCAATATGGGCGCACTTACAGAAGGCGTTAGAATTTGTATTCGAAAAATGTCCCCATAGTACCACCGCACATATTTTAACAGATAGTCCAACAAGCCAATACCGAAATAAACAAATATTTTACATACTGACTGAGCTCCGCTATACCTTCCCGTCTTTGAAGTTAGTTACATGGAATTACCAAGAAAGTGGTCATGGCAAAGGCGCCCCCGACGGCGTTGGCGCTGTGGTTAAGCGGACAGCTGATAGTCAAGTTAAATGTGGTCGTGACGTCGGGGATTTCTCAACATTCCTTGCAGTTGTTCGCGAAAATGTTAAAAATGTTGAGATAAAAGTAGTAGAGGAGCATGAAATTATTGAAAAAGAACTTCTTCTTCCCAAGGATATTTCGCCATTCAAGGGAACTATGTTAGTTCACCAAGTGATCTGGAACTCTGGATCCGAGTTTCTTGAGTTTCGAAAACTAAGCTGCTTTCTATGTAGCGATAAAATCTGCGAACATGAGGATAAACATATGCAATTACATAAAATCTATAAGAGTGTCATCGAATCGGCTGTCCAAAATATAAAAGTTATTCCACCAAGCAAACGAATTACAGTGTTGAACGATGTATCCATCCAGTATTATAATCGGAACAATAATCCGGCAACTTCCGAAACTTTGCGCAAAGTTAGAAAATCTAGAAAGAAAGAAGATGTAATAAGACTTGAAGATGTAAAATTTCATTGGACAAATCAGGCATTCATAAACACCCAACAGAAGGTGTCTGGTGAACATCAAGAGGCTTTCCTCCGCTTTATTAATGAACGGTCTTTTGAGAATACAGAATAAGAAAAAGAATAAGAACAAAAATGGAAGAATAGAAGAAGAAGTGATTGTACCTTTAAAACATGATCAAGACTGATTATATAATTAAGACTATAGGAAAATAACCAAAGAATTAAGAAACAAAAAGATTGAATAAGAAACCAATAAAGATTTAACTAGGTATTAATAGAAGGTTACCTGTCCAAAATAACTGAATAAATAAAGAAAAGTAATAAGGTAGAAAAACAAATATGAGAAAATATATTCCAAAAAGTTTATTACTTATATTAATTATATTTTGTTAATCACAAAAAGAAATTTTGTTACATAATCGTGTTATAATTAATATTTGTTTTTTTTTATAAAGTCAAAATTTGATTAAAAGCTCAAATAAAAATACTTATTTTTATTTTTGTTGTCACCTCTCCTAAAATGTAATTATATAAATATTTCTTGAGCATTACCTATTAAAAAAATATCCTTATCCTAAAATATATGGTTCAGTTAGCCAATATCATTAGGGTCATGCAGACTTCATTCGTATTATTAGTATTTCATTCGTGTTCCCAGGTAACTCATTCATGTTACCCTGATCTTGATTTTTTGTCACTTTTAAGTAGAAGCGGACCGTAATTTTACATTTTGCGTACATAACTTTATTAAAGTAAACGTTATAGACCGTCAGTTAGCAATAAAAAGGGCTATTGCAGATAGCGAAAAAAAAGTGTCAAATTAATTCGTCTCGTGAAATCGACCCATACACATGTGCCTACGACACAGTCACAGGGTTTTTAAGTGTGGCTTGAATTATTATTGGTGTTTTATTATTAAATGGTAACTTATGACACAATTTCTTACGTATTTAAATGAGAAATATTATTATTTTATTTTAATCAATAGCTATAACGATACACAATCATAAATAAAACAATAACGGTATCAAACAAATGTTTGCAAATACTTGTAACTTATCGCTAAGTTCACCTAATTTAACCCTGGCGACATCAAATCAAACTTGTCGGGATAACCGTTCAAACTACGATATGTGCGATGGTCCGTTTGACCCAGATCTCCAGATACGGGTCAACGGGTACACCCGGAGGCAATATGCGACGCAATCCACCTCCGCTCTTAGATTTTTTAATTGAAATTTAAAATAACCAGTGACCTAAGGAATCGATACCTACCTGCCTATCGATCTGTTCTCAAACGTAGTACTTAACCATATTAAAATAACCGCCCACATCATGGGCACGAACGGATATAATAACCCTTCTGTTCGTAAGAATGTGAAGCCATACATTATTTTATTATAATATAAGTATTATCTAGTGTCTTTTGTTACCCATTTCTGAACGAATAGGACAAAAATAAAAATAATTAAAACATTAGTGTTTTTTTGTTTTCTTTTTATTTTATCCATTTCAATTTTTTATTTCTGCATGTGGTTTTACCAATTTTATTTTGTTTCTTTAAATAGAAAGAAGGATATGTAAACAGTCTGCCTGACGGTTAGTGGGTACAGTCGCTCATGGACTTTTGGTGATTTGTATTTGTATTAGTCAATAATTACTTATATTGGCACGTTCGCCGTTCCGTTACGCCAGTTCCCTTTAGGAATTAAGGGATACTAATTTCAAATAGGTATATATTGGGAAGTTTATTGATTATGGGTATAATGTATAATGTAACAAGTGTTTAAGTGTATAATGGGTATGGTTTTCTTTATCCCATTATATTCCGTAGATCAGGGGTGCTCAAACGGTCGATCGCGATCGACAAGTCGATCGCGAGTGCTTTTTGAGTCGATCTAGAGAAAAAATATCCGATATAGAACTATTCACAGATTTTGTTTTAGTAGGTAGGTAATTAAAACAAAATGTAATGAATAAACAACTAAAATTTATTCGATCCACAATTAGGCCAGAATAACCCCTTCATCACTTTCTTTTATCGTAATAACCCCCTACTAGCGGCAAAAGGCGGCTTTACCAAAGGAACGCGCGGTACTTGTCAAAGAGAAGCCGCGTTTTTGATTCCCGCCGATTTTTCTAGAAACTTCGGGCGACGTGTTTGGCGGGAACATTCGAAACTTCGTTCGCGCCGATATAAATGTTGCGCCTGCAGGAATAGGAGTCAGTCTGAGTTGTAACTTGAAGGCGATTCGTCGATACAAAGTTTGTTAATAAATAGTACAAAATGAGTGTGGCGAAGAAAAGTAAAACGTATCATTTTAATAACGATTGGGAGGAAGAATTTTTCTTTTGTATGGTAAATGATAAGTGCATTAGTCTCATTTGCCGTGCGTCAGTTGCAATACCTAAGCGTGGGAACTTAGAGAGGCATCATAAAACGGTTCATAAAAACTATGAAAAAGATTTTCCGCACAGAGTGAATTAAGAAAACGAAAAGTACGTGTTTTGATAACTTGTTTGAAAAAAGAACAAACCATGTTCACAAGACCAGCCAAACAATCAAAAGCTGCAACGATCGCGTCATTTAAAATATCTCATATATTGGCGAAACACAAGAAACCATTTGAAGATGGATCGGTTGTGAAGGAAGCATTTATTGCAGCGGGTGAGACTTTATTTGAAGATTTTAAAAATAAAACAGAGATTATGTCTGCTATTAGAGAACTTCAGTTATCTCGTCCGACTGTCACAAGGCGTGTTGAAGTCATGAGTCAGGACATGGCAGATAAACTACAACATGATATCATGAAATGTACATACTTTTCTTTACAGTTCGATGAATCCACCGATATGACAGACACTGCCCAGCTGTGTATTTTTATTCGAATGGTATTCAATGACATGTCGGCTAAGGAAGAGTTTTTGACAATTATTCCTCTGAAAGGAAAGATCCGTGGCGAAGATATATATGACGTTTTCTTTAATTTTGTAACAAACTACAAGCTACTAATATATAAACTAGTGTGCATTACAACCGATGGAGCACCAGCAATGACTGGAAACAAAAACGGTTTTGTGGCATTGTGTCGAGCTAATGACGATTTCTCTTCATTTTTCTCCTTCCATTTCTCTTTCCATCCCTCCATACATCAACAAGTTTTGTGTTCAAAAGTTCTAAACATGGAGGAGATTATGGGCATTGCAATAAAAATTGTGAATTCCATCCGTGTACGTAGCTTGCAACGACGGCTCTTTAAATTGCAGTTGGAAGATAGTGAGTCAGCTGAACACACTGATTTAGTTCTTCACACGGACGTCAGATGGTTGACTCGCGGAAAATTCCTAGAAAGGTTTCAAGAATTATTGCCCGAAATAACAGCTTTTCTGGACGAGAGGTGATGACACTCAGGTGCTGAAAAACGGAAAATGGCTGACTGATTTGGCATTTTTGACAGACATCACAATGCATTTAAACACCATTAACTTGGAGCTTCAAGGTAAAGGAAAAACTATTGTTGAGATGATTAGCGCAATAAACGCATTCAAAGGTAAATTGCAACTTATGATAGATCAACTGAAAAGAAAGTATCTGAAACATTTTCCGTCTTTGAAAGCAAGGATTCCTCAATTGAATTATGATATTTATGAGGCAGAACTATCAAATATTTTGGGCCAATTCGAAATACGTTTTTATGATTTCAGTAAATTGGCAAATATCGCATCATTTATTAGTTATCCTTTTTCGTGTAGAAACATTGAGGAATTAGCTACTGAAATAGCAAGTCAGTTTAACATGGACTCATGTTCTGTTGAAAATGAGTTAGTGCAGATTATATCAGATATACATCTCAAAGCCACAACATCTGATACAAAATTCTGGTGTTTTATATCTGAAGAAGATAAATATCCGAATCTAAGGCAAATCGCCCTTCAGCTGACGGCAATGTTTGGGTCAACTTACTTGTGCGAGTCTGCATTTTCTGAAATGAAGATAATTAAGTCAAAATATCGCAATCGACTAACTGACGAACATATGTCATCAATGTCATCATGCTTGCGATTAGCACTCGGTAACTACGTACCATCTTATGAAAAGTATGCTAAGGACATGCAGTGCCACGCTTCATCATCCAAAATCACTCTTTATTTAAGTTTAGACACTAGAACTCGTTTGTTTTGTAAGAACCAATAAACTCGCAATTTTGAATAATTATGAGTTTTTTCATTGACATTTTAGAGCAGACCTACACTTACCTTGACTAAAAAAATGCATATTGTGCGGAAAACTAATATCTATGCCACGATACACTCTACCTAGACGACAATCCTGCATCACACATACTTGCAGCCTCTCAGAGTCGATCGATCGTAGTCTAACAATATTAAGGTAGATCGCCAGCAGTTCAAGTTTGAACACCCCTGACGTAGATTATATAGTAAGCTATAGGGATGACATGGTATTGAATTAGGTATGATGTGAAAAGAAACGGGCTCTGAAAACTCTCACTTCCGGAACACGTATGTTTCACGATAATCTTCTGCTTTTATTGTCATTTAATACAACCAATTAATAATAATAATCACTCACAGATTATAGTAGTATGGTAGTATCACATCTATACTGAATATGTTCTATGAATATTCTATACTGAATATGTTCTATGAATATTCTATACTGAATATCTATACTACTATGAATTATTCAAAAACAGTGGATTGCGTGTATCAAACAGAACAAATGCGTAAATAGATACATACGAGTAGAGTGACGCATCACTATATCTCCGCAAGTAACCAGTAGGTACCTATTATTACGTAGGCAATTTCTATACTTACCTTAAATGTAAATTAATTAACCTGTTTTTTTTATAGACTAATGGGCGGACGAGCAAGCGGTCCCACGTGATGGTAAGTGTTACCGCCACCCATGGACACCTGCAACACCAGAGGGTATGCGGGCGCGCCGCCGACCTTGCAAAATCCTATTCACAGCTCTCTTGTTTAAGGTGTCTTAAACCATGTCCCATATAGTTACTACCAAGTCTAATTAGAATACTTCCAGTTTAGACACTATTCTCTAAATCTATTTAATTGTATATTAGGGTGCATTGTTAAGGTTTATTTAGCGCCATAATAAGATTATACCTACTTACTTATGTAAAAAAAACTTTTTTCTATCTTCATATTTTGTACATAAATCTATTATCGTAAAACGTGTCAACTTTGTCCGCTTTTAGTGGATTAAGCGAATTATCTTAAAAAATATTTATAAAATATGAATATATTCAATATTGTGTTTGGACTACACAATCATAAATATACTCTTCTGTGCATTCATTATCAAACAATTGCAAGAACATGTAAATTTATTTGTAAAAAATTCACTTAATAATGTGAGCCAAAAGTAGTAAACTTTTGGCAAGTTTGCCCACTTGCTAGCCCAATATTTCTGTAAGTTCGATATTATCAACCTTGTGATCATTGGACTTGCAGACTATTCTATAGTACTAGACAATGTCACAGAGTATCAGATTATGAAACATGTAAATATGCATATTGTTCACTAAAATTGAGTGGGCAAAGTCACAAAGAAATTTATGAAATTTTTCATACAAACAAGTCAATGAACTAGGGTTGTCGCAATTAATTTTATAGATGCTACAAAGAAAACAGAGAAGCATTTTGTAATGGATAAACAATTTTTATTGTTTATATATTTTTCTTATATTACTTTACTACAAAAAGAGAAAGATGGGCGTTTCAAATAAATTTCTTTTAAGGCATACTTTTTTGAGGGAAAAAAGTACGTAACAAACGAAATTACGTATTTATTGCCACTAAACAATTTTTTACACACGAAAAATTAATTTAGGTTATGCATCACCGGGCATTTTTTCATTAAAGATATTGGGATTTTTTTTGTAAATATTTAAAAACTAGCATTTTCACATCGAATTTGGTCATTGGCCTAGGCTATCATAGACCGCGGCAGCAATCAGTACATTGACTAGCTTTTTCTCTTCTTCATTAGTTAACTTCTTTTGTTCCCTCGCCGGTTTCATATATATCTTGTTTGCTTTATTTAATATCGTTCGCCTTTACAACCTGTCCACTAGAAATATTTTTTATTTCAATTAGTCTATAAGTTCTCGATCCTAGTATTCTTCTAATTCTTTTTTCTTCCTAGTGGTGTGGGATTGATGGTCGTTGTTGTTCATTCTGAAAATGCATATTTAAACAGTATTAGGTACAGCTAAATATAATACAATAAAACACATAATAATATACTTATAATATCAACCGTACTTTGGAAACAAGCAATTTTTATAATAAACAAATTAATAAATATGTAGGTACTATATTAATTGAATCTTCCGGGCTACTTGGCCGAGATCTTCTGGAATCTCTTCTCTTTCTTCCAAACGTTTCGTCAACAACTGCGGTTGACATCTTCAGTGGCGACTGCGTTCACTTTCGGAGAGATGTTATCTCTTCGGCTTCTCGAGCGCAACTGACTCGACGTTTTTTTTTTTTTTTTTTATGTTAGGAGAGACAATCAAGGAAAACCCTGCATGGTCACCTGGTACCATCTAGTCTAGCTAGGCTAGTCTAGGTGGTACCAGGTAGTACCGGACTCCTACCGGCTAAAAAACCTTGATTGCCTCAACATCGTGTAGGTCGAAATTCTTATGGCCTTGTGGCCTTGTAAGAGTCACCGGTCGCAACTGACTCGACGACTGTGGCGCACCGGTATTTATCGTGGGCGAGGGTAGTTGTAATTGTGTGTGCACCGAGGTCTGTTTTTGTCCCCCCCTCTCGTCTCTCTTCCCTGTGAGGTTGATGTCTTCGGAGTGCTGGATACCAGATTGTTGTTAAAATTGATACCAGATAGTGGATGTTAAAATTGTTGGGATGCAACAAGCATCCCAACAATTTTAACAAAAAAGAAGAAAATCTAAGACTCCGTAATATCTGGTATCCAGCACTCCGAAGACATCAACCTCACAGGGAAGAGAGACGAGAGGGGGGGACAAAAACAGACCTCGGTGCACACACAATTACAACTACCCTCGCCCACTATAAATACCGGTGCGCCACAGTCGTCGAGTCAGTTGCGCTCGAGAAGCCGAAGAGATAACATCTCTCCGAAAGTGAACGCAGTTGCCACTGAAGATGTCAACCGCAGTTGTTGACGAAACGTTTGGAAGAAAGAGAAGGGATTCCAAAATACCTCGGCCAAGTAGCCCGGAAGATTCAATTAATATGGACACCGGCCAAGAAAGCCTACACTCCACTATGTAGGTACTGTTATGCACGGTTAGTTTTTCGTCCTCATCCAATTTTGAGTATTGGTTTTACTCGATAAACAAAACTTTTCCCAACAAACATGGATCTCAAATATGGATAAATGTTGAACTTTCCTAAGATTTTGTCACGTAACTTGACTGTTTGTATGGGATGTGATTTTTTGCCGTTTTCCGACCATATGTTCATTTGGGAACGGTTGCTCAGTTTGTCGAGAAAAATCTATAAACAAAATTTAGCCGGTGACTAAAAGATAACCATATACGAGTATATCCGACTTCGGTATTTCTGTTTAAGTAATCTATGTTGTTGATGACTATCTATTCTTGACTATGACTAATACGGTTAAAACAACTTCGTTTTTTGTTTTTATCAAATACAAATGTATTTTGTAAATTATTAATTATTTAAATACCTACTTAGTGGGTAGGTATTCGTTATATAAAAAAAAATCTGTAGGTTACTACACATATATACATCATACTATAAATCATATTACATATAATTGCCGGTTGGTCGATGTCCAGGATCGATATCGCGGCGCGGGCTCACCGGCCACTTCGGTTAGGTGAAGGGCACCAGTCGAACCCTCCATGGGACGCGAAGCGCTCGCTGCTCGCGGCAATTTTACGTAACGTGCGTAGGTGCTAAATTACGCGATAATAAAGTTATCTAGCTATTCACCAAAAGCGTTTATCATATTCCTCTCGACCCTTCACAACACAGTCAATATCACGACCTAAAAATCATTTAATAATATGCTATCTGCAAAGCTGTAAATAACATTAGTAACCCGAAATGAAGCTTTCAAAACATTTTATTTAAAAAATAACAACCTACGTTTAAACGATTAAAGTTCAACCTACATTGAATTAACGTGCCACCTACTCATAAATTAAAGATTTCTAGGTGACAACCCTAACAGTGATATTTTGGTGGGCAAAGTCGCCAACAGTGCTCCAGATACATGCAGGTGACATTGCCCACCACCATATCTTCGAATTTGAGAGAAATTTCACGTTAGTCTTTTCGTCTATTTCGTTACAAAATAACTGTAATTAAAAAATTACTCACCTGCTGCAACTGCAACTATGATTTTTCAACAAAGTTTTTGACTCTTGTTTTGGCCCGCGAAAAACACCCCCTACTTTGACACCAGCTGGCAGACAACTGAAGTGAACTAGGAGACAATTCGTTACTTAATGTTGCCAGAGATATAATGAATTTTCTATCACTAGTTAAAAAAAAAGAGTAACTACAAATATTTTGCTATTTTTCAAGCTAACTGATAAATACCTTGCCAGGCAAACTCAGACCCATTGGGTAAAGTTGCCACGTTTTACGGTATATTATATACATATTAGATAGATAGATACATTTCATTGTACACCACAAACATACAAAGAAATAGGTACTAAGTAGATGCAAATACAAAACCGGCGGCCTTATCGATAAAGCGATTTCTTACACGCAACCTTTGGTTGGTCAGGAAAAGTTTATAGACGAAATAGAGGCAGATGGTGCAATAAAGAAATACTTAATGTCCTTATATACATACATACATATAGAAACATATAGATGAATACAGACATCTAACGAACAAACGATAATGAAAAATAAAGGAAAAGGATTATGTATTATGTCATATGTTTATATACGAGTAAGTATATAAACATAGTACGGTATATTTATAATGTATATTCTTTAATATATAATGGGAATATATTTTATTTATATATAACAATATAATACTTAAATTCTATACTAATGTCTAATACATACAACATGGTCTAAAATATACAAAAAACATAGATTTACTTCAAAAAAATAAAATAGACAACATTTATTATATACTTACTTTACGAGTATATATACAAAAAAACCAACGTCTGTTTAACTGATTGCTCGCAATACTCGTACTAGGCCGATTTTATTGTTTATAGAGTACTTTTTATCAAAATCGTTTAAGTAGTTTTTAAAATAATTGGCAAGTGTCATTACGATAGTCTATCTAACTATGATAGTATGATATTGTAGGGACATAATGTAAGGAAATCATTTAAATATACTTATTTAGTTACCTACACTGACAAATTTATTTGGAAATCCGGTCCCAAGCAAGTGAAGCCACGGGAAAATATTAGTATTATATATAACATAACCCTAAACTTAGCGAAAGGTTGAAGGCTATGATAATAATTGATCGATTTAAATGATTTAACAATATAGCCTCGTACAATCGCGAATTGTAACCAACAGAATATCCGTCAATACCTTATCAAAGATGCAAGATCTCATTAGTCGTTACTCGGGATAGGTACCTGTCGCTGTTTGATAAGTATTATTTAATTTAAGGCAATGTGGCCGAAAACAGCAACTTGTTGGGCATTGATATTGATAAACATAAGTATAATTTAACATTTAAATCCACTATGAGATAAGTGTAACCTAATAAGTACTGCGAATGTTCTGCCGATCGCCCCTAATTCACTCAATGCCCTCAACGGCGACCGAAAATGGACGTCTTCATGAAACATCCATGGGAGCTATAAACCTACACTAACTATAAATGTACCAAGTAAACCTTATCGTGATAATAAAACTTCGTGCAGGTATGTGCCTAAATAAACTTGAACCTATCAACAACTGCTTTGCATCAGCTATGATTGCAATCAATTGGCATACGTTTCAGTTTAATGTTATTAGCGTGAAGATAATTATCGCTTATCGCTGCTTCCATAACAACTGGTCTCGTGTTGGGAAAATTTTATTTATGGATTAAATTTTTATTTTAACTAATAGAAGAGTTACTTTCCACTTTTTGTTACGGTAATGTTTGTACGTAGGCGATAACGTAGAGTGAAACATTATTCTATAATGAAAATGGTACCTAATGTTGATGTCATGTGTCGCAAATGTCCATGGGCGATAAGATTGAGAAAAAAATTGAGGCAGCCTGATTCTAACAATTGTTTATAGACAAATGTTTGTTCGGGTTTGGGTGTGTGTTTGAGTTTGTGTGTGTCTCTGGACCCACGACACAGGGAATCCTAGTGTGGGCCATTGTGGTGTTTTTTTTTTTTTTTTACATTTGTAAAGAAAGTTATGTGTGGCGTTATTTATTATTATTTATTCCCGAGCCAAAGGGAATTTATACTCGGAATGGACTTACTGACTAAATATTAGATGTATGTAGGTACATAATTAGAACATCTAAACAAAAGTTCAGATGTTAATTTTCCGTATCTCTTTTGCAGTAGGTCAGTTAAGCTGAAAACTACTGATCTAGATTGTTTGCAAAGCGAAATAGTACCATCTGTACCCAATTAGTACAAAGAAGCTGTTAAAAAGCTGGACTGGAACTGGACAGCTTATATCGTAAAATATGTCCTCCCTAAGGTGCAACAGGGGTACAAAATACAGCTGTCTAAGATATTAATTACTTACATTCTATTTTTGATTTAACATCTATCATTTCGTGATTATTATTTTTATAATGTGTTTACTTTATATCAATAATTTCATTACTCGTTGACAAAAGATATTTATCCTTGTTTTAACTTGACGGTTTAAACTCTTTAAATGTGTTTTTTTACTTCTTCTAATCAGAGTTTTTACATAGCTAATAAGATTCTTCGGTTTTTGAATACCAAAATATATGCCAATGACGAATGGTGGCTCACTCATTTCAAAAATGTTGCATAAAATTGGGGAAAATTCTTGCTTGGCGCTATTAAAAATGGGTAACCCATCGAAATTTATATTTAGTTTTATATATTCTAGATATTCCCGAATTCGAGTTTTCCAATAATTTAGTGAGCGAATTAATAAGAGCGCTGTGCCGATATTCGCCGTGATTCGGCTTTATGAACCTGTCTTGGTGTGGTGTTGTATATAAATTTGAAAATCTTTCCTTTAAATTCTTGCTAATTCTTATAAAGTTACTTGAGAAATGCTTCTTTCTACGGCTCATTATTTATTTTATCTCGAAACACAAAAAAAAACATATATTCCACACAATATTCTACCTCGTCCTCCTCGGTGAAACTAGTGTCGGTAGTAAGAATTCGACTCGCTTTGATAAGTAATTTTGTCAAAGTCCAAGTCGCTCGTTTTGGTTGTTTCTTAAAATTGAGAATACAGAACCCTCTTCATTACACGGCATAGACATTGAAGCTTGACTTGATCGGGGCTTGTTAAAATCTTCGCTGTTCATAGCAATTATTTGTTGATCATTCGCTATATTTTGACTATTTGCACAATTTGTATTCTCTAAATATTCTTTCAACACTCTCATCTTGATTCCACCAGTCCTTTTAATTTTTTTTCACGGTTTGCGGTTCATTTTGTATGTGTCACGATTAAAGCTCAAGGGATAATAGGCACCAGTCATAAAAGCCATAATCATAAAAGCGTCATTTCTGTTCTTTTGCAGCCGTTAGAGCATTAACATTCTTCGAAACACACAACTACACAGTTAAAGGCTGTAGTGAGTATTCTGATTATACATTTATACAGCTGGTGTTAAAAGAATAGTCATTTGCACCATTAAACAGGTTATATATACTCTTAAAAATGAACTTGTACAGCTTGGATCCTTATAAAAGATTTTTGTATCGCTCTTAACTAGCTTATATAGTGAATTAATCATGTAATGGAACTTAAAGTATGAAGCGATGCCAACAGTTGTATTAGAAGCTGTATAGGAGAGTATTGTTCACTCATAACGAAACTGATACCTAGCTGTTTAAAAGATTATAAATGAGTTTTACAAAGGTTTAAGTAGGTACAGATTTTGTACACTGCAAACCCCGATACAATCCTAAATTAGAATTTGAAGCTGAAAGATATTTATACTTCGTTCTTTATAAAGCGTTTGTACTACTTGAGTAAAATTAAATATGTAGTTTAAATGGTACTTTTCTTTCTTCATGGCCAATTAGCATATTACTAATATAGAGGTATCTACAGAATACATTCACTATCCATTTCATTCTGTCAATAATCCTACTTTTTGGAAAGATACAGGTAGATACTGCTTTGCACAATTTGTGTTACCCTATTAAAGGAACTGATAGTAGGTCGCGAACCATCATTAACTTCGTAGGGGAATTATAATTAAAGTATGTCGCGCTTTGTGTCGTGTCGGGTTGTTTGTATTGTACTCGTTGGTACGTGAGTGTGTATGATTCATTATTCTGAAACACCTACTCGTAGATAAATTGTGACAAAGGCACACTCATAGTTTTTAGGTCAGGGTACAGAAACTTAAATCGTAATACTCGTATAAATACTTAATAAAAATTGTTATTTTGAAGTAAAACCGAATACAATAAATTTTATCTTTGTTTTTTTACAAAGAAAAACGTCAAAGGGAAGGTGGCAATGAGCATGTCTGCTTGATGGTAAGCAACTCAATGAATATTCCTATTATATGATATATGCCAACATCAGTATATATGCCGACACCAGTAACATCAGTAAGAAATGACGAGTAGTTGTGCTGCCTACCTTTGGAGATTTAGAAATTAGCATTGAAAAAATAAATGAGAAGATTGTGAATAGAGAAACATCATTATCCAATCCCATACCACCTCATCCCGCTTCCCTAATTTCGTCCAGTGAGGGAAACGAGACGATGTGACTGAGAATAGATGCATCCTATGCCTTTCCATCTTGCTTACCAGATGAGAGAAACAGACAGAACGAAATGAGATTCGATGGTATCGGAAGAGAAAAGAAGATATACCTGTTATGGCAACACTTTATCGCACTCTCGAAACACGTTGGTACGCTTTACGGCAGTATCTAATGAGAGTGGGGTAACTCGGCAAGTTAACTAGGAGACTCGGTGCCACCCTCCTGTCCTTTTCTTCTTTCATATTCTATGGTTAACCACATAAACACCAAAGAAGGTGAACCATATTAGAATAAATGCTAGAACTAGGTACAGAACCTACACTCTAGTTTCTTACCGCTTTATAACGATTTATACTATTTAATACTATTTAAACAGCTTTATACTATTTAAACAGAGGGATTTAGGTATATCTAGAGCACAAAACCCGATTTTGACCGATGTCAACAATATTGAATAATAGATTTTGTGAATATTTTTTTTTATCAGATTTCCAAATATGTTTGTCATTAAAGTCATTATTATAGATGTACTACAATATATTACCATCATTCAGATATAGATCCGTGATGATCTCTACTCGTTATTTTCTGGATTAACCACACTACATGACAGTTTGTATGTAAAGAGATGAAACAATTTGGAAAATGATTTTCTTAATTTTTCCAGCAGTCAGCTGGCCAACATTTATTTGTACTTTCAATTATTTTTTTATATTTAAATCGGAAATAGCGAGCAAAAAGCATGATGCGCTTAAAAGTATAGAATATGTTCCTCTATAACTGAAATTTATTGAAAGAAAATGCTGACACTAGCTAGAAACACTGTACTTTTAACCAAAAGTAGCTATTTACACAATAAAATGCGATATTGCGTGTGCATTATGAGTAGGCAGATAAAACTGCCTATTTCTGTTTTATTCGTTTTTGAGCCTCGAAAATACTATTTATAGGTGTGCATATTTAGCCTAGTACCCATAGGCGCTAAAGATTCAAATTAAAACTACCAAATTAATTGTACCTAATTTGAATAAATATCATTTAATTCTACGACTTTTTGAATCTAATTTGATTTTTACCACAGATCTAATATTTCTGTAAGTAAATCTAATATTCTTACAATATTTAGGAATGTTCGAATTCCATTTAAATTACCTACTCCCATCTCATTGGCTTTTGAAAACTACAGTTTCCTTAAATTATTTGATAAAATAGATATACTAAAAAATCGAGGAAATCGCCATGTGTCTAATGAAACGGTACCTATATCTAAGCCATAGTTAATAAGTCAATAATTGTAGCTTAACAGAACAGCACTCGTAGCCAATTTCGAACTACTTTCACAAAGGGGTGCATCATCGTAGCATTCACCATCAGTCGTACGTAGCTTTCCGTGATTGATTGAATTTAGATGCTTGATAATGATAAACAATGAATTTCCGGAAGCCGCCTCGTATAAGCAATTATTATTGTAGGTAAAATGTAAAGACGACATTACATTACACACAACGTAGGTTTTTAAATAAACTAGGTACGCAATAGTTTTAAATAAGTAACTTTTTGGAACTACTGAAGAATTAAACTAGAAGTGTACCTAATAAGGATAATGATGTGTGGGTTTATTTTCTTTAATCAAAATCATTTGTACTGAAGTCTACTTTTTAAATAGGTGACATTTCTGGGAAGTCTACAATGAATCATTGAAGAATTACTAGAAGTGTAATAAGCCTAAAGGTTTGTTTTGTTTACACAAACCCTTTTATCCCGAAGCTAGTTCAATTTTGTAGTGTGGTCAATATACCTACATCGTTAACACGAACGTCGCGCGTCGGGTCGCCATCCGCTCGATATCGATCACTGTCGCAATACAACTCACGCGATAGTTTTCACTCACCTACATTGTTCTACTCGAAGAATACAAACAAATGTTTGTATAAAAATGTATATGAAGGTATACGTTTCCATACTTCTCGAATGTCGATTTTAATGACGTAGCATTTTTGAACAAACTATTAATTTTTATACTACGCTGACTCTGCCGAATGAGTTATTAATTTATACTATGCCGTTTCTTTGCGGGGTAAGATCGGAAATGATGACATTAGCCAAAGAACGAAAGTTACCGACGTAGCTCATAGAATCAGCAAGCTGAATCAGATCAATAGCAGATTATGTTTGCCACAGGACCGACAACCGATGGGATAGTCGAATTCTTGAATGGAGACGACAAACCAGTCACTTCCTGGCTCGTGGCTCCGACGAAAATATTTACTGATATTGGCTAGATATGATGAGCCGAAGATGGTATGTGGTGGTGAGTCTTGGGAGAGGCGTACAGGGCATTGGCAATTGGAAAAACATTGGCTGATGGTATAGTACGATACGCTAATGACACGTAGGCTCTTAAATTACTTACCTTACGTTTAGTACTCAAGCATATTTTTTATATAATCTGCGACCCATCATAGTTCATAAAAAATAACGTGGGTGGTGACTAAGTAAGGTTAAAAACACAGTTAAATACAGATTTATAGCATAGGAACTTGAATGCCTGGTGGAAGATTGTTTGAGAATAAATAAATCTACCTGTGCTGCTATCTATAGGTACAGATAGGTACTTGTATTGGCTTTCAACGCAACTTGTAGAATAGAATCACATGTTACTCGTAATATCTCCTTATTGACGGAGTCTTCGATTCTTCTTACTTACTTAAATTGATTCAAATTGTAATGAAACAGATTTAGAGTTGAATTGAATATTCGAGTAGGGAATTCATGTCTTATGGAGTATATTACTGGGAGAGACCTATATCCAGCAGTGCAGACAAAACATAGGTATTGCTGATGATGATTATGGTGATTAAAGCCAAAGAAGAATCAAAGGC
The DNA here is from genome assembly GCA_914767545.1 of Sesia apiformis. Lineage (NCBI taxonomy): Eukaryota > Metazoa > Arthropoda > Insecta > Lepidoptera > Sesiidae > Sesia > Sesia apiformis. The sequence goes on from OU611955.1 coordinate 12,147,670, forward strand.
TAAAGATATGGATAGTGGTTACAAAGCTGTACAACTTTTATTTCAATATTTATTTTCTATAATATACGGAAAAGAACCAAAAATCTTTTGACTGAGTTATTGGCAAACCATACCATTCACCAGTGAATGTCTCTTCACTGTTAATTATAGGAATCCCAAACCTCGGTGAGCTTTGGCATTAGGTAGCTACTTACCTACTTTTTTCCCAGAAATGGCCAGCAGATATAATAACCAATGTACCTTTATTACTTACGTAGTTACTTTATTACTTATATATATATATATATATATCTTCTTTTTTCAGATATCCAAGAATTTTACGAATTAACGCTCCTCGATGACAATAAATCGATCCAACAGAAAACAGCGGAAACAATCCGCATTGCAAACAAATGGGAGGCAGATAACACTAAGCGAGAAGTAAGTTAAATATGAATTTACAGTAATATAAGTATATCATATCAAATATCGATTTTATTAAGAATGCCTACCATACTCGTATTTTACCGAGACTAACAACTTATTGTATTTAACGCTCATCAATACTACTGTAATAATTTCACATTTATACATATTAATATAGATAACTATATAGGTAGATATTACCATTCGCGGAAGTACTTCTTAATTGTACAATTTTTTTATTTATTTAGAACAAAATTATGCACACATTGTAACTTGCAATACAAATGTTGAAAGATCGTTCCGATTCTGATTTATTCAGGCATGATTCAGGCTTAATTACGTTTATTTTCTAACTTCATCCAATCATCCATCCAACAGAATGATTGGCTAAAAAATGTAACTTGAACTTGAAACTTTGTTAATATTGGAGAAAAAGCATAGGTAATACATTTTTTCAACACAATTAACTTGGTAACTGCCTCTCTAGCTCGGGCCGCTTCTCACACCATACCACAATTAATGACATCGTACGTCGTTCGTTCTCTTGCTACCGTCAACGTACCGGCTTTGTTAGAGCTGAACGTAATCGTACGGGACGATGGCAAGAGACCTGACAGCATGTCACTGGTTCCGTGGAAGATGGGCTGACCCGTAGTGTGTGATGCGACTTGCGTTGATACGCTAGCTCTATCCCACCTCCACAGAACCTGCAAGAAGGCTGGTGCAGCAGCGGCAGAGGTAGCAGGGAGGCATAAGACTATTAAATACAGCGATATCGGGCCCGAATATATTTTTATTGCATTTGATGTCGAGATCCTCAGTCCACGGGATCCTAGTGTGCGCCTATTATTTAAGGACCTCTCAAAGCGCCTGGTCGACAGCACCGGCGATCCTATCCAGCGAGGTCATATCGCCAGCATACTACGTACCTTGCCTCATAGACCAAATTTGTACAACATGGTCAATTGTATAGACATAGTGAGCATGATGCAACAAATAATAAGTAGTTTATTTTCATGTTTAGATTAGTTTTTAGATTTAAGTATTTTCTTTTCATTGTAAACTAAATATTTCTTTACCTGTCATTAACTTTAGGTATATACAAAAGTAGTCACAAGAAGTTTTATGTATTTAGTATGAATCGTCCCATAAGTTTAGATATGGATTAAATAAGTAAATGAAGAAAACGTGCCCTATTAGCCCTATTACACTATGGTGCCCTATTAGCCGCGAGGCCCGCATCGTGTTCCGGCGGTGAGCGGAAGAAGCCGTCCCGAGAGAGAGATTGTTGCGTGTGGAAAGGAGGACCAGCGGTTGCGGGGAATTACAGACGCGCATGGGCGTGACATGGTGGCGCGGGGATCAGGGAGACCCGGTGAAACGGTTGTCCGCTGACCGCCCGCGGGTTGTTGGGGGCCCGAGCCCGGGGATCTCACTTTAATCTCCACCCCAGGAGGCTGCTCCGCCGCACGCGTAAAATCCCTTGGGGTAGCAGTTGTGCCGGAGGAGACCGGAGTGGAACCCGACTGCTGCCCCCGGGGGGGGACCGGGGGCCCTTCCGTACCCCGTGCCAAAAGTCACACAACCTTTGTGACCTGGTTTTTTCTCTGCTCCGTGCTTTGTCCTCTGATCCACATGCAACCATCTCTCTCTCCGTCCCCTCTTTCATTTCCTCCCTATTCACACTTATATTCGATGGCTAAGAAAAAGAAAATGTACAAGGTTCACTCAGCGGCCCATCGCGTAAGTTCCACACTACAAGTGGACTTTTGCAACATCAGAGGGATACATAGTAGCATCGACGCCGTCCACTACCACCTTGAGACGGCAAAGCCGGCCTTGCTTTTCTTGACGGAGACACAGATATCCTGCCCGGCCGATACATCATATCTTCATTACCCCGGTTACAAACTGGACCACTGTTTTGTGCGACGTGCTGGGGGTATGCATGTACGTCCGGGAGGATGTTTGTTGCCGCCGCCTAAGCCATTTTGAAGACGGGGACCTGTCGATTCTCTGGACACGTATTGACTACGGATGTTCCACTAAAGTCTACGCTTGCCTTTACAGGTCCCACAGCGGTGATACGGAGACGACTGGGTTTTTTGAGTGTCTACAAGAGACTACTGACAGCGTGCTCGAGCAGTTCCCTTGCGCGGAAGTGGTGGTCCTCGGTGATTTCAACGCTCACCACGAAGAGTGGTTGGGATCCCGAACTACTGACCGCGCAGTGAGAGCAGCCTACATCTTTGCCCTGGCCTATGGTTTCTCGCAGTTGGTGTCCTCACCCTCGAGGATACCTGATATCGAGAGTCATACTCCCTCCTAACTGGACCTCCTGCTGACTACGCGGCCGAATGACTACAATGTTGTTGTTGATGCTCCGTTAGGATCATCAGACCATTGTATCGTTCGAGCTGCTGTGCCTGCTAAACAATCCGCGCCGATCTATTCCCAGGGAACGCGCAACGTCTGGCACTACAAATCTGCAGATTGGGATGGGTTGCGCGAATTTTACGCTTCTTATCCCTGGGGGCAGCGCTGTTTCTCGTCGGGAGATCCGGATATCTGTGCAGACTCCGTTTCCGACGTGGTGTTGCAGGGCATGGAATGTTATATTCCTTGTTCCGTGATACCCGTAGGCGGACGGAGCCAACCTTGGTTTAATCAGTCCTGCAGAGAGGCCCGCCGTAATAAGCGGGCTGCATACAGGGCCTGGGCCAAAGCGCAGGTGTCTGAAGATCCGAATACCACCGACTTGAGGAAGAAATTTAACGCTGCCTCGAGGTGCAGTAAGAAGATCATTGTCAGAGCAAGAAATGAGCACATCCGCAGAATTGGCGATCGACTTGCTAGCTATCCTTCTGGAAGTCGGGCTTTCTGGTCGCTCGTTAAGGCTGCCGAGGGTAACTTCTGTCAGTCGTCACTTCCACCACTGCGGAAACTCGATGGCTCACTGGCCCATGAGGCGAAGGAGAAAGCCGATCTCCTGGGCAATCTCTTCGCCTCAAACTCGACTCTGGACGATAGAGGTGCCTCACCACCGTCTACCTCGAGGTGCACAAGCTCCATGCCAGAAATCTGCTTCACCCAGCGTGAAGTCCGGCGAGCTCTAGCATCTCTTGATATCCGAAAGTCGAGTGGGCCAGATGGTATTCCTGCGGTGGTGCTCAAATTTTGCGCTCCCGAGTTGACTCCGGTGCTTACGCGACTCTTTAGGCTCTCATATTCCACAAAAAGCTTCCCGTCAGCATGGAAGGTAGCTCATGTTCACCCTTTGCCTAAAAAGGGTGACCGCACCGACCCGGCCAACTACAGGCCAATAGCGATCACCTCCCTCCTCTCCAAAGTGATGGAGCGTGTTATAAACACACAGCTCCTTCGGTACCTAGAGGATCACCAGCTGATTAGCGACCGTCAATATGGATTTCGCCATAATCGCTCGGCTGGTGATCTTTTAGCGTATTTAACACATCGCTGGGCTGACGCCATTGAGAGTAGAGGCGAGGCTCTGGCTGTAAGCCTAGACATTGCGACAGCTTTTGACCGGGTATGGCACAAATCGCTGCTTTCCAAGTTACCATCTTTCGGGATACCCGAGGGACTATGCGAATGGGTTGCCAGTTTCCTGACTGGACAGAGCATCAGAGTCGTTATCGATGGTAGCTGCTCCGACACCATGTCTATTAACGCTGGCGTCCCGCAAGGCTCCGTGCTGTCTCCAACTCTGTTCCTTCTGCATATCAACGACCTATTGCAAATTGGTGACATACGTTGCTATGCGGATGACAGCACTGGAGACGCCTTGTACAGGGGCCGCGCCAACATCCCTCGAGTCGGAGTGGAAGAGAGTCGCGCCAGGCTTGTGTCTGAAATCGAAGACTCTCTAAATCTAGTCTCAATTTGGGGTTCCCTGAACCTAGTGGATTTCAACCCCAGTAAGACGCAAGTCTGTGCATTCACCGCTAAAAAAAACCCTTTTGTCGCAGCACCTCGCTTTCAGAGCATACCTCTTAAGATCTCGGAGAGTATTGGGATCCTTGGTGTCGACATTTCCAGCAAAGTCGAATTTAGGGGTCATCTGGAAAGTAAGGCCAAGCCTCCAAAAAGCTCGGTGTGCTGAACAAAGCGAAGCGGTAGTTCACCCCTGGGCAACTCCTAATGCTTTACAAAGCTCAGGTGAGGCCCCATATGGAGTATTGCTCACATCTCTGGGCCGGTGCACCGAAATACCAATTAGACCCATTTGACTCCATCCAACGACGTGCTGTTCGTATTGTCAACGATCCCACTCTTACGGGCAGTTTAGAACCCCTCAGCGTTCGGAGAGACGTTGCATCTCTCTGTGTGTTCTACCGCCTGTACAATGGGGAATGCTCTGAAGAATTGTTCAATATAATTCCCACCTCGAGTTTCTACAACCGCACCTCCCGTCACAGAGTGCGGTCCATCCGCATTTCCTCGATACGGAGGTGTCGCGTACTGTTCGGTCCAAAAATTATTTTATATCGCGAACCCGTAGGCTGTGGAACGAACTGCCTCAAGAAGTCTTCCCATTAAACTACGACATGGGGTTCTTCAAGAAAGCTGTGAATAGGATTTTGCAAGGTCGGCGGCGCGCCCACATACCCCCTGGTGTTGCAGGTGTCCATGGGCGGCGGTAACACTTACCATCACGTGAGACCGCTTGCTCGTCCGCCCTTGTCATAAAAAAAAAAAAAGAACATGACTTTCGGGCACAATATTTATTATGAAAGATTTTATATTTTCTCAAAATTATTACCATATTTACGAATTTTTATACTTTATCTAGGTTTCATTTGTCCCACTATGTGACCACATACCGTAAATGCTAACGGAGTTGCACCATTAATGACTAGGACTACACGTTTATGATTGTTGGTTAGGGATGTCAAAACCAGTGTCTAGTCGGTCTAGTCGATCAAGGTAGAGTTTAGTCGAGGAAAATTCTAGATTACAATTAAGAGTATGGGTATTATATTCAGATTTTTTTTTCATTTAAGGCCATATTTTAATTTAATCGATAATACCAATGTAGGTACTTCTTACATACTAAGAAGGTATTTCTATGAAATGTATGTTTCTAAAAAATGTGGAACTCCAAGCAAAAAGGGACTGTGTCGGCTGTAACTTCCAAAGAGCCCACATGTAATGTTATTGTTATTTATTTTTATAGATACCAACAGAAGAAAGTGACTACAGATCGGTATCAAATGCCTTCTTACAAGATAACAACAAGAAAGCAGAACGCCGTAATGACACACCGGACTCTGCGAAAGTAAGCAATTTTATTTTGTTTATCACAAAATTATTTCGTCATGATACATGTTTACAAATTACAATTCATGTTGTTTGTAGACACAAGCGGACGCCACACCTTCGGTCGTGCCAGCGATTAGCGAAAATGAAAAGGTAAAATCTGAACTTTTACAGTGAAAACATCTACAATTTATATAATTTTATGAACAGCCCAGCAAATCAATGGTGAATTTCAGACAAATTTTGATATATTATGTGCTTACCTATGAAATGACCGATTTGTATGAGAAACTGATTTTTTTTTGTTATAAAAATGTTTATTAGTAGTCGAAATATTGACCCCTATTATCTACACACTTTCGCCACCTCACGGGCAGTTGATTGAAGCTACTCCTGTAAAAATGTGTAAAAATGTGTTGGGCTGCAACTCCTGGATCCAGCCACTGATACGAACGTTTGCGGTTATCCTACAGGATCCATTTCTCATCACAAGTCACGATGCGATTCAAAATTCCTTCGTTTTTGTCATGGTTCAATAACACAGTGCACACTTCGACGCGTTGTTGTCGCTGACGTTCGTTCAGTTCATACGGTACCCACTATTCGAGCTTCTTTTGCCGATTTGACGCAGATGAACTAACATTGTTTTATCACTAACATCAAACCCTGCTGCTAACTCAGCTGTGCATACTTTAAGATGGACCTGCTTCCACTATAGCCTTTAATTCATAGTTATTAATTTTGGTCGTAGGTCATCCGTGGTGCTCATCCTTAAAAGATCGAAATTTCCAGAACGGAAGCGTACATACCATCGGAGCACGGTGTGATCGTTTGTGATGTTTGCCCCATACACAATATTGATATTGTGAGCTGTCTGACTTGCATTGGTGCCGCGACGAAATTCATATTCAAAAATAGCACGAATTTTCAATTGATCCATTTTATTTTCAAGACAATCACATGAACAAAATTTAGGTACAGAAAAACAAATGAAATACTGATTTTGAAATAAGATCATCGTAGCTATTAGATGCATTTTGTTTTATTTTGAAATAAGAAGTAGAACAGAACATAACGAAACTCAAAGTGGCCAGTAATAAAATCGGTCATTTCATAGGTAAGCAACTAATATAATATGTCAAACCTTTGCATAAACGTGGAATAGCTGAAATTTTATTAAAAATATTACATTAATTTCTTTGGCAAATAATATTATGATGGTCACCTACTCCGTGGGAATTATGTATTATAATCACTTGATTATAAGAATACGATGATAATTAACGCCTGGCGGGATCAAACCTACGACTATAGAATTTTTCACGAAACAGTACGAGCAACAGGTCCCAAATATAACCAACCATACACTGTAAATTATTCACTTAAAATAAAAAGCTGAAATATTTTGTAGTTTATATTTTATAAAATATAAACAATTAGAAATATGACTCAGAACATAAAAATAATGTGTTTATTTCCGTCTTGTAAATTTTGTTGGTGATAATCAAATTACATACCATATTAATTTATTCTGTGAGGCGACTAAATAAACGTTGAATAGTCAAATGTAAAAACAATAAATCGATGGAATCGGAATTATTGTTTTCTTATACGAGTAGGTACATAGATATAGCGTTAAGATAATAATCAAAATCATTTCTATACTACGTTCGAAAGGTAGCGTATATATTTTGAATAGATTTAATTCATGATTTATTTATTTTATTTTATGTTGAATAAAACAAAATATTTTGTATAGAATTTAATGGTTGGCAACCTAAATTCACATCTGTGTCATTACTGTCCTTAATTAATTAATTAAGGAATAGTCAATCGATTCTTCTTCTTCTTGTAGTGCCTCACCAACTAGTGGAGGTTAGCAATCAGCTCCGAATATTTTGTAGATTACAATCATACAAAAGGCTTATTCCACTTCCAAAATCTTCCGATTCTTCTTTCTTTTCTCAGTTTCGTCCTATTTCTATTTTACCTTTTCTTTCAAGAGTTCTCGTGAAAGTCGTTCTTAAATAATTTTCTGATTTCCTTTCTGATCATAATCTGTTCAACTCTTTTCAATCCGGTTTTCGTCCTGGCCACAGCACAGTTACAGTACTCATAAAAGTCTCTGACGACATTCGACAGTCTCTGACATGGACGGCGGTCTTCCCATTATTCTGATTTTACTCGACTTCAGCAATGCCTTTAATTCAGTTAACTTTGACGTCCCTATCACTATTCTTTGTTCTCTTAACGTTTCCACTTCCACAATCTGTTATTTTAATTCTTATCTTCGAGGACGCTTTCAGTGTATACGACACGCTGATATCGTAACCAACTGGTGTGATCTCGTTACTAGAGTTCCCCAAGGTCCTATCTCGTCTCCTTTTCTGTGTATTTAAAAAATTCCATTTCGAAGGTGATTATTTCTAATTATCATCTCTATGCTGATGACTTACTTGCATTCTAACTGTGTAATTGCAAACTGTAGGTATATCTGAGCTGACCAAAGATCTGCACAGTATTAGTCATTTGGTGTTCTGGTAAACCCTTAAAGTCTACAACTTTAATTATTGGCAGTAATTATATGTATAATCGTTTAGATCTTTCTATTATACCACTTACACTATACATTTGCTTTATTTCAATCAGTTCATAAATAAAAAAGTTATATCAATTTCTTTAATCACGTCGAATCAGACGGTGTTTATAAACTAAAGTTCACGCGGACGAAGTCGCGGGCAACAGTTAGTATTATAATATGTATATATTTCATATGTATAGTACTTATTATTTAGGTATGTATTTCTAGGTATTGTTTATGTATTTACATACATATTTATGTATCTTGTTAATATTATTGTACTATTAAATTATTATAAATATTATACAAATTTTCCGTACGCACTACGCCTGCTTTTCTGGCTTCACCTATATTCAGGGCTGCCACCTTTTGGGGAACAAAAATCGGGACCATCGGGCGATCATCGGAGCGATTCGAACCATCTGGAAGGAAAAATAAAAACGCTTTATGTTTTTATGTATATTTAAGTAGGTATGTTTATTTTTCCATGCATATTTTTTATTGCTACCGGCCACTTTTATTAATTCCACGTCATTTTTATATTATACTATATAAATTTATTTATAAACTCCGAACAAGACATATCTATGTTGAGCGAAATTTGCAATTCTGCTTTCATCAGATCTACAGAGCAACGATTTCTGACACTAGACCATTTGAGCGTTATATGGGAAAATACTCGCTCAACCTATGCATTTGAAGGAGGCATGCTCAAAGCGCGAGATACAACACAAAATAACGCATTTAACTTATGCTCCTTTAAGCTTTTAAATACTTGTACCCATTTTTTATCAACACTTTGATGTTGATCAAGCTGTGTTAGCATATTCTTCACCACACTGTAGTCCTCGAATAGCTCATCGGTTGAAAATCCTTCGTCCGAATCAAATCCTAAAACAGAAGCAGCATCACAAAGTTCTTTGAAATTTATATCACCATTAAGTGACAATGGTTCCAGTTTTTTCAATGAATTCGATTCATTGAAATCGAAATGGCTTTGTAGATAAACCAGCGCATTTTGGTAAAATTGTTTGTAGATTACCTATGACTAACTAGACTAGAGATTAACTCGTTCGCGTGTTATCAAAAATCGGGACAAAATTGGTAGATCGTCGGGACGCGGGACAATAACATCGAAATCGGGACTGTCCCGGCAGAAACGGGACGGGTGGCAACTCTGCCTATATTTTACTTTTCCAGGTCTGCGAGAAGAAATCTCCGCAGGAGATAAGCTTGCCTTTTATACGTCTTTTCTTTTTCTTCCTTTTTATTTGTTTCATATGATGTGTGTACAATAAATTGTTAAATATATAAAATAGATAAATTCACAACTGAAATCAATATCGTAAAACATTGTTTCGTACATCACTATTACAGTCAACTGACAATAATTGTCAGCCACACCGTTGTTTTTCTTCATATATAGCAATGATGTAATTACCACATTCTGGCAGTGTCAATTTTTTTCCTAATATACAATGTCAAAGTTTAAAACGTATCCTAACAATGTCCAATCCCGTCGAAGCAAGTCAGAAGTCCTTCAGTAAAAGTTCGAATGACTATGATTTCTAATTTGACTTGCTTATCCTAAAAAGCACTGAAAGGTTGTATTGATACCTTTTTTTTTTGTTACATTATGAAATATAACACAAATATATATAGATAAATAAAGCTGTAATCAGAACATACCTCGAACCTAATTTCTCAGATCGAAAATGCACTCATTTATTTTTATTTAGCACAAATTGATTACATTGATTTATTCACTAAATATTTTTATTTGGCACTATTTGCCTTTACAGCGCCATCTTTTGTAAAAATTCTGAAGCTTTATAAGTTTTCGATACATCATTATAATCGGTATTCCGTGTGGTGTGGTTCCGTTCCGTTTTATTTATTTTTTTTTCAATTTGATGACGTGACGTCTCTGAACGCTTCATACTTCGGTAATGGCGGATGGTTTCGCGTCTCGTAGTACTATTTATAACCTAAAATATAGTACAAGTTTTCAGCGATATGTACACTAACGTTTCTTGGTTGTGTATATTGGTGCCGTTAAATTTTACAATTGTGCCAATGACGTACGAACGCTACATCGACTGAAGGAATACTGCACGTAAATGATTATCAGTGAAATGATATTGCACACAAAATTTTGACATTCACTCTGCTGATATTTCGTATTCGTCGCAAGTAAGGCCATTTAATAAACACTAATCTATTTTTAAACGTTTAGTAATTTCTTTACTCCTTGGGAACGTTTTCGAATCTTGGTGAGACTAATGCGACTTCTAAGTTAGTTTTGCTTGTAACAATTCGCTGTGTTACTCGCCGATTGTTGTACCTATTTTTATTGTAATCAATTGATCATAAATTGCACACTAATAATGTAACACGGACATTCTAATTAAAGTTCATCGCTTTGACATTCAGATATCATCCTATCATTCAATGCAAAGTTATAACATGGCTAATTACCATACATATCTACTAAAATTACTATCAGAAAAGGGCTAGGTTCCAATTATTACATGCGATAGATAAGGACTACTTCAGTTGTAAGCTAACAAGATAATGAGCTTATGTTATGGGATTAGTTTAAACTCGAAAGAGGTCACATACTTCCTAAAGAGGTCACAAATATCTTAAATGTTTGGTGCAAGTTAGAAGTGGGTTCTAGGTAGAGAATGGTGCATGCAGAACAACATCAAGTAAGGTGCTCACAGTGGATACGAGTGTGTAACTAACAATGCATGCAGTGTACATAGTATAGTGCGGACAGCATCACCATAAGCACCTGACGGCTATGCACACTTGGCTTTCAAAATGACTGAAAGACGGAAGAAAAAAACCCCTAATGGATTCCTACGGAAAGTGTCCTCCTTGTTTAATCTTGACATGGTGAGTAGGTGATAAATTCTATAACAAAGTTTATAATAACACATTTTGTTATAAAAATATTATATCTGAAATTCACCATTGTTTGGTAAATTTAAAATATAAAATCACTTCCTTTTCTAAAAAGTTTACATACTAAATTTAATGTTACCAATATTATCAATAGAAATATATTTCCTCTCCTTCTGTATTTAGACTTTAACTCTATAAATAAATATTTTTTTTGTCTAATAACTCATGAATGACTTCATGTATAGCCTCCATTCACATGGATCCACAATCAGGCTCCACCTGTGGATCCATGGATAATTTTTCTTCTTTGATCCATCAAATTAGGAATTCAAATACAATAACATGTTTTTATGCCACTTCAATCCACACATTTGTAGAGGCAGCGAAAGTAATGATACAATAACTATGCATTTTATGTAAAACAATAAAAATGTAATTCATTACTAACAATTTCGATTTAGCTGTGGATTGAAGAGGAAAAAGAATTATCTATAAATCTGTTTGTGGATCCAAGAGTATGAAAAATTATCCATGGATCCATGTGAATGGAGGCCATATTTATACTCTGCTAATATCTTAACAAATTTAAAAAAAAAATTTTTTTTTTCATTGTATTTTGTGTCTATTATTTTTTTGTAATAGACTACAAAACTAATGCTTGTTACTAGATTCTTAGCCATCATAGCTACAAAGTCTTTAATGTTATCAGAGATAGGTACTTAAAAATCACTTAAGTTGAAATATTGGGAATTTTAATGTATATTGCATTAGCACCTGCCTAGTTGAAATATTTTATGTCTTTTAAGATTGTTAACAAAATATTTTTAACTTTTAACCACTTTAGCAGTGAGGGGAGGGATGTAACATGGGATTCATCAGGATCTGTTGTAACAGTATTGATGTCTTATTTATTTATTGTATCAAAAACTTAACCTTTTGTTGTGGGAAGAGAGTAAATTACACTTATTTATCATCAAAGCCACATACTAGGCATGTATCACAGACACATTTCAAATTATGCAAAAAGAAAGTTGAAAATTAAAGGAATCATATAAAACATTTTATATATATTGCTATCTTTACTATTTTACAGGCTCACGTTCCATCGCCTGAAATGAAGCAGGTAAATGTTACGAAGTAACTACATGTGATGTCAATGTTTACAGTTGAAATTGACAGTTTTGAATGAAACCAAAGGTTTTTAATAAATATGTGTAGTGTAATGTGTAAGGTCTTGTTATAATTTTTACATGATAAACCAGTTAAAGGACGATGGGTAAAACTTTAAAAAAAAATTTACATCTTCCATCACATTTGAAATATACCCCAAATGAAAGCTTTTATTATATATGTAGTTTAATTTTTGTGATAATACTGGAACAACGAGTGACCTATTGCAACTCAAGAAGAAGTGAACTCCCAGGGACCATTTTATGAACACTTCATGAAAAACACCAAATTGCAAAGTTATCTTTTAGACTGTGTGCACTATTCTGATAGTCATACAACCAACAATTTGACAGAATTTCTAAAAACAAATCCGTAAATGGAAAATTGACAATAAAATTGCAGCAGTTGTAACAGATAATGCCTAAGTCTGTTAAGTACGAAGGGAAATCAAATCAACTATAATTTTAAACTTTGTTAGTAAACACTAAAAATAGTGATTTGACTACATATTACATAATGCTCTACAGTCTCTATTTTTTATAAAAATACATGAACGAACATGATGCAAAGCAAATGAATCACTCTGTCTCTTATAAAATATAAGTAGGTGAATCAAAGGAGTCAAGGAATTATTAAGTGAGTTTATGGCAGATCATAACAAGTACGTTGTCATAATATTGTGTTTCTTGGTGGGTTGAGACAACATGCATACATTTTTTATCATCATCCTTTGTCTATTATTTTAGCAGTTGATAGTATAGGATATTAAGACCTAAATCAAGTCAAGAACAACTGTAAATCTACATCAAGAATATTATATACTTACAAAAATCATTATACCAGTAGGGAATAAGTCAATGGTTTTTTGCAAAGTTGCAGGTAAACGGCATAGAGGGCGGCGGAACAGAACGCACGCAGGGCGAAGATGGCTATGTCTACATGACTGTAGTACTGTCTCGCGCCGGGGGCGCCGGGCTAGGCTTCAGCATCGCCGGGGGCTCCGACAACCCGCACGTCGGGGATGACTCACATATCTATGTTACTAAGCTGATACCCGGGGGCGCGGCTGCTGCCAGCCGCCTTCTGATCAATGACGCCATATTACAGGTGCATTGAAGTTCCAATTTTAAAATAACTATTTTATGTTTACAGCTAGTTATCTATACAAATAATAATACTATAATATACAGACCAAGAAGTCAGTACTCAATATTCCGGTGAACAAGGTCCTTCACGACGTCAAAGATCGTACTACATGCAAGGCGATCGTTAACAGGTTTCGTGGACCGTCCTTAACATTGAGAGAACAACTGGAGACTTACTATAATACAATAGTTTTTTTACACTAATAAGTAAGATTTTTTTAATAATGTTGTACAATGGAGGGATATGATGAACTGCACTAAAGACCACAGTTAAAAGAATGTGTATTACACAGCATTAAATTAGAGTTGTGCTTCAAGTACAAGTATTCTTTTACAACCGCTCTGTGTATGAACGATCTTCAATAAAATACCCAAATTCTTTATTGTTCATCTAGAATAAATTTGTAAAAAGTATTTGATATGACAATTAATGTATTTCAGGTTAATGATACAAATGTAGAAAATGTAACACATGCAGAAGCAGTTGACGCGCTGAAAAAGGCTGGCAGCACAGTAAAATTGGTATTAATTTTTCTATCTACAAATAAAATTCAATTCTGTACATTAAATGGTTTTTAAAATTTGTGTTCATTTACAGAAAATAAAACGAAAGGCGACAGAAGATACTCTAAGCACTTCACAAACGAACAAAGAGGAAGCAGTTGAGATAGAACTTGTTAAAGGTGGTTCTGGTCTTGGGTTCAGTATAGCGGGTGGTGTAGGCAATCAACATATCCCTGGTGATAATGGCATATATGTTACAAAAGTTATGGCTGGAGGCGCCGCGCATAGAGACGGCAGACTAAGGGTGGGTGACAAACTGCTGATGGTGAAGAATACTTCTGTAAGTGTTCCTTTATACTATAGTTTAATTTGTCATAAATATGCTATATCTTGAAAAGTTGTATTATTTTTTTACACATTTCAAGGTACTTATTTTACTTTAATGCTTATTTCGACATCATTATTTTCCTAGCCAGAACCTAGTAATATAGGTCCATTTTATTTCTTATTTATTTATAGGTCTTCCTCTATAACAATTTTTTAACAGTATTGAAATCGTCAGATAATTCTCAAATTACCCTGTGGTATTTTTTATCAGGTTTACCACCACAATATTGTAATTTAATGAATTCTTTTTTTTTTCTATGATTTCATATATTTTTAGCAGATTTTTTATGACGTAAGATTTTATATACCTAGTCCTCGCTTACCTCTTACAACTCGAAAGTCATGATGCCCTGCATAATTTCATTGATTCTGAAACTAAGTACTTTACTCTTTTTAACCCCTAAGCTGAATCTCATTAAGATTGTTAATTAAAGTTTGGGTAAGCGCGTTGTTACTACACCAAGATTGTTCGATTCATAAGTAGGTCAAAACTGCAATCAAATGACGTCAATAGAGAATTTCAACAACACTAAATTGAATATTATTAATTGATGATTGTAACTCAATAAAGTTATCGATTTTGTATCGATCAACGACATATTTCTTTTTCCATGTATTAACATGGTAAAGGACTGTGTCCTCGGGAGTGGTGTTTTCAACTCGTCTAGACACAGTTCACTTATGGCTGCCTTTTACATATTTATGTGTCAGTGTCGATTGTTCTATCTTTTGTGACATCCATTAATCGTGTGGTAACAATCTAAACTGTGATTTCTATAATTAATCTCAGACTATCTAAACAGACTTAGAATTGTCCTCATCTACATATGGAATTATTTTCCTCTATATTATGCTTTGGAGAATCCACTCAACTCCAATAATATCTAAATAGTTTGAATTCATTTACAACATTGATTAATATACCTAATGTCTATTAATTATTGCAGTCACACGTAAGTAACATTAACATTATGTTCACATACATACCTTTACAGGGTGTCTGTCTATTGAGTAGTTTCAGCAATGAGTAATGCTTGATTAAAGTTGCATAGTCGCATTGTTATAGTTGGGCATAATTTGGACTGATCTGGTCTACGATCATTATAAGGCCATCATCTCAAAGCACAAAATACACTGCAAGCTGGCCGAAAGAACATCTCTTAAATATACTGAATCACACATATTGTTCACACAGTGGGGTCTTAGCGGGTGATAGTAAATCTTGTAAACTTCTAAATCAAACCAAAAGCGTATGTTACTTGTTGAGTAGCTACATCTTTTATAGTTTATCTTATACAAATCGCAAAATTCGTTAATCTTATTCAAAACCAATGTTATTTCCTTGTTTATACGTGTTTAAGCTCTCGCAATAAAGATTAATGCATTGTTTTTAGCGCGGTGATGTAAACCTGGACAACGTGACTCATGAAGACGCAGTCGCCGCTCTCAAGGCGTCGGGTGAAAGGGTACAGTTAGTGCTTATACCGGCCCCACGACACGGGCAGCCCTCACCGAGGACCTCGCGAGCCAACACGCGTGAGTATTCAAACATTTTAAATGGTCATACATAGGGTGACTAGGTACATTTTGAGATATTCAAATTTCAGAAAGCTCAAGGTACAGCTCAAATGAGTTCTATTTGAGCTGTACCGTTTTTAAAATATCATTAATTTGAAATTCGAATTCCGAAAGCCATTTAGTCAAAACGAAAAAAATAAATGTTGTATTCACTTTTTTATTGCATTTTGCGCGCTTTTCTTTGCAACAATGGAATTCGCACGAGAACAATTTCGTGCAATGATGTTATACGATTTTAAAATTGATTTAAATGAATGTGAGTACAAAGATAGATTAGTATCCGCTCTTGAGGACCTTGCATGGTTGCCTCAATTTAAACGGAAATTTTTCCTTGAAGGATGATGAGAGAAGTGGCCCTCCTGCGACTTCTTTAACGAATGAAAACATCGAGTCGGTAAACAAAAAGTTTGAACAAAGACCCAAAACAGATAGAGGACACTTAAGATTTAATCGCCGGTCATTCATTAAATTTTACACCAACATCATTGTTGGTCAAAAAGCTTTGTTCGCGTTAGGTTCCTCATTCACTGACTGCTGGTGCAGGGAAATGATTGTAAAATTCGAAAATGGAGAGGAACGGAATATGTTTAATATTATTACTGGAGATGAGAGTTGGATCTATCAGTATGACCAGGGATGGAATATATGTATTTAATAATATTACTGGAGATGCGAGTTGAATCTATCCACTAAATAAGCGGCAATCAACGGTTTGGGTGTTTCCAGAAGAAGAGCAAAGTGCGCGCAGTGTGAGTAAAAAAATGGCGGCAACATTCTTCTCTGCGGATGGCCATTTAGCGTCAATTTCTTTAGACGCTCAAAAAAACTTAATCCCCAATGGTACAGTGAAGTGTGTTTACCAACTGTATTCCATGTGTTAAATCAAATATGTCCTAAAACAGGTTTGAGGGGCTTTTCTTGCATCATGACAATGCATCATCTCATCAAGCAAAACTTGCCCAAGAGTTTTTGAAGACCACAGAGATCCAAGTATTGAGCCACCCTCTGATTTAGGTCCATGCGACTTCTTTCTCTTTCCAAAAGTGAAGCTTGGACTCCGTGACATTCTTTTCGACAACCCTGAGGACGCTTGGAATGCTTTTATGGCAGCTGTTGAGGACCTCACTAAAGAAGAGTATTGCCAGTGCTTTAGATCTTGGTTTTGAGAAATTGTAAGAACGCCTGGTTGAATTCGTTTCTTATAACATCCTTAATTTTGTTATAATGTAGCAACTATACAATAAAAAGTTTTATCTATATATCTATTTTTTTCTGTTTTTAGCATCAAGCACTGCAAACTCCCTCCGCCGTGAAGACGTCACTGACAGCAACGAAGAGCCGCGAGTCGTAGAACTTGAGAAGGGCCTTCAAGGGCTTGGCTTTAATATTGTGGGTGGGGAAGATGGACACGGGATTTACGTGTCTTTCTTACTGGCTGGAGGCCCAGCGGAGAGATCTGGAGAGTTGAAAAGGGGGGATAGACTATTGGCGGTCAACGATGTAGATATCACACATGCAACGCACGAACAAGCTGCTAAAGCTTTGAAGGTATGTTCATTAATGACTTTTTATTTTATTTGTTTGTTTAATAATATAGTTACGGTGAAATCAACAAGACATGAGCTTTGCATCTGCGTGAGTGGGTGCCGAATTATCGAATCCGATTGTTGAAATGGTTCCCACTGTGCACTCACACAAACCTCATGTCTCTGTTGATTTCTCTGTACATATGATAAGGGTTTTACTCTAAGATAACCTAGATAAATAAAACCTTACACATTCTACCAGATGACTGGCTTGCAAATGTTAATTAAGATACAAGGATAGAGATAATGCCAATTGTAGGGGTATTTGGAAAAACAGCCAATGTCAGTTTTGGTAAATTTTAAAGTATAAACAAAAAACGTTTTTGGGCAGAATAACTACATATGAAATTATGTATAGGCACATATGCAATAGATCAACAAACAACATATACTTTATGACTGTAAGTAAGGAAAATATTCCTTAGAAACCCATGAAAAATGTGAAAAATAACTTAGACATAGGCACTTTTTCCAAATAAAATATGTAAAATATTGACTTATGCTTTTTTTTCCAAATAACATGAGTATGAAAAAATAAAACAAATTTAACATACTAGGTAAATTTATTTGTTTTATTCACAACCATCACTGTTATCATCCTCATCAACTTCAATGTCGATATCAATGACATCATTGTCACCTTCTCTACAAATTTGACGGTAGTAATCGCGATTTTCTGGCTTACTTAAATATTTACTGAGATTTAGTAAATTTGCTAATTTACCCGCAGTCATTTTTATAGGCTCGACGTAAAGAGGGTCCAGTACAAGCTCTGAAGGCAACCTTACTTTTCTTCGAATTTCACTGCGAGTAGAAGGTCCTGAAAATGTCTCTTTCACTTTTATGTGCTGGTATTTTTCATTAGTTATGATAATACGTACTTGACGCAATCTGAGTGCAGGTCTTGGAACCTTAAGGAAGTAAGGAGTTATTGCATCTTTCATATTAAAAAAGAGATCTTGAGTAGCAGGAACCACTTTAAATGGGGTTGGATATTTTCTTGCTGCTTCAATGATTTTATCCCAGTCTGCTGGTATTTCAGGAGTACACACTCCTTTTTTCTTTCCAATTAATGCAAAATCTGCATCATTTGGAAGATATGTGTGGCCTCTCACAGGGAATATATGCTTTACAGTCTTAAATAGCTTGAGAACATGTACTAAAAAGTATTGAAAATATACCATTATGTGGTTCTTGTTCTGACCACTGCATCCATCGCTCAGCAATATAAGGTTTTCTGATGTTATGTCATTATTATTCAAATAATGTAGTAACAGTGAAGTAACATCAGATGCACCTTTTTTTTCCTGTAGTTTCCGTGTAACAGTACATTGTTGCATCATTGTTTGACAAGTTGTGTACACCGAATACATAATACCACAGCTGACGTGAGTAAAACACATCGCTTGTTTTAATGTGTGGTAGTGGAAGATTCTGCATGTAGTCAAAAGACAATAGCATACATTCTCCCCCTTTTGCCTTCTCTTTGTAAGCATTTTTCAATTCTCGGAATTTCTTAGCTTTGTGTAAATGTAACGTTTTTTGAATATTAAGCTCATTTTTTCTGGTGTCATCAGTTGCACTTAATATTTTTAAATTTAGTTCATCGCATATGCTGCAAGTATCAGATCTTGGAAGGCCAAATTTAATTTTGAAATGTTTTGTAAATACTGAGTAATATACTATATAAGAAACATTGATTTGTACTTCACTCAAAAATAACTCATGCATTTTCTTTACGCTTAAGTCTTCTGGCAAAAATACCACATTTGGGTTGTCACGCAACAAGTAGTGAGATTGCCTTCCCTTGAAACTTCTAATGTGTGATTTTATTAACTCCAATATTGGATGTGGCACTGCATGAGGTCTTGTGGTATGTTTACCTCTACCATCTTTGGGTAACTGACCTGAAGATACTTTAGCTTGAATTGTACGCAGCCTTCCTCTGGTGATTCCATGCAAACTCATGAAAGCTGTGATACACACTGGAATCTCTTTATTATTTGTCCGCACTTTGTAGTAGTATGCTAAATCATGGCTAAACGAATCATCCTCTTCATCACGGTTATGTCTTGGTCTTCTTTGTTGGACACTTTTATATGAAATTAGCCCTGTAAGATGCGCGTCTTGATCATTTTTATTCTCATAGTTATAGAAGATTTTTAGTATTTCTTCTCTCTGTTCAGTAGTTAGTCTTGTGAAACATTGTAACCTTTTGCACCTGAAAACGCAGATTAGGTATTAAAAAACATCATAGGCGGTAAAGTCGGGAGCTCAATATTTACCTATTAAAAAAAAGATGATTTACCTGCAGTCACGCCCTGTTAAAACACTACTTCTGGGACGGCCAACGTGATCAACGTGAGGTTCTCCGCTAACCTTGCGTCTTTTTATCGTTTCTCGTTTTGAAACTTTCTTCTTCCTCTTAGTCGGCCATTGTACACTGCCTGAGTTGTCTCTTGGTATGTTATCCATAATACAATATCCAAAATTCAATCCAAAAACTATCTAACTCAACACCCGGGAGAGTAGTATTGTTCTGTGCTCAACACAGAAAAAAACATTCTTGATGACAGCTAGTGTTGCCAAATTATTTCCGAAAAATGACCTTTGTCATTTGACTTTGGCAGTTCTTCCAAAATCTGACATGACCTTGGTTGTTTATCCAAATATCAAACAAAGTTTTACCAGTAATATCTCTTGACTAAGGCGCTTATACGAAAAACTGTGATTTACGTTTAATAGGCATCATTACAAAGAAACCATAGACATCAAAATCTCATTTCGTTTTTTTTTTGACATTGGTTGTTCTTCCAAATAACCCTTCAATTAACACGCGAATGGACTAGTAAAGGACAATTGCATTCAATTATTTTGGAATCTTTTGATTATTTCGAATGCAAAATAGAAATTTTACATTCGTAACGCCACGTGCATACCAGGCCGAATGTATTCTTTCAAGCTTCATCAATAGCAACCATCATAAGCAATAAAATATGACTTTGCTTGTTTTTAACATTGTGTTAAAGAACCATTCCAACTGCGAGCCTCCAGACAAATAAACGACTTGTCGCAGATATCAACCAGCCGACGCTAGGCGTAGTGGCGAGTGTACGCCGCAACGTATTATCCGCTTAGTGTTAAAGTAAGAGCCATTTTCTACTTAGCGGTTGGCCGCGTGCGATTTTCGATTGCGCAGTTGAGTCAAGCAGTTGTGAACGCGGAAAAACGCGACATCAAAATGGATGTCGAAGAGATCGCATGGTGTTTTTACCTCCTCACCCAAAAACAAAAAAGAAAACATAAGTTTAGGGTACATCCGTTTTTAAGAGTGCGCGCGGTTGGCTCAACCGCGTGTTATATTCCAACCGCCGCTGTGCTGAGCCGCGACCACGAAAGTGGGTATGTTGAATAGAAATATTTATAAAAAAGAACCGCGCGCGGCCAGCCGTTTAGTAGAAAATGGCTCTAACTATAGTTCGACTTTTGCGTGCACACATCGCATACAGTCGGCCGACCGACATTACATCGCCGATATTACGCCCTGGTGTGCAGGCATAATTCGGAGAATGTTTGAATATTCTCCTACTATCTTTTGCCCGTGGCTTCGCATGCGTGAACGGTCTGCTCCCCCTGGAAAAACTAATCAATTTTGAAAAGTATCCTATGTCCTCCTGATTTCAAGTAACCTCTCTGCCAAATTCTATTGAAATTGTTTCAGTTCATAAGACAATAATATTACTGTAAGATGCTTTACGAAATGGGACTTCAATGGTTTAGTTCATACTTGCTTATCATAATCTAATAGTAATATTCGGCTACCGTGTTTGTATTCAGTGACACAATAGAAACCATCAAGGTTAATCTTATGAATGACAGTGATTTTATGCGACATAACTTTAATTTTAAAACTTTAATAATACAAATAAATAAATGAAATAATACAAAACAAAAATAGTGAAAAAGCGATGGTATAAATATTAGTTAAATATGTTTAAATTATGTATGTAAAATTTAAATTTGTAAAATAAATAGTGCCAAAAGTACGGGCGCGATAAGGAAAAAAAAAATCCATAAAATAATGACATTGATTAGAGTCATTATAGACAAAAGGTAAGCAGCTGTAAATACGTTGAGATTACGATAATCTTATCACAGTTTGCGAGACCTTCTTATGGTTGAAGGTTTTTAATTGTTAACGTAATGGAAATTTGATCACATAAAATAATGATAAAGTCATACAGAGGCTGTCTGTACATTGAACACACTATTCGGACAAGCAATTATTATGTATCATGTTCAACCAATTTGTATCGGGGAATTGGGCCTAGAGGATAATAAAACCAAAATTCTCTTATGAATACAAAAGGCCTGTTGCTTACACTGGGATGTTATTATAGGTTTATATTAACGAAATATACTTACTCATAGAATCTGAATTATAGAATTATAAATTATAATCAATCTTTAAAATAGTTATATGTTAGTTTATAGGTAGATCTATCTATTCACATCACGCAAAACGATTGAAAAGATTTTCAATCGTGGATTTCACAATAGTAGTCATTCCATTGCATCATTAAGAGGCGTATTACAAAATAGAGTTCTGAAAGATTAGGCATATTCAAACCCGGCGACACTTCGCTCAAGGTCACGCGTTCACCTCGCCGTGCTATAGTTAAAATAAACGATGTTGATACTTTTTCCTATTATTGAATTATTTTTTACAAAGATAGATCTACAAGTAAGTTTAGTATATACCGTATTAAAAAATCAATGAATTGCATTGTTTTTTTTATTATTTGTTACTATCTGTTGCCCGTGGCTTCGCTCCTGTTACCGTGATTGTAAGGAAAACAAAACAACAAATATTACATTACTTCAATTCAATATATTACATTACAACTATTATAAAACTGTAGGTAGTTAGTTAGAGAGGTAGATAGGGTAGGTAGGTAGGGCCAGGTTCCTGTGTTAAACATGGTTAGAAAAGTATTTCTCTTAGTGGCATCAATCTGGCTTTTAGAGAATCAATTATTTCTGGGAGGATACAGTCATGATAAAAACGTGACAACTTTGGTAACATTTGGTTTTCCCAAAAATCATCGTCTTTGTGAACTCTCACTACTTTGATTGCGTAATTAGGACCAGTCCATACTGCAAATAAGCATATCTGCTTATTTGCAATATAAAGCTGGCCCTGGACTTGGTAAAACCAGTCCTGTTTTATATTCATCGTAAGTTCGCCGGAATTGTTCAGTTTGAAGCATTTAATTTTTTTGCTTGCAATCGCTTCTTCTGGATCGATACCGAATGCGGAAGAAGGACATTTAATTTCTATTAGTCCTTCTTCGCAGATGCCATCAGGAGAAGCCCCCAGAAAGCAGTACTGTTCATCGATAAACAACCCACATTGTTCAATTTGAATGTTTTCTTGTACACCCAATTGTTCTAAAGCCTTGGCTTCATTTTCTTTTCCATGTCTAATGGAAGGTACGTGGCCTAAATCATACCTTTGTAAAATATCCTTCACCAATGGTGCCGAATTCTGATTTGGACGCCTCTTGCAGATTTTGCAAAACTTTGAGGCCGTCAAAATGTTTCGACGAAGTTCGAGCCATAATGCGCTTTCTGCTTGTAATATGGTGCTGCGCTCTATCTTAAAACGTTTCAACGCCTGTTGTTTAAGGTTGTATAAAAACAATTCCTTCGCATTTTCAAAATCATTTTGCCTCATATCTGGGCGTTGACATTCATTACCATAGTGCCCGTCAGTTTTACTAAAATTCAATTTGGTTCTGCTATGCTTTATTGAATTTCTATTTTTGGCATGCCGCATTTGCTCTAGTTTTTTTATAGTCTTTCCTGGGCTCTTGCCCCACAGTGTATTGTATAATGTGTATTGCGGTTTACCACTATTGAACATCACTACTGCTGTGTAACACCGTGCTTTATAAGAGTCTTTAAAAGAATAATTGACTCTTTTGCCACCCATTACTTTGGCTACTACACTATTAAATTGTTCGGCACGATTGTTTGTGAAATTTTGGTGAAGGCTCCTGGAATTAAATGCCAGTTGAGATGCGTTCTTTCGCAATTTGAGCATTAAAGTCGGTACCATCGGAATTACATTTTGTTCTGCTTTCCTTTCTGGTGTGCAGTAATAATCTTCACAATCAGTGTGGTCACCAAAAATATGGCATGTAATATTTAATATTATATATAAGATTTCTTTCCTTTATCGAGCAATTAAAACCTTCAACCAGAATTGCTTGTTCCATACTGGTGGATGAACCAGAGTGATTTTTGGTGCAATTATGCTCCCTTGCGTCTGCAAGGGAGCATAATTGCACAATAATTGCACATAATTGCACAATAAATGCACGCCTTTTTTAAAGGCGCGAGCGCAGATAGCGCAATATTTGTTACGAACTCCAATATGCAGGACTTTTCCAGTATGTTCTCCAATTATTGCTGCGCAACCAGATAAAGCGGAATAATTTGTTTTATAAGATCGTTTGCTCCAACACGCATCAGCTTCTACTGGCACCATTGCTATTCCTGCATCATTGACGTCACCACGTAATATTGCAGCTTCTTGTTCTTGTTTGGCAGCTTGTTTCATTGACTCTTCAGCCGTTATACGCCATATTTCAGCAATATCATCATGTGTAGGGCTAAATAATCGGAATGGCATAGATGGTAAATCCATCGAAGCATTGAGTTCGTTGAGATTCGATAAGCCTATTCCTTTTAGAATGGCTCCTGATACCGCTCCAGCATTTGCATCAAATTTAAAACAATTATCGTCGCATGTTTTCAATTCAAAAGTAGAACCTCACATACGACATTCAAAAGATAATTTTGAGACGAGTCCTTTTTGTTTCTCTTCCACTAATTTCAAATTATTCAGTCTGCCACCGAATTTTTCACCATGTTTCTCAATTTCAAGTAATTGACTCATAAAGTATTGGAAATAAATTATTCTCCGTCCCTCAACAACATGATCTGCTTCCTGAAATAATTATGCATTTTTTATTAGTAGTATAGATTGCATAATAGAAGCGAAGAAGAAACACGGCAATTAAACATTAGCTTTATAATATAATCAAAATCAATAATCAACTAGCGAATGCCCCGCGATTTCACCCGCGTATATTTCTTTTCCCGAGAGAAATTCGGGATTCACGTTCGAGAATAAATATAGCCTATACCACTGAGGGACAATATAGCTTTCTATTAGTGAAAGAATTTTTATAATCAGATTAGTAGTTCCGGAGATTACCTGCTACATCCAAACTCACTCCCAAACAAACTTTACCTCTATAATATTAGTGTACTTACGGTACTGTTCTCTAATTCGCTTTCTATTGTCATCATCACATCCGTCTCATCAAGTGTTGAGGGTGGCAGTTTGTCAGGTGTTAAATTTATATTCTTCATAGAAGACGAAGGCATTTCGCAGTTGGGTATCTTAAAGAGAAATAAAACCTGTTACGATATAATAAAACGTGATGATAATCTTTTAATAACAAGAGTTGATCCCGTCATCACAGCGTTTTTAAAAGAGGTTTCTTGCGTTATTCACCCTGAGACGAGAATGGAACTTGGTTCATGTCAATATCTTCCGTATCCCATAATTGTGATAAGAAGGAATCTTTGCTCATGGCATTTTCATATTTATTTTTCTTTCTGAAACAGTTGCATTCAAAGTTACTATAAATTTCCGAAGTATATAAAAGCAATACTAAATTGTTATTTTGCGAAAGATTTCATTTTTTAATTCATTTGTATATTTTCTCTTTGTAACACATCTGTACACAGTGCCTTTTCGACCCATACTAGAAATAAACAAAACTCTTGATTAAAGTAATTCATATTAAACTAATATAAAGAAATAAAACAAACCCTATATCACTCCCACAATTAAAACGAATCAAACGACACCTCATTCATCTAAATCCATGTAGCCATTCAGGCTACAGCGAGCACCCAAGAAACCGGACATATATATACATATATAGATATATACCAAAAACATTACCCTCCTTTTTGCGCAGTCGGGTAAAACAAAGCAAAATGAGATTTTGCTAATAAAATTATAGTTTTATCAAATTATTATTACTTACGTGGTCAAAACGGGTTGGTCGCACTATACAGCTACGATAGATCGCGTGGCACGAAATTCTGGAAAACGACGTTCGACACAGACCCTACCTCGACAAGCGCTCGCGCGGCACTGAGGCCGCTCCTCGAGCGCAAGCAAATATATACAACTTTTATTTGTTTAATTTTATTGTTTATTGTATTATTTTTTTTATTATCAAATGACATGTCGTATGCCAAAAGTGTGAACTTTATAGTGTAAGTATAAGAATTTAAGTACAAGTCTAAAATTATGAGAAAATCGGACTATTTTAGGAAGGATTTTTTAAATTTTATGTAGTGACAAATAATGTTATAACTTGGATATTTGGTCAAATATCGAAAAACTAAAGCCGTAGTGTACATTAAGAATACATAACAAACATTAAACAGTTTTTGAATACGGTGTTTGTTTCAGTGTAATTACGTATTAAGAGATCAAAATTAGCTCTACTTTTACGAATTTTACGCTTAGCTATTTTACGAAAAACTACTTTCGAAAATCGGCTAAAATAAGTAATTTATATTCGTTACATCTAAAATTTAAGGCCGCTATGTACAATATCAAGAAACGGTCTAGGTAATTCAGAAGTTCAAGTTTATAGAAACCTTTCTATTTCTCTGAATTAGAACATCAAAAATTCATTTTTATTGCCTCTCTGGAGCAAATTTTGTGAACGTCCTCTTAAGGAACTGGCAGACCATTTATATATTTTTTAAATTATTGTATTTATTTATCTCAGCCAATAAGGCCTAAAAATCTATTGTGTAATTTAATAATATGGTATGTATATAATACATCTTTATTTCAGATAAGACATCTATAAATACCCGGCATTAGTCCATACATTTAAAATATAGAGGTATATAATGAAATAAACCCAATTAATAATAAAAACAAAAATAAAATACTAGAAAGTAAAATATAATTTTACTTAACTACTTCTTATTTGCGCTCTGGTGAACACCAAGTCAGTACTTTTGAAAAGGACTGGAGAAATCTTCATCAACGACTTTAAGAATAACATTATTAGAGTTTCATATTATTTCCCAGATAGAAAATATTGTATTATAAATACGTTCTGAAGGACGGATTTTGTACTGACCTGGATAAGCACATGCATTGCAAATGTGCAAATTGATGCTAAAACTGTCCTACTATATGTGCAGGCCACATTAGCATATACAATGTATACTTCCATTGGCAGCGAAATATAGCAAAGAAAGTGATCACAATAGAACAGCAATGGTTGCATTGATGTGACACATTATGACTTGCAGAGCAGCTAATCTTTAATACTAATAAAGACAAAACCAAGGACCTGTCCGTAAATAGATAATCCCCATAACTGAATGTAGGAAATAGGAAAACTAGGTTTTTTATAGTGAAACTAAACTTTATGTAATATTCATTACAGGGAACAGGGCAAAATGTAAAATTAACTGTAGTGTACAGACCTCAGGAATACAATAAGTTTGAAGCGCGCATCAATGAACTGAAACAACATCATACTCTACTCAGGACATCACAGAAGCGGTCCTTGTACGTAAGGTGAGTCTCATAGATTTTGACTATACTACTACAGAATATTTTGAGAGTTATGGATTCAAAGTGACTTCATCATACCCTATACTACATAGCTTATAGCATTGTCATCACTAGGATATTACAAATACACTAGATTTCAGTTTATTCAAAATTGTTCATAAATTGAGCAGATTAGCACGAGTTAATATGAGTTATCTATCCAGCCATTCAATTAAGGTTTCTCCAGTAAGGTTATTTTGGTTCTATTTTATCAATCAGTGAATCAGTTAATGTGAATACAAATACAAAATGAAAAGCTTGAAATCAGAGAATCTTTAAGGATGTTAATACATTTGAAAATGTTTTATCGACGTGAAGTTATCATATTCAATCAATCCAATCAGACCTTTCACTACTGGACATGGGCCTCCTCATGCACATTGTTGTGTGCATGAGGGATGTATTGCCTTAAAACGCTACGCTGATCAAGCGGTTTGGCGAGTCCACTCTTAGTGGTGGTGTACATCTTCAGGGCCCGTGGGAGCCGTCATATTCAATCTTGTATCAGCATATAACGTCCCACTGCAGGCCACAGACCTCCCCTAGTAAATCATTGGGGGTTTCGAGCCCTAATCTACTTCGCGGGCCCAGTTCGGATTGGTGGATGGCATTCTCCAGATTTTATTATTATTAGCACAACGGGATATACCTATATGTACAGAAACGCGATTTTTTTAAACCTGTCTTGTAAAATAAATGATTATTTATTTATGTAATTATTTACTCTATTCAATCATCAATCAATTTACCGAAATACAAAAATAAGAATATTTATAAAATTCCCAGGGCCCTATTCGATTACGACCCCGTGCGGGACGATGGGCTGCCTTCGAGAGGGCTGCCGTTTAGGTACGGCGATATCTTGCACGTAACCAACGCCTCAGACGACGAGTGGTGGCAGGCCAGGTATCACCATTTATTTTATTTTGTAGTTTTTTTTATTTTTATCGATATTTTTTATAGAAGAGATGGTAGCAGTGGAACAGGCGAGTCACAGGATGGTAAATGGTCACCGCCGCCCATAGAAACCTGTAAAATCAGGGAACATGCAGGTGTGCTACTGACTAACAATTCTGTTCACGTTGACAGACGTTGAATTGTTTCTGTTGACTAACTATCCTGGTAGTCGTTGCCAAATTATACCTTGTGATCGACTACACGACACGACGGTTCGCCATTATGTTACTGTGAGCGATCTTATGCTTCGTAAATGCATTTTAGTTGTGTGACAAAAAATTCTGTGACTGCATGGGGAATCGATCTTTCTTTTCCACCCATGCAGTTATAGAGAAACAAAGTCTGACCATTGTCAGGCTTTGTTTCTCTCTTAAAATACCTATACAAAAGCAAAGTTGTCGAATGACTATAGACTATAGTTGTTCGCATGCGGTCGAATACCACATTCACATCAACCGTGAATATTTACATGGTGGTTGGCGGTATGCGGCAACCGACTCCTACGGTCGTTCCACAGCGAAGTGATGTGTAGCTAGCTATCTGTCGTGCCCGCTAGTGTTAGTGTTATGTCGGGGCGTGGTATTGTGGCTATTTTGAATCCGTACAGTCGTGACCTTTACTATGTTCGGGTGTTTATAATGTTTTCCTCCGATTTGAATAGCGATTTTGAAGAAGTTTCTCTATTTTTTCTGTTTTCTGCCATTTCTTCCCAAGCAGTGTTCCTAATTAATTGGTCCTTACATTGTTTACATTTTTAGTCATAATTTAAAGAAATCACAAGTACAAGTTCAATAAGGTCGTCTGACATTTTTTATATTAAAAATAAAGAACGTACAGATACATTACGAAAACATTGGCCATCGGTTATTCCGGAAACACCCAAACGCGTCATCAATGTCTATGCAATAAAGTATCCCATAAAGTATGCAATTAGAGGTACGGTAATTCATAGACGTGGATGTCGCGTTCAGATGTTTCCGGATTAGCCGATGGCCAATGTTTTCGTAATGAATCTGTCCACATCTGGCGCGTTAACTCGTCTCATTACCGAAGAGTCCCTAGAAACATTTATGTGGTACGTTGTGGTGCGTTTTACCCCCACCACCGCTCTAGTGTGATTGGAAATGAGCTGTCATCGTAATTCGTAACGACACAAAACGTCGTAACCTAAATCAACTTCTTCTTCTTCTTCTTCTCAGCCCTTGGACGTCCACTGCTGGACATAGGCCTCCCCCATTGTCCGCCATTTAGACCTATCGGCAGCGACCTGCATCCAGCGGGTGCCCGCAACCTTTATGAGGTCGTCTGTCCATCTAGCAGATGGACGTCCTCGGCTTCGTCCGCCGGTACGTGGTCTCCGTTCGAGAACCCGTCTGCCCCATCGGCCATCGGTTCTTCGAGCTATGTGCCCTGCCCACTGCCACTTCAGCTTGCTAACCCGAGAGGCTATGTCGGTGACTTTAGTTCGTCTACGGATCTCCTCATTCCTGATTCGATCACGTAGGGAAACCCCGAGCATAGCCCTCTCCATAGCTCGCTGTGCGACAGTGAGCTTATTTATGAGGCCCATAGTCAGAGACCACGTCTCGGTGCCGTAGGTCATCACTGGCAACACACACTGGTCGAAGACCTTCGTCTTCAAGCACTGAGGTATTTTGGACGAGAAGACGCTGCGTAGCTTCCCGAACGCTGCCCAGCCGAGTTGGATTCGTCGATTGACCTCTTTCTCGAAGTTGGACCTACCTAGTTGGACCGTTTGGCCTAGGTAGACGTACTCGTCAACAACTTCGAGAATCGAGCTCCCGACTGAAACTGGGGTGGGCACAACATGGACATTCGACATGATTTTCGTCTTGTCCATGTTCATTTTAAGGCCCACCTGTTGGGAAACTCGATTGAGGTCTCCGAGCATTGTGCTAAGATCCTCCAGCGATTCTGCCATGACCACGATATCGTCGGCAAATCGAAGGTGAGTGATGCATTCGCCATCAACGTTGATGCCGAGTCCTTTCCATTCCAGGAGCTTGAAAGCGTCTTCCATCGCATTGGTGAAGAGCTTCGGAGAGATGACATCTCCTTGTCTCACACCCCTCTGCAATGGAATCGGCTCCGTGCTCCCTTCCTGTACTCGGACTGACATGGTGGCGTTGTTATACAAACACTTCAACACTTCGATATACCGATAGTCAATATGGCACCGCTGGAGGGACTGTAGCACTGCCCAAGTCTCGATCGAATCAAAGGCTTTCTCATAGTCCACAAACGCTAAGCATAATGGCAAGTTATACTCCTCGGTCTTCTGTATAACTTGCCGCAGCGTATGGATGTGGTCTATGGTACTATAGCCTTTTCGGAAACCGGCTTGTTCGGGAGGCTGGAAGTCATCAAACCTGCGCTCGAGACGATTCGTGATAACCCTCGAAAACAGCTTATAAACATGGCTCAGAAGCGAGATGGGCCTATAGTTCTTCAACAAGGTCTTGTCGCCTTTCTTGAAGAAGAGCACCACCACGCTTCTGTTCCATGCCTCCGGCGTAATACCTTCGAGCAAGACGGAATTAAAGAGCTTCTGAAGGACTTTCAGTACCGGTGTTCCACCCGCTTTCAGAAGCTCTGAAGTGATTCCGTCTTCACCCGGCGTCTTGTTGTTTCTAAGCTGTTTGAGGGCCATCCTAATCTCGTACAGGCTGATGTCCGGGATGTCTTCGGTATAGTGTCGGGTCAACTTGGCTCTTGGGTCTTTGGCCAAGTTGCCAACAGGTTTAGCGACCGAGGTATACAACTGTCCATAGAACTTCTCGATCTCCCTCAGTACCTCTTGTTTGTCGGAAGTGACACTGCCGTCCTCCCTCTTCAGCTTCGTCAACTGGCTCTGCCCAATAGATAAGTCTCTTGCGAACACTTTGGAGCCTTTATTCCGCTCTATCGTCTCCTTAATACGATTAGTATTAAAGAGACGGATGTCGTGTCGCAAGGACTGGTTAATCCGTCTATTGAGCTGCCGATATGCTTCCGCGTCATCAGGAGTCTGCAGTGTCATCGAACGTCGTTCCGCCAAGAGGTCGAGGGTGTGATCGGTGAGCTTTTGGGGTCCATCTCTTCGACGATGTCTGAAGAATTTAGACCCCACCGTATGGACAGTTTCTACCAACCTGTTGTTGATATCGTCCACTGCAACGCAATCCTCTAGGCAATCGAAGCGATTTGACAATTCAAGCTGAAAGCTTTCGGGGTTTTGTATGTGGGCAGCAGTAGGTCGGAGCGTAGACTTCATCAGGCGGGACCTTTCCAACTTGACGTTTATATTCAATTTATATAACGTTTTATATTTATACGTTTATATAAATCAACTAGTACTGTATAATTCTAACCATAGTAAATATATATACGTACCTGATATTTGGTTACCTCCGTCTTACGCTACTACGGCAGAGTTCCTCACCATCCCAACCCCCTAGTATTTGACAGCCTAACCGCTCGACGACGGCAACAGGGAGGGTCATTCCTATCGGGGACATGACCGTCCTCATGTCCTCAGCCTTCCTCCTTTGCCGTTGCCGTCCTCGGCGCGTCCTAGACGACCCCGACGACCCAATTACTGCTGCCAATGCGGTTCATTACACTCACAGACTACACATATACACCGTCCCCGCCGGCGGAGATGCGGACGTAACCCTCGCTACACCGTGAACACACCGCCCTTCAGCCAACACTTTTACCAGGTATCGGCATGTGCCTGGGCGCTTCTCACTGGGCGATCCCGCGATACCCTCCCAAAGCAACGCCCTAAGCCGAGGTCCGTTCCTTCCGCCGGTCTACTGGCGGGGGAGTCCCTAGGCTCGTTGCTGCAAACACTCTTTTTAGGGCTGCGCCTTCTGCACTTGCCCTAAACCATACATGTCTGGTGACTCTTGAATTAGGGCCATTAGGGCCACAAGAATTTATCCATTCAGAAAAAAAAAGATATTTGGCTCAATTTGGCGCGCTTACGACACACCACGACATAATATAATATCCAGCTCAAATGGGTCGTAATAACTATACCTCACCGGGAAGCCATGGGCTACATCGTCAGATAAAACCTATGAAATTGTATGGCGGATACCCGATCTGCCCTACGGCTTGGCGGCGTCGCCACCCCGGTCGTCCCGCTACGGTACGTTTGGCGACGTTGCCACCCCGATCGTCCCGCTATGCTACGTTTGGCGACGTCGCCACGACGATCGTCCCGCTATGCTACGTTCGGCGACGTCGCCACCCCGATCGTCCCGCTGTGCTACATTTGGCGACGTCGCCACCCCGATCGCCCCGCTATGCTACGTTTGGCGACGTCCCCACCCCGTTCGTCCCGCTATGCTACGTTTGGCGACGTCACCACCCCGATTGTCCCGCTATGCTACCTTTGGCGACCGCACTGCACTGCCAACATGATCAAGTAAATACACGGGTGTTAACCGCCATTACTTCACTCGGTAGCCAGCTTTTTTTTATAAAATACACGGGCGTTAACCGCCATTACTTCATTCGGTAGCCAGCTTTTTTTATATATAAATGGAGGCATCATGTGGGCAAGCGGCCCACATGATGGTAAGTGTCTACCGCCGCCCATGGACGCCCATGGCTTCGTCGCTAAGCAGACACTTTTCTAGCATTATTTAATAAATAGTCTCTTTCGATTGAAATTCAAATTCCAATCGGGATTAAAGAATAAATGTTGGAAAGATGAAGAAGGAAGAAGAATGTACCCATAATTTCTTTTTATTTTGTATCTCCCGGCGTACGTAAAGAAGAAGTCTCTTCCACGTCCATCTCGATTACACGGACGGACTATACTGAATGCTCTCTCGGCTGGTGACCGTTTTGGCTACTTATTATGACTACCTCCAGTCGCCAAAGGTAGCCACGGCGACACTGCTGGCGACGTAGTCGCTATGTTCCTCATACTCATGCCTTCCTAGTGAGGTATTGCTCTAATAGAGTTGTGTACAGACGCGTGGACACGACGGACGCGGAGTCGATGGGCATCATCCCGTCGAAGCGCCGGTGGGAGCGCAAGCAACGCGCCCGCGATCGACAGGTCAAGTTCCAGGGGCAAGGCACGCCCGTTAGCACTGTGAGTACACCATCACAAAATAAAACTTGTAATATCTATATTATCTACAGATGCGTTATGAAAACATTGTCCATCGGCTAATCCAGAAACACCCGAACGTGTCATCCACGTCTAATGAGCTACGGTAATTCATAGACGTGGATGACGCGTTCGGGTGTTTCCGGATTAGCCTTTGGCCAATGTTTTCGTAATGTATCTGTATTAGCTTTCGCCCGTACCTTCGTATTAATTTTGTTTTAAAAGTAATTGACTCACTTTGAAAAAGCAATTAATATTGCGGAATAAAGATGTCCTAATATAGCCTCGTGAGTGGACTCGTCAACCCGCTTGGCCAAAGCGTGACGTCTTAAAGTATGCCTTGTACAACCCCCCATGTACAAGACAATGACCATGTGGAAGCTCATGTCCAACAGTAGATGATAAAACGGTCGGTTACTGTTACTTGGATTCACTCACCCCTTCGCGAGGATTTTGTTTTTAAAGCAATTAACTTCCCCTGGAAAAAGTAATTAATTTGCCGGAATAAAAGTGTCCTTTGTTCATCTCCGGATTTCACGCAAATTTTCTGTCAAATTTGAATAAAATCGGTTTAGCAGTTTAGTCGTGAAAACGTAACAACAGATAAACAGTCGGTTTTATAACATTAGAGCCACCGGAAATTTTATTCGTTTTTCTTGGTATTAAAATGAAAACTAATAAAAAACCTTCCAGAGGAAATAACTTACACGATAGTGAATAACCACATAAAAATTTGTCCAATAAAACCCAAGTTATAAAGGCAAAGCCAGTCAGAAGGACAGGTGTTTCATTTTATAAATATGGAGACTTTATAAATATTTTGTTTTTATGACTAATTTATAGACCACTGTTAGTATATTTACTGACCAAAAATATTGTTTCAGAGCCAGTCAACTCTAGAGCGAAAAAAGAAAACTTTGTCATTCAGCAGAAAGTTCCCTTTCATGAAAAGTCGAGAGGACGGCAAGTCTGAGGATGGTTCAGACCAAGAACGTAAGTACAGGAATATTTCACAAAAATATACACATAACTTTTTCAATCAATATGGCACAAGGGACTGTCCGCCTATCGAAAATATTTCATTACTTTTCTTATGCATTACTCCAGATAGCCAATGTAAATTATTGGCATATTCAAAACAAATCATTTTAAGTCCTTGATTTTGATAATGTAACAATGACCGTGAAATATGTAAATTGATAGTCTTCATGTGTCATTTTACTTAAAGATTGCTTTCACGGCGAGTTTCTTGTCGCCACTCACCCACGTGACTGTTCAGTATTTAATTCGCATTAGGGCTGGTGCAGACCAGGCGAAGCGCAGCGCGGGTTTTCACGCACCTGCCTCCTACGTTCGCTTTAATGCGCGCTATGGTGAATTTTTGATCTTATTCCAATGTCGACAGAGTTGGTTGTTATTTGTTAATGAAAACTCGCTTTGCGCTACCCTTCGCCTAGTCTGCACCAACCCGTAAGGGTAATATCGATTCAGGTAGTCGATCATAGAAGGTCGTAACGGGTAGATAGAATTAAAAATAATCACGGATATTTCAGAGCGGCAAAGTCTATTTACCACCAGGTAAATTGTCAACACTTGGACGGCGTTCTGTGTCCTGTGTTCTTTTATCAATGGGACTTAGACATTATATCATACATAATAAATAATAACATACATAAGCATTATTATTATTATATTGTGTGTTATTATTTTCATACATGTATTATATAACTGAAATTGCACCTGCTTTCTGTTTGATCTGGTGGTTGACTGGTAGAGAATGCCGCAACCGCCGTAAGGCATTAAACTACGCCTTTTGTACATGCCAAAGTGCAATGAAATTTAAATAAATAATATTTTCTCCAATAATAGTGAGTTGATCACTCACTGAGTAACAATATAATGACTCACTTTATTGTAAACACGCACAAGGTGTAAATGGTACTTAAATAATACTGGGATTCACAATCAGCACAATACACATATGCATTTACACAGTACACAGATAGGCATAATTGTAACTAACATTAATTTTGTTGCAGCTTTCATGCTTTGTTACACGCAGGAGGACACAAACGCAGATGGTAAGTGCACACTTTATTCAAATATTTTACTACATTCGCTATTTTGCTGTATCTCGTAGGTCATTACGCAGTTTTCTTTCATGCGGCTGGCTAATAACCACTGTAATGTAAAGTTAGGTCGTTTTACATTAAAGCTGTACGCTTTTCCTAACCACAATACGCTCGCGTTGGTTTATTGTAGGTTCTGAAAACTGCTTTATTTTCAATAATATCTTTTATAACCCAACTCATACTTTGTGCTTTAATAACACAAAGGACTGCAGAGTATATCAATTTAAAGATTCAATAAAGATTGTGTGAATATCTGAAGAATAAATAACTTTGTATATGATATATGTTTTTAAAAAATAGGAAAGTCTCTCATCTTGGACTCCTAAAGAAAGTTTAAAAATGAAGGAAGTTTGATTTTTTTTAATAATAATAAACATTTTACACAAGTAGTGAATTGGTTTTACTATTATTGTATTGTTATTCAAAATTATACCGGATTTGTGTGAGTAAATATCGCTTGTAGTTTTTATGGAGAAGCATGGTGATGCTTGATATCTATATTTATATATTTAGGTTTAGTGATCCAGTATCGGCATATTATTGTCGCTTGTCGAATAATATATGTAAGCGACCCGGTGGAGCTATGTCCTCATTACATTTGTGTCTTAGATAGTTTTAATTTTTTATCGAAAGCCTCTAAACCGCACAACTTTATTTACACGTCATCTATTCTTTAATTTATTTCGATCGAGTTGAAAGAAATATTTTTTTTCCGCACAGTTTGCAGATGATAAACTTGTTTTCAAAATTAAGTTAGCTATAATATTTACTAAAATAAACAAACGGAATACAAGGAAGTGTGAACACGGTTGTGTGATGGTCGCTTAGAGGATCCTCGTTGGTGTTCCACCGTAGTATGTGTCGAGCGAACGCTCGCGCCGAACGCCGGCGCGCTCGCGGGCTGGGTCACGTCCGGTCGCTGCACGCCGCCCCGTGCTTCTAGTTGCCTAAGGCTAAGAACGCACTGCGGATAAACGCGCGCGTTTTTTCCGCGAAAAAAGTATGACAAATAGGAAAATCTATGTTACGTACGCATTGCGATTTTTCTTCCAGGGCAATATTTACAAAAGCGCTACGTTTTGGCGTGGTTTAAAACTTCCAACTTTTAGTTTTTTGAACATTATGGCGGTGCACGCATATGCAGTTCACGTTATTCACGCGATTAGGCAGTTTGCAGATTTTGTCCGTAAAGGTTAAAAATCGCAGTGCGTTCTTAATCTAACCGGAGCTGACATTCATACGTGTTAACATTCATCCGTTGATGTTGCGTACTTTTATTTGCTATTTATTTTCGAAATCGCTACTCATGACTTGTAGAGCTATTAAGTACGAACCGAGTTAACATGCAACATAAAACAATGTCCATAGCTACTGAACACTACGTTAATACTGGTGCCTTCATTGCAATAGAGATTTCCCATTCTACTCCTGCGTCTACGCCGCAGACTGTGCTCGTGTTGCAGAGTATATTTAAGTGTATGTAACGTGAATTTTTCTACGTGTAGGGGAAATCTTGTACCGAGTGGAACTTCCCATGATGGAGGAGATAACGCTCATATATCTCGAGGACGAGAGTAAGTTTTGGGAGTGAGGCGTAGCTTGCGAGTGCCGTAGCCGATACCTTACCTCCCGCATTCTGGTTATGATCATCAATTAGAGACGTAGTTTTCATTTCAATAACACTCCAGTTTTTATTTTATTATGTTGTCATTGTTTATGTTGGATCGTTTCAATTCATACAACGCGACGACTCTAATAGCCTCTCCGCACTCGAGTGTGTAACGTCGAGATCACGGGGACGGGAGCGTTTGGTCGATGTGGGCTCGGGGTCGCCCGCGGCCACTGGAAGCACTCCGGGCGTCCGCGCCGCGCATGCACCACGCACGCGACTCGCGCTTTGCCTCTAGTTACACACCGCCACCGTCACGCGCCACTAGCATGACCAGATCTATACGACCTCACGTCATACCTCATACGAGCTTGGTTTCAAGTTTTCAGAACTTATGCTGTGCTGGTTTATTAGATAGTTTTTGTCGCTTCACCGATAGGGGCTGTAATTATTTTTCTAGCTATTATATTGCGTTTATTACGAAGTGTATATTTGCTTATTTTACATACACTTCTATAATAATTTATGTTAATACACACATATTGACAATTAGTCAGAATTAAATAAAAATATGTAGAAATTTATTGATATATATTATGTATGTGCAAGAAAAATAATTTACTCTATTTTAATGTCATATTCATCATTTTAATTCTGGCTAAGGTTTTGAAAATAATTTATTTTATTTCATGTGTAATGAATTTATTGTATCAAAATATATGTACGGTATATTTATTCCGCAGTGATGGAAATTGCTATCTATAAGAACCTTATATTGGGGATGGAGTAAATTGTTTAATGATTCATTATTTGTTAATTTTTTTTTGGTTAAAGGACTAAGAAATTAAGGCGAAAAATGGGAAATATAATCTATGACGGCACAGTTACGGCTGTATGGATTGCTACTTTTGTTATAATGTATTTAAAAAAATTCACTGCCACCCGTCATCGAGTTAGCTAAGAACAAACAAACAAGAACATAACCTCTATTTGTGGCAATAATCTCTTTGTTGTGAACTGACTGCGGTGTGTTTTATTTCTTTCTAAGCTTTAATTTCTTGTTATTTACGATAATATTGCATTCGAAACGGCACAATGAATGTTGCTGCTCCATTTGTACGGGCAAATTCCACCAATTTACTAAAAATTTATACACGTATGATTCTAGAATACATTAAGACCATTGACAAGTCTACCCATGCAGCCGTTACTGTGTAAGTAGCTACGCTACTTTTAATATTAGAAGACTATAAAATGTTATTTAAAACTGGCGATTATCATCTTTCTAACACTGCCACTTTGTGATTCAATCTACTCTATATAAAATACACAATAAATCAGTGTGTTGAAAAATTACACCATCCCCATTATCTAAAATTTATTCAGTTGATTTTTTTATGAACAATATAAGGTACATATAGAAGAGCAAATCAAAATTTAGTCGTCATTGAACATATGGTTTAGTAGTTATATTAATGAAGTAATCTTAACAAGTATGAGTAGATAACATTTTTAAAGATGTAATGCCATAATTAGTACCTTGAATCAGTTCATTTGTAGTGAAGTTTCTGTCTGTGGTGAGTTGTGTTTGAAATACGATTATTACTTGATAAACACGACCATAATTTTATAAGTACCATAGCATCTGTAGGTGTGGGCACGCTGTCAACTTATAGAACTTAGATATTGAGCACGCGACGCACGTATATAGATTACACTTAAGCTATTTATAACATACACATAATAATATGTATATTTTAAAACAAATTCTCAATGTCAAGCCGTAATCACTTTCGATTTCATTACAAGTTTGAAGTACTACCAATGTGATAAAAAGCATTACACCACAAAGTGATAATTTAGATGTTTTAAAGTTTTCGCATACATAGGTGTCTGCAATGTTTTCTTTTATTAGTGTCTCAATTTTTTTCGCACATAATAGGAATTGTGTCGAGGGAATGGTATATGTGTATGATGTATTGCAGGTCAAGACGAGAACGTGTTGTCGTACGAGACTGTGCAGCAGCTGACGATCAATTACACGCGGCCCGTCATTATCCTCGGCCCGCTCAAGGACAGAATAAACGATGACCTAATATCCGAATTCCCCGACAAATTTGGTAGCTGCGTGCCACGTAAGTAGCGTCACTGTCTCATATCATAATACAATATATAATTTTATTATAGATTTCAGTGAATATCAGGTAACTATTTGGATAATGAGCTCATAATATAAACTGAAATCAGATAGTTAAAAAGATTAAAAAATATTTTTACTGATATTCAGTAGGAAATGTATATGGTAATAGTTAACTAAAGGCAAATGGATAGATATAAGTTTTGATGCTTTTAAAAACGAGTAAGTGTTCCGTTTTTTTCTTAAATGTTTCTAGCCTAAGGCATGCCTCAATATAAGATTTATTTGGCGAGGATAAAAAATATTGTTCCCTTTTTATGTTGTTTACAATTCAAGAACTACTTTTTCATTTTAGCTCCTAAATTGTAATATTATGCTATAAGATAAAATTAAGGGGCCACGTTGAACATGCTCTCGCGTTCCCCTAATTAAACATGAAATTGTAATATTTCGAAGTAATAAAAAATGTATGATTATTGATTAGTCAAATAGTTGAACTAAGTCGCCTTCCAGATTTGACACAAGTATCACAATATTGAGAAAAAAATCTGAAAGATCACTAAAAACGACATGTGGCGTTCCCACAACTATGAGGTTTTTACTGATATAAATACAAAAAAGAATGACTCATTTTAGAGTTAAGGGATCAAAGTAACTTGTGCATATTTTAATAATTAATTTGGTTACTAGATTTTTTAAAATAAATACTCTAACATTCTTAATTTTGCTGCCTGAATTCTTCATAGTAATTTGTATGACGTTCGCGGCCTCTCGCATGTATATATATCATCTGCCTGTTACCCTCATACCGCTCCTGACTGTCGGAGAAAGAGCACGTCGCTCCTCGCTACAAAAATATTACGCGAAACTTGTGTACTTACATACACAGAGAATTACATACATACAAAGAGTATTTCGTTACCACTGTGCAAATGCACAGTGAACACAACAGTCTTCGTAGATACCTCTGCGCTCTCTAGATTCAAAGATTGCCGCTAGCTGACGGTACCTACGCAATCCCGGGGCTTCTCTCTTCCCATATCTCCTGTTAACCCGCAAGGTTCAGGGACATTTTAAATTTAATTCCTCATACGCATCGGAGACAGTTTTGGGTTATGTTGTTTTAGGTAACCTCATATTGTTAGTATGCCTCAGCTATGCCAGAGAGCAATGTTGCCATGTCTTGCTACTCTATTAATCCAGGGCCAGTTGACATTTTTGTTAAAAAACTCTGAATTGGAGGAAGTCTAAGTGCCGACTATCCGACGTTCAGAGAATCGCAAGTGTAAGGATATATTTTATCGTCACACGTCCACCAGAGACCCAACCGATGTTAGAAATATTAAAGATAAATCATCCCGGTTACTCACTCGGTCAAATGGACAAATAATCCGCAAAATTTAAAATTTAATTTCGCGTTCCCATCGATTTGTTCTTTTAAAAAAATTGAAATGTCTGAGACTAATGAGGTCTTAGGTCTTCGCTGGGGTACCCTTATTTCTAATAGGGTGACGCAGAAGCACTCAAACTTATCTCCGCATCTTTCTTTCGCGTATCCAGTACTGAATCCTGCCGACCGTCTGTCACAAGGACTCCCCCGCATAAATTATTAATCATCCACATTAGGTTGCGATCCTTAATGGCGAAGCAACGCTATTAATGGTGTTGTCTAACTACATTCCACCTGGTAAGCTACTTCGTTGTGTAGTTTTCATTTGTCATTTTGAATACTCCACCGCGTCACATTATTTCACATCCAAGCGATTCGCTTCCTGGTAAACTACTTCGTTGTGTAGATATTTGTCGTTTTGAATATTTAACAGCATCGCATTATTTCGCATCCAAGCGCTTCGCTTTCTGGTCTAAACTGCTCCATTATGTAGTCTAAATTTGTCGCTTCTTAAAAATTCTACCGCATCGCTCTTTTATTTCCGCACGCAACATAATTCGCAATAGAGTGCATAACTGCATAACTTCGCTGCTTCCATCTGGGGGAGGGGGATATTTGCGCCGCTTTATTATTTTGACCACGTTTTTGAACACGGCCTTTTTTAGTCCATGACAGATGACGACTGACGCTGTCACCGGGAGAAAATGCGTAGATTGTCATTATAACCTCACGTCGTCGCGCGCGCGCGTTCGTTTTGGTTGCCATCCTCGGCACCACGCAAAATCCCAGCGCATATCGTTTAGAAAAACAATTAAAAGGGTCGCGACCCCAGTGCAGTGGTTATAAAGTGAGTGACTACGTCTTCGCCGGCTACTGGATGTACATTTTCTATAATTAATCACTCTTATTTTTCCCCAGTCATTTATTCCCCTCTCGCACCGCGCCCACATATAGTACATCATTTCTCTTTATTTCACTTCCTCATCGCAGATAGTTAGTGTCCATCTCATCGCGCATATACATTTAGTAGTAATTTCTTTTTATTTTTGCATCCTGCAGGTCCTTCACCCGCTGGTCCATAGGATACATTTAGTGGTTTCCTATAGATACATCCCCGCGCAAACAAATACTGAAAATGGCCACCGATACAGAGAAATCCACTCCATTAGGATTTCTATGATGCTTTTTGATACTTCTTGATGATATAGAAAGCTAAAATTTGGTACAGAAAATTCTAAATGTGTCGAATTTAATATAGTAGCAAGTTTTCGTAATTTAGAAACCTATGCATGTGTGGTGGCGTCGTTGAGAAGGAGCGGACGAGAGCATTTAAAAATGATGGTGTTAAATCTAAATTAATTAAACCCTTTTTTTTTAAAAAGCTAAAAAATCAATTTTAAAAGGTCGAAAGAAATTGCAAACGTAAAGTAGATTTACAATGGTTAAAATGACAGTGGTTTTAGATGGAACTAATTGTAGGTATTACTCTCATTTTGTGATATAAATCTCGACCTTTGGTACCGGTTTTGAACAGTTTTTGTAAGCTGATATAGAATAAGGAGCCAACAATAAAGTGTAACAACATTGCAGACACGACGCGGCCCCGACGTGACTACGAGGTCGACGGGCGCGACTACCACTTCGTGGCGAGTCGCGAGCAGATGGAGAAAGACATACAAAACCACCTTTTCATAGAGGCCGGACAGTACAATGACAATTTGTATGGCACCTCTGTCGCATCCGTTCGAGAAGTCGCTGAGAAGGTAACGTCTGTTGTATTACAAAATAACTGTATTTTAAAGGAATTTACCATTATATTTTAAAGTGTTTTATACGAATTTATCAATATGTTTCAAAACGTGTTTAAATTTGACAGGAATTTATTAGTCTGGTGTAATTTTAATTTCCTTTACATAACATAACTTTTTCCCTCATGAATCGCATGAATTTTGTTTTAAAAGTAATCTGCTCTCCCTGGAAAATTCAATTGGTTTTCCGGAATACAAAGTATCCTATCTCTTTCTCCGAATTTCAACCTAAACCTCTCTAAATCTAAATCTCTCTCTTTCGCTACCTCTGCTAAATTTCATTGAAATCAGTTTAGTCGTTTCACACAAACACACTTTCGGATTCATAATATTAGTGTGGAAGTGTGAATGTGGATAGTGTGTGTTTACGATGCGCACACTAGGCGCGCACCTGCCTCGCGTTACGCGAAAGCAGCCCGAGGAATATGCACTCGGGCCCAAATGTAAACTTACTCAATATATCCACCGGAGGTGGGTAAGCACAATATAGAACAATTTATACAATTTAGAGGTCTCACTTACCCCAGGTGGTTTTGCCCACACACAAATCTGGAAAGTGTACCTACGCTAGTCCCTACTAGACGTGACCTATCTTAGTGTGATTGAATATATATATACATTCCCAATAAATACTTGTGTAGTAATCCAAGTCTCGTTCCGTGGTGAGCCGGTGGCCGCTATCGTTCGGCAACTCACACCCGGCAGCAAATCACCTCGAGAAATCACTTCCAATACAAGCACAATCACAGCAAATCCAACCAAAACACGCGCGTGAACAAGACCTATTACTAAGCGCGAATACCAAATAACCAACTGTCCGAGACCGCGGTGTGAATTTAACTCCAAAAACTCTGCTCGCCGCCGAGCGCGTGTTACTACTCAAAAAATATCAAATTCTCAAACCGCCTTCAATATGGCGGGGACAAAAAAAATGTTGCTTCAAATAATCCAGGTATGCGGGTATGCAAAGATGCTCGCGCCAATTCCAAACAATCCCCCGTCCCGAGCCGAAGTATTCGGGTCGCTAATCAATGGGTAGGCGAGATAATGTCGCGACGGCCCGCTTCAAAATAGAATCGCCCACCAAGACCTCGGCTAACCTGGGAACACCATCAGAGCCCGGAAAAAGGTTAACAATGCGCCCCCGGCGCCAACACAAGGGCGGTAGGTTAGCATCTTTAACCAACACGAGGTCGCCAACCTTCGGCGGATTCGTTTTGTCCGTCCACTTGATGCGCTGCTGCAGAGTGTGCAAATATTCAAGGTGCCAGCGTTTCCAGAAACTCTGAGTGAGTTGCTGGAGCAATTGAAAACGCGACAAACGAGAACTGGGCACATCAGTCCAAGGGTACTCTGGCAGAGCGACGAGTGGCTGACCAATCAAAAAATGGCCCGGCGTTAGGGCTTCCAAATCATTCGGATCCGACGAAAGTGGGCATAGCGGTCGAGAGTTGAGGACGGCCTCAACTTTCGCAAACACGGTCGCGAGTTCCTCAAATGTGAGAATCGTCTCACCAATAACGCGCCTCAAATGGGTCTTTGCCGATTTAACTACGGCCTCAAAAATTCCACCCCAGTGCGGACAAACTGGCGGATCGAAGCGCCAGGTTATCCCACGGAGGGCCATCTCACGACCAAAATTCATTTTCTGCTCTTCAAGAAACTCATACA
Source organism: Sesia apiformis (assembly GCA_914767545.1). Classification (NCBI taxonomy): domain Eukaryota; kingdom Metazoa; phylum Arthropoda; class Insecta; order Lepidoptera; family Sesiidae; genus Sesia; species Sesia apiformis. The sequence goes on from OU611955.1 coordinate 12,191,784, forward strand.
CATCCCTTAAGTAGTTATTGGCCCCATGAAAATTAGTTCCGTTGTCGGACCTAATCAAGGTAGGAAGTCCCCTACGAGATACAAATCGGCTGAGGGCCGCTACGAAGGCTTCTGTGGAGAGAGCAGACACAACTTCCAAGTGTGTGGCCTTAGTAGACAGGCACACAAAACACACAAATATGCCTTTACGGATTTGGCATTACGAAGCTGAGATGACTTCACCAAAAAAGGACCAGCAAAATCCGTACCAACTGTGGCAAAGGGTTTAGACTCAGAGACTCGGTCCGCGGGCAAATCGCCCATCTGGGGTTGCATGGTAGAAGCTTTAGTTCTGTAACAAGACATGCAACGAAAAATGACCCCCCAGACGAGTCGTCTAGCCGACAAAATCCAAAATTCGCGTTGCAAAATCGCCAACAGTGCGTTACAGCCTGCATGGGAGTTCTTGATGTGTCGATCAATCGCCAGCAACCGCACCAAATGTCCATCTTTCGGCAAGAGAAGAGGATGGCGGACACCATGAGGCAAATTGGCATGTCTAAGCCGACCTCCCACGCGCAGTAGACCCGAAGGATCCACAAAGGGATTCAATCGCACAATTGCGCCTTTCAATTTAGCGGGACCTTCCTTCATAGATTTTAACTCTGAAGCGAAGCTAACAGACTGTACTATGCGAATCCAATTCAATAGCGCTTCATGTCGTTCCTCAGACGAGATGAAGGCTGACAACAATTTATTCTGTGGGTTTTTAACATTGTGACGCCAACGTCTAACTCAAGATGTCACATTCAAAAGTTTATCCAGTGAGCTGTACCTGGCCAGCAAAACATCGGGATCACTTGATGATTCCGCTGCTTGGCCGCTCCCGGCACCATCGGCCACTGGTAAACTTACAAAGCCTATCGCAGGCTGAACTAGAGTGATCCGTGAGGCCGGCCAAATTGACACCGGTCCCTTCAGCCAGTTCGGACCCCACCACAACGGATGTCCAATAATCTCTAGGGCTGAGCATCCACGTGATGCACAATCAGCTGGGTTTATTTCGCCAGGGACATGTCGCCAAATCAATCTAGCTTGCGACGCCTGGATCTGGGAAACACGGTTCGCCACAAACACCTCCAAGGTGTGAACAGAAGCTCGCAACCAACAAAGCACAATTTGACTGTCTGTCCATGCAAAGACGTCTACTAACTCTACGGAACGCCCTAGAGTAGCGACGACATGATTCAAGAGACGAGTCAAGAGAGTGGCGCCTGACAATTCTAGCCTCGGTATTGTCATACGCGAGCGAATAGGCGCAACCTTGCTCTTTGCTAGAACCGGCGAGACCAAAACATGTCCAGAAGCATCCACTGTGCGTAGATAAACAACCGCTGCATACCCTCGCTCGGAAGCATAACAAAAGCCATGAAGGCTAGCTTTATACTTTCCAGACGGAAGGAAACGTCTGGGCAAGGAAACCCGATTAAGAGCTGGGAGGGATGACACAAACTCTAGCCATTCCAACAATAACTCTCCATGAAGAGGCTCATCCCACGACAATTCAGCAGCCCATAATTTCTGCAAAAAACATTTCGCCCAAAAAATAACCGGACTGATCCAATTGACTCACCAACCGAGCTGAGACTATACAACCCTGGGCACCCGAGTCCAAAAGGGCACGAACAACAATCGAGTTGCCCTTCGGGTCACATACCCGCACAGAGACCGTAGGCAAGAGGATGGTCTCTGTGTTCTCAGCATGGTGAGCTGCAAGTCCCTAACGGGAGAAGTTACGGAGTGAGGGCTCCCTCCACGAGTGCGGCAGGGGACGATAACTGTCTACCCTGCCCTCACCGCGACGACCCAACACAACGTGTGCGGATGAGAGGGGGGCTACAGCCTGCCTTCCTAGGCGGGGTGGACGCCGCTCCAACCTCGGTCGCTCCAACAGCGGGGGGGAGAATCTCCGGTTGTGGTAGACTGTGGAGTACTCCGCAAACCCAACAGCGCCTCTAGGGGGTGGCGAACGCCTACCCCCGCCCGTAAGGGCTCGATCCTGGGCGCTGGACCTGGCAGGACTGTCACCACCAGCGTGAGCACCCGAATGTCGCTCAGCATCGCGAACACCAGCACCCTCCTGGTTGCGGTTCGCACACAAAATGACGTGGTGAGCACCACCACATTGTCCACATGGACGAGGCTGAGGACACTCTCGCTGGAAGTGACCCTCCAGACAATGATAACACAATCGCCTCTCCTTGGCGATGTGTCGACGCGCTGCTACGCGCAAAGCCACAAATTTGTGGCAAGCAGTCATCCGGTGGCCGGAGCGCTTGCAGTATCTGCAAGCCACGGACTCCTCTTGGGAGACCCCATATCTCGGCCTTGACTGCTTGAAACCCGGCGGACCCTGCGGTCGGGCCAGTGGTGGCTCTCGGCGAACACTAGTCTGCGGCATCAAGGGAGTGGAACCCTCCACGGTATCCACCCTGCGACACTCGTCTTCCAGGAACCTTTCGAGATCCTCATAGGAAGGCAGGTGAGTGGAGCTGTCCCCACCATACTGTCGCTCAAAGCGCAGCCGCAACTCCAAAGGCAGTTTCGCCAACACAATATGGAGCAACAAAAAAGACCACTGGTCCACAGGTAAATTCAATCGCCTTAAGGCGTTAACAGCCACCAAAACCGGGTTAACAATATCTGTCCGTAAGGCTGACGCACAGGCAACCTTAGGCAGGTTCAAAATTTGCCCCACATGGGTGTCAGCCAAAAGTCGCACGTTGTGGTAACGGCGCTTCAACAAATCCATGGCTGTCGAGTAAGTGCTGTCATCGACCTTCAGGTGCTGTACCAGGCCTAGAGCCTCTCCCTGTAAGGAGGCCAACAGGTACGCCATTTTTTGAGCAGCTGACAGGTCGGTATGGGAGTCCACCAAACTGTTGAACATCCCATAGTAGCTCAACCACTGGTCCAAATCACCGTCAAAGGTGGGAAGGTTGAGCGTGGGGAGACGACCCAACAAGGTGTGGGGTGCAACAAGTGAATCCCCACCAGAGGGAGCTGAGATGTGGGAGACCGCCTCATTAATTGCGTCCACAAAATCGTAAATCTGGCCAAAGTCCGCTTCATAACGCTGCTTCTGCTCGTCCGGTACAGACGTTTCCAAATTCGCCATAAATGTCAAGCCCTCAGCATAACTCCTATCTAACGCCACCAAACGGGCCGGCATTTCACTCGCCCGGGCGAGTAAGGCTTGCTTCCGGTCCGGCCGGTTGACCATTGCAACCGCAGATGCAAACCATCTCAACTGAGCAGTCATTGCGGACTGATGTGTGGAAAAGGTCACCTTGACAGACATGTCTACACCTCAGGACGCACGCAATACAAAACAAAAACCAAAAATAAAAAACAAAAATAAAAGTAAAAAAATCAACAATAACAAAAAAAAATAACAAAATAAAAAAAACAACAAATGCAGTGGAGGCACAATAAAAAACAAAAGGGGTGCGTATGTGTCTTCAAGAAGGTATAACCGTCCAAAATATTAATTAAAACTACCTGACAAAACATCAACAAAAAAGAAAACAAATTAAGTTATCAAATTATCAAATTAAAATAAACGCAATCAAAAATGTACACGAGCGTGGACTCAAGAAAACCGCAATGTCCAGCTATCAAAACAAACGTGAAGCGTTATATCCAAAATAAATTATTAACGCGTGTGGGTAACTAGTCAGCTACTAAACGTCGCACGCGTGGATACAAAATATCCTCAGAATAAAAATTATACTTAGGGCCTAGCCTTCAAACCGTGAACGTAAAATATAAAATCAAAACAAACTATTTAATTCAAATTACCAATATACAAACAATACAAAAGGTCATCAATATTAACTACCTAACGGTATTATCAATATCATCAATATCACGTAACGGTATCAAACCACGCTCTGCTACCAGATGTTTACGATGTAGCAGGAGCGTGGACCCAATATACGCAAGGCCCTTAACACGGGAAGTTACAATTATCAAGTTGATGAATAATGACAAAACAAAAAAAAACAAAAAAAAATGGTTGATGACGGTATCAACCACGCTCTGCTACCAGATGTTTACGATGTAGCAGGAGCGTGGACCCAATATACGCAAGGCCCTCAACACGTAAAGTTACAAAAAAAAATTGAATAATGACAAAAGAATGGTTGATAGCGGTATCAACCACGCTCTGCTACCAGATGTTTACGATGCGCACACTAGGCGCGCACCTGCCTCGCGTAATACTTACTTAATATGAATTGGTTTTTATAAATTACATTGTGTTCTACATATTATGCAAAAAATACCATAATGTGAATAGAAATAGGAATATTAGTTGTGTAAGTCTAAAAGAGAATGTATTTCTTTTCTCATTACAGGGCAAACATTGCATTTTGGACGTGAGTGGAAACGCCATAAAGAGATTGCAAGTGGCGCAACTTTATCCCATTGCCATATTTATAAAACCAAAGAGTGTAGAGTCGATAATGTAAGTACGAACCACTTAATACCTATTATTTTAGAACGCTTAGCAGCATAGCAGTAAAGTGTATTCATTATAAATGCGTATAATTTACAGGGAAATGAATAAGCGAATGACTGAAGAACAAGCGAAGAAAACTTACGAACGCGCGCTGAAGATGGAACAGGAATTCGCCGAATACTTTACCGGTTAGTATACGTATTTTTTTAAATAGTCTGGTTCCGACTCAGTTTTCACCATTAATGATTATTATGAGTACAATTTGAACATTAATGAATAAGACTTATGCTTTAATCATTCAGTAACAAATTGTCTCGTCACAACTAACTATATTTCAACGTAATATATTTTTCAACACACTTGCTCGTAAAGTGGCCCTTATTGCAGCGTTTTTAGGGTCATAATGCAGCATATAAAACACGCGTGCTTTTTACTTTACATTACCGCACTAAACAATGAAATTATTAATAATACCATAACACATACTTTGCAAATGCCAACAAAAACTGTTGCGTATCATTTTAATAATTGTACTTCCAGTAATTGCTTCAATAATTAAACTTTTTATTAACAAAATAAGACAATGGAATTTATTTATTTTTCCTCGCAAGTGAAAAACGTCGTATGAAACGCGTGAGCATTGGTCATTACACTCTCGGCTGCATTACGCCCTCGCCTTCGGCCCGGGCTGCAATCCCGCCTCCACTGTAATGATGGACCTAGCACACTTGTATCATAATGTACTATTACTTAATGGCTGTTGATTACGGCGAAATGAATTCAGATTAAGCGCATAATTTTCCCAAACTTAGCATAATTTTAGTTGATTTGGCAGTAATGGTTCTTTATTGTACTTACATTTTCGCAAATAAAGGATTATTATTGTAATTGGGTGCATTTATAGCTTTTAATAATTTAATTCAATTTGAATGTTTTATGCTTATCTTAATTATAAATATCTATTAGAGTTTGAATAGAGTATTATCATGTTTTTACACCGCTATTACACGGTTTTTACACGGCTCAACATAACGCGAGATGTTTATAGTGTAACATGTAACATACAAATCACACATACATCATTATCATCAACCTGTTTCCACCCACTACTCAGTATAAACCTCCCTTCGTTTGTGTCACCCTCCTCGTTCCTGCGCTGTTCCATATACCTCCCGCAACTCTCTTCACGTCATCGATCCACCTTGCCGCCGGACGACCAACACTTCGTTTACCTTACGTCGGCCACCACTTTGTCAAGATTTTACTCCGCCTGCCATCACCTCGTCTAGCAAGGTGGCCTGCGCAATTCCGTTTGAGTTCCATAACTCTTTTACCAGCATAATGTACCTTAGTACGTCGCCGGATTTTGAGGTTAGGAACCGGATCTTGTAATTTAATGCCAAGCATGGCACACTCCATGGCTCTCTGTGTGACCCTTATTCTGTATGCAGCTATTAGTTAGCGTCCACGTCTCACCGCTCAGACACCGCGGAATTCGTCTTGACCTTAGAATGTCCGCTAGCTTCCCAAATGCCGCCCACCCTAATTTTATTCGCCTAGCTATTTCCCTGTTTTGATGCTCTTTGCTGAAAGATAAACGTATCGATCTGCCTTTAATATCTTGAGAGTCTAAAAGACTGGACTCGCCAACTCGCCCTGAACTTGTTATTCTTACATAGTATCACAGCAAAGGGAAATGTCAGGATATTATTGAGAATTTTTTTTCCATGTGCCCCGACCAAGCTTCTGACATAATCGAAGAGTCCTATTCTATATTCCTATAAGGAGGACAAACGTTGGCTGTAATGCCTTAACTCCTATGTGTGATTCCTACAATAGTTTTATGAAACATATTTGGACATTTTTAGCGTTAGATTACCTAAATTCAAATTTAAATTATTATCTCCGGGGTCTAATGCCTCGGGTGCCGTTAATCAACCAACATCAGTTTAAAAATCTGTAAATCTACTTCACTTTTTAATTTTCTTTAGACCTTTTCAATTTATCTAAACTACTTAAAGTTCTAAATTCTAATTGTAATTTCTTTATTTTTATTTACAAATCTAGAACCTTTTTTGTGTAGCAACCTAGCCTAAATAATATTTTTTATCCATCTTTTGCACGTCCTATAATTAATACTGGACTATAGTCTTATCTTAATTGTATACTCAAACATGTTTTGTATTCATAACGTTGCCGTGCCTAAATAAATAAACTCCCGATAGTGGCTAAATCTTGCTTTCATGAGACGTTTCCAGCTCAAAATGTTGTTAATTAGTGTTATTATTTTGTATTTGCAGCGGTGGTAACAGGCGACACACCGGAAGAGATCTACGCTAAAGTGAAGGCCGTGATCGCGGCGGAGAGCGGGCCTACTGTGTGGGTGCCGCGCCGCGACCCCCTCTGAGTGCCATATCACCCTGCCGCCACGTTTACAACCTACACCTACAGGGGGCTCAGACTCGTTCACTAGGGGCATACGACCAATATGTTGCTATAACCCTGGCTTTCACTAGTCGGCAAACTTCACCGACAGTCTTGACACGTCTCACCGCGCCTAACATGTTACTTATAACCCTGCATTCTCACTATGTTGTTATAACTCTGCGTTCCCACTAGTTGACAAACTTCTGTCTTGATTCTGTGTCCGTTTACGACTAGTTTTTACTGTGTAAATTCCAGAGACGATTTAGTTGCACGCACAACAACAGTGAGTGGCATTATCGATGAACACTGTTTATTATTATTATTCAGAGTTAGGGGACTCTGCATATCAATACAGCCTCGTATTTTTTTATAGTTCGCTGACAATATCTGTGGCCTGCAAATATCGCAGGATAGTTTTATCAGCGAGTTGTTGAACCTCCTCCGGCTTTAACAGATGAACGCCCGTAGACGTGGTCTTTAGTACACCAAACTGCCACCTTTGTTCCCACATTAAACATATGTTCTTTTAGCCTGTTAAGTTGTCAAACAACCATAGATCACCACTATCTAATCGATTTTAACGGAAAATGGAATTGACAATAATCTATTTTAAAAACATAAAATATCAATTTCATGAGCCGGCGGCCGGCCACCCTTCCACAACTGTAGTAAAAATGCAAGTGCTCGACACAGACTTAATATGAAGACCGAGTCGACACGATTCGAGTCGTTATAACTCTAAACCAAGTCGACACGTCTCGAGTTCAAGTCGTTATGACTCAACATCGAGTCGACACTACTTAAGGCTCAAAATTAGGTCGACACGACTTAAGACCGAGTTGAACGCAATTCAAAAGCGAGTCGACACGACTATGATTTTTATCTTAAGTTGAAACGCAAAGTTAGAACTTATAACTCGGACATCATATAAACGAGACAAAGTCACATACGTGGGAATTTTAACTACAGACAATCGAATTATGACTTTTGTTGTGTAATGATTAAGAACTATGAAATTACCTGTATTAAGCGCCAGGGTTATAGTGACATAAGGCTGTCTACAGTGGATTTTGTCGATACTATTCATTAACTTTGACATAAGGTTATGTCAAAATTGAAAAAAGAACGGTGGTCAAAGTTTTTGACAATCTATTTGATTGTATGCATCGTCAAAGTCGTTTTTCATCAATTTTTGTCGGCAATGTTGTTTTACGAGCATAAATGACAAATAATATTGTCGATAACAAATATGAAACTAAGGTGAAGCGTTAACACAAACACGTGTATAACATTTATCTATTCCTTAGTGAACTGTCGGCTTGACCCCTTTCACACCAGGACTGATTATCGCGTCGTGATTCTGGTTATGTTACATAAAAAAGTAAAACTTAAACTAACAGTCAATAAGTTTAAATTAATTAAAACGTGATAATCACCTGTTTACAAAGTAACAAACCACAGTAAAAAAAGACAAGTATCTTTATAAGTAAGTCACGGCTCGCACACAAACGTGCAGTATTTGTACTCACAACTACACAGAATCCAGTAATTTCATAGTTACATAATTGTTAGCTAATAATTCGCTAATCATTGTTTCTTAATAAATCGCTATTATTTCTCAATTCTCTCTAGTTACACACAACAGATACATAGTCACGCCCTCACACGCAACCCATACGCCTGCACATAGATACTAATACGCGTAAACTCATACGCACACCCTCGAACGCGCGCGCACACACACAAACAGACATACGCGTGCGCGCACAGATACATACGTGGCGTACACACAAAGTCCTAATGATAAAATCCGATTATTCAGATATTCAACATGCACAAAATTCTCTGTAAAATTGTAAACCTCTTATACTATTACAAGAGAATTTTGCATTTACTTTTTTGTTTTGTCTAAATTGATGTAAATAAAATACAGGATACTAACTACCAAACATGTAATAGGCATTTGGTTTGCCTGTTAATATATAAAAAATATAAAAATAAATAAGATACATACACGTAAACGCGCAGACGCATATACATTTACCTATACACATTAAGCACTCGCCGTTGGTAATGTACCTACGGGCAGTGTGTTTAGTGTGACGTTTGCCGAACAGTTGTAGGGCGTGCACACTAGCGCATTTCGAAAGCGGACGTTGAAATGATAAGTTTGTGTGGTGGCTCCTTTATCGTCCTTATAAAGACGACGGCAAAGATAAAGAGAACATTATTGCAGGTACACCCCATATTATGCGACAGATTGACATTCCATTATGTTCATAACATTACATCCAAAATTAAGACAACACGAGCCATAATTTTCCTTATTTTAGAAGTCATTTTCATAATCGGCTTTCCATGTCCCAAATAGAATTTTAGTTTTCGAATTTCGTCATTAAACAATTCGCTGTTAAAAGGATAATACCCCATTTTGGTCAAACGTGCATCCACTACAGGGATACGCGCGACAGAATGTACAACAATGACTGTGCAAAGCGTGCTGCAAGCGCGCGCACAACGCGCGCTCTATCACAAATCTGGCAACACACGCTTTTACACACGCTCTTTGATTCGTAGAACGCGCGTTCCAGAATCGCGCGCTTCCAAACGCCTAATATGTACTTACTATTAACATGCGTTTACACGAAGATACTTGTCTTTTCATACGCCAGTGTAATTCAGTGTCCCATAAAGGAAGCCCCCTAGGAACATGATCGCACCGCGTGTGAATGCAACCGGCGAGGATACTCCCAGTGCTATGTAAAGTGCGGGCCTCCGTACGGCCACGAACTCGCATTATCACAAAGCAATAAGCCGGCGGCCATGTGATTATATATAAGTCGCCTTCATAGTTTTACGATCGGACTTCTATCACCGCTTGACACCCCATCCGATATCGTTTAGCTGTAAGAGTTTAATCTAAATTTTAATGTAAATTTTCACTTGTGCATAAATTGTTGACCAATAACTCGCTGTTGATAGCGTTCATCGTAGAGCACTACGCTTACGTTTAGTACCGTATCATGCTAGCGGGCTATGAGCGCTTCTGCGGCGAAATCGCAGCGTTTTCGCTATTATTAAATGAACTGATAACAAATCCAGTAATTGTGAAACCAACCGTGTTACTATATGCAACGGTTTTGAAAGGAGCTTAGTGGTAGTTTGCAAGTACACACATAAAAATTGTTTTTATCTGACAGAAAAATTCAGTAAAACCAGCTGCAATAATAACAATAACGATTCCCTCATAGCGTAAATAAGTAATTATATGTTTGCTTAAATGACTTGAAGTCAGATTAGCATTAGAAAAGTAGATTTTAGTTTTGCTTTTCCACAGATAATGCAAAATCTAACAACATAACTTAATATTTAAAGCAAATCCTTACCTATTTAATAAATAATAAACAACTGATTGATAATTGTTTAACTTGTTACTATTGTAACTCTAACAATATATTTTAGTTGTTTCACAAAGACTTATTTCAAGATTATTTACGAAACTTTAAATAAATTTAATTTGAAGTACAATCTCGCAGAAGTTGTACAATAAGTTGCAGCTGCATTAACTCCACGAAAACTCGATCTTGATTGTTGAACAAACGCAACGAAAACGTTCACGAGTCGCAGAAACACGCTCACAAATCGCCAGTGTGATAAGGCTTTTATTGTGCAAATATTTTACCTAACGATCTAACATCGTGTAACGTGACTACGGAGGATTTACTAAGTACTCCGTGAACGCGACGTTTGTATCGAATAGTAAACCTTCGTTTGTCTCGACTAATGTTTAACGATTCGACCGGAGCCGTATTATCGTGCTTTCCTATATGTAAAATTATTGTATATTAATATTGGAATGTATTCATGTTGATTCACTCAGGTTGCTAGGATACGCTTTGAATCTTCGTGGACGTTAAGATTTTACTAATTATAATATTTACAGTTAGTTACTTGTACGAGATGAGTCACGGTGCACTAGTGATGTTATTACATATTTTTTGAGGTCTACCGGATAATTATGTCCGCTTAATGTCCAAAATTCTGTACACAACGTTATTAATATTACGGCGTCATATGTAATTTCGCAAACTATCTTATTTTTTCAGAAACTATATCTTCTCCAAAAACTCGTCATTCTATATGCTTTCGCACCATTATTTACTTACTGATATTCGCAAATGAATAGTGCTGAAAATGTAACTTGTCTATTGTACGACATATTTTTTCATTGTTCCTTGCTAAGTGATATGAAGAATATTTTGGGGACCATGTATATAAAAGAGCATCACATCCTATCGAATGTAAATAATAATAATAATATTCTTTATCGCATACAAACAGTTATTACATGTCCACATATCTTTAAATGACTTAATACAATAGGCAAACTTATCGTTAAGGCGACTTCCAAGCAGCCTAAATATAATGGGATAAAGGAAACTCCTTGTCCTAATTATACTTTTTACTCCCCATCTCATCCCCTCCCCCAGGCAAGAGTGGAAAGTGAAATTAGATGAAAAACTCCTCTGTTGTACACCTTATTCCCAATCCATTCCAATCCTTTTACTTAGTATCATTATCAAAGAGCTTATTATCAGGGGCTTAGTTCAGAACTCTTGGGCTTAGTTTTTTTTCCTGTCAATCAGAAGTACATTATTCTTTATTACAGTATTGTACGTGACCTATGTATCTCTATTAAAGAATCCAATGTATTTTATCTGCCACAAAATTATTGAAATAATTAAATATGTAGTTCTGAATTCGAGAATACGTGGACTGCCTGCCGCCCGCCTTTAAGTAGTAAAAAATGTTTAGACGTCTTATTTCTAGAAAAACTGTAATATTTGTTCATTATGCGGACATAATTTTCGAGTGGAGCTAATATAATTATGGATAGTTGTACTGTACAATGGTAATGTACAGTACTATGATACTGCGTAGTCGATCCCACCTCACGCGAGTCCTGCATAGCTAGGCTAAGAATTGTAATCAGGATTATTTGCTCAAGCGGCAATCTGTATCGTAGCCATTGAATCTCATGACATTTCTGCACTAATGTCCTCTTTGACACATTAGGCGAGGTGCAAAGTTGTTTGTTGATCATTTTTATAGTAAGCAATTGTGTTATCTGGTGTCAAATGTCTCACCAATTTAATAGTGTTTGACGTTTATTTATTGAGAATTTTATTTTCTTATTAAATAATAGAGTGCCCATCTGCAAATATGGCGCCAGACGCGAGCGTGTAAAGCCAGTGTTGAAAAATGAGCGCTGTGCGCTGCGTCAGCGCTAATGAACCTTAAAGATTCGAGCGTTAAACGCTCGTGAGCGTTATAGTCCAAGTTTTTGGTCTTAAACCCTTAAGGTTAAAAGCTCGAAATATAATACGGTTACGTCTTAAAAGTGTTGCTTAATTTTAATTTTCTTATGAAATTCGTATATTGGAAATGTAATAAATGATAACTTAAATAATGAATAATTGACATATTGTACTTAAATTAATTAATAATGATTTTACACGTAATTGCAAGGTAATTCTTAAAATATTTTATGCCTTATTTTATTCTGCATGACAAAATACTGACTATTTTAGATAATTTTGTATAAAGGGATTACGAGCAGCTGTTTTCGTTTCATTCATACCAAAGATATTTCGGTAAATCAAAGTAGCATCTAATAGAGAATGATTAAATCAGAATGATGTTGATCGATTGTTAAAAAAGATTAATTTTCACTGTACTATATTTTCTGGTCGTAATTCCTTATTTATAAGAATTTGTATCATGTAAATAATCAATGAAATTATTTTAACACATTTTATTACACTGATGTATTAACAATTTTATAATGAGAATGTTTTATTTTAATAGGTATTTATTTTCGTCTTAAGTAGATACTTTTAATTTAATCGAGTGTGTTAATCTGTGTAAATTATTTTAATTATGTGAATAACGTTTAACAATTTATTATACATCCATATTTGCAGATGTACAATGTTTATGAGTTAGTGATGTTCAATAGACTAGTTTGAATAAAATTATTTACGTTGAAAATTCTATTCGTTTTTTATATACATACTCCATTTCGTAACTGTTTTATATAACTCACCTTAAGAACGAGTTTGCTTTTTCTATCAGTATTAATTTAAAACTATAATATTCTAACTATATACCTACATCTAATGGTAAAATGAGGTAAAATATTAAAGCACGTTTATATGAACTCAATAGATTTTTTAATATTATAAATGGGAATGTTAGTTTCTTTATTGTATACTGCCGAATTACACGCGGGTATGCTAAACATAGCGACTCGTTTCATATATCAACGATTCACCATTTTTAGCATATCATCATCATCTACAACTTGTTTCTACCCACCACTGGAAACAAGCTGCTGAGTATAAGCCTTCCTTTCGTTTGTGCTACCCTCCTCGGTCCTGCGTAGTATTAATAACATACATAGCATTTTTAGTATACTATGTAATTCAGGGCACGGATTAATAAATATTTAAAATCTTCATGCTTCGTAAGTGAAAGCGCGCGCAACGAAACGTTTCGATATCGCTTTATTAAGGAATCAAGGATCTAAGGATTAGTAAGGACTAAACGTCTCTAAAGGAATATACCTCAGGACGTTAAAAAGCGTCTTATAAATATTGGTTATATTTAGAAATTGAAATTTTCATTTATATGCTTGAGATTTTGGGTAGATACGATGGATGTTAATTGTAATAAATATAAGGTCGGCGAAAAACTTTCTTCGTATTTTATATACAAATTCAAGACATTTTTTTTTAAAGTTTAATTACATTTAATTATAATATATATGTGCTGTTTTGTTCTATAACTTGTTGCCATCTTATAGGTAGTGACATAATCCCGCTGCTATAGAATTTTTGGGATTTTTGGTCAAAAAATTGCGACAAGTAGTTTTGACAGTCTCTCTTGATGTTAACCTTACACTACCTAAAGAATTCTGAAGAGACCGAAATAAGTGGAAATCTGAGGGCGCAAGGTCAGGACTATATGGTGGGTGCATCAACACTTCCCAACCAAGCTTTCTCAATTTTTCCTGAGTGGCCAAAGGTGTGTGTGGTCTGGCGTTATCATGATGAAAGACTTCTGTGGATCAATTCCGGCGTTTTTTCTCAATTTCTTGCTTTAGTCTCATCAGCTGTTGGCAGTAGATATCCGAATCGATGGTTTTGCCCAGCGGTAAAAACTCATAATGAACGATGCTCTTCCAATCCCACCATACACACATCACCTTATTGCGCGTTAATCCGGGTTTCGCCACAGTTTGTGGAGCTTGGCCGCACTTAGACCATGATCTTTTCCGCACGTTCATGTCGTAAGTGATCCACTTCTCATTCACTCCACCAGTGATCAATCATTTCAAAAATGGTTCGGTTTCATTGCGTTTTAATAGAGAATCGCATTAATAAAAATATGTAAGAGCTCCACTCATTTACCCCAAAAAGACTAGTATAAGCACAAACAGTAGATAGTTTAGAGTAGAGAGATAATTAGAAGGTCTGTCCCGACCTGCAAAGAAAACAAGATGATGAATGAAAGAGAAAATAGTATGAAGAATGAAAGTGCGAGAAGAATAAAAGCGAGAACTAGAATGAAAGAGTAGAAACCATACTGTAAACATAGGCTCCGACCACGTTGGAGGAAAAAGTATTTAAAAAAAAAAAAAAAAAAGAGAATCGCAAACGAGTACACGGTTCATTAGGTTTCTTTCAGTGAGCTCGTGTGGTACCCAAATATCGAGCTTTTTTGTAAATCCAGACTTTCAAATGAGTCAAAACTGTTTAGTGGTCAATGCCCAGTTCATCAGCAATGTCGTGACTACTTATATGCCGATCTTGCTGCACTTTTTCACAAATTCCTGACTGAAAACGCTTAAACCAACTTTGTGCTACTCTTACTGACACTGCATTAGATCCATAAACGGCACCAATTTTTTTCGCGGCTTGAGTCGCATTTTTCCCCTTTTTGTAATAAAACTTTAAAATGTATCGAATTTCTTCGTTAGATTCACTCATTTTCTAACAGAAAAACAACTGAAAAATAGCGGGATACAGTTTATTATTTCTTTTTTTTTAAATGTTACCTTTTTAATGGTATCATAACCAGCCAGGTACAAACAGTTCAATCAAAGATATTGGATCACAACTTCATACATACAAAATACGAAGACTCTCCCCGACCTATTATTTTCTTTCAAAATCTCCTTACATTAAAGCATGTTATACATAGTACCTTGCGATACTTCACGGATACCTACTAATTTCATTTCATTCCTAATTTCATGTAATTTGGAGATTTTCCTAGAATTTTTACCCGTATGAAACTCCAACCTTATTTTCATATAACCTTAATACATATTTTTAGTAATTGTTTGCATAAATATAGACGAAATGAAAAATATCTAGATGCAACAAGATTAGACGAACATGATGAAATTGTTTAATATCTAAGTTGCAGAAACGAAGTTGTGCAATCAAGACGAGGCAGTTTCAAAAAGGGCAATCATAATGTAATTATTATTGGAGTTGTAGAACTGTTTTTAGTACTTTGAGTAACACTCATTTTCGGAATTATCTTCCCAGGCTCTCACAATTCACTGGCTTAAATTAAGCACATGGGTAATATTAAACAGAAGCCTTAGCCATACCATACCACTGCTTCGCATGAAATGCATTCGTACTTGTTCACTACACTACACGTACACTAAATCAAAATTGTTGTGGTACTTGTAGCAAAGGAAACAGCCTCTTCAAGACTGTTTCAAATGTTTACCACACAGCTCTTTCTTTCTATGCGTTGAAGCAATATGTTTCGACATGTTGGTGATATTGCCAACCCTTACGATGCATGCATTTGTACGGGGAAGGACGTACTGCGTACGAGTCAATTCTTTTCTATGGGGAGACGATACTACTGAGTCTCCGAAATCGATTGCACGCGTCCAACAAGCAGTTGGGTAAAAGATTGCCGTGAAAGGTACGTGTACTGGAAGATATCAGAGCCTTTTTCTCTTCAGTAGGAGCGCCATGATACAATCTCATAGTTTCCCTCATCCAAGTTACAAAACAGGATAGTTTTTTTTATATAGAAATAAAGTGACAGTCGTGCAGTCCACCTGGTGGTAAGTGGATACTGTCGCTCATGAACATCCGCAATTTGTTACATGCCAACATTATCATTCCAGAATGACAACTGGCACGCCTTTGGATGCGCTGCCTGCCTACCTTTGGAGAATTAGGAATGGATGTGAATGGTAGGGAAAATGGGAAGGAATAGGGTGGGCATTGACATATGTCACTCACTACCACAATCTGTAAATCCTCAAAAGAAGACAATGTATCTGTAGATGTGCCCCAAGTCAAAATTCAAATGTACAGGTAATTTTTATCGATTTCAAATGTATAGGTAATGGTAATTTTGTTGGAGATTTTTGTAAATCTCCATACCCAAATTGAATTTTCAAAATTCATCCAATAGCTCCAAGTTTACCTCAACGTTTTTAGATTATAATAACCTCATAATTTATCACGATTAGCATTCATAAATAAACGGTATATTTTCAAATAATTTTATTTATAATTAGATTTCTTCCTGTATAACGGTAGTCTTCTCCGATACATAAAGACCGTCTAAGAATTTTCTGATATCCTTGTTTTTCACAGTTGTGGATTGTTGGATGAGCGCGGCTGAGCTAGATACATCCTCCAGGGAGTTTCCTTCAATGATCAGCTCATCCTTCTGTTTGGGCGAGTTGACAACAGT
The DNA here is from genome assembly GCA_914767545.1 of Sesia apiformis. Taxonomy (NCBI): domain Eukaryota; kingdom Metazoa; phylum Arthropoda; class Insecta; order Lepidoptera; family Sesiidae; genus Sesia; species Sesia apiformis. Next base: position 12,208,510 of record OU611955.1, read on the forward strand.
TACACCAGGTGCCATCTTTACCCTCCTGATGTACTTCTCACCAAGGAAGTTACGGATTTCAATGATTGTGTTGCCTTCAGTGGTGACACAGTTAATGGGGAAGTGAGCATATACTGCACGCATCTTGTATTGGAATCCTTTTGTCACACCTGAAATAACAATAAATAATACAGATTATATTTTGGTCAGAAGATATTGGTCTATATTTTGGTCAGAAGATATTGGTCTATAGTTAGGCCGTTAACAGTTTACAGATTAGACAGTTTGTGAACAGTTGGTTGAGATAACATTGAAGTGGCATACTATTATTTATTTATTTATGTAATGTACAGCCTTTTATGTATTTAACTTATTTAACCAATATATTTGTTAACTAATTATTTGGTGCTAATGGCCAAATACAGATTACACTCACATTATATACAGTATTTAATAGATTATCCGCAAGTAATAGGTGATTTATTATTTTTATTTTTTTTTATCAATAATACATGTTGATTTGTGTTTGCGTATATGGGTGTATGTGTATCTATTTATGATGAGCTTTAAAATATTTGTGAGGAAATGGGTTTTAGGAGATATCATAATGATATCGATGTTTTTTTATCATTTCCGTTTTTAATTTTTCCTTACTTAATAAAAATATATCGAGGTTCGCATAGTATTTATTGTTAATTTTTTTTTTAATCCGTGACGCGCTGTTACAATGTTACGTGGTGTATCACTTTTAGTTTTTTAAAGATAGTAATGTAGTTCAAGATACTCAATACCGATATCGGATATTTGTAACATAGTCTGAGTAAAATGTTAGAAGTCTATAATTTACTAATTTGATTACGTTTGTGAGATTTGATTATGTCTAATATTAAGCTATGACAGAACCAATTGGGTAATTTACGATTAAGATCCTTAATTAAGGTGTTTAAAAATTTTATAATTATCATTAAATCATTCAATTTTTTTAATATCAGAAAAAAATGGTACACAGACTATGTTTCCCCAGTATTTGCTGCTGTATGATGTTTTTTTTTTTTTGACATGGCTATTTTCTGTTTGTTATTCCTGTTTATTACGTTGACCTTAGCAGGAATTGTATTCTGATTCTGTTTTGTAATATACTATGGTTTTAATACTGTGTTGTTTTAGTGCATAAAAATGCCGAAATGTGGACAACTTAAGATAGCCAATGCTGCAAGCTTATAATTAAATTACAGGACTATTTCGAGTGTGAGTAGCAAAATGGAGAACCTTTGGTGCTTGTCACCCAAGTACAAAAGTGCATTTCTCAGGAGCTTTCAATAATGAAAAATTCCCTATTCTATCACATCAACAAAAGTATAATCATTATCTGTTAATAAAAGTATTTCTACGATTGTCTATAGTCACATCACTGGTTACATTAATCTGACATATGTCAAATTGGTAATCTATCCACTGCATTACTTTGTACAACTTGGTCATTATTTTGTAAAGAGGAAAACACAATTCAACACCTGTTGAGACATTATACAGGAGTAATTTTCTCTCTTCGTCAGATTTTTTATGGAATAGGTAACACCTTGATTGTCTTGATTGTTTACGGTCTCCATTGATAGTGTAATGTTTTCTAACCTTCCTAATGTTTGATGAAAACTCAGGTTATGCTACCAAACATATAGAACCAATTACTTCTTCATTTTCAGCCAAGTAAGTTAAGTATTAGGCCGTTAGTAGCGATACCACTTAGTACTGTTACTAATAATCCAACTAGGCCACTTATGAATTTTATACGACACACTAAACACTGGTTGGCATGTGATGTCACAGCCGCTATCGCCACAAGTCTCTACTTGCTGGTGCAGAGAATCATTGTTTACTACCTTAGTGTTGTTATTATCATTCGCTATTTATATGTAAATATTGTCAATTCATGTGATTAAACGTTAGTGCTCATCTTATAATCTGTTCATCATTTATCCTTCATCTATCGACTATCAATGTTGCTGCTTTCTTCACTGCCATGCATCTGCTTTATCATACATCTTGATTCTTAGTGCACCTATCCCATGGCCACGCACGACATATGCATATGCACGAGCGACAGTAAACACCTATCTGTGGCATTTTTCCTATAAAAAAAATGTCAATGTTGGTGAGTAAAATCTGTGTTTTGGTTGTTTACAAATGCAATACAAATATAAACTAATTTTAGATGTGGCAATGTCTGCAGGACGAAAGAAAGAAGAGATTTGGATCCTATTTGGATATGTATAACATATGTTGATTAATGTAAAATAAAGAATTTAATTTTTAATTCCTATTTGTATAATTTTCTATTGTAAACCAATGAATTCTGCCTCCTCCTTGACTTTGATTTAAATCATTGATTAAAATAAAAAAATCACTTTATTTTTGTCTCGATTTAAATCAAGAGTTTAATCAAATTGATTTAAATCTCTGGTCCCGACACATGTTTACCTTATTTATTTTACTTGACGTTTCGGTTGGGTTGCATCAACCACGGTCTAATTGAATAAAATATTTATGTAAATAAAAGCAAAATATCAAGTTGATTGATTTATTAGAGGTTTCTTTGACAGTTACATTTTGGATTCTATTGCACAAGCAAAGTTGTATACTATGATAATTAGTTATTTCTGCACACAATAAATGAATGCTACCTCACATATTGTAATTAACTGGACTAGATATCAGTTATGGTGTTTTAAATACTGGGACTGAATCAACAGTTTACTTAGTCATATTGTGTTATAAATGAAAACAATCTCATGTTATCTTACCTTTGATCATGTTTTCAACATGGGAGCAGACTGTCCTCACCGCAGCGAGTTCTTTCTTGGAACCAAACCATTTCTCAACCTTCAGGAGGCGAGGATTCATCATACGAATGTCCACAGCCAAGTGTTTGAAGTTCCTCTTCAATACTCCACGGGGGCCCTTCACTGTAACTAATCGTGATTTCACATGGACGGTGAGCCCGTCAGGAATTTTCACCTTTTGATTCGCAACAATCTGCTTCATGTTGAGGCCTAAAAACAAGAAATCACTTTCAGTAAAGCTAACCTATTCGATGTTTGACATCTTGGTGAGTATTGTTTTGGCAAGAACTAAATGAAATACTGTTTCCATATTACAGAAAATAATTAATTTAGACGTAAACATACACAAATATGTGGAAAAGTCTAATTAGTGCTCCGATTTATTTGGATTTATTTCATGTAATATCAAATTTGCTTACTTTCTTTGACACAGAGAGCTGGAAAAGAATCTTAAGGTGTTGCCAGTGAAGTTGAATACTTATCAATTCAAAAAATATTGATGCGTAATGGTAGTCTACGTATATTTACATACACAAATTGTTGTTACTATGTTACGATAATCGCATAAATCCTGAAATATGTACTCAAGTATAAAAAATATTATATTTAATTTTTTTAACAACCATTTAATGAGAACACATATCTATGTGTAAGGGCGGCCTTAGACAATCATTTGTGCAATATACGCATAGCATGAATGTTACAGCAGCATGTGATAAGCTTTATTAAATGCTATTTCATGCCATGCATTGTGTCAATTATTTCATCACAATTCACACAGCGCGGTGTACAGTGAAGTATCGATTCGCATAACACGCAAACTCCAAGACGATTCTAAATGCATGTCAATTATTGTTATAATGAAGAACGTGAAGAAGAATAGAAATTTTCGTCAATCATTCGTTAACACGTAAATACGAGTAGTTTACATATTATTGGTATCAATAAACATATTTTACAATCATACATTCATCATGACAGCATGCTCATGCATACATGATCGTCTAGGGCTGCCTTTACACACAATATTGGCGGGCAAGACTTCTTTTTAATTGGACCGCAATGACAACTGAAACAAATGGGACTAAACTTTTTGGCGATAACTCGAGCGGTGAAGTTGAGTTTTGTTTGATCTATCATAAAAATTGTTCATTATTGCGTTTTGTGCTTTAATAGTGATAGTTAATTAAACTTCAAACTGCTTTTTGTGCGTAATGTTTGTGATAATCAAATAAAAGAATGGGACTGTGATTTTCGTGTTGGAGTCCTCTTTTGTCTTCAGCAAACCTACTATGTGACTCCTGCCTTGCTTCGACGGATTGGACATTGATAGGATACATTATGGACTTGAAATTGTTTAATAAGAAAAAAACCTAACACTGGCAAAATGTGCAAGATACACCATTGCCATATGAAAAAAAAAAACGAAACACGGACACTAAATTTAAACTGACAGAACGATCAATGTTTTAAAATACTGATATTAACCAGTTTATACATAATTATTGTAATAATAAACGTACATACAAACCCTATTAACAAAGCATAATGCTCTTAAAAACATTACTAACCACAGAATGGAAACTATACCCAAGGGTTATTGCAAGAGGTATCGTACCGTATTCATAACCTATGTAAATATTCCATTAATAGGTCTTTTTTTTGTTTTATGGAATTAAATTCTTACAGGTTTAAGCAACACTTCATCATGGGACATCGTAACAGGAGTATGCGTCGAAAGGTTACCAGTTGTTATACCACTACTTAATGAAATTCAAAAAAAATATAAGGATATGCTTTATGCCATAGAAATCGAAAAGAGTTATAAATCAGATTACGAGATTCGACATGAAAATGATAAGTGAGTTATATCCAGTCTTTATACACAATTAAATATAATGCTTTTGTGTAATGAACCATACACAGTTTATCATTTTACCGTTTGCCCAATCGAAATTTTGGCAGGATTATTCGGTAAAATTTTCGCGCGTTTACTATAAGAACAACACACTTTAATATTCAACTTTATTAAGTTTAATTCAATTTAATTGAGTTGAAGTTGAATAGTAACAACATATTAACCTATTACCTACCTATAATATTACCTATATTAACATGATTTTTTAAATAACATACCGTACCATCAGCCTCTGTCTCCACTGCTGGATATAGGCCGCTCAAGCACTGCCCTAGCAATGGGTAATAGTGGTGGGTAATCAAGACTTCTCGGACTGTTTTAACTCACTTAATCCTGCTCCGCTTGCAGATCCGACTCCTTTTAATTACTCCTTAACTCTTTTGATTCACCTACTTATTCACCTTCCAAGAGTGTTTCATTGCCTTTCCCTAACTGTTGTTGCATAAACAAAAAAAGAAAAAAAGGTCATGCCATCATTGCATCTCGATTTTTAGCCCCTGACAAGTAAGTGCCGATGTGCAATTACACTCACAATCATTATTGGCACCGGAATCACAATTGGAATGAATAACAATTTTATGGAACAATTAAGGGATTCTGCTCTGCTCTCAGATTCAACGTTTTTGATTCATTAACTCTAGAGTTACCCATCACTCCGAATTCAATGAATCAAAAGATCCAAAACCGCGAGTGGAGCCGAAACTTAATGATTCTGGTTAACTGTTATTGACTCCGAGGAGTTATTTATTCCTTTCATTTTTGGATTGCAGTGTTACATGAACGAACATGATGCAAAGCGAATGAGTCACTGTCAGGTCACTGTGTGCGAATGGAGCTGGATTAAGTGAGCCGAAACACTCCGAGGAATACCCATGACTAACTGCTACTACACAAGATCTTCTGCTCTTCTCATCCACCCACTACTGATGACTTTCTTTTAATAAATTGTAAAGATCTTTTCTAAATAAATAGGTGCTTTTTATTTTTTTTTTGTTGGAAAACACTGACTTTATTTTGTTATTTCCTTAACTACTCTATATATTTGATAAATATATAAATTGTATAGTATATACATATTTTCTATTGAAAGGATTCAAGTAGAACTACTCAAAAATGAATCACTTGATGTAGACTTGGACTCAGTGAGCAAAATTACAGCACAAGATTTTGTGGATGCAGCAACAGAAGAGTTATCACAGTTTAAATTTGCAGACATTGTCACAGGTGGGTTACTGATTGTTGTTGAGGCTTTGGAAATTTACAATTAATTATTTACAATAGTTAAACTAAAAGTAGTGAAAATTAATAATGCTATAGCTATACATTTAATTATTTCTCTTAATACAATAAAAAAAAGTAATTCAATGAGCATTGGAAAATATTGGATGGGCAGCAAATTTAATGATGGGTTAGCTTTAGGTTCACTAGTGATAGTAAAGCAGCACTCCGTAGACTTGCCAATGACATTATTAGTAATTGAAAATTATTTACTTTAGTTATTCAAATATTAATTATCTGTGTAAGTTACTAAAAGGAATTATAAAACGCATTCTCTTAAATGTACTTATAATTCCTTATACTTATGTACTTTGATTTTTAAATCAAATTCATCGTGTTACAGAGGCTGACAAGAAAGGTGACAGAACCTCCCTTGACAGATGTCTCCAACAACACCTTGTATTGGTGACACAACACAAACTGGGCAAAGATGTTAAACAGTTACTGCCACAAGGACTGTGGACGGAGGGGGAGACTTTAAGACAGGTAAATTAGTTTTAATTAAAATGGCAGTAGTATAGTTTTTAGATTTATAAGGTTTATATTTGTTACTTGTTAAGTGGTTAATGTTTATCTATTAAACGAGTTTTGACGCGTTATTTGTATTTTTTTTGTTCCACTTGCGTTAAAACCTTTTAATAGATAAATATCTATGTATAATAAATGCGAAAATCTTATAAGTGGTTTATGTAATCCTTTGAGAAATAAATTATCTTAAATCATAGTAATGGTTGAAGGAAAACTAACTACACACAAAAGCAAAGGTGTAATTCTTAATTGTAATACATTCAATTTTATATCTTACATTCCTACATTCGATTACCAGTGGGACAAACCTTTGTTTAAATACAAATGTAGTTTTCTCATCTTTTTTGTATGTTTTTGTGTATGATCTATGACATGGAACTTTATAAAGAAACAAGATAAGATAGTCTTAACCTGTGTGGTTCCAATGGTGGGGTCGGGGCAACCGCGCAGGCAATTGTCTAGTATAGTTTGTCTATACTAGTCTAGTCTAGGTTGTGTATATAGAGTATAGAGTAGTATAGTATATACAGTATAGAGTAGTATAGTATATAGAGTATAGAATAGTATTGTATATAGAGTAGTTTAGTATATAGAGTATAGAGTAGTATACTATATAGAGTGTGGTATTGTAGAAAAACATTTGTTTTTATTGTAATTGCTTAATAAAATTATTGTACAATGAACAGACAGCAGAGCGTATCTTGTTGGATCAATGTGGAACAGAACTGAAAGTGCAGTTCCTCTCAAATGCACCATGCGGCTTCTACAAATACAAGTACCCGTCGGAGATAAATGGAAAAATTGGCGCAAAGGTAAACTACAGACCATACTTTAGTTTGATTTTTCTTTTCATATATGGCATTGATACAATTACCACATTCTGCTAGTGTCACGTTTCCTTCGTAATTAAAGTCAAAACAATTTAAAATACGTGTTGTCAATGTCCAGTCCTGTTGAAGTAACTCAAGAGATGCTCAGTAAAGTGATAGTAGGTTTACTGAAGACAGATGGACTCCTTCAAAGTACACGAAAAAATATTTGACCATCACAAACATGCACAAACACTGGAAACTTTAGTAAACTATTTTAAATCACAAAACCTGTAATAAATAATAATTTTTACATTAAGGGTGTAGATTGTTGGCCTGAGATCTCGATTTCGAGCGACCGCAGCGCCAAAGTTTAATGTAACATCCGACGGGGCGGATGAATGACCTAGAGAGCGCGATTTTCAAAATGTTTTGCAACAAACGTTCCACGTTGAGAAATTGTTATTGAACTTGAATATTTACAGCATAACAATAACGTTGAATTTTTGGAAACTAGCTGTTGATTCTTTTTAATAGATTAATAAGAGTAGTTGAGACACAATTTTTATGTTTTTCTATCATTTGACATCTGACATTTTTGTATTCTACTTACCTAAAATTCCAACTATTTATTTATTTGTAATTTCACTACCAAAATTTATTCTAATTCGTAAAATATTCATTCAATAAAATAATTGCAAATTCAGTAGGAAGTGTGTTTATCTCTACGCAAGGAAATGTGCCTATTGCGTAAACTCAAATACTTACTTTTTGTTTACGATCACCTCGTCGATATCTAAAAAAAATCCTAGGGTTTTAAAAAAAATGTCAATAAATGAAACACAAGTATAAAAATGATTTATTTACTACACAATAACAAATATGAGTCGCCATTACTCGCTATCTCAAAAGCGTGCTAGGGTTGTACAAAAATTAGTAAATAATTCATTTATTTACTAATTTTAACAGAAGTTTGTAAATTATTAATATACTAATTAAAAGTATGTAATTAAACAATAACGAAATATGAGTTCAAAATTCTAATGGTTTTTCATTCGATTACGGATCAAGTTCTGATTTCTGCTAATTTGATGATAAAATCAATGGCTATCACAAAACCTATCAGAATGAAAACGTTACCAGCTGCCCGATTCACGTAAGTAATAAAAACCGTAGCGCAGTGACGTCACTTCGTTTTTTGCAAATTTAGCCCTTTTAACCGACTTAAAAAAAGGAGAATTCTCAATTCGCTGTATTTTTGAACCAATTTTTATGATTCTTTACACCAGGTAACTCAGAAATTGTATAGTAATTGAGCTATTGGAAGATTTATGACAATCCAAGACTAGATAAGTAAGTGCGTTTAAAACAGAAAACCAAAAGGCGATTTCTAAGTTCCTAAGTTAAAACGACTTTTGGACTGGCGTGTTTACGTGAATCGACTGGCTGGGTAGTTAAGTTACCTGTATCTTTCAAAATCATTAGGCGTTCTTCTCTTTCATAACACGTAAAGCTCTTTCTTTCCTCTCTTTCATAGCCTCTATGATACTGGGCGCGTCACGAATGGGCATGCTTCGTGACTGCCGAGGATCAACTAATTCTGGAAGTAGGCAATCGTAATAAAACCTAACTAATTTCATCTCCATTTTCTCCTCCCAAAATTTGTCGTCCTTTTCTATAATATAAACTTTCATAGGTACAGTAGCACCAAACCAGATGCCAAGCATGCAAACGTTTCTTTTAGTAATATGTACCTGTCCCTGAATTTGGAAATACCAGTTATGATTTTTATTTATGACATAACCCTTGGAAGCCTTGTCCTTAACCCAAAAGGTATGTTTGGCCATTGCTTCATCAAGAGTCATGCCAGCTAAAGAATGTGGGCACTTAATTTCAATTAAACCGTTTGCATAAATGCCATCTGGTGTAGTACCAAGAAATTCATATTGATCGTCGACGAACAAACCGCAACCTTGTATACTAATATTCTCTTGAATTTCTAACTGTTTAATTGCGGTTTCTTCGTTTTCGATACCGTACCGTACAGCAGGCAAACTGGAGATATTACTACCATAAACGATTTTACGAACAAGAACAGCACAACTTGTGCTCTCTCGTTTTTTACAAACTTCCCCGAACGATGATGAGGTTAGTAATTTTCTCCTTGTACTCATCCACTCAGAACTACTTCTTTGCAAATGGGTCGACCTTTCAAGCTCCTCTCTTTCAGCACAAGACAACTTTAAATCGGCTAAAAAAGATGACTTGGCTTTCTCATATAATTCTGGACTCAGATCAGGTTTTTCGCAGTTTGGTCCATAGTGAGCGTCTTTCGATACAGCGCTGTGGCTCTTTTTCAATCTTAATTTAGGTTTAGCAATTAAACGGATTCTACGATTACAATTTTTCACTTTCGCGATCAAAGGATTAGGACTAGATTTAAATATTACTTCATGAGTTTTACTATGAATCGATCCTGTATTAAAAGACACAACAGCAGCTGCGCATCGGCCCGCATAAGAACCACGGGAAGAATAATTTACACGCTTACCCCCTACTAATTTGGCAATCACTGCGTTAAAACTTTCAACTATATTACTTGTACAATTATGAATTAAACTTCTAGAATGATATGACAGTCTTTTACTTAAAATGTGTACCGCGTCCATTAATCCGCATCCAACAATTGCTGGAAGCAACCCAACAGGTTCTATTCGACGAGTATCAGGTCTACAGAAATACTCCTTGCAATATTGGTGATTACCAAATACGTGTTGTGGACCATTTAGGATATCTTCACTAAGATTTTTTATTTTTTCTTCGAGTGACTGATTTTGATCGCCCCAATATTTAATAGCGCATTTTACACCCGTTCTTAAACGCAAATACCTTTCTTTTAGGAATTTCCGCAATTCGCAAGGATACTTAGTGTCTTTCGACAGTTTCTCCAAGCTATTGCAGTAGTTTCGTAAAAGATGATTTTTGCATTCAATTTTCTCTACTGTTAAATTACCGTACGGTCGCGAATCTAATATTTTTTTATAAGTACTGGAATCGCCGTCTGCTACAAATTTATTATAAATTACACCGTGATCAACAATGGAACGTTTAAACCCCTCAACTATTATGGTCGATTCCATACCGGTAGATGATCCCGAATAATTCTTGAAACAACGGTGTTCCGAGGGCTGACTGTCGTTCTTTGCGGCTCGTGCACAAACTACGCAGTATTTATTTTTAACTCCAAAAAACAATACTTTATTAGTTTTAATGCCAATTATCGCAGCTGCGCCGGACTAGGCGGAAAAATTCTTACCATAAGATCTCTTGCTCCAACAACCGTCAACAGCAACAGATATTAATGGTGTACCATTTTTATCAACACTACCTATAGACACTGCGTACTCCGCTTCTTCCTTGACAGCTTCTGCCATGGAATGTGCTGCTGTCTTTTCCCACCAATCGCAAACCGTATTATTAATTTCATTGTATAATGAAGGTGACATGATTGGTAGGGCTACTGCGGCAGTTAATGTTTTTAACTGATAGTAGCTCCCACCAGATGATATGATACCAGATACAATTTGATGATTCACTTCCATTCTATCTTCTTTCTTTTCAATCAAACACACAGTAAATTTCATACTACACATACTACATTTCATGATGAGTTTTGAGTCCAGACCAACTTTTACTTCACCTATTATACTGAGGTAACTTAACTTACAATCCATTGGACCGTGGTCCCCTATGGCCTGAAGAGCTTTAAAAAAAAAAGAAACGTCTACAACTCTACGCCCAACTTCCATTTCATCCACCTTTCCCTCTTGGTCGTTTTCAATAACTAGTTCCTGTAAAGAAAGATAATGGCTTGATTTTTTTTATAAAAAATAATTAAAAATTTAAAAAAATGCAAAAGAATTAATACAATATTAGGTTCCTGATGAATAGAAATTATAATTTCTTTACGCATTAGGTATTGTTTTTTTATGACGTCACCTATTTGAACGTAAATTTTCTTTTGAGAAAGTAATTGAGAAGTATTTCGGTACTAAGGTGTTTGTCTCTCGATGAAAATAATAAATATTGCAAGAAAAATCTATAGGTAGGTATTGAGATTTTGTCTTCGCCCATCACTAACTAAGTAGTTTGTTTATTTATGTAACAAGTCTACAAGAATTACGTATAACAACTTACCTCTATACAGCGCGTAGCATTGTTGCTCAGAGTCTCGGCCCCAAGGTTTTCTTTATTTTCAATACTGGAAATATTATTCATCAATATTATCCACTTTTTATTTATTTTGTACAACCCTAAGCCAGACGCTAGGCGCCTCGCGTCTGTTTGGCGGTATAGGTATGTCGACAAAGTTGCGCTGTCGCCTACCTACTTCCACAATTTGATATTTAGACAATACTAGCCGACCCGGCGAACTCCGTATCGCCTTTTTTTTTTTTAAAAATCCTATTATTTTGATATTACATACAGATACTTCAATTTTATTTATCAGTATAGATATAGATAATACAAACCAATATTTACATGTTATTGTAGGTATATGTCTGAATCGGGCGATCTAAATCATATGACATATTGTATTAGCTTTGTAATGTACCCTGTTCAAATGCGATAATAAATAAGTAGGGAGGAACTTACATTTTATTCCGAGATCTTTTGGCTTTCATATTTTTATAATGCGTACAAAACTTTCTTTTCCCTGGCATGCCACTCAAATTCAATCAGTCCTGCGAAAAAAATAGCCTATGTTACTCAGTGATAATGTAGCTTTCGAATGATAAAAGAATTATTAAAATCAGTCCAGTACTTTTTGAGTTTATTCGTTACATACAAAAATCCAAATCTTTCCTCTTTATAATACCTATTAGTGTAGATATTGTATTTTTTACGATTTATATCTAGTTCCATCATGGTTTTCTTTCAGACATTCATTATATCGATACTTTCTACTAACTGAAAATAAATTAATTATAAAAATGTTATACTTACAGTTTTTTACAAAAAACACAAATTCACAATACGTAATTCTGCTGTCTGCAGCCGACAAGCGTGGTGTCGCGTTCACTTACAGAAAGGAACTGCCGCTGCAGACCACCGAGATTGCACGAATGAAACGAACGTTTTATCCCATACATTTGTGTATGAAAAATTTACCTTAAAATATATCTAGATTTTAGGGCTTTAAAAGAGGAAGTCTTTGTTTGTAAAGGTATAAAAAGAAGTATACAGCTATACTTATTGGTTTCTTCAGTGTTCAAAAAGTGTTTCTTTTTATCAATTTGTGTTGATTTATGGGGTTAAATCTGAAAAATACGAAGTCATGTTTTTGCATTTTTACTCAATTTTGTGCGTTTGTTGACGTTTATTATATAACAACTATTAGGTTTAAGAGTTTAATATAAGCATGAACATACTTATTGGTCTTTGATTGTAATATATACAAATTATCATTGATATCAATCATATGTAAATAGGTTAAATATGAAAAATCGTAACACTCTTTTCGGTGATTTTCACGATCTACACCCTTAATCTGACAAAAACTCAACCATCACTTCTCGAGTTCAACCATCTTCGCCAAAAAGTCAATGTTGTAGTTAACATTATTTTTATAATAATAAGGTGGTAGATAAGACAATCCACTTGGTGGTAAATGGATACTGTCGTCCGTAGACAAATGTTGGCACACCCCCAGATGCGCTTCATACCTTTGAAGATTTAAAAATGGATTTAGAAAATGGAGAGTAGAAAATGGGAAGAGGAGTTTTCCTAATCCCATTACACCTCCCAGTCCTCCCAGGGTTGGGATGAGATGGGAAATCAAAAGCATAATAGAATAAGGAGATTCTTTCATTCCATTATACTCTCCATTTGATGGGATGGGATATATGGAGATAGATGGGATTGTATGACAAATGAGCTCTAGTATATCTCACTCACTACCGAAACGCGTACGGAATAAGGTAGGGATGAAAAATGCAGGAAGAACAGGCGCATGGAATTCATCGTTTAAAGAAGAGAACACAAATTGTTATAATACTTTTTCTTGTATGTGTGTTTTTATTCGGTTGATTGTAGTTCTTGTCTTGGAAACAGTTTGAATGAAGTTTTCTTAAGCTTTGCATGTAATCACCTATAACTCAAGATGACTTTTTTAGCCCCGTTTCATGTCTTTTTCGGTATCCACACCTGCAATGGAATCTAGTAAACTCTTATTAAAAATAATTTACGATTAAGTACTAGCATGAATCTCCATTCTTTATGTGTTCGTGATCCCTCACGAATTTGGTATATATTACGTAATAACATCAGGTTCACAATAACATTTTTAAAAAAATACATTATTAAAAGGGATATTTTTTTTATAGTGGAATGTAGGCTTTCTCGGCCGGTGTCCATATTAATTGAATCTTCCGGGCTACTTGGCCGAGGTTTTCTGGAATCTCTTCTCTTTCTTCCAAACGTTTCGTCAACAACTGCGGTTGACATCTTCAGTGGCGACTGCGTTCACTTTCGGAGAGATGTTATCTCTTCGGCTTCTCGAGCGAAACTTGATGTCAACCGCAGTTGTTGACGAAACGTTTGGAAGAAAGAGAAGAGATTCCAGAAGACCTCGGCCAAGTAGCCCGGAAGATTCAATAAATATTTTTTTTTTTAGTTTGAGGAAAAGTTATTCTTCAATTAAATAACTTGCCGAGCTTTGAAAATTAATCATTTTCCCTCTTTTAAAATCAGGGGGTGCCATAATTATTTTGTAATTTATTTTATGACTGCTCTGTATAAATATTCGTAATTGAATGCGACCTACTCTATACTGTCAATTACCGTCTCAAAGACAACTAATTATGATTCGTGTAATTGCGAAAAGGGGACTAAGAACTAAAATAGACAATGATGTACGATGGCTTTTTCATGTTCTCGAGTACTGTACTTAATATGTGCTCAGAAGAGCAAAAAGAAATCAAATGTCACCTTCTGATTTTTAAAATACGTACCTACACAAAGCAAATGTTTTTTTTTTTTGTAAAAATGCATTTCATTTGTAATTACATATTACAATAGTACCGCAAAAAGAGGAATGCGTCCTACATATTCCGCATATATTAATTTAATAGTTTAATTGGTTAAAGACGCTATACCGCGAACAAGAAAGTTGTGGAATGAATTACCAGTTGAAGTTTTTCCGTTACACTACGATATGGGGCTCTTCAAGAGAGCTGTGAACAGGTTTTTGCAAGGTCGGCAGCGCACCCGCACCCCTGGTGTTGCAGGTGTCCATGGGCGACGGTGACCACTTACCATCATGTGGCGCGCCCGCTAACTGCCATCTATCCTATAAAATAATAATAATAATAATACGGGCAATTGTGAAAGCTTTTATGACATTCTCAACCAAAATCCTGACTTAAAAAACATAAATAAAAAATAACTAAAACAAAAGCTTCTAAAAAAAATGACACACAACTGAGATATACGATTTTAGAAATAGGTAATTAATTAATTACTCTATGTTTGCTTCGTTCAGTTCTCTTTTGATTTCTAGGTCGGTACTCTAAACCCATGTTCATGAGTGTACCGATCTTGCACGAAAACATTGGCCATCGGGAATATTCGAGTATCTTCGACAAACATCGAATTGATAAATATATATAGAGCTAATACCCTCAAAATATTTTTTTCAATAGTTTATAAATTTTATACGCATATATTTGCTTTCGTCAACTGTTACCGACCTCATTTTAATTACCTTTTTATATTTAAATTTCAAATAGGTATCCTGTCAATGTGATGGATGTGAAAATCCTTCACTTAACGCCTTAAAAAGTCACATTATTATCGTGGTCTGTCAATTATAAGTCAATTATAAAAGACTAACATTCATAAAGATGCCGAAGAATTCAAGACAAGGGAAGCTCATAAATAAACACTTTATTTTTTTATATATATATATATATCTTTATTTTTTAACGGAACATACAAAATTTAAAAATACGACCGAGAAAAACTATTTTAACAAGATACAACAAAGAGGTCGTGATGCAACTGGTCTTTCCCGTATAAGTATCCGTAAAATTGTAAGAGTTCATGACGACAGCGCGAATTCATCAGGAACTCAAAAACAAGGTAGACCGAAAAAAAATCTTATTGAATCTTGACGATTTTTACTATTCTGTTCTAACAAGAATGGTGCATAATTTTCATTTGAGGTTTAAGCAAGTGCTGATGATACTCAAGTCTTTAAAACTGAAACTAATAGAAGCCATTGATTTCAAAAAATGCGAGAGTACATTACGAAAAATTCTTCCTTAGTTGGGTTGGGTTAATGTATAAATCTATGGATACAACAGGAGACTATAATAATGAGATGAACATCGAAAATTATGAAAAATGGCTACGTAATAAATTGATTTCTAACTTACCTAAAAATTCGGTATTGGTCGTTGATAATGCTGCATATCATAATAAATATGTGGAGAAGCCTCCGAATTCAAATACATTGAAGCAAGATATGATGAACTGGTTGGTAGAACATGACATTAACGTCGATCCAACTTGGACAAAGCCGCAAATTTACCAAGTTATTCTTCGTCATAAGGAAAGATTTGTGGAATATTCTATTAACAAAATTTTGACTAAATATGGACATACTGTATTGAGTTTACCGCCATATGATCCGAATTTCAATCCGATTGAAAACATATGGTCGCAGCGTAAGGGTTATGTAGCTCAAAAAAATGTTGATATGAATATGACTACAGTAAAAAATTGTTATTGGAAAAAAAAATTGATTGGTGCAGATGAATGAAAAAGATTGTGATCAAATGTGATCAATCAAATGCGAAGATGATAATAGAAAATATGAACATGGATGATTTTATGGATAGGATAACAATTAATACTTCTGAGAGTTCTGATGATTCTGAAAGTGACGATGAAGACTACTATTATTCTTGTTTAGTAAACATATAATGTCACTAGTTTTTGAAGGAAAAATAACAACTCCATATATTTCTCTGCACTGACTTGTGACATGGTCATAAAGTTTTGTATTTATCTCGTAATAAAGTATGCATATAGAGGTACGGTAGTTCATAGACGTGGATGACGCGTTCGAGTGTTTCTGGATTAGTCGGTAGCTAATGTTTTCGTAATGTATCTGTACCTACATGTAATATCCCGCATTGACTTTTCAAAAGGGTCTCCGCAGTCTAAGCAGATCGCTCTAAGAAACGTTTATTTATCCGGCACTTATATTCTTACAGGTGTTCTTCTACTACGCAAATTACAAAAGTGGCAAAGTGATTAAATCGAAGGCTAACTGGCTGACGAGGAACGAAATGACAGAAACATTTCCAGAGAAATACAACAAATCAGTGCATGACTTTTTATTAGGGGAAGCTAATTAGTGTGTTATAATTTTGTAATAAAGGATAGTTATTTAAACGTATTTTTTTTTATTAACTGTAGTGTGTTTCAAAATGTGCGATTATAGCTCTGTGGTGTGGTACATTTGGCAACCGACAGTGCGCACGATTACAAACTTTCCGTTCGTAAACGAATTAAAATGGTAATTTTAAACTTCATATTCGTTGCTTTTGAATGATTAGGTTTGTTCTACAATGTTATATTGGCGGTTGGTACCACCTAACTGCTTATTGAATAAATTGATTTAATAATGAACTGAATTGGAGTTTGTATAATATGTGCGAACGCCTCTTTGTGTCACAAAAAGGATGCACCATATTTAGATTGTCAAAGAGCGAATATCAAACCTTTTAGAACGCCACCCAATACCTTAACCTTTTTAAATAACTACAACCTATAAGGCTTGAGGATTAATGTTCTAATCTAATTAATGTTCTATGTGGTTTTAAATTCGAACCACGGTACGGACTATTGAGTTTCTATTTAAGCGCGCATTTTTTAATTGTTAATAACTGGTAACAAACATCGTACGCCTGTGTAATATTTACCAATTCGCACTGAACTTGCCTGGCCCGTGGCGACTAACAGGGGAGATCTGTGCCCCGCAGTGGCACGTTTTAGGCTGATATTGAACTAAGTACAAATATCTAAAGAAGTCCCATCGGCATATCTCGAATTTTATCGGAGCAGTTCGGAAGAACCACTATAACAAATTATGCGACGTACATTGCTGCCTTTTAATAGAATATCAATCATCACCTGATAGTTTGGAAGAAGTAATGTAAGTCATCTAATCTGATGACACCTTTTCACCTTGATATTAATTTGTTAACTTATTAATATACAGAGTTGTTACTTACATTTACTGATCCAGTCACCTTTGGAAATATAAAATTATTTATTAATCTTCATCAACTATAGTCACTTTCGCTGTCTAAATCAGAAACATGAATTATAAAGGTTTCATTAAATATGTCGAGTTTTTCTTCTCGTGTCAGAAATTATTCTTCACATTTAGTGGCGTTATTAAAGACTCGTCCATTCTTCGGATCTCATCATATCTATTTTTTTTATTAAGAGCTTCTTCACAGCGGTTTTATTAATTTCTATGTTTTTAGAGGCAACATATCCCTTTAATTGGGCCCAGATGTTTTCGATCAGATTAAAATCCAGATGATATGGTGGCAAACGAATTGCGGTGTGTCCATATTCTTGAAGAACTTTATCAACATTAAATTTGGAACAGTTTCCTTTGCGATGTTTTATTATGTCATAAAGTTCAGGCTTCTTGGCATTTTATTATATTAATATTAGCTGGTTTCTCTCCAAGTTTATTATGGTAAGACGCGTTATCAATCACAACTACACTATCTTGCGGGAAGCGGTATTAATTGCTTTCGTAACCACTTCTCATATTTCTCTGAATTCATCTCCTTGTGATAATCACACTCAGGGTCTGCCAATTGGTCTAATAAAAGAGCACCAGGTACATAGCCCCTTTCGTTACCGGTGTGAACAATTATAAATCTTTGACCTTTGGAAATGGGTTGTTTCAAACGTTTATTGGCTGAATCTGTCCAACTCTTTCCTTCAGTATGTGTGACGCATACTGTATGTGTGGCACTATTGTATTCAGTATTGTGTGTCTTGACTCCGCTGTGAAATATGGTCAACCTGTTCCTCATCATCTGAGATCAACTGTTAATCTTCATTGGTTAAAGCTTGTTTAAATAAGGCTAGAAGACCTCTGTTCGATTTCGTAAAACATCGTTGGTAAAACTGTGAAAAAGGATATGCAATATAATCTATAAATAAAGAAAACATAAAAACACAACATACGTAATAAATGTTACGCGCCCATTGTGGCCGGGTATAACTTACCCGCGTGGTCTTCACAGACCTGTAAACTCCGCCGTAGCCGCAGCGACACTGAATGGAGTGACCAATAAGCTCAGAGAGGTCAACAACTACAGCTACTGTGAGCCGCGAATTACGAGTTTGTTTTGTTTTAAAGTTATTGAGGTTTTAAAAACTGTCGGGTTACATACCCAGCCACAATGGTGCCGGGTTAATGTCCTAATTTCTCTGGGGTATTTTATTCTTTTTAACCGAATGTCATGTTTTTCCATATTTTTTTTTCTATTATTTCCTCTTTTTCTAAATCAGCGCCATGATATCTCGAATGATATTTCGAAGTGTTGAAATCGATGTCATCTATTAACTTTTTGCGTAGTGAGTTCAGAGTAGCGAGTTCTTTAAATCTCAAAATGATATATCATTCGCCGTATTAGACTGTAATCGAAATAATCTAACTTCAAACGATATTTCTTGCTTGGTGTTCCTTGGGTTCTTGTTTTTGCCAGCTCGTTAATGCACTTTTCGTCATTTTTTTTATTAATTCTTATTACACTTTTTCTTGAAATCCCCGTTGCTTCAGCAACGCTTTGTGTTACCTTCTGATAATAATTATTTTCAGTTTTTTTAAATAAAGCAGCATCTTTACAGAAGTATTTATACACGTTAATTACAATTTCACGAGACTGTGCAACAAGCGGTTTACCGCTTTTTATATTGGTTTTAGTTGAAACCATGTAGGTATTGTTATACTTTTTATTTATTATACAACAGAACGATATTAGTCTCCTATTATTCGCCTTTATTGAGAAATAAAGTCCTTGTCAATTTTATTATATTATAACAGGTAAACAAAGTAAAATAGATAAGAAACTGCAACACTGATAATGGTACGTATCCTAGCATGAGGTCGATAAGGAAATCTATTCAATATCTATTATTAAATACATTTTAGTAATACAAAATTGATAACCGATGACTACAAACAGTCAACAAGACAAGACGTGTCAACAAACATTGTTCTATTTTTACGTAATTATCTTTTTATTACTGTCCATGCTCCAATTTAATGCAAAGAGATTTAATATTATTTTTCTGCCATACTCAACACCCGAAATTTGACCACTTACGTTACACAGTATGTAAAATTGCATCTTCATATAAGTGAAGTCTAGTAGTTTTAATAACACTGTGTAAAAACGAACTTTGTCGACTAAAACCGAGATATGCCGATGGGACTTCTTTAGATACTCTTAATTGTAGTTGTAGATATATTAGGGGTTAAAGTATGAAAGTATCTTATTGATTTGATGCAAATGAGTCAATATTGTAGGTAAGGTAACGTTAAACCATTCCGCTAATTCCTGGGTAGTTTGACTCGGATCGGCTTCCACCATCTCCTTCAATTCAGCGTTATTCACCTGTGTGGGCGATCTTCCACGTGGTTCGTTCTTCAAGTCGAAGTTTCCATTACGAAAGCGTTTAAACCAAAAACGCACGGTTCGTTCATTAGCAGTCTCCTCTCCAAACGCAGCATTGATATTGCGAGCAGTTTCTGCCGCGTTAGTTCCGCGTCGGAACTCGCATTCAAAGATTACTCGGATTTTCGAAGTATCCATCTTTCCCGTCTAAGCTGAATAAAACAAACAATTGAAAGTCGAAAATCGAATGTTGCACATTTTTTAAAACAAGAACCTCATAGGTATCATGTGAAAAAAGTTTCACTCGAAAATCTCACACCATGAAGGTTTTATGTCAATTCAAAGTATCTATTACTATAAAACGGCAATTTCATACTTTAACCCCTATTATTAGACGCCGATAATTGTTCCAGCAGTTTGAAAGTGGCACTGGCAGGAGGAATATAGTTCAAAATCATCTATGCCTATCTAGCAACGTATTTGGAAACATTTTTGGAGGAGTCATCACGGTTATTATCTACAGTAGGTACATACCATACCATCAACCTATGTCTCTACACTGATGGATATAGGCCTCTCCCAGAGCTCGCCACCACGGCTCTTCTCATCCAACCGCTATCGGCGAATCTCTTCAAGTGGTCGGTCCACCTAGCCGGAGGGTGTCCCAAAGTGCGCTTCCCGATACGTGGCCTCCACTCGAGGTCTCGTCCATTACAGTACATATCGGAATATTATTATGTACTACAACATTATTTAGTAAAATATTTGTATATTGCACATGCACAATATTTGTAAGTTATTTGTATGCACATCATGCAATATTTACATGTAAATCTTTCGCATAAACTAAATGCGTTCAGGGCTAATGAGCAGGGACTTGGAATTTGACTGCATAAATCGAATAATTTCATAATACCTGAAGAAATTTTATAAACCGCAAAATTTATTTAAAGTACTAACTGCTCGCGACTTCGTGCGCGTTGACGTTAGCGCACACAACAAACTCCTGGGTTAGAGTGAAAAAGTATATTCAGTGGTTTTTGTGTGATTCGCGTTCAGATAGACAGACAGACAAAAATTCCAAAAAAATGTGGTTATGCACTCGCACTTTACACACTTCTCAAAAAACATTAAAAGGACAGATACGGCTCTGTTATGATTTTATTATCTGTACATATAAAACCTGACCAGAAAAATAAAAACCTTGGTGTGTGGGCGCCACATTTGTTTTTTCCATAGCTAGTTAGTGTTGTTAGTAAAAGATATTAGTTATACGCATCATGGCGAGGTTTTTTTTATTTTCTTGGTCAGGCTATACGTAAGCCGTGTCTGTACATGAAATATTTTTTGACAAAAGTGATTGTTACAATATTAGGTACGAATGGATATACTCGAAGAAACAACATTTTTTAGAATTATTGTCCGTCTGTCTGCATGCGCATCACGCAAAATCCACTGCAAAATCAAATGAAACTTGGTATAGTTACAGCTTGTGGGTTAACATTTAATTTTAGTTTACTTTTTATCCAGATCCATTCAACAGTTCCCACAGGCATCATTCTTTAGTTTACGCGTATGAAGTCGCGGACACCCTTAGTAAAATAATAAATTCATGTGACACGACAAACTGATTCGAAAATCGGATTTCAAGCGGGCGAAGCCGCGGGCAAGTGCTAGTTATATAAATAATGAAGTTATTAAGTGTCCACTTAAAATTATTTAAGTATTTACTCATTTGAAGAATACCTTTCAAAATTTGCCCACGCTAAAGTGCGCAGTTAGCTTTCGTTACTCTCGTTTACCCAGAAATATTGTTGAGCGAGTCCCGCTGAGAACGGTTCACAGTAAATGCAATCGAAATAGAAGTTTATTCAAACAATGAGCGTGATTTACGAGTAAACAGATTTCGGTGCCCAGCTCCCGAAATTTCCGAAACCTAATATCCACCATTCTATACTACACCTTATGTGTTAAGTCTATAAAGACCATTTCTTGATCTTGAAAATGTAGAGCATGGATGAGATTGGTTAATAAACTAAATTTAAACTGTAAGTTGACTGCTATAGAAACTAGTTTCGTTTGCATGGTATTGTTTGCTGGGAAAGATGGAACATGTAAGCTGCACTCCTCAAGGCTCCCGGCCGTCTTTTAGCGTTCGTTTACAAACACCAAGCGTGCTGTTTTTCGTTTTGCACAGTGTAACATTAAATAATTTTCCGTGAAAGTAAATACCTACAGTCTGTTGTTTAGTATCCATTTTAAATTAGTCGTTGCGCAGTCATATATGATGGTACAATTCGATGTCGAGGTAATTTGAACCATATTATTTCACTTCTGTCCGACATGAGCATTAGGCTGTCCCAAAAAAATCAAAGTATTTTTTTTAACGCATACCGTTTTATTTTTTTTGTCTTATATTAAATCACAGGTAAATAAAATTTTATGACCTTTGGACTACGGCAAACCGTGCCGACTTGCATCGAAACAAGTCAGTACTTGCATACTTAGGCGAGCGCGCGCTTGCGCGTCGACGTGCATGTGATTTCCAGTTGTATTGTCAGTAAACTTATCGCTTTTAGTCAATAAACATGTCAGTGAAATTGCGCAGTTCTAAAAAGGGTATATTTTTAGTAGGGGACGTAGAACATCAACTAACGGGTTCAAAACTTCCCTCCAATGGACAAGTAGGTATTCACAGTTTTGTTCTATAACATCCGTGAAGTGAAATTAACTATTAATGAAAGCACAAATCTCGCTATTAGCGAGTGGGTCTATTTGGGAAACGACACGAATATCTACCAAATCATCACCGAATTGTGTGAAAAAACTTGTAAACTTAAATCAAGTTTGGCACAGTGACCGAAATAGGTAGTACCTACAGTTGGCGAGAAGACATAACATAAAGTTGTTAAAACTACAAAATATATTTATTTATTTTTATCGAATCCAGTGATCCCGGAAATAGTTACTTAGTACAAATGATCAGTGTGTCAAAAGGTCCAATGCTACAAAATGACCAAAGTATCGAAACGTCCACAGTATCACAATGCCCAAAGCTACGATATGACCAAAGTATCAAAATGACTAGAGAATATAGAGAAAGTTTCAATAAAACTACGAACAAAATGACCAGCATACCGGTAAACCCCTCCTGTCCTCCTCACCGTAATGATGATATATTTCAAGGTTTTGGTCATAAGCTTAATATTGTCAATAATATTTTTGAAAATAAGAATAAAAATGTTATATAATAAGTTTATTTAATAAATTAGTTTTAAATATATAAGTTTTCTTAAAAGAATGGATTCACCCATTCTAGAAGTACTGAAAACAGTGACATAGTCATTTTATTCATGTATCAATTACTTTTTTTTTATGTATCACTGCAGGCCACAGGCCTCTCCAAGTAACCATGAGGGAGTTGCGGGCCATAATCCACCGCGTGGGTCCAGTGCGAATTGGTGGATACATTTTTACAAGTGGTGTTTATAACTTGAGCGGGAGACAAACGGATACTATGCTGAAAGTGACAGTTGAGGTCTTACGTGATAGTTAAGGATAAGGCGCTCTCCGAAAACGACTATATTTGATTATCTCCTTCACATTTACGACGTCCCATATATATCGCCGGATATTGTTATTGTATTTGTCTAATAAATAGATACTTATTCCAGTATTCTGTTATTATACCACCAGAAATTTAGTCGAAATTCAGAACACTTGCGATGCGCTGCCCGTGGGACATGTCCCTACAGTCTCTATCTACTAAGATAATCGCTTGTTACTGACATGTATGGCAAAGGCTTTTGTTTCAAAAAAATTCGAATTATACGCATACTCTAATACTCGCATACGCATACTCGAATTATACGCGTATTTAGAGTACGCATACTCTAAATATGTACTAGGTACCCACAGAGTACGCAGTATAAAAACTAATTAAATGGGAAGGAAGTAAGTAAGTAATTAAATTAAAGTAATTAAAGGAAGTAATTAAATTAGTAGCAGAAAACACTGAATGACAGCTTTAAGTAAAGAAGGGTTGGATTTAGGTACTCTGGCGACATGTTTTGTTGGTCATGATTTGCTGCTCTTAACATTTTAATTACTGCTCGTTTAAATACAAACCGTATTTATTATTTATTTTATTTCTATTATTAATATTTGACATGTTATATTTTGGATAAACACAGCACAAAACCGAATGTCGATTTGTCTGCGATGTAGTTAAAAATATTTAACGATACCTAAATTTTTTTCAATGTTCAATAAGCCAGTGTACAATATGGATCTTTTCTGTATGCTCCAAAATTTTGGTAGGTATCTTAGAGAATAAAGAAAAATTTAAGATATTTTGGCAAAATGTAATTTAAGTAAGGTTCTCTATAACATTGTAATTCCAGAAAGCTTTTGAAACAAGTTACTCTCATAGAACTAATAAGTATAGATAGGAGTAAGTATAGATAGTAAGTAAGTATAGATAGTAAGTATAGAACTCTCATAAGTAATAGATAGTTACTCTCATAGAAATTTTCGTTGAATCAGGTTGTGTTATACCTCCACGATTTTGTCATCTAGAATTCAAATATCTTTAGTTTTACCCGTATTTAGTTTTTCTCCACAATGTAAACAAGAAATAATGAAAATTTAGCATATAATTGTTGTCAAATTTGATTTTAAGTTTGTTTTGAAAATAGCCATATAAAATAACTTATCGAACAGACTATAATACTGCCTTGTAGATGATTCATCCTCCCATCATTCTACGAGAAGTAGGTGCAAGCAGTATGCGCTGTGGCAGATGGCCGATAAATAAATACACTATGAGTTTATTCTTATTTATAAACATCTAATTAGCTAATTATCGTACAGGTCGAGGCACATATCCAGATGTGGGTTTCGGAGGCGCGGGCGGTCCAACACTCGAGGTGTCCTAAAAAGACTGAAGATTCAAACTACAGAAATCAGAAAGATCACATATTTATCATTTTCTGTCTGTCATCTGTATTTTTTTTAATTTAACGAACTGTTATCGGAAATATACTAGAGTATAATATACTAAAGTATTAAGTACTTAATATTAATACAAAGTGATCTGTTTCGTCGCATATTATTATGCGTTACTTCACGTACCGTGGGTACATTTCACTTAGGTATTAAATGAATCAGTGATATGGAACACATCAGCAACGTATGGAAAGTAAACACATCAGCCGGGTTGTGATAATAGCCTAACAGTACATGACTGAAAATTAAGCTGTCTCCGTGCTAATTGTCTGAAGTTTTCTCAGTGGCGCAGCGGGAGGCGCTGCCCGCGGCTCTCAGACATAATTGATAAAATTCCCTGCACACCACACGATTCTCCCAGCATTCCCGACTTCTATAAGACAAAAATGTGTAATGATTTAATGATTTTATAATCATTAATGATGTTGTAAGTGTCGGATGCTCTTTTGAATTTGAACTTTTTAAATGAATGATCGTAACGTCATTGGACGAGTATTTAATACAATCATTTGCGCGTATTATGCCATTATTGCTCTCAGACGTTTATTAATCACTAGTTCATAATTATACTAAATAAAATAATTAAGAAATTCCATATTAATTCTATGCACTGAGATATCCATTCGGAACCCTTAGAATATACCAGTCAATCTTCTGAAGTAAATTATTACAACCACAATAATTCTCAGATTAACTGACTTTTCTATTGATTGTTTTCGTTCAATCATACGAGGTTATACCAATTATTCCAATAAAGCTTAATTTCAATTTACCCAATTAGTACACCTTTACGATGCCCTAGCCACCTAATAGCCACACATCATTAAACACAAAAACCTACCAGAATTCACATAATCTGCGTCAAAGATAGATAAAGTGGGTAATAGAAGCTGAGTGGGCCATTGTTCCTCTCTTAATGGACCACCGACCGATAGGTCCGCGGCGGTCTCGCAAAAACTGCTCCGAAGCATCGGCATCGTAAAAAGAACACTAAAAACGGAATGACGAAAGGTATATCTAACGTATTTCGCCATTGAGGTGGAGTGCCGAGGAATTCGTCAAAGTATTTTATCTCCGGCTTTCACAGTTCGATGGCGGTCGCAGTGTTAAGTTATTGCCAGAACAATTTTAACAAAGTTATCGGCCGAAAGTGAGATCCTTTATATTTCACCGAGATCGTACGTGTGATAATATTTACTTTGGTATCTATTAACTGTGCATTTTACAATTGAAACATGTCCAAATATTCATTCACCTTTAGTTAATCTACAAACCTTAGATAAAGCTAGTGACTTCTTGTAAAATCGGTATCCTGTCAAAGAAACTTATCACAAATATTTCTGTGACACTTCATCAGGGAATACCACGGCAGATAAGCTCCAATGTGATAACTGTAAAGTAGTAGGTGAGTACCTATAGATAGAGAATCAATACGGAACAACTTAAGGAACGAAGAAATCCCTTCTAAAGTGTTTGTTCTCATCTTTTTAATTTATTTAGCTACATAAGTAGATATTTCCAAACAACTTCTGTTTGTAGAATTTCTATGGAGTCTATGGATTTCTATGGTTATGTTTTTTTCCAGGAAAATCGTTGCTTTTTTATAGTAAGAAGGTGGCATACAGTACAGTCCAGCGGGTGGTACGTGTACAAACTTCGGTACAGCCCCTGATGCACTGCCCACCTGTGGAGATTTAGGAATAAATTTAAAGTAAGTGGGGAAAATGGGAAGGATTAGGTGGGATGAGAATAGGCTCTGGCATATCTATCTCACTATCAAAATACATACATTAGGGGAATATGATAAAGTGGTAAATACAGTAAATTTTACAATAGTCATCTGTGCTTATATTACCTACTTAGGTATAATTTAAAAATTACTGGTTCTATTTTAATATGATCAGAAATACTTCCGAAATATATCCTCCAAAATAGTAAGCTGCAATACAATCTAAACATTAGAATTAAAACAAATAAACATTATGAAAATTAAAAAAAAAATATTAGATCTTTAATGTACTTGTTCATATCCTACCTCGAAGCACTCGCTGACAGGCTCGTTAGCATATCACTCAAAGCTATAGCCCTAGGCGAATTCCTTTTAGTAGCGCTAGAGACTTCTTAAGATTAAAATTACAAATTTTATTGGCCAGTGGTTTAATATCTCGACTCAAACGCGTAAGATTATGAATTCAATGCCTATACCACGGAGTTTGAAACTATTATTCGGTTATTGAAACTCGACATTAAGGGAAAATTTCATAAGGAAGCCCAGATGCCCAAAACCTCGTAAAATACAGTTCAAATATCCACTAATCATTGTTGTGGCCACACACGGTGGATTAAAATAGCCCAAAATAGCTACCTGGTTATACGGGAAGGTGGGGACACCTGTCTTACTATCCTAATGAGAAACACTGATATTTCTAGCTGATAGAGTATCTAGTCGTGGTAAGATAACTAAAGAAAATTGAAACAAGTTGTAATTAAATTGAAAACATAACATGCAATTGTGGTGGCTCCAATACTGTCTAGTCTTTGTAAGTGGTACCCTCCACTTACTATTTGAGAACTCAACCTGAACCTGACTATCAAAAAATTAATGTGTAGGGAATAGGTACTGAAATTAGAAGAATTAATGGAATCATTATTTTATTATTGTACTCTGAATATGTACAGTCGAGCGAGAGTGCAAGCGAAGTATTCGTAATAATGTAGCTCAAGAGCGAGAAGCATTGCGAGAATGGCATTTTATCGAAAAAAATAACATTAACCTCACTAAAGGTAACTATTTACTAAATAAAATGTGCTCAATTCATGAAGCCACGAAGGAGAGCTAAGTGTTCAGAGTAACGGAGTTTAACAAGAAAAACGCTTCATTGAAAATGTTAGTTTTTTTCATGTACTCGTAGAGCTGTGAAAAAGAAAGGACAGAACTGTTGATATAGTAAAACTTAATGGGAAACCTGAGTTTCCCATTAAGTTTTACTGATAAAGATCCAAATGGAAGGCACGCTTTTTGAAAAAGTTGCTGTAGAAACTTTAATTCGTTAAGCATTCTGATGTTTATCTTGAAATAATTGGAGGTGGGTATAAGATTCAACAATTTTATATTTCTTGCCGTTTGACAAAGCTAATTGGATTTCATAATAGACGAACATTTGCCGCAATAAACATTAATACTGCATTAACAATTACATTTAAAAGTTAATCGCGTGTTTATTACGGGGCGAGGGATCGACCGCTCGGGCCGAGGAATGTACGGTCGGAGCGGCTGCGTATGTGCACATGTGTGAGGCGGGAGAGGCTTGCGCGCTGCCAGGTGGGCTCCCATTAGCAGCGGCGAGGCTCGAGCGGCCGCTCTTCATCTTTATGATAATTATTTTCTGTTTGTTTTCGTCGAAGAATCGGCCCGCCTCGCCGGCGAACGCTTCTCAGAACCAACTTCCATTGTGGTAAATTAAAGCCGCCCGGACCCCTGCCTCGAAGAGAGATAATTCGACAGGATGCCGCATATTATTAATTGCACTATGACTTGTGGAAATGGAGCTTTGAGTTTAGTGAGTCATTCATTGTGTAGGAAGGAACGCTACCCGCCTGCGTGTGCGTGGGAACGTACTCGTAGGTATAACATTCATCATTTACACCCGGTTCCACTTTACGAGCTTTTAAGATTCCGATGAAAATAGAAGTTTTGATTTTCTCTTTTTCTTTTAAAAAAATCTGTAGATATCTATGTATTTAAACTGGCCACACTTCAGTTACTAAACTTGAGTGACTGTTGTCAATCTTTAATCTATAGGAACCCGCAACTACCCTAATGCGAATCAATTAGGAGCGCTAGAGGTAAGGCGATAAATATCCAATTAACTGTACGTTAAGCACCGCACTGGTACTGAGCGATCAGTTCGTTAACTAGAGTTTAACAAGGTAATAAAGAGGGGTTTCGAGGCCGACACTAGTGACCAATAAAAAGAGAACCGTAAATAAGCCGAATGCCCGCAATAAAAAAGGGGAACCTCATAATGTTTACAATCTTGTGGCTTTATTCACTTTGTGTTCCAATTTCATGCTAAATCGAGCGGATAAAATCATCCTTTATCAGGCAGACTCACCGTCTCGACGGAGTCCTCTCCTCGCCCCCGCCCCCCCTCCCCGTGCCCCGCACTGGATCGTCTGTCCTCAGCCTTCTTTAGCCGCTATTAAATACAAATCTAACATCAACACTGAATGAAGCATAACGCGTTGAAAGGATCAGTTTATGGTAATTCAATTTGTGGGAAACCAAATGGAACGTTCTGTTTATTATCAATTTATCATCAACGCCATATATCTTACGTTCTTTTATGTATAGATAATTTTATGTATAGATACATAGATAATTTTATGTATTTTTATTTTACGGTCTTGTAATATTTACGACATTAAGGCGTTAAGGTTGCTCATTTGCTGAATAGTACCTACTTATTTATATCACAGAAGTTAAAAAACTATGTAGGTACCTACCTATGTAGACTCCTATTTTCTCATTATTATTTGCGTGTAAAAAGGAAAATCATTTTGATATCTTACGTAAAAAGCAACTATTATTTGAGTAAGTTTTAGTTAAGTAGTTTTAATTAAGTTATTAAACAATATTTTGCTTGAAGTTTTTTAGGTAACAATACTTATTTATTGACGGAATACAAAATACATATTTCAGGTTACATTAAAAAACTTAAACTTAAAATTAAATCAAACTGAAAATTGTAAAAAAAAGTACATAATAGCCATGTCTATTGCAGATCATGCTCAATGTATCTATACATACCTATACTCGTATATATTGAGCATGCTGTATTGCTTGAATTGATTTGGTAGCTGACAGGTTACATGAAAGGTTTTTCCAGTTCGGTGCACCGCACATTAGAATACATAATAGAAAATAAGTTTTTCTCTTTCTGAAAAAAAATAGAATATCATTAATCAATGTTACGAAAATACTTTGTTTTTCCTTTTCACTGAATAAGACTATGTAATGTAAAGGAACATATAATGCGCTCCTGAGAAGAAAAGGCATTCGAACAACACCTACTACTAAAGGAAGGCCGGAGCGCTGGTCGCGTGACGTCACGTATATGAGGCCGATGCTCAGTCAAGCATGCCGCGCGCATTCATTTTTTGACGAAGTTTAAAATATTTGTGGAGTTATTTTCAAATTGTGATATAGATTTGAGATTTTCTTAGTATTATTTTTATAATATAATAGATTTAAGATTTCTTATTATCATTTTAAATATTATAATAGGTAGGCATATCAAATAAAACAACAGAATTTTACATGTACTAAAATAAAAAAAATGTTTTTTATTAATCCACCGATTCGATTACAACTTTTGAGAAGAATCGGCAAAAAACTCAAAAGTGGTACCTATAGTAATTTATGCAAGCAGGTATTTATTATAACTCCTTGTATAAATTAATATCATATTCTTAAGGACCAAACTGAAACTTCATTATAAAATTGAATTACAAAAATAACAATTTAAATTTATATAATATCACTGTTGATAAGAATGTTGGAATAATATATTATCCAATTTCAAGTACATACTTACCCATAAAATGGTAACAAGTTAATTTTATTACAATACCTATTTTGATAGAGTACACAACTTTCTTTTCTTTTTTGTTGGCTTTACACTAATAATATCATTTTTCTTTTTAATATAATTATTTAACAATATATTTGCAGAAGTTTTTATCACATGATACATAATAATACTCACAGAGTGCTCTGGTACATTGCAATAAAAATCTGAAAGAAAGAAATCTTCACGAGCTACAATTGAAGATGTTATATTTATTACAACTTTTCTTTGATTTTGACAATTCAAAAACCCTTGTTCAAACTCCATACTAATTAACTTATTCACTACAATATAACTAAACAGAACTAAATTAACAACATCATTATGTGGCAGTAGTAATCCTCCCCTATCTAAACTTTTTATTAGTTCATAATTACAATTTTTATCAACATTAATTTCTTTATCTGATACAACTAAGTAACAATAACAATATTTGCAGCAATTTTTTTTAAGCAATGTTTGTGTACAGTAACCAGCAATGTAAGTGAGAATAGGTAACTGATTTTTAGTATTTATGAAATCTTGTTCAGATACAGAGATATTAAAATTTAAGGGTTCTGTTACTGAATTGCAATTATCACTATGGTTGTCAGAAATATTGTCTGTAAAGTCTGTAACATCAACATTAAATTGTCCAAAAGTATGAGATTTTAAAGTTAAGGACAGTAAAGACTGGATTCTGAGTTTAGACTCAATTTCATATATCTGTCTCATTGAAATTAAATATTGAGACCCAGCCATACCTCTATATTTTCCAAAGCGGTCTTCTAAACTATCAGTTTAAATTTTACCAGGCAATAAAAATTTAAAGTTTAATTCATTAACACAGTAATCTGTTAATTGGATTAGGGCATATGTAGAATGACTAAATGCTAAATGTGTTTGTTTTGTTAGTTGATAGCCAACACACTGACAATTTGCCCAGTGATCTAACCAAGCAAGACATTTAATTAAAAAATTATAATTGTCTTCATTGGATGAGAGGGGTGACATATAATTATCCATTAATCGCTTGCCTTTATACAAAGTTTTAACATTCACTGTATTCCACCACTTTAAGATGATGTCTATAAAAACAGCGGTAGTGTAATAATTTGGTAAATTATTCTGCGAACCAATAGCAATTAAACCATTGTATATATGATTGTTAAATATATTTAATGCTAATTGAACATTTTGACGTTCAATGCTAGATGGATTTAAAGATTTTACATTTAAAGTGTAAGCATATTTTACTAAATGATCTAAAGTGTAATTATTTTCATCATGATCTTTATTTGAATTTTGTAACATTTTAAGAGCATTCTGACAAACATCTTCAAACGACATTGCAGTTTCACTATGACTTTCAAAGTCATATAAAATTGCAAATATATCTTTAATATTATAAATCTTTTTTGGATAAGTTTCCCCACCAAACTTCTTTACTTCATTGTGATTCTTAAACAATTTCAATTCTAAATTGTGATCAAAAGTTGCAGACACTGATATTTTCGGAGTGCTTGAAAATGCAATGACAACAAATATAACTACATCGTCTTTTTTAAGTTATCCATTCTCCACTTACCTCACATTTAGATAAACAAATCAAAAATTCACTAAAATCACTGAACATGTATCTATTTTCATATTCACTTTGCGTCTGAATACTTTCACTAATAACAGATTCTAAATGTTTATTTTCAATGCGTAAACGTTTTTCTTCCACATTTTCTCTTGAATGTCTGGGAGCACTTAAATAACTGGGGCAATTATGGAACAATGACGGTATTGCACTAGGATACAAACGCGGTTTTTCTAAGTTAACAATTATTTTCTTGCCAGATTTCTCGTCATACTTCTCAGCAGTACGGCGAATGTCCTTTTCTGTGAAATGGAGTTCACAAACCTGTACGAAAATAGTTAGATGTTAGTACAAATACAAATAGTTAGATGTTGTGTGATACAAAGATAAATGGACAATATTATAAATAAAATAAAAACTTACTCTTGAGTGTTTGCTTGGTTGAAAGTTGTCTCGTCTAACAGCACGAGTCCATTTCTTCTTGAGATCTTCATCTCGCGGAAAAGAAAATACTACTCCCCCTTTACCACTTAAATAATTCGTTTTACAATTCGGGATACAACATTTATTCACCATATTTATGTTGAAAAAAAAAGAAAACGAAATATACAAACAGTTTACACTCGCTTTTGATAAAGACGTTTGCAGATGACATTATAATGTGTTTATGGAGTTGGGTAATCGACTATTGTCTATAATCAAATACATGATTTTACTATGAGTGAATATTGGTTCGTCCATTAAAATACAAATTTTTGTCTAATCTAATTTACTTATTTATATTTATTCAAAAACATTTATAATCAAACCGATTTAGAAGCAATATTAAAAATGACATCTAATTTACATTGTACAACAACGAACTTAATAAATGTTCATGGACATCAAGTTTACGTTAGTGGCCGCGAGCCCCGCGGCGCTGGCTTCTATGCGATATTGTATGGCCTCATATTGATGACGTAGGGCCTCTCCTCTGACGTCAGCGCTCCGGCCTTCCTTAGTAGTAGGTGTTGATTCGAATCATTTTTATCGAAACCATAAGTAACATTATATTTGGAAATTAATAACAACCAAAGACAATAAACAATAATTATTCTTTTTGTTTTATCCAAAACTAGCTTGATATTAAATTAATGAAAATTTAACTATAATTATTTGCACTTTTCTCTAATATCATCAAAATGCACTTGTGCCTTTTTTTTTCTAACGAAGGCGGTAAAATGGTCATTAGTTTGTGCCAGCAGTTACAATTCAAAGCATTTACTCATGTTTTCCCAATACAGCATGTGAAGCACAAGTCTCGAGAGCCTCAAGAGTGCATTGGTTAGGCCCGACGGGTTATTAATTTTATGGTGTCGATGGCCGCACGCACCTGGCTGCAGCGGTCACTGCCGCGAGCGCCCTCCGCGCGCCCCGCCGGATCAATCACATGCACCGTGTAAACCTCATGTTTTATTTATGTCATACAATACCTTTCAATAAGCGAAATGCATTAATCTTTCGCTAGATGAGTGTATTGAGCGAAATATTACGGGAGTTACTGCGTGAGATTGCCATGGGTTTGGAATCATGATCTATCACAAAACGTAGCAATCAATATACGATGTGATGAATTGTTGAGGTGTAATTGAACGCAGATCAATGCAAAATGTATTGGCAATAGATCTAGGTCTATAATTGCTCGGTTTATATCTACCTGAGAAGAAAATCAGACTTTTAAATCTTGTAAGTACCTACTGGTGCAAGATATGAAAGGGATGTTGGTAGGAGTACATGTCTGTACATGGATGGTGACTAAATAGAATATTTATCAATATAGGTATCGTTGCTATTAAGTAATTTTAACTACGAAAGATAAGTTCCGACTGAAAATAGTTACATAAGGCATTAGTGTCTGCAAACCTAGGTAATACGTAGACAGCATTCCCCTCCTAATCGAACTGGTTGGAAGTAACGCGTACATTACAATGTAAATGGCACATTCGTCTACAGGTGCCGTAGAGAACCTGAATTGTGTGCTCCAATACAACCATACTGTTTTCGAAGACGCATTTCGTATGTCATCCTTTCACTGCTCCCTCACTACCATGGGATACAAACTGATCTTTGGTTAGAAAGCAATGTGTACCTTTCATTGAGATAGTACCGTTTTTAAAGATGAATTTTACGTATAACAGTTTAGGTCACAGGTGTACGCGGTACGAGACATGCGGGCGACAGTATACCCTAAGTAATTCGAATGTGGAAAAGTAATTAATTAATAACTGTTATTAATAATTCGAATAACCGTAACTAGCCCTTTTAACATGCACTACTGCACACGGGCACTTGCAACTTGCATCCATGCTTATGCATGAGGGATGTAAGATCGTATAAAACGCCACGCTGCCCAAGCGGGATGGCGAGTCCATTCTTTAGACGTGGTATAGTTCCTCAAAGCTTGTAGTAGCGGCTTTATTATCCTTTAATCGCCCTTTGCGACACGCAGGGGTAGATGTGGGGGGGTGGGGTGGTACTATTCTGAAGCGGGCTGACATTACATGGCCAATAATTTTAAAACATTATTATTATTTATACAAACGTACAATCAGTACTCAATCAAAGTTATCAAAGTTTTCTAAACGGCTCGAATAACATGGTAATGGGTAAGTTGCATGCGTCTGTCGGAGTTACGAGTACGTCTAAGCACCCTTCACGTGTCCCCCGGGTGCTGCTAAATGGGCAACAATAATAACACCGAATATCGGGCGGCAAATTGTTAATGTCAGTAAATTAGTGTATATAATGCCATGTTTAGCCAATAGAGCTAATTTTATGAATTCCGCATCTAAAGTAGTTAAAATATAGGGTTAAATAGGTTTTGGAGAGGCCTCAAGGGTTCAGTTTCACCGATTCGTGGACGATTAAGTTATCATTAAGCTTGCCTTAAAAACGGGCGTTTTTGGGATTTTGGAAAGTTACATTTTTATCCTAGCAAATAATTTGAAATAATAATTTCTGTGCTCTGCAACGCCCTTCTATTCTTCAATACTCACCACGTCTAAGATGTCCCATCGTCTCCGTTTGGGTTTGTATCAGCTTTATACCTAAAGGTAAAAGACAAAAAATATTAACTGTTCCTAACATTTATGGAACAAAAAAGAAACATAAATATTCCATGTGTATTTACGTCATTACGTCATTCGTTGCCCGATGTGTGTTAAGAACGTTTTATTGTTTATTTGCTCAATGAAATAATCACCGATAATCATAGAATACATATATTGAAAACAATATAAAAGTATAATAAATACAAACGTTTTGATACAACACTCTGTAATTGTTTAATAAACGCACCCATTCCAAGAGATTCAAATTACTCAATGAAATGGTACCCAATATAGTTGGTCTTATGTAAAGTTCAGCATTTCATAATACCGGAATACCGGCATGTAAATATACTCATAGTAGTCAAATAAATAATACGTTGTGCGTAATTATCTCTATTATATAAAAAGTCTATCTAATTGTTCGCACTATCTTCAGAATCATTTTGTGTATCGTTATTGTACATGGTATGATATGTTTTAGTAAATATCGGTCAAGTAAAGTTGAAAATGTAACAGGTTTTAAAGACAAGGTATTCAAAATTATCGATTTTTCTGAACAAAATTGGATGGCAAGCGGACGTAGCCACGGCCAAAATTTATCTAGCTAACATTCGTTCAGTCATTGATTCTACCAACCCTTAATTATAATGACGTCCTGTAATTAATAAATTAGGTATAATTAATTTGCAGTTAAATACATAATTAACCTTTGATACCGATTGCAGCAAATTGTATTTATGATATGACTATTGGGACACGAAATAAATAGCACATAAATAAATACACCAAAACAAAAGCCCTTTTAAACAAAGGCATCGTGACGAACATTTTAGCACATCAATAAAAACTGAAACGAAACGGCGGTTCATAAATTAATAACTCATCGTGAAATGCCTCCAATTACAGAACAAAATAACTGCGGAGTCAAGCAGGTAAACAAAATAGAGCTGTTATAAATTTTACAAGAGCGGTCGAGCGCCCACACTGCCTCCACCGCATTATGCAGTTTTTTCATCCACTTTTTGCTCGTTGGCATTCGCTTTGTGGGCTTACTTCCGTCGGTACATTTTTTATAGTGGCGCTAACTTTGGACACAAAAGCGACAGTATACAAAGCGAAATAGTGCGTTAGCGCCACCTCACCCCTCACCCTCTTTGCTATACTGTCCCTTGCCCACACTCGTGGAGATTGGGTAATGAAAAAACGTCCTTCTTCATGCGTCATCAATTTGGCATGCTGTAGGTGTGATTGGTAATAATTAGAAAAAAACGAACAGATACCTACCTACACTACGTATAAGAATAATAATAATACGTATAATACATCTTATACGTGTAAGAAGTATTAATGGTTACTTACTAAATTATATCTAAGTGGGTATAAGAATCTAATGTGTACCTAAGCCAATAGGCTAAGGTTCTTATTTATCAAAATTGGTTTTGCATTTTACTAGTCGTTTCAAAATTAATATAAAACCTAAACTTTATTATTTATTAAAAAGTAATAAATATCCATTGATATTTAGATATTATGCGAAAAGAAATTGAAAAATTTATTACGTGGTATAATTTTTTGTATCCATTGAATAATAAAATCATCAAAATGTATTAATGGGTTAAGATGAGTCTACAAAAACTATGTGCAATACTCATCCATTTTACAAAAAGGTACCGTAATACGTCGCATATTTCTCAAGCTGCGTGTTTTGTACTTAAAGTCTTTTGCTGT
Source organism: Sesia apiformis (assembly GCA_914767545.1). Taxonomy (NCBI): domain Eukaryota; kingdom Metazoa; phylum Arthropoda; class Insecta; order Lepidoptera; family Sesiidae; genus Sesia; species Sesia apiformis. The sequence continues at coordinate 12,245,599 of OU611955.1, forward strand.
TTACTTTCCTTTTGTCGTTGTTATTTTTATATCATTGTTTTCATTGCTGTATAATGTCGGATCGACTGTTTGTGTTTTATCTGCAGGTTAGTCAGATAATCGCTATTGTCCTCTAATGTCCAAAAGGTGCTTCGGCAACTAAAAGAGCGCTTCTGGAACCAATAGAACTTCTGTATTTTGCTAAGTGACTTCTTACTTTTTTACTGGAACACGAGGCTAACTTTAAGCTGACACGGCATTACGTTTGGAATTATGGGTGTTTATAAGAAGTATGTTAGTGTTAAGTACGGTCCCATTCTTCGCGAACAATTGATGTATCCTCAATGTTATCACGTTATCAGTGAAACGTTTCAAGGTAACGGTTAATGTATGATTCATACATTTTAGGTGACTCATGTTTTTTCTCACCTGCATCGTGTTCTACATTTTTGGGAGTGTGGTACCCATATAATATGTCCATTACACCCATGCATATAATATGTATTAAGTTTTATCCGAGAGTATTGAAAATTTGAACAACTCATCCCACAAAATCTGTTATACCTATGTGCAGGCTTATGTTTGGCATAATCAAAAACTATTTACATATTTTGTAAAGGAAAAACTGTGAATGTGAAATGTGAATATAACAAAAAATAGACCTAGTATTTAAAATATTTCAGAATAAATTAACATGATTTTGATAGCTGCAGCAAAATAAGATCGCATTTACCAAAATTTATTCAAACACATAGACGTGCATTATAAATATAATTATTTTGTTTATGGAACATACAATCGCCGGATTAAGTTAAGGCATTATTATTATATTAAGTCATGCACGATATTATTACATAATTTATGGTCATACAACTGCAAAATATACAAAATCATAATGTATAGAGATGTCTGTAATATTGTATAACTAAACCTTAGGTACCTAATTATAGTGAGATACCAGAAAAAGTTAAGGACCCCACAAAGTTTTAGTATCGACGCGACGCGTTTATGTCTTTTACAAGGAGGAATGTTAGGCTGAGCGCTAACCGCTCGTAACCTGTGCACTTAACGACATTTTTAGTTATAGATTTTTTTTTTCAAAAGTTGCAAAGTGTACATTTGTATCATGAACATTATAAAAGAGTAAGAGTTTGATTAATGACAAATAATAACCACTTAAGCTTAACAAAGTCATAAGGAGAGTGATAATTTTTTTTTGTGTATTACCTACTTATGAAAATCCCTTTTCAGCCTGCCATTTGTAAAGTTACAAGAACCAATGAAATGTACTTACATATTTAGTATGTACTTAAATTTATTTTTGAAACATTTTGAATCTATGAAATGAATCAGCGTATCGTCAGGGTACCGTTTATTACGAATGGATTGGTATTGGTAGTTTGAGGCGGATAATTTCTTTATCTGTCGGCACAGGACGCGCGTGAGGTCTGGCCTGCTTTGCCCAAGCCGCTTTACGCCTATTCGAAGTTTTAATAGAAATTGAAAACCAAATTAAAAATATTCTAAATCTATTATTTTGACCTTAATTTATCTTATTTATTTTTACTTTTTGTGAGTTAACCCTGCGAAAGAAAAGGAATCTTTTGTTTATAACCACTGAGAGTGTTTTTCTTCCCCATTTACCATAACTACATATTTCTAATTTTCTTATTTTTTTTTTAAAGTTATCTATACTCGTATGGTGTTCACTGGCTTTAGAATTACCTCATCTTTTGCCGTGGGTGTTATAAAAGGCGACCAAGGGATAATAAAATCGCTACCACAAGCTCTGAGAAACTATTAGGGTCTTACCTATGAAATAGCAATTTGTTGACACGGGCTATTTTAACCTTAGTTAAAACTTTGAACTTAGTTATCTTGCGTTTGGCTTGGAATTCCAAATTCAAATTAATTTCAATTTAAAGCTATGATATTCTCTTTTAAAATCAGTTATTCGTTTATTTTTCTACCGCATACCGTCGTCAATAAGGATTTGCGCAAGGATTTAGATTTGAGATGCAAAACTCGTCCGTATCTGGTATACAATTTACGTACCGAAATACAATTTTGGAATGTCTTGAAGTTAAAAAGAGACAGATGAAGTCAAGTTATTTTAGTGCTATCGTTGGTGCCCTCAGAATTATTCACATTGTTAGTGTAAAATTATGTATGAATTAAAAATAACGTACCTAACCTTAATCTGACCTGTAAATTCATTATGTTTATGACTGTAGATACTCTGTCCTATTGAGAATCTTATGAGAATCCGTCTTTATGACAATCTGTCTTTATTGAATTTGAACAAAGCTCTGAAGGCTTTTGTAGCTCAGTTATTTCAAGGTCCTTTTAAAATGTTTTCAGGAGATTTTTAGACATCTATTTTTCTTCGTTACGTGCATTTTACCAACTTACTCGTATGTATATTATAGGTACACAATTCCTTAGCTATTTCTCGAATACCCAAATAATTTATAGTATCTCTTTAGAAAAAAAAGTACTTAGAATATTATATATTTTATATCTCGTATTCGGTATCTTAGATAATTATGCGTTATCTGTTGGTTAATCTCCTCTGAGCTAAACCACAGAATAACTTATATTTAATTGGCTAAACCTAACACCGTTGAAAATTTCAAAAACATTAAGAACAACATCTAACAAGTCATCATCTTTAAGAACTGGTAGTATGAAAACAAGATTTCGAAAATCGTGAGTAAATATTTGCTCGTCTGGCCATTCTTTGGGCATGAAGAGAGGAACAAAAAATACTTCAACAAGAAAGGTCCTGTGGGAGCGGCCGCAAGGTGAGATGCCGATTGGAAGAATACTTAGGTGTGAGCAGGATATCATATGCCACGCCCACAACCACCCACGAAGCCGTAAACAGTCCAAAACCTTTGCACGCACTCATGTATCCCAAATCAAAATCGCTCCGAGCATCACGCGTCCTTTGCTCACAGGATAAATGTATCTCATCCTTAGAACTTAAAACCTACATTCCAGTGGACTATTTAAATAAGTTATTCCGTGTTGTTCTCGTTTTGTGATCGAGATCATAATGATAAATAACTCAGAGGGTCCAGTTGGAGAATAATAATTGTTTTTGATGTCTTAAACTAAACTAAATTAAACAGGATGACCTACTTATTTATTGTTGAACATTATTATTTTTATGAAGTACTCATAATGTATGTACTTACAACAAATAAGAGGGAAAATGCAGAAGTGAAATAGTACACTATTTCACTTATGCTTAAGAGGCACTTAAGAGGCGTTATGCGTAATCTACCAGGTTTATGTTTTTTTTTTATCGAATAGATGGCAGACTAGCTGGCGGGCCACATGATGGAACTGCGGATGAACCGCACGACGATGACGAGCCGTGCGATGGTATAAACCCGAAGTTGGCATCAAATTGAACAGCTCTTTAGAACATTTTCCATTGTAAGGGCGGTAGAAAACGCTGAGAGACGCAACATCGCTACGGATGCTGAGTGATTCTAAACCACCTGTGAGAGTGGGATCGTCGACAATTCGGATAGCGCGTCGTTGAACGGAGTCAAGAGGGCCCAGCTGGTATTTCGGCGCACCGGCCCAGAGGTGTAAGCCGTACATCATGGGGGGTCTAATTTGAGCTTTATGAAGCCACAAGCGTTGCCCTGGAGTGAAGTACTGCTTCGCTCTATTTAGTAAAATGGTCCTACTATGGCCCCTCTATAATAGTATTAATCCTTATATTTCGACGTGTATGTACGTACCTACTCGTACCTACTGGTAGGAAGCCCAACTGGACTGGATTGAAGTTTGATAGATTAAAGTACCTACTTAGAGCATTGGGCAACCGAGTGTCAATAAGATTACAAATTTTTATTACGTACGTAAACGAATTATATTGGTGATTTTAAAGTAATCATTTGTTGCTCTAACTGAAATAATAGGTTTGTTCTACAACGTTATATTTGCGGTTTAGCACTGCCTAACTGCCTATTGAATAAGGTTATAATGATTTACAACGGAGTTTGTATTTGTGTGAAAGCTCGATTAGCCAATACTAGTACGTTTACTGTTTCAAGATAAGCTGAAAATAGTGAAAAGTTTTATTTTCCTCTTTAGGTAGTATTAAATTAGATTTTTACGCAATAAGTACGTTTAAATAACTGTGTCAATTATATTCTTTTAAAAAACTTTGTTGAATTCACAGGTACCAACGCAACGCACTATTAGCATTGTAGGTGGATAACAAAGTGATTATACTAAAAGGCATCAAAGCCGCTGGAATCCGCCGATCCTTGTTCCGTGCCCGGCATCGATAGGGTATAATTTGTGCATCCACAGCGACACGTAATTAGACGGTCGTGACGCCATAACTTGCACATTCCCACATGGACCCTGCAAGGACAGCAAAACACGTAATTTTGAACCATTATTTTGACCGCATTAATATACCACACACCGTGCGTACTCTAGAGCGTAGCGTACTCTACTCTAACTCAAAAGTATGTAGAATATCAGTCACGCAATAGGCACGTACAGTCGAGTTCATAAATATATTAACATTGTCATGTGTTCAAAATATGTGAGCATTGAAAAACTCCTTAAAATTCTGAACGTAATTGGCTTTCATATAATTGTGCACAATCTATGACTTCATAAAATCTGAACATTAGGTATGTTCAGATTTTATGAAGTCATAGATTGTGCACAATTATAATCATCAATAACATCTCAACAGATATAGTCTCATAAATATGTGTACAAGTCTTTGTTCATAAATATCTATACAGGCTTTGTTTTAATAATATCTCAACATAATGACAATCAAACAAAATATGTAAATAAGGAGGTTAGATTGTAAATACTGGCTAGGTAAACTTTAAACTGACGTTGAGATGTAGATTTGATATAGATATTGATTTTAAACATCTACATATGCATCAATTCCTGCAATTTAATTTTTAATCAAATAAATACAAAAATGTACCGAATTGACGAAAAAACTAAGTATAAAATAATATCTATGCGTGAAGATGGTTTATCTGTATCAAATATCGTGGAAGAGTTAACCATCTCGGTATGTTGGAAGTATCTGTTGGAAAACACGTGTCTTTTGGCCGCCTCAGAAAAAACAACCGCGAACAAGATAGATAATTAATAGAAAATGTGTTAATAAATAGTTTTATTAACACAACTCGATTAGCTGAAGATCATAACGTGTCTAACTTAACTATACGCCGAAGATTGCACGAAGCTAATATTCATAATCGTATTCCAGCAACAAAACCGATACTAACAGCCAGACATAAGGAGCTGCGGTTGAACTTCGCAAACAGATATTTAAATTTCAACTTTGAGAACGTGGCTTTTATGGATGAGAAGGTGTTCGTTTCTTCGGTTGATGGGCGTGTATCGTTGTGGCTGAAGAAAATGTACGGCCAAATAGACGAAATGGACGAATTTCGTGTGGGTTTTGAGGATGGATTAATTTAGGCGGACCTATTGAATTGACTGAAATTACAGGTCGTATGACGAGTATCGACTGTTTAGAAATTTTAAGAGATGTATTTTTATCTACAGCCAAAATTGTGTATCCCGAAAACGTCCGCATATCATTACTTCATGACGGTAGTTCCGTATACAACTCAAACAGAGTTCAGTCGCGAATTGATCAACAAGAAGATATAGAACAAATTCCATTACCACCAAGAAGCCCAGACTTAAATCCCATCGAAACTATATGGGGATTAATGACTCAACACTGTGATTCCACTATAGCACGCACAGACGCCAATTTGAAGGCTCATGTACATATACCTATGATATATGGGATAGTTTAACAAATACTGATGTGTGCTACAATACAATTAGATCTATGCCAACTCCTTTACAAAAAGCTATAGAAGCAAACGGAGGTTATACCAAATATTAATCATGAATGATTCGCCATAATATAGCTTCGTTTTATTTGACCTGAATTATGAGAATAAGCAATAGTTAATTTTAAGAAAAATGGTTTGTCTTTTTTTTTAATGAGGTCAAATTACTTTATAATGTTTATAAAAGTAAAAAGTAATAAAAATGTTCAACATAACCAGATATTTTAATCCACCTACATGTTTAAACTACTGAACCGATCTACTTCCCAAGAAATATTGTTCTTCAATAATGTGAACTATTTGAATTATTCCCGAGCAAAGCCGGGTTACACAGCTAGTGTATAATATTCAAAATGATATATAATATAAATAAATCGATTCAATATTACATTTTGTGAAAATTTTAAAGTGAAATTCCGAAGACAAAAGACTCAACGTGACGTGTCATGACAAAAACGTATTTCTTTTTCTTGCGTTTCTAATTTAATTATTAGTACTTTAACATTAAGTTGCTTTTAATAAACGTTAATATATTTATAAACTGTTGGTTGTTTAGATATTTTTGGTCTTTGCCGTTTATATATTTTTGTACAATAGGTGTATAGATATTTATGAAGTCTAGATTGTTTATATATTATTGTAGAATGTTGTTCACGTATTTATGGTTTCTTAGCTCGATCACATGTTATTGATCGCATAGATTGTTTATATATTTATGCACTGTTGCAATGCTCAGATATTGTTGAAGCGTGAGTGTGCTCATATATTAATGAACTCGACTGCACCTCCTCGTACTGTAAATGTTATTAATAATAAAAAATACTATTATCACAGCTATTATAATCTAGTCAACCTGTTAGAGATTGAGTTCAGATCAACAAGAATTGAACAACACTGAAACAAGCTCATCAATTATTATTATCACATTTGTTCTTGATATCTTTGATGCTGATTAAACGTATGTACGAGTACCTATAAGCAGATCACATAGATAATTTTATATAAGTACTTATGATATAATCGGAACGTAGACGCACCGTACAAGTGGCGTAGCTGTAGAGTAAGCTCATCATCATAGCTGATGGTGCGTAAAAGGTCGGATGTAACAATATAACAATGTACCTAGGTACGATAACTTCTCTAGGTACGTAGAAAAATATAACCTCTTATGTATTAATATTTCAATACATAGGGTCATATTTATCAGCCGTTGACTCTACTTACATCTAAACAAATCAGAATGATTTACAATTAACATCATACTTAGTTGACAAGCAATTTATTATCTTGTAATAAGTTTCCTACCAATAATCTAGTAGGTAATAAGTTACCTAAGTTACTATTGTCAGAATCCCAAAAACCATAAAAAAATATTTTTATGATAATTACGGTGTCACAAGCGACTACCGAAATTATGAAACGGGTACTATTATTAGGTACTAGTTTTTAAGCGCGGCTTCGCCCGCATGAATTTCAAAAGTAATAAAACTATTAAATATTCTTCTCCGAATTTCAAGCTACCTCTTTGCCAAATTCCATTAAAATCAGATCAGTAGTTTAGGAACGAAGACGTAACAAACACATGTGGATGTGGATTTTATAGTAAAGATAGGCACACGTATACTTACATACTTGCTTTACGATGATTGGTACATTAATCATAGTTTACTTACTGTGATTTATTATGTTTCAATTTGTGTTGTATTTTTATGAATCTTAACAAATAAATTATAGAGCAACATATTGTCGTGGGGCAGACACCAAACTTTTCAGCTTTTTTGATCACCAAAATTACGAACCCGGAAGCTGTTACCTCCCCCCCCCCCCTCGGCCCCCAATCCCTTTCAATTTTCATTCAAAATAGGTAATCCATCTATATTCCACAATGTTTTTTTAGATTTTGTTATAAATATATTTAAAATGTTAAAAGTGGTTTATATAGTTAGTTATACGGGTATATTTTTAAATTGGAAGTTTAAATATGTATGTTCTTTTGAAAATGACTTAATATAAATTACAGTAATAATATATATTTTTTTCATAACTACAAAATATTTACCTACTTACCGTACATATCAACCTAATAATATTTCTTGTAATAGATGTATTTTTGTATAAAAATTGATACGTAAAAAAACATTTCCTGGAAAATTTTAAAATTAAGTACCTACTTATCATTTTATAACCGGCTTTAGGCACTACCTGACGAAATTACAACAAAAACAACTTAAACAAGAGGCCGACGACGTTCCGTCTGCCTTGCGCGCGTTCAAAACAAATAAAATGGAAAAAGGTGAGCGATGCATTAAGTGCATATAAACATGTTTCTGTAGTGTCAATATTTACGGATGCTTTCCCATGGGAACCTGCGCCGCGCCTGCGACTGCGACGCTGCGCTAAATCACATTGGCTGTGGCGCGACCATTCCTGTTCTCCTTTTTTGCCATTTAAATGTCAATTTCCTTACATCTTACCAACATGCTCCGCTAAAATCAATTAAAATCTCAATACTTACTCCTTTGTCTTTACCGTCAAAGTTGCGCATGATTCGCTTTTTATGGGCTTTATTTTAGTTCTCCGTATCAGTCTGAAGCTGGACGAAGTTCACAAATTGTGCTGTTCGTCTGCGATGATACGATGATCACAAATATTTGTCGCATGATGTCAGGAGGCAACATAAGGCGAGATAAGGTAATTGTGAATGCTTGTAGCTGTCCCTCGGATATATAGCCGCGGGACGCCGATCTCGACCGCCCTGAGCGGACCAACCGACGAACCCTTCAAATACTTACATTAGTTACCAGAAATCGTTTTCACGATCTCGAATAATAATAACATACAATTACCTATACATTTCCGTCATTAATGCACATAGTGGGAAGAAGAATGTTTAAATTTTGTTGTTTTCTTTACTACCATACACGTCCACAATGAACTTGCAAGTTGTTAAAATTAGCACTTAGAATATTATATATAATTCTAATTACGATTTTATTGTAATAGCAGCTGTAGTATTTTGGGTAGTATGTAATAAACATACATTATTATAAATTATTATTATTATTATTAATTCCACGTACACGTAGTTATTCATTATGCGGTATTACAATAAGTGCAGTTACAAATTGTAACGAATTAATTACAAGTTGATTAATACGGCTTACAGCCGTTATTATCAAATTAAGCTCCCGAGATTAAAATCACACCAAATCAGAGTGAACATTCCGAGTATCTTGGCTTGTATCAGCGCGAGCGTGTTGGTCCAACATGTGTATGCGCAGGCGCAGGTAGGTGCCTGCGATGGAATTCCCGATACGCTCCTATAATGATGTTAAAACAAACTGTTAGCCTGTCATTAACGCGACTCACAGTCCAAATGGGGGAGGCCCATTATAAAAATTTGTCCCATCCGTTTCGGCCTAAATTTATGGTTATCGAGCTGCCCCGTTTTTCTTGAGCCATCTAAATTTTATTGCTTCGAGATTAGAGTGGGAACACTGATAACGATGTTTTAGCTTTGGGATTCGGTGTCATTTATGAAGCGGGCGATGAATGAGCACCTCGGCCGCGCATTCCGATATGCCTACACACAACTGTTGAATATATCCTACCCAAATGTACGACTTCACTGTTTAGAAAAAATATATTCACTTATTTTCCTTCAATTTATTTACAAAATTAATGAATTCAAGAAAGCTGTGAAGAGGATTCTGCAAATTCGGTAGCTTTCATAGTGTTGCAGGAATGGACACCTATGCATACGAAGAATGCATAGGTATATACTTACTTTGACGGCGGTAATCATGTACTACCATGTAGGGCGCATGTCTGTATTTCCTCCGCCTCCATACCTATAAAAAAATAATTAATTATTATATTGCCACGTCACCTGTACCTAAACCTGGAGTGGAAATGACATAAAATTCGGAAATGTTTAGCATACTTGCTAAAATTGCACATTGCGTTGCACATAATTATGACTTTATTAGTTTCAATTGTTTTTTGGTTAAATTTTTTTTGTAACTTTCATCCAATGTAAAAAGTTAAAAAATTGGTGGAATTATTTTCGAATACGGACTTTATAGGGAGGTCTTCCTGGGTTTCATACATTTTACCAGACACTAGATATATTACGAGTATACTCAGTTTCTTTATTCGATAGGCTCAGCTGCATAGTTACGATTATTTAAATGAAAATTTGTGTTTCATTACCTTCCTGTAAATCTGATGTAAATATTTCAATTTTATCGATATCGTACTTATATGGATAAGTACGGACAGTAAGATAAGTATGGATAATAATGGTATTATTTGTTTATATTAATATCACTGGATCAGCGCGCGCGGTGGCTGAATTATGATGACGATAAAACAGAGAATCGATATTAGGTATGGTGGACACACAGAACTGGGTATTCCGTGGGTGTGATAACAGTGATTTAAACCGTGAACGCGCGTTGCAACTTTTCCGCAAACATTTCGCCGCTACTGGTGGAATACTTGATAAAACAATTTTCGACGAGTTAAGCAAAAAACGTTTAGTTTATTATCGTTTAATTGATACTAAACGATAAAAAGTTAATTAACAATAAAAACAAATAAAAAAGCAAACGAAATTCAAATCATGAAAATCATTAGACTATTAATTTTAAGGGAAACCTGGTAAAATCATACTAGACTGTTACCGTAATATTCGATTATTTGATTCTTGATTATATTTATTCCCTAATTCGACGGTTGCATTCAGATTTCGTTATGGCGCATGCTAAGCCCTGTGAGTAATGTACCGCATACATCACTTTTGTCACATTTGCGTGTACAATACTGTGGGCATAAAATAAAACAAAAAAAAGCAGAATACAAAAATTTCACTAAAAATGTTAAAAATTTTCACTACGCCCACGCGTTGTGGTAAACGCGGTATTTTTATTGTCTGTAAAAATCTCAACATTTTTAAAACACAACGACCATCCGTCTATCTATTCGCTTATAACTTGGACTCTACTAGACGGATTTTGATGCGATTTTCATTATCGTGTACCTAGGTCATGGCCGTAGTCAGAATTTTATCCAGGATGGAACAAAGGCAAGCAATTTTATCCAGGATGGGACAAAGGCAAGCAATTTTATCCAGGATGGGACAAAGGCAAGCAATTTTATCCAGGATGGGACAAAGGCAAGCAATTTTATCCAGGATGGGGCAAAGCAAACAATTTTATCCAGGGTGGGGCAAAGCAAACAATTTTCTTATAATTTAAATGAATGCAGTGTAAAGCAGAAAGTCTGTTACTTATTTTTCCCCATACCTCACAGTGGCTACACCCATGGTGTAGGTTATTTATTCCGGAAGGTATGTCAGTGTATGTACCACACTAGCGGCACCATGGGCAAAAGGCTAGTGTATGTTCCATGTTAGTCCTGAACTGTGTTAAATATCTCTAACTTATGCTAAGTTTCATCAAGGCACGTCAAGCAAATTTTGGCGCGTGCACTGACATAAACCCAATAAATCCAAATATTGTTATTTTGGACTGTATCATTCGTAATGTAGGTATATAACAGACTTTTAAAAAATAATTACCATTGCACCTTCTGTACCTAAAGAACAAATGAACACAAATAAATGAATGTGAACGTGAACTTTATTGATAGTTGATTACTATATCTAAACGGTAGATAGTCACTAACTCGTTACCTATTAGTTACAGTATGTCATATTATAAATGCTAGAACTGCTGTTTATTACTAAAGTTTCTGTACATTTAAGTATTATATACAGCTATGGAAATTAAATGAGTTATTTACCTGATGCAATACTGAATGCAATTCGTAATTATTCTTGCTTTCCATTTCTAGGTGAAGAATGATTCTGTTAGATAAGTATATATCTTACACGAGACAGTGATGTCAGTAATCATGTGATAATAAAGTCATCTAATGGATAACTTTGTTAATGTTACGAATGTTGTGCAAATTAACATGCTGGTTGCTAGTTTAGCTTCATAAAAGTGAAAGAAAAATGTATCAGTTGTTTTTAAGTTCATAGATGAAAAATAGTCTCTCTTTAGGTTACATTCAAGCTGTCACTGCGCCTCGCTTAGTTTCTCCTCCTTCTTTCCGAGGAATGATTACAAAGAATGACATAAAATAAAAATAATAAAATATATCCTAGCTACCTATATGGTTTCATGTATGTTAATAATGTCTAAGCGTTTTGCAAAGTCTGACGAACAATCAGCGAGCATTCTGATATAGTCATTAAGTGGTAATTAGCATCGAATGGGTCTCTCTTCCTATTTGTATCGCTTTAACAAAAGAATGAGACGCGGTATGGAGTAAGTACATGTATGCAATATTTGTGAATATTTATAACGAGTATTGAAGGATAAGGATATTGAATATATAGGTACACAATAATAATAAAAAGGTGTTTAAACCAAAGCAACTGAATAGTTCAAATTTTATTCGTTGTTTATTTCTGTTGCAATAGTTTTGTATCTAATGGAGTGCACACTATTGTGCATAAATCCTGATAGGTGCATTCCATTAAAAATTGTTGAATCCATGTCTCCGACTTCCACAAGAATGGGTTTTATAGGCCCGTGAATTTAAGGGAAATACAAATAACAAATATATAATTGTAATAGGAGTTCTAAAATACGGCGTCTTCTTCATATTAAATGACAGTACCAATCGGATCAAAAGTAGGCAAAAACAAATAAACATTGATGTCGATCGATCGTCAGTTTATCGTCAGTCTCACTACGAAGACACATGTTTCCCTTAGTAATGACGAGTAGCGCGCCATAATCCACCACGCACGCAAGTTTTGATTTATATATATATTTTTTAAATAGAACACGTGAATTTCCCGACTATGTTTTGCTACACCATCGAGTTAGTGATATTTGTAAAATCCACTCATTAGTCACTAGTCCTCATTAGTCCCGTACTAATAAGATTTTACTTAAGTGCGAATTAAAATAGTAAATAGTAAAAGACGTAGTAAAATCTGTAGTTAAGTAAAAACTCATTATGGGAATACTAATGAGTTTTTACTTAAGTGCCGATTTTGAGCTCTCGACTTCACAATGAAAGTCGAGAATAGGTTATCACTGCTCTTCACACCTTAATATATCAAGATATATTTTCCTCCACGTTCGATTTTGTCGTAATTGAATAAAACCCCGATTTGTATTAATGAATTACGAATATTAATAAATATAATATTCACCTGTTTTTAAGGAAAATCGTTTACCCGTCGGTTATTCATGCTTGCGAAAACACACGGGAATTAATTGATATTACTGAGGGAAGCTGAAGGAAGGGAAGATGTAATTTGTTTTAATCATAATCATTCATTAATTATTTAAATTTAATTTATTTTAATTAGTGCGTACTAAACAGTACTTAACCGTATGTAATATAGAAGTGGTTCATTGGCACCTGTGCTAGAAGAATCCTGTGTTATAGATTACAGTATAGTGTAACATAAGGTGATATGTATACCGGTCACATATTTAAAAAAAAAAAAAAACATACATGTTATTTAAAAGTAAACGTACGTAATACGGGAGTCAATGGTTTGCTCGTAATGTATTATACTTTATTGACGCGGCCTGCGGTATGCAAAACTCGCCTTCGATAATCTCACGTACACAAACACAGGCTTAATTTTACCATCGTCAAGAATAAACTTGAAACAAATTACACCTTACTACATGGTAATAAAAACGTGTTAGATGATGAAACCGCGTGTGTTAACAGCAGGTAAACGCTGATGTGGTATAGCTGTACTGGTCCGCGACAGGTCCGCGTAAATAAGTTATTATTTCTGCAAATATTCCAGTACCACATACAAATGGGTTTGGAATGCGATTCAAATATCTTGTTACGACTGCTTGAAAAGAAAAACAATGTGCATAAGAGACAACTATTGTTTCGTGATACCTAATACGTATCTGATTAATTATAAATCTAATTGCATTTATTTGTATTAACGACGTATTAGTGACGGCTTTGCGTGCCCGATTCGGCTTTTTCTCATTTGATTTCAATCTGATTTCAATTCAATGGAGTATTTGTACTGTAAAATGATAACTTGATAACAAACTAAATTGGGTATTTGAATTTTCCTATTCCTGAATTTACGATTTTCCTAAAAAGAAAACTAATTATTACTTAACATGATTTGTAAAAAGAAATGATATGTGAAGTTTATCTATATACTAGTTTTTGCCCACGGCTTTACCCGCGTGCTCATATATCACGGGATACTTTGTTTTATAGCCTATGTCCTGTTCGTGGTCTCCAAGGTGCATACATCTCGTTTCACCTTGATTCATGTAAATGGAAGAAATTATGTAAAAAAGATACGCGAAAGCAATTTCAAACAAACAGACATGGTTTCACTTTTATATACTAGTTACGATTGTTTTTGTGACTTGATTAGGACAAATAATTAAAAAACAATTGATTCGGCAGTGTTGTCCAAAGTGATATTAATATGTGTATAACTACACAATAATAGTTATCTATGTCTACATAAATATAACAACATTTAATTAACAGACCATAGACAATAATTTACTATTAATATGTAAAGTGAGTATTACTCGCGATGGGCAATAAATTACGTAATTACGCGAGATGTATATTAGACTCTCTCATTAGACACCGTGACATCGTGGCAAACAAATCATTGTGCATACCTACCTCGTATTCATTTAAATACATTGTGCTCTGCCACGCTAAAGTTGTCTTATTTGTGTATCTGTCAGTTACAACTTATAACAACTAATTACTATTTTCAAATACTCGTAAAAGTCGATTTGCAGTTATGCCACAGATTAAATAATGATTACTTTGAATATGCTGTCTTACTTTGTAGTAGATAGGTACATGAAAGAAATATTAAAATTATAATGTTAATTATTATGGTCAGTATTGTGTTGAACTTTTCAAATGTAAGTTTTTGCAGTTCCAATATTTCCGCATGTAGTTTGCACTGGACGTTATTGTTGTATAAATTCATTCACATCATTTACGTTCTGCTGCAACTATTCTATAACAAGGTCACTTATCCTCACGGAAAACCACAAAGTTGCCTATTAATATCGACATCTAAAAATAAATTATTGTTTTCGTAGCCTCTTTGTTGCAACTGTTGATTGTTTCTTCCTAAATTAATGAAGAAGAGACTCACTGTTGAACTGTAAACAAAATAATGATTATTTACTAATACATCTTTTTGCAAATTGATAGCTTCTTCAATATTTTGTTTAGTAAGACTTCAGTCTTTTATTAAATCATAAACACCGAAATATTAGATAAAATATAAAGATATCTTTGCAGGGAATCCTTAAGACATATAACTTACTTGTCTTGATAGATTTTGTCAACAGCCACGTCTGGGATATTGCAAGTCGCGGTCGCTTCAAACGCGAGATTAAAGTTTTATAATTTTGTACCCGAAACAGTTGCCCAACCATTGAACGTCAAGAGCCCATCACCGTTATCAAGCGGTCACTTTGATTGTTTCGTTGGGCCCTGTCCCAATGACAGCATGACGAATGGCCCGATGCAGCCTATAGATAATAACAAAAACGCGTCCACAACTAACCCGGTCGGTGTCCTGTCACCATCAAAAAACAAATAAGTCCTAATGATCGATCGGTAGAGCTATGTTTTGGGCCGTTTAAAACACGAGTTATCTCAACTTAGACGGGTCCCTGTACCTGTTAAAAGGTGGCTAAATTTGTCAAATATGTTGCGCGTCAGATTCCATTGTGCATTACGTGTCATTCTATTGTATCATATCGGTTTTAAGATTATTTGAAGCTGTTCTGCAATAGGATATTTAGCTCTTTTTAGATAATTATAAGATAATTAATTATACTCGAAGTAATTGATAGTGATCCATGGAATGAAATTCTAATTGATATCTTGAAACAAAAGAGGTTAGGGCTTAGAATTATAGGGCTTGGAAGTCAAAGGATCGTGCTCATGTTGATGGCATCGCTAATACAGTATTGCTATTACAACTACGCCTGAGTAATAGCTCCCCACCTGAATTATTCGCAAGCTCATATTATCTTTTATAATGATTTTTTTTAATATGACCAATGTGGGTTTGTTCTTTCTCAAGTTTAATAAGCCATAAAATATTCAACTATGTATAATCAATCACCATATTTTCAAATACAAATTCACAGTACCTACGTGGGTACTAACAATTGTTTATAAACTCCATGTATTTTACTAATAAAATTTCCTAATTACGTTGAATAGTCTGTTTTGTTAACTGACTTGATGCTTCAAAATTAATCTTAAATTGTAATGGTTCAGAGTTCGGCACTCCAGGAACACAGTTTACTATAAAACAAATTAATTCGCTTAGCAATATATAGCATCAGGCCAAGGCTTACCGACTCGTACCTAGTTGCTAACGCCTGTTTTATGTAATTCGCACGTGTTTTTCAGCATAAAGCACACTAACCGTTTAGACTCACTGCGAAATTAAAATACATATATGTAACGATCCTATCAACTAACGTTTAAAGTGGTATATTATTGTCAAGCTTTAGAACGAGACGGGATGAGACAGAATGGAATAGGACGAGATGGCATGGAAAGGAAAGGGCTCCGGCAACTCTCACTTCAGAAATACAATATATTTTACAGTAGTATTTTTGAGGGTGTGGTATATAACAATAGTTTGTTTTATTTGGTATTATAAGAGTGCCAGGGAAAACAATACTGAAAAATACTTTGCTCTGGAGCGAATCGTGAGGAAATATTATGATTACGAATACATTAACTTATTTTACACTAGCGACCCGCCCTCGCTTCGCTTCGGTTTATAAGAGGGTTTTTTTTAATTCCAAAATAAAATATAGCCCATATTAGACTAAGCTTCCTTTTTGTGAAAGAATTTTTGGAATCGGGTCAGTAGTTCCAGAGATTACTCCCAACATACCCACAAACACACAATTTTACCTCTTTATATATTAGTATAGTATAGATATAGATTAATACACAAAAAAAGGAATATAAGTTGACGTGACTGTTCGTCTGTCCGTGGCTTCGTGTATCTTTTATGGGTGGACTGATCGTTATACTCGTAGTTCGTACCTCTTTTTTGTAAGAGTATTTGCCGAAATTGTTTTTGTTATTACTCATTACCTGTCCACATTATCAAGACATTTCCTGACAAACATTTTATTTGCTTCGGCAAGTTTTTCTTATAGATATTTTATTTCTTTGTTTCGGGTTTAAATATTTTGTCAGTCCTATCAGCCAATCTCTTTTAAAAGTTGAGGCAGTCGTTAATAATAACGAGATCCAACCGATCAAACTCCAGTAGGCTGTTTTTTTCCATTAAGTACCTACGTTGACATTGAAGTAGCCGTTAAAAATACAACTGTCACGTCTAGATTCTACTTATTTCTATATGAAAGTCTTGGTTTATATTATTTACCTCCACTGGTTATTCGAATAACGATTTGGTGTAAAAGTAGATTCACACACGATTATAACAGATATCTCAGGTATCGTGAATATTTATATTAGACTAGCAAAACCCCTCAGACGTTGTCCTGAAATAAAAGTTGATGTGCTGCAGCGCCATCTAGTGGCGAGTTATAAGAAACTTGGCGCGTGGCGTGTTACTCGTACATCCTTACATCCCTCATGCATGAGACAATGTGCATGAGGACGCCAATGTGCAGCAACGAACAAAAAAGGGGGCTGATTACGGTATTATTTTTATTTATTTAGTTCTTCGTCAAATCTGATCGTTTCGGATTTATGTACATTATAATATCGTACATTATAATCATACATTATAATCGTATAAACGTATAAACTAATCATATAAACATATACATTATAATCAATTATAATCGTATCATATTATAATAAAAAGCAGTAATAATAAATTATCAGCGTATCATAGTTATGTGTTTTCTACAACAATTGCTTCCAACACTAGTACCTATCTATCCATATATATATAAAAGAGGATGTTGGTATATCTGATGTTAATAGGCTCCGACACCGTTTGACCGATCACCATGAAAGTTGGCACATATATGTATCTTTTCATGGAGAAGGTTTTTATACTATACACTTTGTTGTAACTCGCCACTAGATGGCGCTGCAGCACATCAACTTCTATACCGTTCAACCGATTGTCATGAATATTGGTATACATAGTTATACGGAGAATATTTGCGGACTGCTTAAGTGATTAACATTTATATCCGGTGCTTTAAACTGAAAAAATAAGATTGTATTACAACATCGTTTTTGCAATGGATGTCTCGTAGCCGCCTATTGAAGAAATTGATAACCGCACCTCCCGTCACAGAAATGCGGTCCATCCGCATTTCCTCGATACGGAGGTGTCGCGCACTGTTCGGTCCAAAAATATTTTATACCGCGAACTCGTGGGCTTTGGAACGAACTGCCTCAAGAGGTCTTTCCATTATGCTACGACATGGAGTTCTTCAAGAGAGCTATGAATAGGATTTTGCAAGGTCGGCGGCGCGCCCGCATACCCCCTGGTGATGCAGGTGTCCATGGGCGGCGGTAACACTTACCATCACGTGGGATCGCTTGCTCGCCCGCCCACTAGTCTATAAAAAAAAGGTGCAAATGGATTTGTAATAATTGGAACACCTGATTGGGCAATAAGTAAGCGTACGAAAATCGTACGCACACAAGCAAGCCGCCTTGTGAGTTTATATGAAGATAACGTACTTGTCTTTTTTTACTATTTTCAGTAGGCTGTAGATAGATAGTTTTAGATAGACTTAATCATTAGGTATTTACATTAATAAAACTGCGCGGGTTTGAGCACCGTTTATTAATGAGGAGTGAAGTATTCGTTTAATTACGATACCTACTGTTAAATTGCAATAGAATATTCAAAGTCTCAGTACAGCAGGTTTAGGTTTCAATTATAGTGGTCTGCTGTTATCGAGGGGCGTGTAAACGTCACCGTATATCATACAAACCTAGGAATTACATGTTATTAGGTGAATACATAAATTTTAAGAGGTGAATTCGTTGGATAGGATACGGATTGGTGTCATGCGCACGTGTATGTCTGCTGCATTATCAGCAAACGCTAAGTACACGAGTCCGGCTCTCACATTATATTGCAAGCAATATAAGAAATATTGAAACGCTAAGCACACGAGTCCGACCCTCACACTGCCGACCCTCACACTGTATTGCAAGCAATATAAGAAACATTGAAAAATATGCTGTATTTGAAACGATGTAATGTAACACGGATTCTAATGAGCGTGTTGAAGTTAAGGTCTGTAGATTATCTCAGACTAAAAAAAACAGACGTAATGTCACAACATAAAAAGTTAAGAATCGAAATTTGGTCAATTGACCAAGTTATTACAATTATAGGTACATAAAGGGGGACGAGACTTACATTATGTCGATTTTTTTATGTAAAATATACAAAATACCCAGAAGAAGTTGAAAGATGTCAAAACGGAATGACAAAAGTAAATAAGTAAAGTATTAATTTACTCTTTGTAATGAATACACCCATTGTACAAATATATTAACAAGTTATAGCGATATGCCATGTCTAATTGTAGCCGTTAAAAGATAATTGAAGCCTTTAATTGTAGTATCTAATTGTAGTATTTAATTGTAACCGTTAAGCCGTATAATTTGCCTATTTATGAATCTAAATCATAACTAAAAACATTTATTTTTAGTTACTACTTAGACCATTGAACAACTGATTTTTTTTAATATATTATCTATTCATCTTTTATTGCGTAATCGAACACTATTTGAATGGGGCACAGTTGTTTAACTCTAATTTTCAGGCTGATGTTGGCAGGGCCGTCTTTACCAGGGGGTGCAAGGGGTGCGGTGCACCCCGGGCGCTCACCTTTTAAAGGTAATGAAAAAATATAACGCTATAGTAAACAATTACACAATAGGATTTTTGACTGTCATAGGATACACAATAGGATATTTGACTGTCATAGGATACACAATAGGATATTTGACTGTCATAGGATACACAATAGGATATTTGACTGTCTTAGGATACACTCCCGCACCCCGGCGCAGAATAGACTTAAGACGGCCCTGGATGTTGGTATAGATATCTAGTCTAGTTTCCATAAATCTAAAGTTTAGACACTGGTTCTAATTTTTTTCCTACAATATGATGGCTTTGCTTCAAAAAAAATAGTAATAAATACTCCTTATTGCATACAAATAGTTATTCCATGTGCACAAATAATAAATGACAGAATACAATAGGCAACCTTATCGCTAAGGCGATCTCTTCCAGGCAGCAAATACTGATGGGCTTTAAAAATACTTTTGTTTTTAGATGTTTGGAAGAAGGAATGCCTACATTCTTTAAATTAAAGGTCCTAAATTGACGAAAACACTATCTTAAGATTTGACCATAGCATATTATTATCGACTGATCGTTAATTTGTCAAAATATAACAATATTACTAATGAAATTTATGATGTCGTTCTTCAGTCTCATAAAATAAAATGACTCGACTACAGTGTTAGAATCACTTAGTAATCGACCTATAGGTACTGGTACCACTTCATTTTCTCGACTTATAATGACAAATTACCTATTAAAGTTGAAATTACTTCAAAGTTACCGACAATGAAGTAGCTCATGCGACCAGACGGTAATAATAACAATAGGTCGAATGATTGGGAGAAAACAAGTGGCGTAATAAATCCTCCTCAGTCAGCTCGGATTCAGTTTGCGTAGAATCACTTACCGGTAAAATCTCGAAAATATCACCACTGTCATCGATGTTGACGTTCGGAATTTGACTTGAATTTGATTCGTCAATAAAATATATGGAAATTGACGGTTGTTCATCAGTTGTTACCGTATTTCATTGGCAATTGGCATCGGTTTCTTCTGATTCATCGGCTCACAATTCACCTTATTCTTCATCGATTTTCTTTTAAACTTCCTATAAAATGTACTAGAATATCTGAACAATTTTAGTCTTTGCCAATAAAAGCACAATACCACGTTAACGCAAATCGAAAAAGAACATACATAAAGAAATTGACTTACAAGCTGAGACGTCGTTGTTCACCAAAATACAACTAATTTATGACTGAAATAAGCTCCCCCCAATGTTACTGCAAATAATTTGTCGAATTCCTGAGTAAATTTTATTATAAAGTTACAAAAGAGGGTATATATTGGTAGCGAAAGAGCCAAAAAAGTATTTTTTAGTGTAAGTCGCATACTGTCATCTGATGGAAGTAAAATAAACTTCGCAAATGGTGACAAAATCGACCACAAAGTCGAGGACCTATAGGTTCACGATTAAAAATTAATTATGTCGCAGATACGTAGCAATATTTGTATTGGTGAAAAAAATTAACCTATTAACTTCTTTTCGACCATTTAGTAGCTTGACGGTGGTCTGGTTAAGTAAAATTTACGTAATTATTAACTAAGCTTCACCCCTAACGGTCAAAGTTTGCTGAAAGTGGTAAAAATAGGTGCATATAACGTATTATTGACTCAAATGAGTAATTACGTCAGAAGCTTCGAATAACTGACTCAATTGTTTGCTGGAACATAGGCTGATAATAGTATGGTAAAGGCTGTCTCAGAAATATTTTCGTTTATTAACTGTAAAAATTAAAACTAAATGTTTGCATAATTAATACATATTTATTATAACTTTAAAGAGCGATAATTAAATTTTCATTTATGAAAAACAATCGCGTTTAAATGAGCACCGTTCACTTCTACACACTGATTTAATCTGGAGCTAAAATTTTCAATCCCCCAACGCAACGTCGCACGAGGAATGGCATTTATTTCGTCTGTTATTCTTTGCTTTAACTGACCTAAATTTCGTGGCAATGGGTTGAAAACTTTGCTCTAGCCCCATAAGATTAAAATCTGCAGGAGTTAAATCTGGACTTCTCGCTGGCCAGTTAATGTCTTCTCTACGACTAATGACTCTTCTAGGGAACAATTCATGCAGTGGTCCCAATGAGTTGTTTGTAACGTAAGAGGTGGCTCCATCTTACTGGAAAAGCGTATTCGTATTGTAGCCGCTCTGATTTTGCAGTGCATAGGTTAGAAACGTTTGAATCACGTAGCAATATATGAATTAAGTGGTAGAGCTCGACCACGATTATCTTCAAAAAAGTATGGCCCTATGATCCCTTGGCTTGATATGGCAGCCCAAACGACAACCTTGGGAGAATGTAATGGTTTCTGATGTAGGGCTAAAGGGGTCTCATGTGCCCAATACCTACAGTTTTGTTTGTTAAATGTCCATTGCGGTGAAAAATTGATTCATCAGAGAACCATATGTTGTTAAAGTTGATAATGCGGTCTCTTAAGGTTCTACAGAACTCGAGTCGCTTGGCAGTTATGTGGTTTAGCTCTTGCACAATAACGATCTTGTACGGATGGAAACGCATATCCTTCCAATTAATGCGATGCATCGTGGATTTATGCAAATTCAGGGAAGCCGCGCGCAAGCATAATGATTGTCTTGGATCACCCATAACAGACTGACGTAGGTACACGCTCGGCATTCTCACTCGTCCTTGATGTTCTTATGTGTCCCGTTGGTTTACTAAGCATTGTGCTTCCAGTCTCTTCAAACTTGTGCACCCAATGCTTAATTAAATTTGCACTTGGAACATTTTTCATTGACGGCAAATAGAAATGTGTTTTGTAAAGACGTCGAGTAAGAATATAAGAATCTCCATTTTTATAAATCTCGCGAAGGGAAAATGCGCGCTATGGTAGAGTGTAACGCTCCATGGCTACTAAAATAAAACAGGTCTGCCGACCGTTTCACGTAACTCCCCACTCCTAGCTCCCTGCGCGGCGTGACAGTGGTATGGTAAGTGTATATTGTCAGTTTATTACACAATTTTTGTGCAATTGTGTTCCTTTTTTTTTAAATTTTGTTTTATTATTGTTTAATAGTGTGTTTATTTATAATGAAATAATTTTAGTATAAAAACAATTGGATCACTTATTTAATACAGGCAACCAATTTGTCTCCACCACTCTCTACTATTTTGCAGATTATTAAAGTAGGTAGATATTGACTGTGCTGAAAATTCATCATGGTTTCACATTGCTTAGTCCTAATTATCCATCTAAGTAATTTTCTTAATGTAAGGTCATAATATCAGTCTGATCACACGCAGCGATAACGCTACCTGATAGCTTAATGTGGATTAGATTCACGAACCCGGCCAATAACATATTGTTCACTTGTTATGTTACTAAGTCATTATGTCTTCTGTCAGGGCAGTACACGCCGATGCAGACTAGACGTAAAGTCATCGATAACTGATGAATTGGGCTGTAATCAGAATAAACTCCTTAAAACCATTTAGTAAAATAAAGGAGAAATTGTTATCGTATTATTTATGTTATTGTAGCAAAAGACAAAAATTACATGTCAACGTAAACAGCATCCATTTTATATCGTACAAGGCAAACCGTAATGATGTGACGACATGTTACCAAAAGTAAGGTGCGTTCATGACTGCAATACGTTTAATAACGGCAAATATTAATCGGATATTAAAGTTTACTAAATGTACATATTTACATTGCAAATTACTCATGCAGTTGTAGTATTTAAAAGCTATGAATATTTGTGTTTGAACTTCAAGCAACAGTCAATTATAATGAAGATACATCGTTATGTAATTTCTGAACAGTTTCATTGACTGCTGGTATGGCATCTCGGAAATGTTGTGGAGAGTATATCGAGTGTTGAGCAAAGCTATCAAATGATGGAGGCATTCCGTCGCGGGTTTGAACCGCACGCGCGGCGAACGGCAGAAATGTGGCCGCAACATGATATCGGGCGCTTGAGTACGCCGCAAGGTCGGCTACTGCACTGCGCATGCGTGACCCAGCCGCCGCACTTTCTGCCGCTGTACACCACAACATTACAGATTGATAGAGGACCACCGTCCTACCTATGTGTATTTCACTTACCTTGAGAAAACTATTGAATACAACGATAGTTTACATTCTGCATCTACACTGCATCTACTACCTACGCAAATATGATAGTTTGTATAATACGATCTCATGTATGCAGAATTAATAATATTATTATTGTGCTACCGAATGTATATAAAAATTGAATATTCGCCAAAGTGCCAAAGTATAAGTGCGATTAAGCCACGAAATCGTTTCAACTTACCCCCTTTTAACTTTAATTTCAGTAGGTACATATCGACGCATTTACACGCATTCACAGAATCACCTTTATTAGTAATGATTACCTAAACAATGAGTAACCATTTAAATGTATAATATTCCACGATCGATAACTGCATTGCAGAACATAAAACAGCTTATTTACTACATCGATATATGATAATGAGGTGCGTTATTGGCACCGTATCATAGTGTTAATTAACGCGCGAGCTCAAGCGTATTCGTACTTAGTTCGTACTCAAGCAATGTTTCCTTCGCTTCGCTTATGCAAATGCAGCATATTGACAAACAATATACAAGGTAATATTATGAAGTGGATACGTCAAAGTGACAGCAGCTGGGTACGTACTACAACCATCTTAAAGGGGCTTACATGACGAATGATGAATTTGAAGACTGAAATTATGAATGCGATAATTTGATACAATAATTAGATACATTATTATTAGATGAAGCATGTTTTATTAAAAGATGTAGGTATGGATAATTTCTTCAACAGTGAGAAGTCAGGTTATCATATGATTCATCATAGTTATAAGATTTGATTTATGATTTTTACTGGTGCATGAAGGTAGGTCTCTCAAAAGGCTCGTCACCACATACGATCTTCCTCTCTTCTCATTAACCAGGTACCAGTAAATTTCTTGACATTTCTTCCTGGTACGTGGTCACCATGTATGGACTCGTCTACCTCTTCGGTTATTGGTCCTGCAGCAGATAAGGCTTGCCCAATCATCAAATTCCACTGCAGTATGCTTCTTCTATATCGGTGATTTTAGGGATGTTCAATTTTAACAAGCAGGATGACAGATGCAAATGTTGATTTGGGAAAATACGTTGACTCTTCTCATCGCCTATACCACAGAATATTCAATCAATGTCGTCTGTCAGTTATGCCTTATGGTCCTGAAACTAATGGATGGTCTTATCTGTGGCATCGCCCGCATTTACCAGAATAAAAACACCTATATGTTAAGCCATTACACGTTCTATGCATGTTACACGTATACCAAATTCGTTGTAAGAAACAAACAAATCGGCTAAAGAAAATTATGATTGGAATCGTTATGTTAGGAATTAGGAAGAATCACAGATCTGTTATTTCTTGTTACATGACTATGGGAAGAATAGAAGCTTGTTACAGAGAGACTTACTTCATTATGTAACCTCAGTCATAGGTAGAATAGAGAGCAGAATACAAACGGATGTCAATTGACTTCCAATGAAGACGTATTGAAACAAAACGCTATTGTTATATCGGCATCTGCTTTCTGTTAATTAATTATAAACTACAGTACTATCTTAATAAGTAGGTGCAATTAATTCTCAACAAGCGAGGATTCCACGAAGTGATGTATTAAATTCAATTAATATGACAATTTATTCCATCTGCAACGTGAAAGTGTAAACAGATAAGAATAAATTATTTTAATATGTAAGTGATCGCTGTCGGCGTAGACATTGTGGCGATCCGCAACTATCGGTCGGATCGCGAAGACCTTTAGCCGGGCGGGGCGCGGCGGGGTGTGGCGGGGCGCGGCACCTGCGCTCTACGATAATGGCTCTCGTAATGTACGAGATTTATATTGATGAATTAAAATGAAATGTCACTTAATTTAATCAATACACCCCGCGGCGCACGTGAACATCTGCGTTGGCCACGACAAAATAAACGCTGATGATTCACCTTGTTTTGCAGTTCATTCTCGGAACCGATTAATATTTACAATAATTTATCTCGTCAATAAAACAATAATTAACAGCCGCGGTAGTGATATGAGACGTCGTATAAATTTCCTAATGTGAAACCTAGTGTAACATGATCCGGGCAGGAACAGGTTGCCCGTACACCTGGCGAGACTCACGTCAACTCTGCTAATAGACCAAACGAAATAGCCATTTTTCATATTTTTCCAAAAATATCGATTACGTGTCCACGCCTTTAACTTCAAATAAAATCAATATTTTTTTCCCGTTCGGTCGCCTACGAATATGAGTAAAGTATCAACTCTACCACTCGTTGTATTACAAAGCACTCGTTAACTTATTCTTTGCTTGGTTTCTTTCCTTGTTGCCGTTGCAAATGTTATTTTTTAAAGTAAATACCTATTTTATTCCAATTTGCCTTTGTTCCCTACTGATGCATCCGCCCGACAGATAAAAAAATACATCGTCATTTAACATGAAATAAAATACTGGATATTATTAAAAAACTTTTAACTTACCTACATATAATGTGAAATAACAAATTGATGTAAGAAAAAAATCTCACAATAGTCTAGGCGTTTTTGAAAAATTTCTAAACATTTTTCAAAGTAACACTTATTTTAATACTGACTAAATCTGACCACACAAATAAACACTACACACAAATCCACACTTCCTCGTGGTAACGCAGCCTCGCTGATTGTACCGAATAAGGGCAGGTCGTTGAACCGTCACATTTTTCTTCGCACAATATCTAGGTGTTCAAATGATCGTATTTCTACCCACGGTTGAACGAAGATGGTATTTGTGTTTAGGCTAGGAAATGTGTGTTTGTGTAATCACTTTCAATTAAACAGCTATATCTAATTTGGTGCAGTTTTTGTAAAGGTATAAATGTGATTTGATTAAAGGTATTTAGGTGTATTTTGTGTTTCCTTTTTTATAGGGAAGTAGGCGGATGAGCAAGCGGTCCTACGTGATGGTAAGTGTTACCGTCGTCCATGAACACCTGCAACACCAGGGGACATACGGGTGCGCCGCCGACCTTGCAAAATCCTATTCACAGCTTTCTTGAAGAACCTCATATCGTAGCGTAATGGGAAGACCTCTTGAGGCAGTTCGTTCCACAGCCTACTGGTTCGCGGTATCGAGAAAATGCGGATATACCGCACTTCTGTGACGGGAGGTGCGGTTGTAGAAAGCCGAGGTGGGAATTATATTGAACAATTCTTCAACGCAACGTCTTTCCGAACGCTGAGGGGTTCTATACCGTCCGTGAGAGTTGGATCGTCGACATTTCGAACAGCACGTCTTTGGATGGAGTCAAATGAGTCCTATAGATATTTCGGTGCGCCGGCCCAGAGATGTGAGCAGTACTCCATATGGGGCCTAACCTGAGCTTTATAGAGAGTTAGGAGTTGCCCAGGGGTGAAGTACCGCTTCGCTCTGTTCAACACACCGAGCTTTTTGGAAGCTATTTTGACTTTATTTTCCAGATGACCTGTAAATTTGACTTTGCTGGAAATGTCAGCACCAAGGATCCCGATACTCTCAATTCAGAGGTATGCTCTGAAAGCAAGGTGCTACGACAAAGGGGGCTTTTTTTAAAGTTTCTGATCTAACGGGGGACGTTGCAGTACTAATTTTTGCATTACAATGCCCTGTATTTTCAAAATGAATGTACTTATTGAAATGCATCTTTCTGCAGTTAATAACGATTCAATACAGATGCCTAATGCTGGAGTGGAAGATATGTAAGAAGACTCATTGGCAGTCGCCAATGAAAGAAACATATATGGACTCATTTCTTGGTGTTGTTTGGTACAATGAATACTTCCAATATGGATGATGAAAGTATACATTCGATAAATATGTTTATAGGTGGGTATTGTATTTTCATGACCATTGAGGGTGGATCGGTCATGTCTGATAATGAAACCAAGGTGTGTGTGAGAATTCTTTGACAAATAGCAGTAACCGTAACTATCTAGTTCTTTTAACACCCACTTCTGGACATGGGCCTTCTCATGCATATTGTCTTGTATATGAGGGATGAATGGCCTTAAAACCCAACGCTGGACAAGAGGGTTGGCGAGTCCACTTTTTTAGAGATGGTGTAGTTTCCCAGGGTTTGTGGTAGCGGCTTTGTTATTCCTTAAGCACCTTTTACAACACCCATGGAAAGAGATGAGGGCTGGTACTATTCTAGAGTCGATCGACACCACACGGCCAGTTTATAGTATACCAACCATATAATTATTTTCGTCTGCTTTGCTTAATTATTATATTAGCAGATTTAATATACGTAACTGACAAAAGAATTGAAATTTTGTGTTAAAATTACTCTACGATTAACAGGATTGAGACGAGTTCAGTTTATATTTTTGGCTCGATTATTGTATTGTAATATATAAAATTCTATGGAGCAAATTAATACTCTCTTGAAAAGTCTTGTATTTCTTACTTATTTTTGTTTTTATTTTTAGGCGTTTCATATCCACGCTGTCCACAGCACACGCGTGTATTATTGAGTTCATTATTTAATAAAATTATTATTAGAGTTAAGAAAACAAACGTTTTTAAAAATAAAGATTTCCTTAATCTGTCAAAACTCCATAATGCTTATTGCAGCCTTGGATCGCCCGTGTGGGAGCACAGAATCTGCATATGAATGTTTTATTTATCTACACATATAGACACCCAGATGTATTTAATAGATTGTGTACATATATATATCTATGTAGATAGACTTTGATATATTGGTCACGACTCACTCACACTCACAGCGACCCAAGGCTGTAACTAAAAAATCGTAAAAATTACAGAGTACTTTAGAATCCACTGAATTCTTTTAAAAGATAATATTTTTAAACATGTTTTAATTTTGTTCAAAATATTCATATTTTTATTTTTTATACAATTACTGGTCAGGGGACACAAATTATCACTCCCTATTTTATGCGCAGCCTCGCTGACTGATCCGAATAAGGGCAGGTCGTTGAACCGTCATATTTTCCTTGCCAAAAGTATTTATCTTATTTTTATTCTTGTTCTTAAACGATGACCAATAATAAAAAACCTTAACTGCACTCTTTCTTACACAGTCTTTATACGTTCAATTTAATGACAATTTTTTTTTACATTATAGATTATTTAGACATTTCTAATTCTGCAGCATTAATTAATGTTGCAGGAAATGTCATATTACCTGAAAAGGGATCTTACTGTCTCGTCTAATTCCCCATATAATTAGACTTTAGAGAAGTCTTAAGAAAAGACTTTTTCTTAAAGGCTTTATGTTAAGAACAGATGTTAGACAAAGTGTCTGTTTTAGACGTAATTTTAAGTTAGAAAATCAATAAGTTCACACTGAAAATACAATAAATCAATGTTGCTGAGATTTTGTCACATACAAGTATTATAAGATGAAATACGTTTGTATTTTTTAATTTATTTTTTATTTTTTTTGACAGGTAGGTACTCGCATAAAAGCAACTAATATTCATGTAATAAGAATTGGTCCTGTAATATTACTTTCGTTCTACTTTGCTATTCGAAACATTGACGGGCCCATGTCCCTACCACACCATACAATACCATCAGCTTATGTTCCTCCTCTGCTTCTCCCAAAGCCTCTCTCAAATCTCGCCACCAAACATGATCATCAGTTTTTCACCTCCAACCACCAGTGGCGAACTTTTTCATATTATGGATCGTTCTCGTTTTACACTGCGCTTCCCGGTACCTGGCTTATGTATCATCTGACCATCGCCACTTCAGCATTCCATATAAGCTCTATTCTATAACCTCACTACCATATATCGGTGACTTTAGTACTTTGTCGAATCTCTTCGTTTTAGATCTTATCCTGCAAAGAAATTCCGAACATAGCCATCTCCATAGCTCGTAGAGCGACTTTGAACTTTCAATCAGGTCCACAGTCAGAGGCCCCCACATTGTACGTCATAACTGACAGAACGCACTTATTGAAGACTTCGTCTTCAACCATTGTGGTATAGGTGACCGGAATGGAATGTATATTATATTATGTTATAATTTTATATGTCATCGGTGAATGGTCGGTTCGTCTTGGATACGGACTGTCACGCCCGCAGTGTTCTACAGACTTAGTTTGTTATACAGAGTTTTTAAAACCCCGCCTGCTCTGGCAGATGCAAATCGTCTAACCTTAGAGTAAGACTAACATCTAATTACCCTCGTTTATAATTATCTAATTATAATTTTTATTTATTAATATAAAAAATGTGTGTTTCGGGTTTTATGGTTTAATGGTTTAAATTTTATAATTTATTGACCTTCAAAGTGCACACAGTGTTTGCATGTGTTTAATGTTTGTAATAATCGAATAAAAACATATGACTGCATTTTCGTGCATTTATTGAAGGAAAGGTCACTTCTGAATTTCGAAAGCTCTTCAAAAGACGATAATGTCATATCGTCCTCAGCGTCGGCTTCCCGTTCTTAAGCTGTCCGAGGGTAATACTAATTTCACTGAGATTAAAGCCCGGGATATCGTCGTTGTAATGGCGACTCAACTCGCACAGCGATTATTCTCCTCGTCGTCTATAGGCGCCGGCGAAAGTATGCGACGTAGGGTTTCTAGTAAAACTTCTCAATCTCTGCGAGAATTTCTAGTCTCATAGAATTTAGCCCTTATCACTTTTAAGCATGGATGCCCTGGTTTTACCCTCCAGCTTAGATTTAGAGGTTAGAGTGATTGTAAGGAAATGTTTCATAAGTACAAACTTATGAAGGTACAACTCATAAGTATAGCTACAAAGCTTTTTTACTTTTCTTCCAAAAAGGATCTTTAAATTCGTCATGAATTATGCAGTTCAGAGTCGACGTTATGGGTGGGCGAAACAGTCAGTTCCCGGGGGCCCTAAACCTTTCTCCGTAAGGCGAAGGTTCCGTGAAATCCTTTCTCCCGCGGATCCTTAGAGCCTAAGGCAACTGTGTGGTGCAGTCATTACCTATGATTGCAAAGGCTATTCAAAACTTATTGAGGTAAACGCGTTTACACAGATAAACATAGTTGGACACTTCCTTTATAGCATACCGTTTGATGATTATTGTAATAATAAAGTAATTTAATACTTATGTGAAGGTATCATATGTCGTGACAGCACGGGATCGAGACTCCAGGTGCGGTGCCTGGAACATTAATCGTTGATCCACCTTCGTATAGATCACAATCGGAACCAGTTTTATTATTTTAAAGTTGTAAATGACGCAAGTGTCGGTGGTGTGCGCAGGTGGGTGCGTGTATGGTAACACGAGAGTTAAACACACAGTCGTTTAGAACGACCAACTAATCTTTATGAAATATAATATTATATAATAATCTTCATGAAGTACCAAAAAATTGGTAAAATTAATATTCGTACGTTATTTAAGAGAATCAAAGTCTTAGTGAAATGAATTTCAAAAGTCCTGTTCTGCTTCTCTCACTCTACTCTATACTCTCTCGAATGCGACTGAATGAGATAGCAGGACGGATTGGTATGATATGAAATCATAATATTGCACATACCAATTGTCGGACATGGACCATATGATGTAAATGTCCTCTTCCCGACTTTCAGGCTTTCCGGCGGCCACTTGTCTTCCACTTGCCTTTCCTCCGCTTTGCGTGTAGTATAAGAACAATATTTAGTACTTACCTTCAAATTTTCAACCATCCCCGAGTGATTTATAAACCTTCAAAATTTCCCGACTATCATCGCTTACACACATTTTCATCTTCTACTTTTCTCCCGCTGTGCGTTATTTACATTCAATATACATTTACATTCGCTGTGCAATACAACATTTTTTGAGACAAGTTTCTCATGGACCTAGTAAAAAAACACCCCTCTATCTCTCAGTCCAATTAAGCGGAAAATAGGCACAACAGAAAATGCGTTGCCTATTTTTGGGGATTCAGCAATCGAGGAATCAAAACTCAAAAGAACGAAAAGAAAATTAAATGGAAGTGTCATAGTCCAATCCCATTTCATTTCGTCCTGTTTCCTTCATTTTATTAGAAACATCAACTGATTGGTCGTCGCGATGTGGACGCGGAGCTAGTGCTCAAGTCAATACCACAAAAGTGACTCCTTTAGTCCTTTATTTAAAGTTAGATACGATAAGGGGTTCTTCAAGAAAGCTGTGAATAGGATTTTACAAGGTCGGCGGCGCACCCGCATGCCCCTTTGTGTTGCAGGTGTCCATGGGCTTACCATCAAGTGGGACTGCTTGCTCGTCCACACACTTCTCTATAATGATAATAAAATAAAACGATAATACTGAGTTAGGAATAAGAAAGTACCGTTTCTGGGCTTATCAGTAAGTAGTATGTATATGTGTTGTACGAGTTTTATGGCGCGCGCGTGTGTCACGTACCACGACCTGCTCAGGCGGCGCGGCGTCACCGCGCGGCGCCCTACCGTCTACCAGCCACCTATCATTATACATCCAAACGCACCAGACGACCTTTTCATCTTAAACAGTTTTCGACATGCACTCTCTATGTCATTTTTAACTACAGTGACAAACTCGCAATTATTCCTTGAACCCTTGACATACAAACACGTTAAAGACAAAAGATTTATTGGTATTGTTTATTCAACATTATTACGTTTGTAATTGCAGTTATTAACAGTCAATATATCGTCATCTATTTCCGTTGAGTATAAAGACTACAAAGATCAAGGATTTCAGATCATTACCAGTGTAACACGCAAGTACCAGTTAGAGGCAGCGTATGCGATTGGGATTCCATTTATATCTGTCCCTGTTTTCCTGTGCCCAGTACAAATACCCGAGGCTCGAGAGCGATGCTCTGGCGCAATGCATCCCCCCCTCCCGCGGTGCTGCCTACCAAACGTGCCACATACCCACCCAGGTAGAGTACGTATAGTAAAAAGTTTCAAACAAAGGAATGTTAATTCTTTTGAAATAATGATTTTGAAACGAAATTTTCCCCCTTAATAGATAAATCGTAACTTTGGTTGATAAACGATAGTAGGTAACTAGAAAAAAAGAATTAACATCTACTAAAAGTTTACTTTTGAGAAATATGTAATAGTAGGTGGTCTGATAAATTCGCGGTCTTTTTATAGTGAATATAATAAAGACTTTTTTGTATTACATAAATATTTATTGAACAGAATATTATCCATTTAATTTGGCTATCTTTCGCCATTTTTCTGGCAGAGCCATTATCCCACAGCTATAAAATTTTTGGGGTTTCTGAGTAAAAAATTGATTAAAATGGTTTATACGGGCTTTTTTTGAATTTAATTTTACTCCATTTAGAGAATTTTGTAAACACCGGAATAAATAATAATCTGAAGGCGCTATCTGAACTGCATTAAATAGGATGCATTCAAAGTTCCCAGCCAAGATTCATCAATTTTTCTTTGGTCATCAAAGATGTACCTACGCGGTTGAGCATTGTCGTGATGGAAAACTACACCTTTTTTATTCATTAATTCCGGTCGTTTTTCTTCGAATGCTTGTTTCAATTTTACTAATTGCTGACAGTAGAGATTAGAATTAATCGTTTGGCCACGTGACTAAAGCTGCCTTTACAATGCAAATACACAATGCCTTTTCAGTCCCATCATACACATAACATGACTTTGTTCGGAGTGCAGCCTGGTTTGGGACTATTTGTGATGGCTCACCTCGCTTAGACCAAGATCGTTTTCGAATATTGTTATAGTAGGTGATCCACTTCTCATCACCTGTTACGAATCTCTTCAGAAATCGGTCGATTTCGTTTTAGCAATATCTCGCATATGGAAATTCTATTCACCAAGTTTCTCTCATTTAAATCATGCAGCACCCAAACAAAAGCTTTTTTACAAAATTCAGTTTATGCAGGTGATTCAAAACTGTTGAGTGGTGAATACTAAACTCTTCTGCATTTTGATGACTGCTTATGTGTCAATCTGCTTCATTTTTTTCAATGATAACATCAACATTTACCATAATAATACGACCATAGCGAGGAACATCATTCATATCAAAATTATCAGACCCGAATCGACTGAACTGCAGTTCTGATTTTTTGCAGTAGGTTTAGATAAAGCATCTTCTCCGTAAACACCACAAATTTCTTATTGAGCACTAGAAGCATTCATATCTTTTCCTTATGAAAAGATAAAACTTTAAACTTATAATTTCAATTTGCCGCCATTACAAAAAAGTCAGCTGTCAAACGGTATATCACTTTCCTGCCAGTGATCAGTATTGCCAGAAATATAGCATGCTAAACTCATACGTTTAAAAAGGTCGCGAACTTTTCCGACGAGCTATTATTTCTCGTAGCTATAATATGTAATATTATGCGGATTGATAAAACCGTGATTATTTATATATATCTCTAATATTAGTGACAATTACGTATATGTTATCTTTTAATATTTATTTTATTCAAGGACACCAAAGTAAACAAAATGTATAGAAATCAAAATTCAAAGAATCAGATGTATGAAATTACCAACCTAATATTTCGTGACAAACAATTGCACTCCTGCAGATTTCTGTAACAAACGTATACATTCTGACGTATACATTTCTAGTATCAAGTAAGTAATCCACAAGAATGCTTATAATCTCAAACTACTAAATTGGTAAAATATGAGTTCAGGTGATCCTTATTATAAGGCCTGTAGTGATGCAGGTAAGAGCAGTCACACATCAACCGGGTGGAGATGGCCGGTGGATATTCGCGGAAGCGCGGCGTCCGCGCGTCTGGCCGCGCTCGCCTGCACCTGCCCGCCGCGGGCTATTTATAAACCAGACCGTATCGCGGACATAGAATAAAAGTATTCACATAGGTATGACAAGCGATATTACATTGTGAATTATCCTGGCCTATGAAAAAGAATTTCGAATAAATATAGGACTACATTTGTATACATATACAGGCTGCCAGTCAGATTGATTACCTAAAACTGAAATTCTGGACTTAATTGGATTGAAAAAATTAAGAATAGGTCTCTTTTTGGTATAATTGTTTAATTTTTTCCTTAATTTTTCATACATATTTCTTTTAATACAAATTATGTTTTTCGTGTTCTATTTAAAATGCCTTACATTTTACAAATTTGTTTATTTATTTCATGGGAGTCTATAGACTGTCCAAATAATATTTAATTGACCAATATTTCAGTATTTAAATAGTGTAATACAATGAAGTTTATATAAAAACGTTAATTCCTACAATTATTAACAGATGGCGCTATACTATTACGTATAACGCGATATGGTTACGCTTTAATACACAATATTATTTATGTAGAACGTTAGTTCCTTTGATTATCAACAGATGGCTCTAAACAATTATCTAGAACCCGATATCGTTTCTTTTTAAGATTGATGTATAAGCTCAAATGGTTTTTATTTAGTATTTTAATAGTCACCTAGCGCCTAGAATGTTTCAAATGTTAATATTTTTTTATCTATTTAAGCGCTAGCCAATTAAGTGTTTATTTATCAATTAAGTAGCAAGTCTTGGCCTAAAAAAATCGTTAATACACAACAAATAGTTGACCAGCCATCCTCACGTCAGAATGGCTGGTTACCTATCTTACCTTTATAACTTTCGTAATACATAGGTACCTAGCAATTATTTGATGGAAAGTAGCAAATAGTAGCAATTAGGTAGCAAATTTTAGGCACTAAACTTGACGCATGACGCACTAAACTTTTTAACATTTTTTTTTGTAAGATTATCTTAGTTTTAAGTAGGTACTGACATTGTGCTAAATTGCTTAAGATTGGACATGTTCGTGTCGTACACGAGGTTTTAGGGTCCCGTATATGTTTTTGGAGTTCAAAGTGTAATATTTTAAGTTTTAAGTAAACCATTTACGTATTTTCCCGGTGCTTGTTTTAAACAAATGGCTCCTTAGTTGCTTCGAATCTCTAAAAATATGATATATCGTCAATGGTAACAGTAATACTATTATGTGATAAAAGTGTCACTTTCAACAATAATAACATTAATTACTCTTTGGCTCGTAGCAGCGCAGCCTGCCTGTATCACTCTACGATTCTATAGCTATAGAGTTGGTGCTCAATAGACATAATTAAACAATGTTTACACGTTTTTGCGCAGCGTACAAATAATTTTCCATCCACTGTCTACGTTCATTACAAAACAGTTTATATAAATACTGTTAAATGAAGATATTATTTATTTATTGGCTCTAGTTTCCCAGATTGAGATTTAGTGAAATCTGTAAGATATATAGTATTTTTATTGCTATTCTCTATTATTTTATCTTAAAAAATCAGATATTAGAGCATCTTTTTATTTAAACAGAATCAAGAAACAACGAAACATTAAGTTAATAATGCTTAATCAACATTAATCCAATTATCCAAAATCAAAATAAATCCAAACCAATAATAAGATCCCTTTGCTCGGGTAAGTCATGTTTTAATTTATTAGAAACTAAAAACCTCCGATACGACAGTTATCAATAAATCCAAGTGAAGTAGCCTAGCAGTTGTAGAATAAATATTGTTTTTAACGATCAGTGCAGTCGGTGTTTGCCCACTATGTGTCGGACATGTTTACGTAACAACAGCGTTCAGATGCGGGGAGCGGTGTAAGTGTACGCAGCAACGCACGGTAAACACGAGAGCACGGCTTCCGAACTAGCCGCACTGTTTGCTCACGGGCCATCGTCGTGTCGTTCGTGTGAAACGCCGCTCTCTACATCTGCTGGAAAACATCAGTCCATAATTAGAGAGTGGAAAATATTTCTTGACAACTTACTTAGAATAATGTGCCTTAACTCCCATTATCATCAATTAGAAACAATATCTGCATAGATTTTAAAAATATGCCTAAAACTATAAGACCTA
The DNA here is from genome assembly GCA_914767545.1 of Sesia apiformis. Taxonomy (NCBI): domain Eukaryota; kingdom Metazoa; phylum Arthropoda; class Insecta; order Lepidoptera; family Sesiidae; genus Sesia; species Sesia apiformis. The sequence continues at coordinate 12,282,304 of OU611955.1, forward strand.
ATGAGAATGATTCAGATTAATCTGCTTAAATTTTTCGCACGGAATATTCCGTGCAATTTGTCTATAAGTCTATTGTCTATCGGATCGTCTGTTAAAATCAATATTATCGAAAATGAATATTGAATAAAATTGTGGACTTGTTCTTGATATAAACTTTATACGTATACAGAAAGGCTATATTACAGTGAGGATTCTTCGTAAATACTTGTACCTTGTAGTTGTGTGGGGTGCTATAAATTCAAGAACATTGTAGTGTATGTTTTAAACGTCTAATCGTGGTGGTAATTACTTAAATCTAGTGGATTTGGTAAAACAAAGGGACCAAACTTAATATCGCCATTAGTTAGATGGAATCAGCTTTCAAAAGGACGAAGCTGTAGGCAAAAGTTTGGTAAATAAATAATTGATAATTGTAATCTTAAAATAATGCATGGATAAAAAAATTTAGTTATAATTGATATTTCATTTCTAGTAAGAATGTTTCATCGTTATCATTGTTTGAACAGAACCATAAAAGCAGTAAAAGATATTAAAATAACGATAAATCGTAAAAAATAATTTACGCTAGTACTCGTAATTAATTAAAAACAAAACAGCTTGTTAAGTCTAATTTTAATATAGTCGCACTTTTGAATCTATATTCGTTTTAAATAAAGAACTCTGTATATAATCTATATTCATTGTTCAAATCACGCAATCCTTTATATAATATTACACAGATAAGTAGCCACTTTTTGTGCAAAAAGGGCCGCGTCCTTAGCTAGAGGTCGAGTAAGCGAATGGGGCAGCATTTAAAAGTGGATCGTAAAAACTTTGCAAGGTGAACTGAACTGTTAGACAAAGGCTCATCGCGCACTGGACTAATTAGGCTGAACGTTCAGTGGAATGCCCCGCAGGCAGCGGTGGTAATTGCAGAGTGCGCGCGCGCCGCTCTGCGCCCGAGGCTGACCGATCATTGCGAACGAAGCTTTTGCGTCTAAGATTTATTTACATCCGGATTCTCTAAGTAATAAGTAAGCTAGATATTTTATAATTTGAGTCAATCTGTGCCTCCTATTCATATTCTAACATATTATATTATACATCGTCATGAGTTATTATCACTACACAAAAAATCCACCACAAAATATATTTTTTATGGAAGGAATAAAAGAAGACGAACGGACAGTCAACCTGATGGTAACTGTCGCCCATGGACATCAACATGATGATGATGAAGATGCATTTCAACATCAGTCCAGAATGAGAAACATTGACACTTGATTGATTGATTTGGAGGAAGGGTTGAGAAAGTGGGAAGGGATAGAAAGGGATGGGATGGGAACGGACTTTATTGAATTTATTGGTTAAGATTACGTAATTAACATTTCGTTGTTTCAAGATTTTGTTTAATCAGAAACATGTTTAATCAATAATCTATAATCCCATAATCCAAAATTTGCATTCCAAATTTAACGTGTGGTACCTTGAAACTGGTACCATAGGAGAGAAAGCAAATTCAGTTCTCTCCGCCCTTGACAAAATTATAAGCAAATTACAAAATATTGTTTTAGATTTAAATTTGAGCAAATGCGAAGTATATATTTCGGTCAACCTTTCTCTGGAATCAAAAATTGAAATAACACATAAGTTTAATTGTTTGGTTCCCAACATTAAAATGGTGAATAAGAACTTGCTTAGCCTTCTAGGATCCCCAATATACGATGAATGTCTCATACCATTCACCCAAGACAAAATCTCTAAATTCAATAAACATTAAAATCGGCTGTACAGTATCAACGCTCATTCAGCCATTTGTATTCTTAAATTCTGCCTTTTTGTTCCAAAATTCACTTATTTTCTTCGCTGTTTCCTGTTTGGAATCATCAAAATTTAACTGGTCAAAATAGACAATCTGGTAAAAATTCATATAAAAAAAATAATAAATGTTAACCTGAACGAACAGTCCCGGATACAAGCATCCCTACCAGGACGCTACGATGGGCTAGGGATATTCCGAATCTCTTGTGTAGCCCTACCGGCATTCCTGTCCTCCATCCATAGATCAGCCTCACGGGAAAAAAATTAAAATCCGCCACAAACTGCGAAGTTGCGTGCTTGGTGTAGGCTAGGAATATTTGGAAGATGCTTTCTCCCGGTGAACCAATTCACCTTAAATTTCTAAGGAGCTGAGATGATGTATTATGCCAACAAACTTTCGATACTTTACTAAAAAACAGCTCTGGAGCTGCCAAGGCCAGACTGGGGGCAGTCGCGCAAAAGGAGCATGGGTATTGACTTCATGTTATTCCTTCAGCAAAGTTGGAGGCCTACCTGGATCCCAATACCCTTCGCCTGGTGACGCTTCCGTCTGGGAGCCGAGGTATGTGTCCAAGATAAATGTTCCTGTGGCAAGAAGATCGAACAGTTACGACGCCACGAACAGTCTTGCCTCTCGAGTGCTGGCAGCCATGCCTCACTTAATAACGTCATACGTCACTCTCTTGCCAACGTACCGGCTTTATTGGAACCGAACGGTATCGTGCGTGACGATGGTAAGAAACCTGACGGTATGTCATTGATGCCGTGGAGAATGGGTCCTCCCGTTGTGTGGGGGGCAACGTGCGTCAACACGCTGGCGCTGTTTAACTTCCACGGAACTAGTACGAAGGCTTCGGCAACGCCAGAGGAAGCAGAGAAACTATAGACAATCAAATATAGGGACATCGGTCCCGAATACATTTTTGTTGCCTTCAATATCGAGACCCTAGGTCCGTGGAGTCCGAGTGCGTTTTTTTTTTCAAAGATCTTTCTAAGCGCCCGGTCGACAGCACTGGCGACCCTAGGGCTGGCCATTATCTCGCGCAACGCATCAGGCTTGCCATCCAGCGAGGTAATGCCGCCAGCATGCTGGGTACTTTGCCACAGGGACCGAATTTGTACAACATGCACAATATGTAATCCTATATTTTGAGCATTTTGTACAATAAACATCTACTATAATTTTAATATTTATAAGTCAGTTTTAAGTTATTTTACAAATACGTTTAGATTAGTTTTTACATTTAAGTATTTTCTTTTCTTTGTATTATTTATGCGTACAATAAAAAATATATGTATTTATTGAAATATGTTGGAACATGTTTAAGATAATACAATAAAATAATATTATGTTTTTAAGAATTAACTAATATCTCAATGTTTGGGAAACTAGAACCGACAATACCGTCATAGTGTGACCTCACAGTAATGACACAGTTAATGACGACCGATTAGCCTAATTAGGAATGACCCTGCATGCTGTGCCCCGAGTTCAATTCCCAGTGGGACATTCATTTGTAGTCTAATGTTTGTTCTAGTCTGGGTGGTATGTTCGCCTTTGTCTTCGTCTCAGGACCCACGACACAGGGAATCCTAATGGACCTAATGGAGTGGATCATAATCGAGTGTGGCGTGGTGTTATACCTATGCATATATTTGTACTTACCCACATTATATTTGTAGTGTGGTTTGTTCGCTATTTACGGGTGCTCAAATGTTTACTGTTTTTTATCAATGTGATTCCACTTTTCCAAATATTCCTCTTTACCTACATCACTTCAAATGTACAAGCGTTTTGGTTGTACAAGAGTTGTTGATGTAGATATTAATATTACCGCTGGTCGTGCGGCGGGTTGTGGTCGGCCTTCGCTCGCCAACAGCCAAGAGGCTTGCTGCCACTTTCACTCAGCCACCGCGACATGCACCAACGAATGGCACACTCCATTGTGGATGCGGTACTACGCTGAAGGCTAAGTCAAAATGAAAAGGGGGACTGAATTAATGATATTTACTAATATTGTATCTTGATGCTTTTAAATTACTGAAAACATAACTTTGTTATTATTTATTATATAAATATTTATAAATATAAATTTTAAATAATAAATATTAATTAATAACAACTCCTAACAAAAGACATGATTGCGGATCTTTAGTAATGAATGAAAAGTATTTTACATGCTTGACACATGCGCTTGCGCTTAAGATGGTTAAATAAAACTCTTTATTGCACACCAAAACAAAGTAAGATAGTAAGTAGTTTTATGGCTAATAGCCATCTCCGCCAGACAATCTTTCGGTAGAGAAGAAATAAATATTTTATCCACAGATATACATGATTAATGATTACATATTATAATACATACATATTAATGAATATACATACATACATGCTATCTATACATATAATGAAATCAGAGTCGAGTCTGTACATGAAATATTTTTTGAAAAACAATTATTTTTTTAAGTAATTATTTAACAATAAATAGTAAGTACGAATGATACAGAGCCAATTCATTTTTTTTTTAGATTTTGTGTCGGTCTGTCCGTCTGTGATTAGTTGATAACAATGTGATTAGTTGATACCTATTCGAAAACTACCGGACGGAGAACTGCACTGTTTATCCAGATCGATTATAGGTCCCACGGGAATCATTCATTCACGTGAACGAAGTTGCTGGCAACGCTAGTATACAATATATATAAACTAGTCAAATTTAGTTTAAGCAATAACATAATTACAATAAGATTAAAAGTAGTAATACAAGCGATGATATAACAGATTGAAGAACAAATAAAGTTATATAATGAAATAAAACATTTGTTATAGATTATTTTTTCATTATATAAGTAACCCAACTGATTCTAGTTTTTCGTTCCAAATGATAACGATGCTGAATAAAATTCGAAATTGTTAGTTTTTGTCTTCGACTTTGTTGTAAAATACCCTATAAAGCATAAACAATACGATAGCTAAAATTATAAGTTCTTAGAACTCGCTTGTAAACTAAAAGTAGAACTAGAAGTACTTGTAAACAAAGATAGCAAAATAACAAATTCGAATTTTGAAAATGGAACTCCTTGTGATTTCAATTTTGAGATTTTAAAAATTTTTAGTGTCACCCACGTACGTTTTTCAAAAACGTTCATGAAAAACCAACCAACTGTTTGGTAATAAGTTTTGTATTCGAATTCCCCCTTTGTACGAAGTACCTACCCTGAGTGAGTCCAGAGTAAAAGAAGAGCATGAGGGCAAAAATATATATGATGTTATTTACTAAAAATTACAATTAGTCCTAATTTAATTGCTTTTTTATTCTGGGCTGACTTAGGGTATTTCGTAACAAATTTAGTGGGGACAACGGGATTTGTCAGAATATTGTCAGGACAATGGTACCAAACAATTCTTCAGAATTATACATAAATCCATGACTTAGTTACTTGATATTTATTTAAAAAACAAAAAACTCGCCTGCGATCAACACCTATAACTTATTGTTAAATGTTTAGTTATTGATAATTATTATTCATGTAGGTACAACTTTTACGCGATATCTACCATATTTTTATAAGTATTTGACCATAGTCTCGAAACGTAAATACTATGTCATACCATCAGTCTGTTTTTCCTCTGCTGGATATTGGTCTGATACAATGCTCTCCGCCACACGCGATCCTGTTCGATCATCGCGATCATTTGTTCGAGTTAACCCGCCTAAGTTTTACCATTGAAGCGAGCTTTTGAAATTCTGAATACAGTCTGGTGATCTTCTAAATGTCGGATTTTTATTGTAGTCATCGGAAGTCTCTCTGTACGAACTTATATATAAATTTAAGTACCATCTGAATCAAATTTTCTTTTTTCCAGTACAAGTTGTATGTCAATCAAACTACCTACAACATTGATATAAGTTATATTCAAATTCGCGAAAGAAGTCGGTATAAATACTAGTATTATATATGTATATATTCGGAATCGTCTTTTCTAACGACACATCATTCATTGAAATCGGTTACTCCGTTTGAACTCTACGAGGGAATAAAGAAACGGACATACATACATAACGGTGAAAAACATATCCCTCCTCGCGTTCCGCAGTCGGGTAATTATCTACACAACGCGCGTCCTTAGAAAGGTTTCTAAAAAGAAACACATACAAGTAATCAATGAAACTAGGTGTAAACTTTTATTTCTTTTAAGCTACTATCACAGTGAATGTTGTAACGTTTTTGAAAACAAAAACATAAATTCCCATTACTATACTTAATTGACCTCCAAAAGTATTTATTTAATTTCTTAGCTGCACGACCACATGCGATGTTCGTATTCATACCAGAAAACCTTAGAAGAAAAAATATATTAGATATTAACTAACTACTCTCTAATAACAAAACATGGAAATTGTTATCGCATTATTAATTGTTTACTTTTAAATAGTCAGATCACCCGATTGGTTGCTACGTAAGCTTTAAAAATACGCCTTAGGTAGGAATGCATTAATTCAATTCAACTAGATGACATGTAATATTTAAAATGCGACCAGTTATTAAGAACAAATGAACTATTAGCAATAAGTGCAAAATGCATATATATACCTTTTATTATCTTCTAGACATCTAACACAAACCACAACAGGAAGGAAGACGAATTGTAAGCTTGGAGTCGTTTAAATATACGAGTATAACCTTCATTGATAAAATTAACGTTAACGTGTGTTGACCTTGGTTTTAATTAAATAGTTTAAAATTCAAAATATTTTACTATTAAAAATTGCTTACTTGTAAATGGTTCAGTCTTTCCGTTTGCAGTGTTCATAGGTATGTAGCACAAACACTGGTTGAACTATTAATTGTAGTTTTAAAATTAAGTAAATTACTTCTTAATAAAAAACATAGCCAGTTGTTGGATGAGAAGAGCGTAAGATCGTGTGTGTAGTATAAAACCTTGAAAATGCGAGGGGCCTACACGGTACACTTAGCCACTGTTTTAGTAAATATAGAGATAGAAAAGTAAAAAAAACAAACTAATTAACTAATTATCAACATTCAAGAATCCATGAGGATTTAGGCCATATCTATGTGACCCAATTTTATATTTATTATTACGTGGCAATATTGATTCTTTATTTATTTCTGTGTGTACATATTTTCATATTAGTGAAAAAAATTTACCAAAAACTAGGTCTAATTATGGAAAGAAAATTATCACGTATGCGGGTGCACAATTATATAATAATCTGCCGTCTCATTTAAAAAAAACGTTTCCTCTTTAAGACGTGTTTAAGACTAGATTAGCTAAGCATATTATTATTATTTTTTTATAGAGAAGAGGGCGGACGAGCAAGCGGTCCCGCGTGATTATTAAACTAATGTAAAGCATATTATGCTTTTACATTAGTTTTAGTCATTGTAATTTAAACGTTGATTGTGTTTATAGTATGTACCTAACTCTTGTTCACCGGACTTGTATGACTATTTATCTTTTATTATGTTAGCTTTTAAGTTCTCATGTAAGTGACAATGTCTTAATGAGAATAAAGTTTCTTTGAACCTAATCAGTTTATACAAGTTCACTTCCTTTCGGTCTCCTTTGCATCAAATTACGTTAATTTCTTTTTTGAAAGACAATAATGCTTGTTTTTGAACGACAATAATGATTGTTTTTGATCGACAATATACTTGTTTTTGAACGACAATAATGTTTGTTTTTGAACCACAACAATACTTGTTTTTGAAGTTACTGTCAACTCATTAAATAACATAAAATTATTTTCGAATTGAAAATTAATTGTTTTATTGATTATTTTGAACTGAACATATTTTCCGAACAAAAACCTCGCTTTGTTTTTTATTCTTGTTTTTAAGCAACCATTATGCCTTGGCTCATGTTAAATGTCTTTGCGTTTCTTCTTCAACTCATCTCATATTTGTGCACAGGTTATTAACGTCACTGACAACCTATTAATGATTAACGTTACTGAGCCTAAAAAAATCCCTCTTAATAAATGAAGATTTCTGAAAGTTTGCTGTGTTTTTAAAACATTGCCTCCTCATACCTGTCTCCTATTTAAGGCGACCTAGATCAATGTCTAATGCAATGTTTTAACAAGAGAAAATGTGGATGCAAAAGTCTGCGCTTTAGCAGTTTTAATCTAAGACTTTTGTATTCATGTTTTCCCCGACTATCCCACAACTTCTTGTTTTTAGCATATATTTGTTGATCAACATAAAAACATCGTGTAGATCGAGTGTATAGCTTGCCTAAGCAACAGCCTGAGCGTACATAGAGCATGCGAGTGCGCATTTCAAAACCGGTGTTGCGCAATAAGGTCGGCGCCAAGGACGCGGGTTCGTTGCCAGAAATAAATTGCTGTTTATGTCTATCTAGCGTACACGGCACACCAGGCACGCCCGTACAACCTCACCGAGACGCGGAAGAAGCCGAGTTCTGATTGATTAATGAGACCATTAAGTACTTATATTTAATATTATTAGGAATACCGCATTAAACGGAATAGATATAGGTTGCTATACAGTATTTAGTTATTTAATAAGATACCAATAAACCACTAAAATACTGCATTAAAATGATAAATAGAGCTTTCTCATTTCTGCAGTAATAAGACAATAGGAATAATCAACGTTTCTTACATTGCTTTATAACCAATGGTCTGGTCCTAAATTAGTTGATGCCTATGTACACATAACAATCTGATACAGTTATTATTTTTATTGTAACGTTAGAGACACATCATCATCAATTTACGGTAAAATCTTTTGATACGGAATGTGAGATATTCTTCACAGTTGATGGAGATGTCGACGATAATTAAGATACGAATATTTTGTCTTTCTTAATGTCAGTAAACACCTAAATGTGATACATGCATAAAGCTGTTTCATGCAGGGCTACAGACATTTAAATCGAATACAGTTATTATTGCCCGTTAGCTATTTTAAGCTGCAGCTTTTAATTTTGTTAAAATACATTATAATGTTAAATTTATTTTAAATATCAGATAGATAAAAAATTATGGTTTTAGATAAGTTTCTGAAATCGATTCACTTTGAGAACAACATTCAGGCTACTTGCTGTGAACCTAACCAACTACGAGCAGAGCGTGAACTTTTACCACATTGTGGATAGTTACAAATATCTTACAATTAGATATCGAGTGAGCACAGCGAGGTGTTCGTGTGGAGCGTGCACCGCATGGCCGGTAGCACTAGCAGGTGGCCGGTTAAATATGTCATCACCGTTATGTACGGCCACGTGACAAACACGCCTGCTCGCCGTGGTTGTACGCTCCCATGTTGCAACACTACTGTCATCTCGCGCTAGCTGCAATTTGCATTGTGAGGGATCAACTCCTACATCTATTATTATAACATACCACCATTTAGGTAACCATCTCATTCTTGAGTAATATTTCTTCTAATTATCCAATATAATAATAGGTTATGCATATACAAATACATATACAAATATGCGGCAGTGGTATTCGATCATAGTCCCATGAGAGTCGCGCCATATATACGAAACACACTGTACCTACCTACATCCTGTACCACAACCATCTATCACAGATATTACAAGGAATTTTTAACAAAATAAGTTAACATAAATAATAAATAGCGCACCAAATTTTCTCGTTTACATGAATATAAAATTTTCTTTCTAAAGCAAAATTAGTACTGAGAGTTATCTACTAATTAAAATCCCAGGGGGATTGTTGCCATAACCGCAGTGAAAAAATCATAAATTAATCATAAGTTAATCATAATTAACAGGTTGAAATGCAACCTGTTCTATGTTCTCTTGTATATGGAACATGTGTACTTCATCCAGAGTTGAATGACTTATCAATAAAATGTCCACTGGTAAATGTGCACTAAAGCACTCGTGATTTGGCAACGAGTCGGATGTGACACTGCCCTTATGGTGAAAGTCGATGTGATTGAGGTGCGTACGAACTCACACAAACAAAACACGCGTGGTGGGGCTCGGCACGCGACAACATATTTTTAAACGGACAATGAAGCGACGTGAAAAAAGATGATGATTGTAATCATAGAGTAGATATTGAAACAAGATTTCCTATAAGAGTTTACTAATTTGCATTTGTAAGTGTGGACTAGCCAATTCAGAACACAGAACTGTGTAGGTACTAACATTACTAAGAACAGTTACACAGAACTGTTTTATTATTTTAATGACTATGAATCGGCTAGATCACACTTACAAATATAAATTAGTAAACTCTTTATGAAGGAAAACCTTGTTTCAATATCTACTCCTATGTTTAATTATTTTGTGACTACATAAAAACCTTATACTTAGTAAATAAGTATACAGCTCTTTGCAAATGTCCTCAATGGACATATTTCCTTATTCTTATTTTCTTTTTTCACACATGACACATATTTACTAAATATTCACAAAATTTAAATTTAGCTTGTTAAATTAGCTACCTACATTTTTTATACTAAAGTTTTATGTATTTCGCACCATCACACCTTTCAGAGGTGTTAACTGACTCTAATTTAATAATATCCCAATATCATTGCCATGACATCTGTCACTAACGTCAAACGTATGTGGATTCGTGGGAAATAAAAAAAAATAAACACGATAGTCGTAATTGTGTTTTTAAGAGGGTAGGCAAAGGTAATAGGGGTCAAGATGCGTAGTGAAAGACGTGTAGAGTGTAGGTACATTAACAAACACTCACATGGTTACACTTGGATATACCTATGTGTATGTTTATTGTTAGCTGTTCGTACCCAATAGCCGTGAGCAACGTTGTTCTTACAAATACAAGTATGAATACTACTAGCGAGTACTGAATCGCTGATTTTGATTAAATACACCTTAAACACTTCCTTTCTTTCCTTACTTCCGTTCCACCTAGTGTACTCGTAAATTATACCTGCTTATGGAAGGGTGTCGCGGGAGGACCTAAATATCCGCTAGTACCAGTTGTTGATAGTTGATATGTGTGGGTGTCATTAAGGCAACTAAGGGATAACAAAGGCGCTACCACAAACCCTGAAGAATTCCACCACATCTAAAAGAGTGAACTCGCTAACCCACTTGGCCAGCGTAGCGTTTTAAGGCCGTACAACCCTCACACACAACACAAAGTGCATCAGGAGTCTCATGACAAGTAGTGGACGAGATAAAAAAGAATGGGTACGGTTACGGTACACCTTAAAACAAATTATACAAATTTTAATCTCTACATATCATTGCATGAAAAAAACTGTTTCTAATAAGTTAATTATTTAAAAACACGAAACCCGCTTTCGTAAATCTCCTATGATAATATGAATAAATATTAGGTAGTCGGATAAGTTCGCGACCTTTTTATAGTGAAAATAATAGAGACGTTTTTTGTATTACATGAATATTTATTTAACGGAATATTGTCCATTTAATTCTACTATCTTTCGCCATTTTTCTGGCAGAGCCATTACCCATCGCTATAATTTTTTTTAGGTTTCTGAGCGAAAAACTGATTTTAATGGTTTATACGGGCTTCTCTTGAATGTAATTTCACTCCATTTAGAGAATTTTGTAAAGGGTAAAATAAATGACAATCCGAAGGTACTATGTCTGGACTGTATGGAGGATGCATTAAAACTTTCAATCCAAGGTTCATCAATTTTTCTTTGCTCATGAAAGATGAATGCGGTCGAGTATTGTCGTGATAGAAAACTTTTCTATTCATAAATTCTGGGCGTTTTTCGTCAAGTGCTTGTTTCGATTTTACTATTTGCTGATAGTAGACATTAATCGTTTGGCCATGTGGCAAAAGCTCGTAATACACAATGCCTTTTCAGTCCCACCATACACATAACATGGTCCGAAACCCCCTCTCTCGTGATAGGCCCATGCCCTAGAGTGTTATAGGTTGATAACATCAATTATAGTAAAATCTATGTTCTGGGTATCTTCAGTTATAATACTTTTTATTCGGATATGTTACAAAATTCTCGCGGGATTCAACAGTAAATAAAGGCGCAACATCAGTCGTCATATAAAATTACTAGATGGATATAACGATACCCTAGATTTTATATAGAACTATTGTAGATATATAGAACATTTTTATGGGAACAAATTATTTGATCCTTGAATTATTTTCTTATAAGTGATATAAATCTGCTTAATAAATATTTAATCACCTTAATAATATTCTACCAGTGTTAAAATTGATTATTAACAAACAAAACGTTTACAAAATTTGATAATTTAATAAAAAATTAAATTAAATCGATTAAATAGTGATAAAGTATCACTATTTAATCGATTTAATTTAATTTTCGAACATCTAAATAGACAGCGTTGACTATTCGAAAATTCTAATTCTAATCTATATACAATTTAATCATTATACTGAACAAATTATGATTGATCAGACGCATTTAAGCAGTGTTCAGACGTAATTTTACTTGTCTGTTATTAAAACAATTAAATTATCTAAAGTAATTATGCAAGTTGCTGATTCTTTGAGCTATGTCGGTAACTTTAGTCCTTCGTCGAATTTCTTCGTTACGGAAACTTCAAGCATAGCTCTTTCCATCGCTCACTGAGCGACTTTGAACTTGTGAACCAGGCCTACCGCCAGAGACCACGTTTCGACACTATACCTCATTACGGGCAGGTCGCGTTGATTGAAGCCTTTCGTCTTCAAACATTGTGGTATAGGCGACGAGAAGAGGTGAGGCATTTTCCCAAATGTTGCCCAGCCGAGCTGAATGCGTCTGTCGACCTCTCGACTGAAGTTGGACTTATCTAACCGGATTGACTGTCCAAGATAGATATATTCGTCTACAACTACGAGTGACCCCCCCCCCCCCCTTCCCCTATGCTGACCTTAAAGATAGGCATAATAGTTTTACAATATTACAAAAAAAAATGGCTTTTTATGGCTTTGGATTTATTACTGTTTTATGGAACGCGTAAGACCGCATATGTATGTAGTTTATGTAAATATTAGTATTATATTTATTTATAAATATGTATTACAATACTCATAAATATTATAGTATATAATATTATAAATATTATGGTATGTTTATATTTTAATATTTATTCGCAATAGTTCTTTTTTCTATCTTATATTTGTTGCATTTGTTTACTCCCCTACCAGTTCATGTGGTGCATAGCCCAAACGTTGACTGACACGTAGTGCTGTAAGGCATTAACTCCGCCTTCTGTAACAATTTACAAAGAAAAGTAGATAAAAGTGAGTTCAGAAGTTGCGCATACAAATAAGTACCTATTACTATTATTCCATAATCAGTGGTTCCATACCTATTACTGCCATCAGTTGATTTCTAAAGGAATATCTTAGGTATTCATAAAATAACCGAAAACAAGCTTTTCAATCAGTTTCAATACGAATTCATATGGGCCCTTCTAGATGTGGTTTTTATTTATAATTTTTCTCACGTGGTTTGAGATATAGCAAAATATCTTAAAGGAATCTATTCGGGAAGCCTTATACTATAAGAATGCATCATTCATTAGTTAAAGTAAATGATAAGAGTTGTACCGTTATCAACAAAATATTTGAGTAACAAGTATAATTAACCCTTTTTAAACAATGTATAATTTTTTTTTTTGTTGTTCTGTTAACTTTTAATTAATTGCACTAATACGTAATTGATTAATTGTTTCATTAATAATATCAACTTTAATTAATTGTTTAATTAGAGATGTTCGAAAAAATGACATTTAACTATAGTTGTACCTTTACAAACAACAAGTTAGGCCCTTAACGTAATTGAAATCTGTAACGGCGCAGCTAGAGTTATGCCCTTTTGATATGTTATGAAGCTCGTCGATTTGATTATGATGGTATTAAAAAAATACAAGTGAACAACTCGACTTAATGCCTTTTTGACTGGAAGCATTGAATTTCCTCATTCGATGGAAAGGAGTAGAATTGATTTACGTGATGTGATGAGGTGGGCCATAAATGGATTGAATGGGATGGGATTTTCTATGATGAGCGTGAGGAAGTGTGGAAGGAACTATCCCCACATAGGTACTTCATGCAAACGGAGTCATGGGTAAATAATTATCCTGTTTATCTTAATACATAAATAAGTAATGAATGGTCCTTTGATATTGATATTGATATTGTCTGTGATACCTCTATAACATTTTTTTTGTTTGTAGCTGTTTGTATTCTCACTATATGTCCTATGATTTGATCTATACATATATACGATACAGGATGCTTAGAAGAAAACAAAGAAATTTGCCATTAGCATTATTTTGATTGATAATATTATTATGCTAATAAAAATGACCAACCAAATTTATATCAGTAGGTATATACTACCTTCAATCCTACCCTTCAGGTTACTCATATAAGATGAATCAATATTTTATTTTCACTAAGCATATTAAATATTTGCTGTTTCAAAAATAATTAATAAGTACTCATAACTCTCATACATAAGTCATACTCATTACCAAACGGTCACATCTTCTAGAAACGTCTAACTGTTCACCGATCTAATAACAGCATTAATTATGAATTATATCATTATTTAAATGGGCACTTATTGTACATTTTTAATAATCTGCAAATATTCGTTAAAAACAAATAAGGTAATATATATACAAAGTATTTCTGTTTCCTAGTGATTTTAAATACATTTTTTTTTCTAGTTTTATTAGATAGAATGCAACAGACGAGCTGTTTATAAGTGGGTACTGTCGTCCATAGACTGAATGACAAGCTGCCTTCTTTAGGAAATTTAGGAATGGATTTGCAGAAAGGGATAGAAAATTGGGGAGAAATAGGGTAGGATGGGATGGGAATCTCAGCCACTACCAAAACACGTACGTTCAATGGGGAATAGAATGAAATGAGAAATGCAGTACATTTTACGGAAGTATTCTGTGAGAGGGGTCCAATCTAGTGCGCTCAGAGGCTGTGACATTGCAGCGTGCACCGCCCCCCCCCTCCCCCCCTCCTATTTCCCTTTATTCATTTGAGAACGAACTGAACGGGAGTCATAAAATTCTGTATATTGTATTATACTATATATACATATATTGTATGTATTTAGTGTGTGTATACTATTTTGTATTCAGTTAAGCAAGGACTGCTTTGCACCACCCTTATGCATTTCTGTATAACCCAAAGGTTGATTGACAGAGAATGCCACTAGGTACCTATTAAGTCCGCCCTCTGTACAATTTCTGTGCGGTAAAGTTTAAATAAACAAAGTAGGTAGTAACGAGTGACGACTTGCCCTGGATTCGCTCAGGTAGCGTAACGATTTCGTAGGGACCCCAAAGCCTATGCAATGGTTCAGCTACCTAAAAGTGGAAGAAAAGAATTTTCAAAATCGATTCAATAGTTTTTGAGTTTAGCTCTTACACCTAAACAAACAACTCACCTTCTATATCTGTGTATACACCTGTGAACGCACCTGCATGCGCTCGAATCTTTCCCAAAATCTGAAACCATGAATTTAGTTCCTGATTATAAGTTCATGATAAGTTTAGTTAGGAATCATTTTCCAGAAACAAAAATATTTTCTTAATTTTCATAGAAATTTGCTAATTTCAAAGTCCAAAAAACTGAAATATTTACAAAAGCACGTGACATTATAATGGTAGTTAACTCAAAATCATGAGCAGAATCCATGGTTTTGAGCTTCAGACGCACCCTGTGTTACTGTAGATTGAATTGTAACAACAGGTCGTGAAGTATAGGTACCCAGTGCAAAAAGTACATAGCAACTAACTGCACAAATAACTAAATATTGACCGCATAAAGTAAGATAGAATTAATAATTCTACAATGAGTAACAATTTCAAGAATACATGGCGGAAAATCGAAATAAACCGCGACTAACGCGTGACGCGGGTAACGTGTACGTACAACACCTATCATACCTGTAGTATCAAATCACAAGGAATTGCTTAAGTTACAATGTTTTTATGCAAAACTGATAAAGTTATATGAACAAAAAACCAGTTTAATTTGTGCATGCTTGGAATATTTGAGAGGAGGCGCGCGGTCGATGGCCGCAGGCGAGCGGCGCGTCCGCCGCGCGATGCCCCGCGCCCTGCACAAAGCACAATGTGCTGAATCACATACAGTGGTGACACTTCGTTATACTCCAAGTCTTATCAATGTTATCGCTCTACTAACATAAACAATACGTCAGTTGTCTACGACATTAATGTATATCTAATATAACCATAGTAGGGACCATAAACTTACTATAATTTCAATACTATGTAATAATTTTTTGTCAACTAGTTTTAATTGAACATAACTCGAAAACATTTCATGGTACATCTAAAGATCAAGACCCGCATATTCAGAATGAACTTATCTATTGTATTTCGTTAATTTCTATTAAGTAATAATTTACATTGTACACAAATACTTTTATAAGTTCACTATCTATAAATACCCTGTTGATATAGAAGTATATACAGTTTTTACCGAGACTTATGTAATTCATCTGAGGTTCTCATCTGTTCCGCACAATCTCTAAATATTTTTACAAACAAATTAGTGAAATAGGTATGAAAACATTAAACATTACACTTTCTTGCGGCCGATTTTTTAGAAATTATAAAGTTTTTACGAGTAGGTATATTTTGTAAATATCAGGGGTATTTTGTTCTTCTAATTATAAGCGTTTCGCTTTCATTTTCGCATGTTTCGTTCCTTTTACCTTGAACTATCATTTTGTGCTTCAAAACAATTCGTCACGGTATTTACAATACCTCATACGGTATTATACCTCATATTAAAATCACAGGTAGAAATGTACTCGTACTAGATTCTTAACAATAAGTAAACTTGACTTGTGTATTTCAATACCTCCAAATATGCACCTAAATTTAATTAATTGTTTATAGGTGAATACAATAGGTACGAAACAATGACTGTTATAGTCAAAAGCTCGCTGCGCTCCGATTCATTCGTAACTTTTTGTCTCAAGGGAATGCGAGTCGTCAGACATTGGTCTGGTGCACAGGGCCAACAGCCAGCAGCGCGGGGGGCCCGTACTTTGGCCCTTTTGTTTTTATTCCCGTGCAAGAATGCAAAACAATTATAATTCCCTCAGGGATAAGTTGCTGCGCTCCTTGGGAACCGAGCGCACGTAATCGCAAACGATTCTCCTTGTATCTCATTTAGCTTGTGGTTTGGAAAAATGTATTTGCTTAATTTGATTACGATGGACGCCTTTAGGGAAACTATATATTCATGGCTATTGTGAGCATAATGACTTGCGTCAATAATGTACTATAGTAAACAGTGAGTGGTTAGGAGTGGTCAAGCTGTCGAGGGTCGTGGGGGGGAGGCAGGGTGGGCGGTCGGTCACAGGCACCGACTCTGGCCAATCCATTTACGTTAATTACGCCGAGATGGGGATAAATCGGCGTCCAGCCGTCCACGGCCGAGTTACGAGCGAGCCGACTATAAAATAAATTATACCCACTTCGTTCGCCTCCACTCAGTTTTTTGTTGCCGTCCACGGCCAACGGAGAAAAAAAACAAAAGCAAAATCTCGTGAGGACGAAATACGAGGCAAAGACAATGCTTAAATTTATCTACTGATAATATAGACGTAGGGCGGCGGGCGCGGCAGACGCACACAGTTGCCGGGTGGCCGGCCAAATTATACAGGCGGGCATTCCTTCGCCGAGGCAAAAACATGATATATAGCCACCTTGTGACGAAATATTTGAAATTTGGAGACCTGTCACACTCTAAATGGAATTCGTTTTAAATACTATCTCAAACATTCCTTGTGGACGACTTCATAAAGTTTCGCATGATGTTATATATCAAATCAAGCAAGCACATGATAGCTCAACTAGAAAACTAGCCACGTGATCCTCAGTTTGTATAAAATTAGCATACTATAAGGCGACAGCTACAGAATTTTAATTAAGTCAAGCATTGATATACTAAAATAAACCGTTGATACTGACAAATAAATACGAGTACAGTCAGCGGTCACAATTCTACAAATAGTTGGAATGACGTTTGAGACAGGTGTACTGAGTACATAGTTTAAATTAAATTAAATTATTACATAAGAATTTAACTCAGTAACCACGATAAATTATAACAAAACCTTCTTTGTAAGTTTCTCAGTATTGCAGGAGTAATATATTGGGGTTAAAGTATGAAATTGCCGATTTTTACTGAAAAATTAACACTCGTTTTTTTCTAAAATGTAACATATTTATTTAATCA
Organism: Sesia apiformis; assembly: GCA_914767545.1. NCBI lineage: Eukaryota > Metazoa > Arthropoda > Insecta > Lepidoptera > Sesiidae > Sesia > Sesia apiformis. Next base: position 12,300,360 of record OU611955.1, read on the forward strand.
AAATATTTACCCTCATTATCTATACATTGTTTGCATGTAATCGGAAGTTCATTTATGCCTTTACGACAGAGCTCTGGGGATGTAGATTCGATAAACTGTGTGAAAGCATTCTGTACTGCCTCTTGGGAAGAAAATTTTTTACCACGTAGAAAATTGTCCAAATCACGAAAAAAGTCCGTTGGAGCAAGGTCTGGCGAGTACGGAGGATGACGTATGGTTTCTAACTGCAGCTCCTGTAGAGTTACAACGGTTTCTCGTGCAGTGTGAGGTCTTGCGTTATCATGGAGCAATAATGGTGAAGATCGATTCACGAGTCGGGGCTGTTTCACTGCTAGTTTCGCCATCATTGTTCGAAGTTCGGCACAGTAAACATCTGCTGTTATTGCTTGACCAAACCTGAGAAAGCTATAGTGAATAACACCATGAGTAGACCACCAAACAGTTACCGTTACCTTTTTATTAGTAAGCTTTGCGTTAGGGCACTGTTGCGGCGTTTGACCTGGGGTCAGCAATTGCATTTTTCGCTTTCGGTTATCGTAAAGAATCCACTTTTCGTCACATGTCACAATTCGATCCAATATTCCTTCAGTTCTATACCGATTCAACAAGGCAACGCAAGTTTCAACACGCGTTTCTTTCTGCAGATCAGTCAAATCATGAGGCACCCATTTTTCATATTTTTTTATCTTATTGATTTGATGCAAATGAGTCAATATTGTAGGTAAGGTAACGTTAAACCGTGCCGCTAATTCCTGGGTAGTTTGACTCGGATCGGCTTCCACCATCTCCTTCAATTCAGCGTTATTCACCTGTGTGGGCGGTCTTCCACGTGGTTCGTTCTTCAAGTCGAAATTTACATTACGAAAGCGTTTAAACCAAAAACGCACGGTTCGTTCATTAGCAGTATCCTCTCCAAACGCAGCATTGATATTGCGAGCCGTTTCTGCCGCGTTAGTTCCGCGTCGGAACTCGTATTCAAAGATTACTCGGATTTTTAAAGTATCCATCTTTCCCGTCTAAGCTGAATAAAAAAAACAATAGAAAGTCGAAAATCGAATGTTGCACATTTTTTAAAACAAGAACCTCATAGGTATCACGTGAAAAAAGTTTCACTCGAAAATCTCACACCATGAAGGTTTTATGTCAATTCAAAGTATCCATTACTATAAAACGGCAATTTCATACTTTAACCCCTATTATTACTCTACAAATTAATAAAATAACCCGGGTGCGTTCGCAGCATAAACGATATTTTACTTAATAAAATGTAAAATGAAAACTAACTGTGTCCGCGACTTTGTTCGCATGGACTATACAAATTATGTCCTGTATCATTAACATTATCGACGAACAGATGTAAACTAGTTCGATGAGCCGAATTACCCGACTTTAAGGCTGTTATAAAACGTATCAACTTATTTCGGGAGTGAGTGAGAGTTGCTAAGGCTCATTTGCCATTCCATCCCATTGAATCCTACACTACCCTATCCCACCCCGCCCTACTCATCACACCCACTCGATTCCATCAAACTCAGTTCCATCTCACTCCATCCTATCCTTTTTTATATCTAATCCCTCCCCATTTTCCCAAACCTTTATTTAAATCTATTCCTAAATCTTCAAATTTAGGCAGCGCATCCGGGGGTGTACGAACGTTTGTCAATCGAATTATCGATTATACTTTGTGGTTTTTACTGGATGTAAGGTATTTTTCGAAAGGTTTTTAGTACCGATACCAGCCTATAACCCCGAAGGTATTTCGGATCCGTAATCCACGATGATAGTATAGACCGATGGCATTGTAATCCACCATACGTATCCAGTGCGGATAGGTGGATATTAAAATAAAGTAGTCTATGATTTTAGTAAGTACCTATGTCTTTTATTATATTTGTGTACTTAGTATATCAAAAATGGGTCACCTGGTATTGAAAATTTAACTGATTTTATAAAACAAGGTGATCAATTTTAACGACTTTTAGAGTGAAACGCAAACGCAAAAGCTACTTACTATTTATATGATATACTTTGGCATCAACATTATGATTAAGAACCTATTTTTCGTGTTTTCTGTAACAAAAATCATTCATAAAGAGGTACGCTTTGTACTCCAACCACAAAGCGCTTATAAATCCTTACAAAAAGTGACATTAAGTGGCTAATACACAATCATAACCTGTAGTATAATCGTAATTTTACGAGTTCATTCATTAAGTTCGTTTGCCGATGACCTTGTCCCGAGGTGACATAGTAGACGACCCCGCACTTGTTAATGTGCCAAATATTTTGGCTACAACTTTGAAAGCGACCTTTACATCCGGCATTTAGTCATTACGCATAAAAAATGTCATCATTTTAAAATAATGAGAACGGTTTCGAAACAGAGTACAAAAAATGTTTATTTGCGCTTGGGACCACTGCCTACTTTACAAGTAGTTAATAACACAATCAAATCATTTATATATTTGCACGGTGAGTAGTTATAGACGGTAATTAGTTAAATATAGCACATCGTCACATTTGACACAATAAGCGTGCAAATTAATAGTGAGTGATTGCAGAAACCATAGAAAACTATATTTTAAATAAACATTAATTAAATAGCATTCTATGTCAAAGGATGTCAAAGTTTAGATTACTTTTATATTATGTCAACTATTTACCTACGAGTTTATACTAGCGTTATTTTTATACTATTCTCTTAATGTACATATGTGTTTCGGTGGTGAATGAGAGAAGACCATTCCCATCCCATCCTATCTTCTTCATTTTCCAAACCCTGCTTCAAACGCATTCGTAAATCACCAAAGGAAGGCAGCGCATCCGTAGGCGTTTGTCATTCTGGATTGATGTTGGCTGCTCTTCTGTCACCTTCTTTCTCTAAAAGAAAGCTCTAACATATGTTAATTATATATGTATATAGCAATGTAGAGGTTCACAGAAGCATAGGTATATTATATATGACAAGCACATAACAAAGCCATTACCACAAGCCCTAAGGAACTACACCACCTCTAAAAGAGTGAACTCTCCAACCGGCTTGGTCAGTGTAGCATTTGAAGGCCATACGTCCTTCACGCACAAGACAACGTGCATGAAACCCATGTCCAGCAGTGGACGACAAAAGAGTTGGTTACGGTTTACCAGATAATTTATTTTTGAATTTTTCTTCATACCTCATAATTTGATATTTTAGATATTTCGGTCTTTGTTTTTTATAGCCATCATCCTGCGTGATGATATGTAGATGTGGGGATGGAGATGTGGGGTATTAACCTCTCCTAAGAGCCGCCGCCACAATTGGTCTTCCACTCTTGTCAATCAACCATTATAGTCTGTCTAATAAGTTAAATAAGGTAAACATACGCGTTGAGACCCGTTTAAAGAAATAAATATGTGTGAAAAACACGAAAATCTCAACCGACTATGCTGGCAGACCACTTACGCCATATTCAGATTATGCCGACGATTTTCTTTAATTCATTGATCGCTTGCGAATGCAAAGAAAGGCCCGTGCCCTGCCACTGCGTATTTTGTCTTTTAATAAGACAGTGTTCTGCTCATGTAACTTTTTTCGAAGGAAGCTCCTAAGAGAACTAAAAGAAGCGGTAGATAGAATAAAGCGAATTATTCAGATTTTTTTTAAATACTGGTAGGTACACACGGTAGCTTTTAAAGGTATTCTCGACTCGCATTTGTGAGTTCAAACCTGGCAGGTATCAAACCTGGCACTGAGTTAATTACCAATAACTCAGTGCTGCAGAAAAACATTGTCAAGCGTGTTGGATAGGAGTTCAAGTGTATTCAAACAAAAATTATCTTATGTAACACTTACGTTTGAACTATACTTGAATACGCCAGTGTCATTTAGAATCCTTGTTACGTCACTAAGGCCGAAAGAATTGAACGTATTCAACGATCTTTCACACGTCACCTGGCTTATAAAGCCTCGAACATCAGTATTACGTGTCCAGAGGGGCTCGGTCACTTCGGAATGGACAGATTGGATGTTCGTAGGCGAGTAGAATTGTACCGAAAACTTGAATTGTACCGAAATTTTAAATCAAATCTGTTTTAGTTACTTAACCTGTTTCCCGTAATAATCGCAAAGACCTCAACATTCTAGTCGTACCAACCTGTACACATGCATTCTCCGATGCTTCGATTTTTTATAATAATGTTTAATAATAATAAGTTAATAATAATAAATAATTTTAAGTTTTTAAAATAATGGGCAAAACATGTGCAGTACATTTTTTACACAGGCTTCGGTCAAACGCTACACTGAAATTGTTCGATTTTTTTAAATAAAATGTCTCATTTTTTAATATAACGAAAGGAAAGTCCTAAACAAACATTCACATCAGAAAGATACATTATTTTTTACCCCTTAACACAAAAGGCATCTTGAAAATTTACATGCTTTATTCAATATTTTCAAATTTAGTCTTCTCATTGCAGAATTTTTTAGAAAAATTAAAAATGCACATAAACTTTTAACTGTCAGTTTGATTTAAATTTAGTTTGTAATTTCTGATAGGTCGTGACCCCCCTGTGTCCAGAATCCGTTTGATCCACTACTTACGGCATAGCCTGTATATTGTGGGCTGTAATGGCCTAAAATAAAAGGTTTTTATTTTTTAATTATTTCTTATTAGGAACATTCTCCAATCCGCACCGGAATCAGCATAGTGAATTCTGTACTATAATTTTATTTTTTGCATTTATTTTTTTTACTATTTTTTTGAGGTATACTCATATAGTTCGATGTTTTTTGCTCAGATTGTTAAGCCAATATTACGAGTATGTATTGTTGTGTTTTTCTCTTTTTTTAATAAACTTACCGTACAATAGTTAGGCCGTCGACAGATTACCGATTTGACAGTTCATGAATAGATAGTTGATTGAGATAACATTGAAGCGGCGTACAAATTACAACAAAGATATTTCCATCGTTAATACGTGCTCACAAAACAAAGATCACGCGAAAATGACAGAGTTAGGCAATTTTACACTAAACGTAATTCTTTGGAGCTCTAAATATTCTTTAATAACTAAGAAAACTATTATTTTTTCAATCCATGACGCGCTGTTACCCTATTACGTCTTTTTTTTTATGTTAGGAAAGACAATCAAGGAAAACCCTGCATGGTCACCTGGTACCAGCTAGTCTAGCTAGTCTAGGTGGTACCAGGTAGTGCCGGACTCCTACCTGCTAAAAAACCTTAATTGCCTTAAGGGTGTAGATCGTGAAAATCACCGAAAAGAGTGTTACGATTTTTCATATTTAACCTATTTACATATGATTGATATCAATGATAATTTGTATATATTACAATCAAAGACCAATAAGTATGTTCATGCTTATATTAAACTCTTAAACCTAATAGTTGTTATATAATAAACGTCAACAAACGCACAAAATTGAGTAAAAATGCAAAAACATGACTTCGTATTTTTCAGATTTAACCCCATAAATCAACACAAATTGATAAAAAGAAACACTTTTTGAACACTGAAGAAACCAATAAGTATAGCTGTATACTTCTTTTTATACCTTTACAAACAAAGACTTCCTCTTTTAAAGCCCTAAAATCTAGATATATTTTAAGGTAAATTTTTCATACACAAATGTATGGGATAAAACGTTCGTTTCATTCGTGCAATCTCGGTGGTCTGCAGCGGCAGTTCCTTTCTGTAAGTGAACGCGACACCACGCTTGTCGGCTGCAGACAGCAGAATTACGTATTGTGAATTTGTGTTTTTTGTAAAAAACTGTAAGTATAACATTTTTATAATTAATTTATTTTCAGTTAGTAGAAAGTATCGATATAATGAATGTCTGAAAGAAAACCATGATGGAACTAGATATAAATCGTAAAAAATACAATATCTACACTAATAGGTATTATAAAGAGGAAAGATTTGGATTTTTGTATGTAACGAATAAACTCAAAAAGTACTGGACTGATTTTAATAATTCTTTTATCATTCGAAAGCTACATTATCACTGAGTAACATAGGCTATTTTTTTCGCAGGACTGATTGAATTTGAGTGGCATGCCAGGGAAAAGAAAGTTTTGTACGCATTATAAAAATATGAAAGCCAAAAGATCTCGGAATAAAATGTAAGTTCCTCCCTACTTATTTATTATCGCATTTGAACAGGGTACATTACAAAGCTAATACAATATGTCATATGATTTAGATCGCCCGATTCAGACATATACCTACAATAACATGTAAATATTGGTTTGTATTATCTATATCTATACTGATAAATAAAATTGAAGTATCTGTATGTAATATCAAAATAATAGGATTTTTAAAAAAAAAAAAGGCGATACGGAGTTCGCCGGGTCGGCTAGTATTGTCTAAATATCAAATTGTGGAAGTAGGTAGGCGACAGCGCAACTTTGTCGACATACCTATACCGCCAAACAGACGCGAGGCGCCTAGCGTCTGGCTTAGGGTTGTACAAAATAAATAAAAAGTGGATAATATTGATGAATAATATTTCCAGTATTGAAAATAAAGAAAACCTTGGGGCCGAGACTCTGAGCAACAATGCTACGCGCTGTATAGAGGTAAGTTGTTATACGTAATTCTTGTAGACTTGTTACATAAATAAACAAACTACTTAGTTAGTGATGGGCGAAGACAAAATCTCAATACCTACCTATAGATTTTTCTTGCAATATTTATTATTTTCATCGAGAGACAAACACCTTAGTACCGAAATACTTCTCAATTACTTTCTCAAAAGAAAATTTACGTTCAAATAGGTGACGTCATAAAAAAACAATACCTAATGCGTAAAGAAATTATAATTTCTATTCATCAGGAACCTAATATTGTATTAATTCTTTTGCATTTTTTTAAATTTTTAATTATTTTTTATAAAAAAAATCAAGCCATTATCTTTCTTTACAGGAACTAGTTATTGAAAACGACCAAGAGGGAAAGGTGGATGAAATGGAAGTTGGGCGTAGAGTTGTAGACGTTTCTTTTTTTTTTAAAGCTCTTCAGGCCATAGGGGACCACGGTCCAATGGATTGTAAGTTAAGTTACCTCAGTATAATAGGTGAAGTAAAAGTTGGTCTGGACTCAAAACTCATCATGAAATGTAGTATGTGTAGTATGAAATTTACTGTGTGTTTGATTGAAAAGAAAGAAGATAGAATGGAAGTGAATCATCAAATTGTATCTGGTATCATATCGTCTGGTGGGAGCTACTATCAGTTAAAAACATTAACTGCCGCAGTAGCCCTACCAATCATGTCACCTTCATTATACAATGAAATTAATAATACGGTTTGCGATTGGTGGGAAAAGACAGCAGCACATTCCATGGCAGAAGCTGTCAAGGAAGAAGCGGAGTACGCAGTGTCTATAGGTAGTGTTGATAAAAATGGTACACCATTAATATCTGTTGCTGTTGACGGTTGTTGGAGCAAGAGATCTTATGGTAAGAATTTTTCCGCCTTGTCCGGCGCAGCTGCGATAATTGGCATTAAAACTAATAAAGTATTGTTTTTTGGAGTTAAAAATAAATACTGCGTAGTTTGTGCACGAGCCGCAAAGAACGACAGTCAGCCCTCGGAACACCGTTGTTTCAAGAATTATTCGGGATCATCTACCGGTATGGAATCGACCATAATAGTTGAGGGGTTTAAACGTTCCATTGTTGATCACGGTGTAATTTATAATAAATTTGTAGCAGACGGCGATTCCAGTACTTATAAAAAAATATTAGATTCGCGACCGTACGGTAATTTAACAGTAGAGAAAATTGAATGCAAAAATCATCTTTTACGAAACTACTGCAATAGCTTGGAGAAACTGTCGAAAGACACTAAGTATCCTTGCGAATTGCGGAAATTCCTAAAAGAAAGGTATTTGCGTTTAAGAACGGGTGTAAAATGCGCTATTAAATATTGGGGCGATCAAAATCAGTCACTCGAAGAAAAAATAAAAAATCTTAGTGAAGATATCCTAAATGGTCCACAACACGTATTTGGTAATCACCAATATTGCAAGGAGTATTTCTGTAGACCTGATACTCGTCGAATAGAACCTGTTGGGTTGCTTCCAGCAATTGTTGGATGCGGATTAATGGACGCGGTACACATTTTAAGTAAAAGACTGTCATATCATTCTAGAAGTTTAATTCATAATTGTACAAGTAATATAGTTGAAAGTTTTAACGCAGTGATTGCCAAATTAGTAGGGGGTAAGCGTGTAAATTATTCTTCCCGTGGTTCTTATGCGGGCCGATGCGCAGCTGCTGTTGTGTCTTTTAATACAGGATCGATTCATAGTAAAACTCATGAAGTAATATTTAAATCTAGTCCTAATCCTTTGATCGCGAAAGTGGAAAATTGTAATCGTAGAATCCGTTTAATTGCTAAACCTAAATTAAGATTGAAAAAGAGCCACAGCGCTGTATCGAAAGACGCTCACTATGGACCAAACTGCGAAAAACCTGATCTGAGTCCAGAATTATATGAGAAAGCCAAGTCATCTTTTTTAGCCGATTTAAAGTTGTCTTGTGCTGAAAGAGAGGAGCTTGAAAGGTCGACCCATTTGCAAAGAAGTAGTTCTGAGTGGATGAGTACAAGGAGAAAATTACTAACCTCATCATCGTTCGGGGAAGTTTGTAAAAAACGAGAGAGCACAAGTTGTGCTGTTCTTGTTCGTAAAATCGTTTATGGTAGTAATATCTCCAGTTTGCCTGCTGTACGGTACGGTATCGAAAACGAAGAAACCGCAATTAAACAGTTAGAAATTCAAGAGAATATTAGTATACAAGGTTGCGGTTTGTTCGTCGACGATCAATATGAATTTCTTGGTACTACACCAGATGGCATTTATGCAAACGGTTTAATTGAAATTAAGTGCCCACATTCTTTAGCTGGCATGACTCTTGATGAAGCAATGGCCAAACATACCTTTTGGGTTAAGGACAAGGCTTCCAAGGGTTATGTCATAAATAAAAATCATAACTGGTATTTCCAAATTCAGGGACAGGTACATATTACTAAAAGAAACGTTTGCATGCTTGGCATCTGGTTTGGTGCTACTGTACGTATGAAAGTTTATATTATAGAAAAGGACGACAAATTTTGGGAGGAGAAAATGGAGATGAAATTAGTTAGGTTTTATTACGATTGCCTACTTCCAGAATTAGTTGATCCTCGGCAGTCACGAAGCATGCCCATTCGTGACGCGCCCAGTATCATAGAGGCTATGAAAGAGAGGAAAGAAAGAGCTTTACGTGTTATGAAAGAGAAGAACGCCTAATGATTTTGAAAGATACAGGTAACTTAACTACCCAGCCAGTCGATTCACGTAAACACGCCAGTCCAAAAGTCGTTTTAACTTAGGAACTTAGAAATCGCCTTTTGGTTTTCTGTTTTAAACGCACTTACTTATCTAGTCTTGGATTGTCATAAATCTTCCAATAGCTCAATTACTATACAATTTCTGAGTTACCTGGTGTAAAGAATCATAAAAATTGGTTCAAAAATACAGCGAATTGAGAATTCTCCTTTTTTTAAGTCGGTTAAAAGGGCTAAATTTGCAAAAAACGAAGTGACGTCACTGCGCTACGGTTTTTATTACTTACGTGAATCGGGCAGCTGGTAACGTTTTCATTCTGATAGGTTTTGTGATAGCCATTGATTTTATCATCAAATTAGCAGAAATCAGAACTTGATCCGTAATCGAATGAAAAACCATTAGAATTTTGAACTCATATTTCGTTATTGTTTAATTACATACTTTTAATTAGTATATTAATAATTTACAAACTTCTGTTAAAATTAGTAAATAAATGAATTATTTACTAATTTTTGTACAACCCTAGCACGCTTTTGAGATAGCGAGTAATGGCGACTCATATTTGTTATTGTGTAGTAAATAAATCATTTTTATACTTGTGTTTCATTTATTGACATTTTTTTTAAAACCCTAGGATTTTTTTTAGATATCGACGAGGTGATCGTAAACAAAAAGTAAGTATTTGAGTTTACGCAATAGGCACATTTCCTTGCGTAGAGATAAACACACTTCCTACTGAATTTGCAATTATTTTATTGAATGAATATTTTACGAATTAGAATAAATTTTGGTAGTGAAATTACAAATAAATAAATAGTTGGAATTTTAGGTAAGTAGAATACAAAAATGTCAGATGTCAAATGATAGAAAAACATAAAAATTGTGTCTCAACTACTCTTATTAATCTATTAAAAAGAATCAACAGCTAGTTTCCAAAAATTCAACGTTATTGTTATGCTGTAAATATTCAAGTTCAATAACAATTTCTCAACGTGGAACGTTTGTTGCAAAACATTTTGAAAATCGCGCTCTCTAGGTCATTCGTCCGCCCCGTCGGATGTTACATTAAACTTTGGCGCTGCGGTCGCTCGAAATCGAGATCTCAGGCCAACAATCTACACCCTTAACATCGTGTAGGTCTAAGTTCTTGTGGCCCTGGTGGCCTTTCAAGAGTCACCGGTCGTATTACGTCGTGTGGCACTTTTTATTTTTTAATGATAGTGATGTAATTCCAGATACTAAATACCGATACCGGATATTTGTAACATAGTCTGAGAAAAATGTTAGAAGTGTATGAATTTACTAATTCGATTACTTTTGTGTGATTTGTTTAAGTCTAATATTAAGCTGTGACAGAACCAGTAAGGTAATTAAGATCCTTAATTAAGAGTTTTAGAAATTGTATAACGATCATTAAATCATTGCATTTTTTAAATATTATCGGTAAAAAATGGTATCAATGACCTAACTATCGTCACCCCAACCTGCTCTAGCGCCGCCATTCTGCAAGTCTGGCAAACGTTCCCCTTGTTGTGTGGTGTTTTTTTTTGTAACCCGGCTATCTTTTGTTTGTTTGTTGTTGTTCGAAATTGGATTCTGATTCTGCTTTGTACTTTGGACGTGTTGTTTTAGTGCATAAGAATTAAATAGCCAATGCAGCGAGCTTATAATTAATTTACAGGACTATTTCGAGCGTGATTCGCAAAATGGCGGACCTTTGGTGCCTGTTACCTAAGTATCTACAAGAGCATATTTCTCAGGCGCTAGGAATCGGTATAATAAACACTTTTCAACATAAAGAAAGAAAAAACCGGCCCATCTGGAAGTGAGGAAAATGTGTTACGAACATCAAAGAAAAAGAGAAGAACAAAGCCCGTGATGGATGTTGACAATTTTGATGCAGACGCTATCAGAAATCATATTTACAATTATTATTCAAGAAATGTATCTCTGAATAGAAGAATGCTTTTGATGTCGTTAAAAGAGGTTAGCTTATTTAGTGGAGGAAAAACGGCATTGTCACAAATATTAAAAAAATATTGGCTTTGAATACAAGAAAGCTGACAAGAGAAAAATTGTTATGGAAAGATTTGACATAATACCCAAAAGAAAACAATTTTTAAGGGAAGCGAAGAAAATTACAAATTGGGAAATTGTGGTGTTTATTGACGAGACAAGGTTAAATGCGAACCACACGATTTCACGTTCGTGGACGGACGGCACGGAAGCTTCCATATCTAAAGCGCCAATGGGTAAAAGAGCTCAACTGATCTGTCACGCCGATTCTACTGGAACCGGCTTCATGGAGAAGGTGTTGCTGGCTTTCGAGTCAAAGAACACTTCTGACTACCATGAGGAGATGAATGCTGACACTTTTAGACAGTAGTTTGAACATCAATTATTACCCAGCCTGCCGAAGCCTTCAGTTATTTTAATGGACAGTGCTTCATACCATTCTATGCAAGTGGATAAAGCGCCTACCCAGGCCAGTAAAACATCAGAACTGGTTGTCTGTCTGGCTTGAAAATAACAATGTACAGGTGCTGAAAACAGGCTTAATAAAACTAATGAAAGAGAAGTTGATGTCAAATAAAGATTTTCTATTCTATTCAATATACCAATCAGTCGGTTATATGTATTTGGTGCCATAGCACCAAATAAAAATATTTATCCTATACAAAGACTAAAAAGTTAAGCACCAGATAAATATATTTTATACATTTATATATATATTACAGATTACGCAGCTCGCCAAAATACGGCTCCTATAATAAAATGTAATAATCCTAATCCTGCTAAAAGAAACTTGTGAGAAGGTCACAAAAGACGACTGGGCGAAAGTACTTAAAAAAACAAGTAAAATAATTTTGGATGACTGTCACCCCGATATTAGGATTGTATTAAATAATTATTAAAGTAACTGATAGCGACGAGGATAGAAGTAGTTCACGTGATTTTGATTCAGAATAGTGTAAAAATACATATTTAACCACAATGACATTTATTTATTTCCGTATTCCCTATTCTATCACATCAACGAAAGTATTATCATTATCTGTTAATAAAAGTATTTAATACTACTGCTACGATTGTCTATAGTCACATCACTACTTAAAAAATCTGACATATGTCAAATCGGTAATTTGTCGACAGTATAACTTTAATAGCCTTGACTCTCACTGTCCCATAGACCTCTCTTCGTTGTTGGATATAGGTCTCTCCTAAGGGCGTTATCATATTTAGCCATTGTGGCGACTTTTTTTATTAAGTATTCAGCCAATCGGTGGCAGACACTACCTCTCCGGGTATACGGTCTCCTTTCTATCTAATTGTCATTGGGCCTGCAACAAATGTGACGTATCCACGGCCACTTCAGTTCGCCGCTTCTTTGAGCTGTCTATGACTTTATTTCTTTTTATAGCTATAGCTGAAATATATACTTCTTGTCGATATATCGACAAGAAAATAATGTCAATATTATCGCAACCTAAAATAAAAAAAGAAATACTGTACAATATCATCAACCTATGTCTCTCCACTGCTCGATATAGACTCAAGACCGTCATCACACGCGGTCTTACACTCGTCTCATCCAACTATTTCCAGCGACTTTCTTCAAGTTGACAGTGCACCTGGCCGGAGTTTCCAATAAAATACTTAGTCCACTTTGAAGTCTTTAACAAAAACCCTTTTAAAGACCTCTCTTTCTTTGGGATATGTTTATTTAAATGCTTACTATAGTCTGATATACAAATCCTCAGTTCTTCATCTCAGTAATTTTGAATTTATTTTGATTTTTGTTTCACGAACTGATGACAAATATCATAATTTATATAATTTCCCGCTTATAATCGAATCTGTATCTATAATAGTATCTACTGAAAACACTTTTGTCGATTTTAGACTGCATTCATCCCGGTAGTGTGATAGATCAGGTACTATGATTCACACAACTAGTAGAGCAATGGTATCGCTTTAAAATTCTTGGTAAAGAGGCATTATTTATCATTAGGTGCTTAAATAAAATTAAATAATTATATAAGTTACCACATTTGTTAATGGTGAAATTGGTAATTGCTCCAGTAGACCGTGTCTGTTGCTATTAGATGGCGTTGTTATTAATGATCTACAAGGATACCTTAAAGCCTCTCTGTAAGTAGTTTAAAATGCAGTACGTACATATTGCATAGATTATTATTTACTAAGCCTAAATAAATATTATGTATCCTTCTGGAACATTAGGTAACATGCGAACATTAACATGCGAGCTTATGACTCGAGGTGCCTATTCATCTGTCTATTGTTTTATCTGAGATCGACAACCTACATTCCTTAAATTGCCATTAACTTGATGAAATTCATCGCCAACGTTTTCCATATTAGCGATGATGTAATATGTAAGTACTTGTTTAAACCTAAAAACTTGTGGTGAACATTAAAATTGCAGAAATAGAGTACAATAGGCTCATTGCATAAATATGTACTTGAATGCACTGTTATCTGCGGATATTGTGTTTTTAATTAAAGTTAGTGTCTACGCAAATAGTGAGTATTGAAGTTAATTTTAATTTAATTATGTAAATTTATTAATTGAAGTTAATTTTAATTTAATAAATTTCACTTTGATTATAGAGGTTCTTTCCCCTGTGCTAGTAACAAATTATGCAAAGTTGATATTTTTCAGAAATTCTAAAAAATATATAAATAATCGGTCGATATGTATCGATAATTATTACATTTTTTACATTTCATTAATAACTGCCAAATATATGAAACAGTAGGCAATTGTTTGTGTAAATATATTAAAAAAAAAGATATTCATAAGAAAAAATGCAAATGTATTTCTTCCTATATAACAATCCTGTATGATACAGTTTCAATTTAAATAATACTTATATACCTACCTCTAAATTAACTATCACAAAAAATACTTAACATTTAAGTTTCGTTTATTATAGTTTAAGTGATTTTCTCTTTTAAAAATGACATGTCATCTTTATTATCACGTCTTCTTCGTCATATGCATTTACAGCGTCATATGTTTCAAACTAGAACTAATAAAACGACTCAATAAATCAACTCAATAAAAAGGAATATAAACCCAGACAAACAAGACAGAAAATTTTACTTTAAAAGATTTAGAAGAAAATCTTAGAAAAGGAAGGATAAGACATTTTTCATTTCAGAAAGTAAAAAATGAGAATCAGGAATTAAAGTTAAATGTTTTATTACATTTTCGTATCAATAAAATAATAATAATTACACGAATATATACACAAACAAATATGTACAATTTTCGAGGCCCTATTACTATATGTACACTGGGTCCACGAGTTATCACTGAGTCCGCACCGTGCGTGTGGGCGCCTTCGTCATCGGCAGCCACAGCCCACCACCATCATATCTTGGTAGTTTTTGAGCACCACATTGTTCTCGTCATCCATATACAGCATGGAAATAGACGCGAGTTGCGTGGGCACGCAGCACGCCTTCGGCACCAACGCCGGATTCACTGAATTTACCAGTGTTTGTACGATCGCGTGATTCGTACCGTTTAAATGATCTGCGAGGGGAAATGGACAGTCTCCCTGGCAGAAATACGCATCGTATCCGAGGGGAGCCACGATCCAATCACTCCAACCCACATCCTCGAAATCGACGTACAAGGGTCGTCTCTGGCAGATTTCACGCGTCTCCTTGCGACGGTGATGTGGTCTGTGTCCTCTTCGCTGCGCTGCGCGCTTGTTGCGCGTCAGTCGTGTCTCTCCTCGTTCCCGAGCGGTCCGCGCACGAGCGTCTTCGGTGTATAGGAGCAGGAGCGGCTGCAGTGCTCGCCATGTCTTTTCACTTTCAGCCACACGTCTCCGCACCCTCACATGGGGCCGTCGCGAGTCTATGCTCGGCGAATCCTCGTCTATAACACGCACTAATAGTCCATGATTTTGGTGCGGCTCATTGAGCCATCTACGTGCTGCACCTTGTGCATCAGCGATGACAGTGCCCTCAGCGAGTCTTAACGGTATTGAGTCTAGTAACCGAAGGATAGGTTCACTTTTGCCGCGGCGACCGGGTCGCACCACGTCGTACACTAGAAGGCGTTGAGCACTTGTGACGCCGGTCTCTCGTTGAAAAGTTAAGTCGGCACCGCGAACGATCTCGTCGGTTGGTACCCCAGTTATATTGAAGAAGAGACGAAATCTATGCTCGTTAGGGAAGCGTTCATCTAAGTGGGTGGGTGTGTGATGGTAGGACCTTGCTGTGTTAGCGGCAGCAGCCGGGATAGCACCGTCGGCCTCATAAAGCAGGCGCATGGCGCGGGGTACAGGTGGCGGCGGCGCGGCGCGGCGCACGGGTCGGCGTGGCAGGCCCAGCAGCGCGAGTAGCTGCTTCTCTGCAGCGACGTGCTTCGCGTCGTCCAGCCCCGCGGCCGCGCACAGCACCACCAATGCGCACACCACTGCGCACGCGCACGCCCCACGCATAATTCTCCTCGACCCACCTGCAATAGTTACAAATCATATGTTACAATTAATATTTGATGGGAGAGGAAATTAATATTTGACGGGGGAGGAAGATGCCGTAATCCTATAACCGACTGGCCGAGTATCTGAGGGATCACTACCATAATATCCAATCCCTTTTCCAAATCTTGATTTTGAAATCTCCAAGGTAGGTAACGCATTTGCGGAGGTCATGTGTTGACTGTTGCTGACATATATCACAGATGTCCGTGGACGAAAGTATCGGCATACCGGACTGTCTACTGGTATTCCACTTTATTTCCATAAAAATATGTACATTATGTTATTTATAACTTATGTTGGTATACGCTGAATTTCATTTCAGCTAATCAAAATTTTATTTAATAGAAATTTAAATTTCTTGTTCTTTGAATTATTATAAAGAAACTATAACTACATATATAACTAACTAATACGAATGCCAGCTATATATATATATATGGCCGGAATTTTCGAATTTGAATTACTTGAATTACTAGCACTTTTATCCAACAAAAGCCAACATTGTGTCCAACCGGTAGTTTTTCTTATCTCTATTTTCTGATGAATGCACCAGTACACATTGTAAATTGTAATAATGTTTCGCATTTATATCTAATGCATATGTTGTTTCTGTTAACCTACGCGGTGCAAGTATACCATGTCATATCAATATTTGAATTGTGTTTTACAGTGTTTCATTGAGATTTATACAAATATACTGGAAATAATAAATGTGGGAAAATAATAAATGGAAATAATAATTACATTCCAATGGAAACTTTACTAAATATTTGTAGAATGGACATCTGTACTTGTTCTCATACAAAAAATACCCACGAAGTTTTTTTGTCTATACAATTATATACTCAATTAAAAGCTTTACATTTATATGTAATTATATATTAGTAGATATCTATAATATAATAATTAGATTACATAAGTAAGAGGATATATTTTTAGCTCCTTATATTTACTATGTTGCTTATTTATCTCACTATTTACTATATTACAAATTTTCAATTCTTATGAAATGTGCTTGTAAAAATGATTTAAATATTTTGCTGTTACCTTTTGCTAAAAGGTTTGTAATGATTTCTTGCTGCAGACGAATATTAGTTATCGGTTATTGTTTATTTAATGTTGTTTATTACTTAATTATATTAAAATCTGTTTTTACAATTTATCAGCTTTATAAATACTATATAATATTAATAAACAAAACAGTTAAATAAATATAGGTCAAAGAATATTTTGAAAAAACTTTTTCAGTGCTGTGTATTTGACTTGTGTCCAGGAGGTACAAATCGCGACTGACCTTCGTCAGACAATATTTCGATTTATATGGGTATAGGTTTGACTACCTTGTACACACTTTGTATGTACATATTTAGTATATAATTAGGTCTATATACAGGATACTACATGTGTGTGTAACCGCATACCTAATTTTTATTGTCTAATTCCGTATCTTTCTTCGTATAACAGTGATATATGTTTTTCTTATATAGATATACTCGTAAGTATTTACAATAGTTTTTATCTACTGTCCCAAAAACATGTTGTTGGTTTACTGTTACGCAATAACCACTACTTTATGTATATTTTTATATGCATAGTTCTTATTTCCTTTAAATCGTTATAATAAAATTAGAAAACAAATAAAAAGTATATTATTACATATATTATATATTTATGTAAGTACGTTACATACTCTACATCGTCTTTTTATATTGTAGAAGTTTTAAGAGACACGCTTTTGATAACAACCATTTCCCCCGAAAAGTTATTCATTTTCGAGGAAATAAGGGAAAAATTGAATTGTTCCCTATTTTTGTAAATACATTTTTTTTATTTATAATTTATTCAAACGCCTATATCGTAAAAACGGTTTTTATACGAATAAAACTCATAGGAACTTATTCGTAGTAAAGTTCAAGAGCTACAAGTTTGAAAATTGCTATTTTCCCTGAAAATGGTTGTTATCAAAATTATTATTAATCCCTAAAACCAAGTTTTTACGAAAATATTGATAAACTGATTTTCCCTCTTCCCATCGCCAAATTTTTCCCTGACATATATAATTTTTCCCAAATTTTCGCGATATAATTTATGATTTGTTATAGTTTATTTAAAGAAATAAAATAAAACTTTATACAAAAATTCAATTATAGGAAAAATTTTATTTTATTCAATCCTAATTTTACATAAGTAGAAAGTCATATCACATATGTCAATATTTAATAACTATATCATCTCGGTACATCGCGGTATTTATCGCGGCCCTGTCATTAAATTATCCCCTTTAAAAATAAATTCTTTGTTCAATTTAGTAATATCAAATGACGGAACAGAAAAAGTTTTTCTTAATTTATCAATAGGTATTGCTCGACGGATCTGCTAAGTTTTGAGTGACTCAGATCGTTTAATTGCGACACTAAGCTTACCGAATTATTAGGATCTTAATACTATTCATATACATATCGATTGCATTCTCACGTTGTTGTTTTTATGTACGTTGATTTCCGATAATGATAAACAGAGATTTTCTAGTGATAAGTAAAATCTACTGCCTACTCGTACAGCAAGTGAACCGGTATTGCACCAACCGCGCTTTTAGTGCGGATTAAACAAATATTGCAATATGATCATTACAATATATTGATCTATAATTCAACTTCTAACTATACTGTTAAAACTTTAACTGCAGGATACATAATGGCAAATGAGTGAGTAATCTAAAATGGGATTTAATGTTGTAAAATTCGTGTTTACGTCAAACAATTGATTGTTTAACAATTGCCTATTGGGTAACTAGTGAAAATATCTAACAATATAATTATTATTTTACAAACTCATTACATACAACGTACATACATTACATTACATACATACAATTATTACATACATTACATTTATATTACGCATTAGAGATATCATGAATAAAAGATCTCCAAAATGTCACCTTAATTTCGTTTCTTTATAATTTTATATATCTATTCATGGTTATTTTATACAATGGAACGAATCGAAATAAGCTATTACATAAACATGGAATGTAAACCGCGATTTGCGGATCGAACGCTTTCCAAAAGCGTTAAGCAAAAGACATCAACGAGGTGTATTGTAATGTTGCTTCAAATAATAGCGCGGAAACTCTCGTAAACCCTCAATTATATTCGTATAGAATGAAAACATGCCCATAAAATTTTTATTGTGTCGCAAATTAATTTAGAATAATGGTTTCTAAAATAACAAATTGCTAGAATAACAGAAGTAAACATCGTCCAAACTATACAATAAATAATTCTCCGACGCAAAATCGGCTAATAGCAAACGAACAGGTTGTTGCCGAATGTATATTTTGTTGTTATAATATTTTGATCGTTCTAGCGCGGTCGACCGGGTCATGGCGTACGTATTTCGAAAATAATGCGGTCAAACCAGCCGCAGGCGCACGACCGCTCGCCTCTCTCACTCACCCAAAATTTTAACGCATCCAACGTCGATACACAAAATCCGCAATCCGTGATATCTTCACTAGCAATCAGCACACACAGTCAACGCTTTGGGAATAAGTGGAACTGCACTCGTTCACGAATGAACCGATGGCACAAAACAAGAGAACGGTCTGGTAACATCACTGGCGCGTGTGTATCCGCGGGAGTGGTTGCGTGCGCGTTGTGCGTGCGTCTCTGCGAGGGCGCGCATGGCGTGCGCGCGACTCTGTACTCGCGTGCGGAATGAGTGCGCGGCCAGACGCGGCGGCGTCGTGCGGGCGTGCCGGCCGCGACGCCGCCCCCCGCCCGCCCCGCCCTCGTGCTCACACCCTGTACCCGCAACCCTGCCTCGTGCCCCTGCCTGCTCCCACCCGCACACACCACTGGGAACATACCTAATTAAGGTATGTTCCCACTTAATTTATAACCATTAACTTAATTTATAACCTATTTTCTTAAATGCTGCACTTCGGAGTTAATTGAAAGCATTAAATTTAAAAAATTGGTAATTTCTATTAAAACAAGCAAATAATAAAATGCCCAAGGAAATACATTGATTAAATCATAGCAATTAAACCATGAATAATAATCGTAACAAAATAATAACATTATATCCACAATAACGTTTATATTGGAATAAAAATGAAATCTATTAGTAACCCACTGAATGTGTAATGAACCTAAAAATCCCTATGCTTTCAAAAGGCTACGCTGGCGTAGCAGTCGTAGCGTTCCGCGTAGACATTTTTATTTTGCGCCTACGAAGTGCTACGAGTGATGCTACGTCACGCATAAAATGAAACTCTCCTATAATTTCTTTTTGGATGACTTATTTTTGAATGCATTACAGAAGTAGTATGTGCGAATATATTTTTGTTAGCCTATAACAAGAAATTCCTATTTAAAGATTTTGATTGTAAAATATAGGTACATAATTCAATTTCGTGGTGGTATAAGCCCCGGCGGAAGCATGATCGGCCGGGGTTCAGGGCCCTAAAGAAAGAAACCGGCCGACGATTCGCGCGGTATCGAGCAGCACCGCCTTCTGCATCTTCGCCGGAAGCGACTCTCCACGTAACCCCAACCGCCTCAGGTTGGTCTCGAGGCTGGTCGGTATTAACCCGTTCACGGATACAACGACTTGGATGATTTCAGTAGACGTCACGCCGCACATGTCTTTGACCTCGTGTGCCAGGTCGAGATACTTGTACCGACTTTTCTATAAGGGGCATATTTTTCGATTAGAGACCATCTGAATACCCGAAGGTGTATATGAGGACAGACGTAACCCAGCTGTTATAGGCTCGGATCTTATTAGCGCCCGACGAATAGCTACCTATTCAAGACTTTTGTCAGACACCCATAAAATACCTCGTAAACAGGCTGTTTCACGTCCGCCATCATTTTCGGAGAGAGTCCTAGGTCGACTGGAGCCGACATCGACTCCATCGGAACGAACGATCCGTCCCCTCTCTACATGCAAGTAATCAGCCCCGTTCATCCACGTGGTTGGTGGAAATCCACTCAAAACAGATTCAGATACTTATCATCCCCCAAGTCCATTCAGATAGAGACTTCACGATCCATCTGCCCCCAAATACGTGAAATGCAATCAGGTCTTGGGGTTTGGTTTCGGTTCGGTTTCAGGGTCCCTATTTTCGCTCTGAAAAGAATTTTTCCTTACATGTCCTGTCTTGCCGAACTGGATTTATGTCCAATTCTTTCACAGCTCAGGTTATCAAACTCTGAAACACTCTTCCCACTAACATTAGGAAAGCCCCTTCTAAATTTTCATTTAAATAGTGGCTTCAGCGATATTATCTGTCTATGCAACAGAGTTAATAAAGAAATGTTTATTTCTTTCTCTCAAATAACTTCCCCTTGTCAATGGCTTATAATATATTATATTTTCAATGTATAGTATAATTTATTGTTGTATGTGTTTATATGGGTATACAAGTATTATGTATTATTGTACATAGGTATTATGTGTGTATTGTATTATATTACTGTTAGTAGTCATTTTTAATTATTGCATCATGCACCGTCCTTCATATTTCTGTTTAAACAAAGGTTGACTGGCAGAGAATGCCATTAGGTTTTAAGTCCTCCTTTTGTACAATGTTTGTTTGTGCACTAAAGTTTAAATAAATAAAATAAAATGGAACTACGAAAGTCGTGGATGATATTTAGCAGTTCCTCAAGTCTGTTAGCGGTGGGGGCGAAGAGTTTGAAAGTAGAAGAGGTGGGTCTTCCTCGATCCTCCTCTCCGAAACTGAAAGCCTGTCGCTGAAAGTCCTCCAAGAGTGTACTCAGAGGGTTCAGTGCGAGGAAGAACCAAAGTAGACTCAGACAATCACCCTGGAAGATACCCGTGCTTATTCGAATTCGGTCATCCGCAGCCGTCATCCTTTCGCCTGGAAGACAAAGGATCGTGCTCCACTGTTCCATACATGTCTCGAGGAAGTGTCGAACATACATTGCTATATCGAGCAGCAATATACTGAGAAAGTCTCGGTACATTGCTGCTCCATAACCCGTCCCCCTAGTCTCGGACCCGGTGGTCCTGATATACGCACGCATAGCGTGCTAATTTGATTCACGCGACCACGCCATGCAGCGCATGGACCGATGCGACGCATGGCGTGGTCCCGAATGCTGGGCCATAGAAGGCCCCGCTGTGACCAAGCCGGCTGGTGAAGATGATGGACTTGAGGCTCGACCCACACCTTTAGTTTAGCTGGCTCTTCCAGCGCCAACTCTGGACGTGCCCTGGCAACCCCAGACGACTCCATTCGCATTCCTTTCATGTTCATAATCATAGATGTATAGGCTATATACAACGGGGGACACCCACTTCCTCGAGGGTTCCGTTGGTCTGGGAATCCACGCAAAGCACATCCACAGACGCAAGAACAGCTCCATGCCTCCACCACTGCAGCCTCAGCCCGATCTCAACTTAACCCCGCACCCACGTCAACAAATATGCTCCACATTGATTCCTAGCCTGATGGTCGCCTGCAGGCACGACACCCCACACCTCCAGGTTGAATACTCCTTGTACCTATGAGAGGAGAGCTGTAGACAGCTATGCCACACGGCTGTCTCATCCCAGGCGATGAGCCGTTAATTCCCTACGCCATTATTATTATTAATTAATATCGAATAATAATAATTAATTATAAGGTCTATTATTAATGGTGCCGATTACCAGGAACGAGAAGAAAATTAAATTGACTTATTTTTAATTGCTTAATTATATTTTATTCTATAAGGCTAAGTGTGTAACCATCCTTATGTTGTAATATATGAATTAAATTTTACAAGACTGTTGACTTTTCGGCGGGAACTCGAGAAGTGAAGTTAAGTTTTTGTTTGATTATTATAGAAATTGTGTATGTTTAATAGTGATAGTTTATTAAACTTCAAAGTGTTTTTTACTGTTTGTGGTAATCAGATAAAAGCGTAGGACTGCGTTTTTCGTGTGCTTCCAAGGAGTCCTCCTCTGTCCTCAGTAAACCTACTATCACTTTACTGACCGACTCTTGACTTCGACGGGCACTGGACATTGATATAATGAGTTTTAGATTTTGAAATTGTTTATTGTGAGGAAAACTTTACACTGGCAGAGTGTGCTAGTTGCACCGTTGCCATATATGAAAAGAAAAGAAAAAGTCTTTTATTTTAGTATTAATAATACGATGAAAAAAATATTAACACCTCTTATTTGTGATTAAAAGTTTTTACTCAGCCATTGTTATTGGTGGCAAAGAAGTTTGACGCGTTCTATAAAAAAAACAATATTCCTACTAATCTTATCTAAATATATTAAGGTAGATTAAGTTATGATTCATGATACATTAAAGGTTTAAATAAGATTGAATAATCATTTTGCATTCGATGATGAAATAATTAACTAAAATTAATAATTAAACGTGAATACCTATGAAAACTGGAAATACCTATCTAATTGTTGGTGTAGCCAACCAATGCAGCTGAATGGCATCAAAGTGTAAATTTCGTGGTGGCATACGAACGAATGATCGCAACGTAATACTACGATAAACAACTGTAATATACATTTGCAACTGTCAATAGCTAAAAGTGTCCACATTATAGAACAGTGATGCTGTAAGATACGAATACAAGAACACTTAATTGAATAAAAAGGTACTTAACAATATAAGGTACTGAACAAGAGCGGTGATGGTCTTGGGGTATCTATTCTCAGTTTTCATTACTGAGAAACTGAGTTGAACCCCGGTCCGTACAGTTGTTTCTTATTAGGTACGAATTACCACTAGCTCGGCGTCATGAGAAAACCCGTATGCCCGAAAATCTAAAAAAGAAAATGTGGCAACCTTTAGCTAACTAGAAACACTCTAACAATTATGACGAACTTATGACAATTAGGAAACCTATAACCTATAATGACACGTTATAGGCTGATATCGCGAAACAAATATTTTAAAAACCTAATCAAGCATGACATCGGCCTATGTCTTTTCACTGCTGGAGATAGGTCTCTCTCAAAGCTCGCCACCACATACGACCTTCAGCTAATCTCATCAAGCTAATATCAGTAAATTCCACCAGTCCTGAAGAACGTCTCACACTGCGCTTATCGGTGGCCATCAATCAAGGACTCGTTTACCCAATCGGTTATAGGTCCATGTTATGTCTTGTTGTTAATAAAGAAAGCATTGTTGTTACTTTCTACACAGTTTAAAAAGTGTTTTTTAACATACAGCTCGTGCGTTACCTTCACCATGTTTCTAAGATAAACGCACACGTAACTGTGTTTTGATTCTAGTTTCCACTGGTAGGCACCTGCATCAAAGAAAGGTAAATATTGCGAAGATAAATGCTTACATTACGCACCGCGCGTCTGGCCGATGAGTGTTCGCCTGAACAATGATTGAAAGCTTTGATCAGGTGCCGAGAGATTTTATTTTGAAACGCCAACAACACACGTGCCAGAAACAGACGGAGCGATGGAAACCACCACATAACAATATCACATACTTATTATAATTTAAGTGTTAGATATAAAATATTATACGGATCTATATTTTGATTTATGTTTAATAATAATAGTTGTGTAGATAAATACATTGAAATATTTAATTGAAAAGCAAGTTACTTGACCTTGATACTGTTGTATTTCTGTAAAATTTTTTCACTCTATATTTTTGTATTATAACAATATTTTTTTAGATTATACCATGAGACTAATAAAAGTTTTTCACTTTCCTTTATGTGGAATTTTGTGAAATATCTGCATTTTTGTATTATAACGAGTATATTGTAAATAACGTGGGATTTATTATATTCATTGAAGATAAATTATTGGCAAACCAATAATCTGCACGTTTAGAAACATTTTTTGCATTCCTGAATTATTGCACTGATTTAAAGTTCATATTCGTGGCTCTAAATGAAAAATTTGTCTACTACGTTATATTTGCGATGCCGTGTTAATAACGGATGTAAATAAGTTTTTATTTGTTCGAACGTTTAATTGGCCAATACTCTACAATACGCAACAATATGAAAAAGCCAGCGTATAATGAGACGAAACATCAGTCTCGTTGTTTATTCACGAACGTATGCTAAGTGAGAGAAAAATCTTAAAAATCCTAATAAAATATTTGAATAAAAACTTTGTTATAACAAAAATAAAGTTCAGAATTGTTATGTCACATATGTCACTTGTTATCGTTGATTCTGAATAAGTAATGTGTCAAAATTTCATAGAACATTATTTGAATCGATATTCTAAATTCATACTAAACATGAATTTGCATTGATTTATATAGAGTAATACAAGTCTGATTTTAATCAACTACGTGTGTCAATGAAATCTAATAAGAATCGTAAATCATTTGTGGCATAAACCTCCATTCTTTATGTGTCGGTATATATTACGCAATGACATAAGGTTCACAATAACCTTTTTAAAGCATGACTATTAAAAATGATACATATTTTTTAATTTGAAGAAAAGATCTACTTAAATTAAAAAACTTGAAGGGGTTATAAATGAATAATTTCCACTCTTTTATAATCAAGTGGTGCCATAATTATTTTGTAATTAGTGTTATAACTGCTCAAAATAAATATTCGTAATTGAACGCGTGTAATTGTAAGTGTAATTGCGAAAAGGGGAATAAGAAACAAGAGTAGAAGAGAGTCATGTACAATAGCATTTTATTTTATCAAAATCGGTTCAGTACTTAATCAAATATAGCGGGTTTTGTAAAACAATTGAAGGACAAAAACTATATTTTCTCGCAATTAAGCTAATATATATTTCTTAAACAATGGTATCGATAAGCGGTTCAAATACTTTTCGACAACGAAAAAACATATGTATTTCCTAATAAACATTGTTTTTTAACTACATATTTTAGTTTGTTCGCACTAATCTCAGGAACTACAAGTTCGATTGCCTGTAGTTTTAGCATTATATAAAATGTTTATTCTGGACAATTTTTATTTCTTATCCTAATCGATCAAGTAATTTATTTAGATAATAAGTATAGCAGGTTCAATAACAAGATGATCAAATTTTACAATTCCCCCAAGCGAAAACGGGTTTTAAGCGGACGAGGATGGGGGCAAATGCTAGTTTTGTAATAATAGTAATTTACAGTAAGAAAACCGGATTACTCAATTAAAGCATATACCTACAAGATTAAAACAAGCAAACGCCTACTTGTCTTGATATGTAAAAATGATTAAAAAATATGCATATAAAAACTAGGTATGTATTAAGAATTATTTTCTTTGCGAGAGATTGTTACACAGATAATAAAAATGTTCTGTGAAGAAATACACAAAAAACTTCTATCTTCTATCTTTGCACCATTAATTATCATCTTATTAGACATAAAATATGTCGACATATCTATCTATATATACAAAATACAATTCTTATTATTTGAAGCCTGCATGCCATAAGTGGAAATTACTGAGATTGCTACCGTACGCCGGCTACCGGAGCCGTTACGCGCAAATAACCAACTGCTGTTCGAGTTTTTTTTATTCTTTTTTGGCGCGTGTCTTTCGCGGGCCGTTATACGCGAGGCATTCTGCTGTCAGCGAAAGTTGGAAGTTGTTTGGAATTTCATACCTACCAGTTTTGAGGATCTAGAATTTTGATAAGCTAACACTCATGTCGTGTTTCCAATACAGTTCCCATATATCTAACACTACAATACTATTATGCTAATCACTGGCGAATTCCGAAAACAATGATTACTGTTGTTTGAGGAAATATTTTTGAAAAATGAAACTTGAAGTCGTTTTGATATTTTTACGATTATTTTGGTCATTGGTAACTGTATACGAATGATTTACGGCTATGTTTTTACACAGGCTGTTCCGGCTTTCGTAATCGTTAGTGGTGTGGTTAACTTTATGGTATCGTATAGTTAAATTACGATAGTAAACTATGTCAGCATCGGCCGGAGCCATGCCGTCTGCCACCCACGGTCCTCGCGTCCTGCCGTTGACTCACCAATTCATGTCTCATGCACGTAATTAGTCAATTATCACGCACGCACCGCTCAAATGCTCAATTAGATCAACGACCGTCGGGAATAGCTGAGCAGATTACGTCCCTCCTGTTAGCTCCAATGGAACTCGGGATACGATGTTTGCGGTAATTGACACTTCTCACATTGTCTAGTTCTGTGGAAGAGACGGCTATAGAAATGATGATTTCTTTTTGTATGGTACAGATCCTTTACATCCCTATTAACATTTGTAAAGTCGGTAAGAAAGAAAGAAACTGAGACTTTGAGTTAAAAAAATAAGTCTAATTTTTTTAAATCTCAATGTATGGCAGACGAGCTGACGGGCCACGCGATGGTAAGCGGTCACCGCCGCCCGTGGACATCTGCAACGCCAGGGATCATGCGGATGCGCACCGGCCTTGCAAAATCCTGTAAACAGCTCTCTTGAAGAGCTCCATGTCGTAGCGTAACGGAAGTACCTCAGCTAGCAGTTCATTCCACAACTTTCGGAAGTTTAAAGTGTATTTTTGACCGCACTGTACACAGCGACTTTACGTCAAGGAAGTGCGGATGAACCGCATGACGATGACGAGCGGTGCGGTAGTAAAAACCCGAGGTTGGCATCAAATTGAACAGCTCTTCAGAAAATTCCCCACTATGACATTTCCAACATCTCTACAGATGCTGAGCGAACCGGCTGATTATCATGATTATTTACTATTAAACAGTACGCGTACATTTCATTTGAAATACTTACACATGACACTTCAAGTTTCTAAAATTCGAGACTCAATTTACAGTTCCCTTTAATTAGCGAGTAGTTGCTTAACATTTATTTGCTTTAAAGTGTGAGTATTAAAGTTTATTTTAGTGTGCGACCTGTGTGTAGGTGCATGCAAAGGTTCCGATTGCATTGGCAGAAGCGTACGAATGTGCTGATTGCTATCATGCGATAGTGTCGGCGTGTCAGATTGAAGGCTACGAACTGATTCCGTAAGATTTGGCACGAGACATCTGCTCTTTATCCTGTGTTGTTCTATTAAACTCATTATGTTATTGTTCTAGATATGTCCAAAGAAGAATATATAATATGTTTTATTGTTGTCGGAACCTTTCTGTGATTTCTAAATATCAGGAACTATTTATAAGCAATTATATCTAAGCTCATTTGTAAACTTGGATACATTTATGTAATGTAGGTATAAATTAGATAACTCCCTTACTCGCAGATACAGTTTCTTTATAATGTAGGTATAAATTAGGTAATTACATATAGATAGGTATAATACTCGCAGATAGAGTTTCTATATACAATACATCTTTATAATTTATGAAAATGATATAAATGAAAAGAACCATTTCTATCACTTACATTCGTATGTTTCTCTCTCTATTCCCAAACGATTACAAAACCGTTAACCGATTTTTATTTAACCTTTTGAAAATGATAGATATTATTTCAGACAATATTTTTTACGTTATTTTACTTCGATATCTCAGAATTCCGGAGGAAAATAAAACAGTGAATCAGGAAAATAAAAATGCACTTCGCCGGAAGAGGATAAAACACGAATGTGTCTACCCAGTTATAACATTAGGAAGGAAAAACAAGAACAGAACTTCACTATAATCTCTACAATTCATAGTATAATTGTCCTAATCGTGATGTAAACGCTTCTCTGTAAACATTTCTGACTACTATGAGTACTTCCGCATTAAACAGAAATCATTTAACCATAATATAATGGTGTCGGAATGTACATTAATGTTGGAATTAACTCTTAATTAGAACATTTTCTAAGTATGCAATGAAAGATAATTAATTTGAAAAACTTTTAAATATATTAAGAAATGAATTAAGGAATTAATTATGTCCAATATACTGTGTAAGTACGTACCGTTGAACACGTCGCAATTTACTGTGTAAGTACGTACCTGTTGAACACGTCACATTTATCAATTACAGCAATTAAAACTTCCGAGAATAACATTTAGATATAGTACTAGGTAGCGGTTCTCGTCATACGGCATCGCACAAATGAAATAATAAACTGCATATTTAACTTCATTAAGAGCAGTATTTGTGTTAATTTGCAACAATTAACCTAACAACAAACAAAGTTATAAAGATTAATATTTTATGACTCATCGGTTAGTACTTTGTATTTTGTAATGTTTCCAAAACACTTTCTCATTGTTTCTTTTCTTTGTATATCGCCAGGTAACAAAATTCTAACAATGATGAGTAATATGGTTATCAGTTTTTGGATGTTTTTTGGTGTACACATTTGGTGTAAGGCTGGTACATGTAGAAACACTTGTGAACATGCTGTACTTGGTTATGGATTATGATTATCACGGCCCCCATCAGTATTATCACCAGAATTACGATTCCGAAATAAATACGAGTACTTATACATTATAAAAGATCTTTCCAGTATTTGTCGTATCTCAAAATAAACTAATTAATTACCTGCAGCATCTCGAAGTTTCCTGTACTTTAAATACACAGATATAACATACACACATACAACTTACACCGATATAACATACACACATATAACATACACAGATGTTATCACATACATCTCACACCGAACACCATGTTCAACAACAAAGAAGATCTCTGCTATCTTCTACTGATCTACTGAAAAAATAACTGTACAGGTAAATTGTATTGCATTTTATCTATACTTAATAAGAACATAATAGTTAAAGTCTGTATATTAACCATAAATAAAATTGTTACAATTTCCAAATTTGCTAATTTTCATTTAAATATGCCTAGGACAATTACTGTTTATATATGTAGAATAACAGTTGTTCTACATAGAAAAACAGTTGTTCTACAAAGAAAAACAGTTGTTCTTCGTGGAAAAACAATTGTCCTATGAAAATTATTAGAAATTAATTAATCATTCATAATAATATTCATAGTCATATACTTTTAGTTGTAATCAGCCTATAGTATCCCACTGCGGGGCACAGGCCTCTCCTAGTAAATTACTTGGGGGGGGGGGAGGTTCGTGCCATAAACCACCTCGCGGGCCCAGTGCAGATTGGTGGTTTTTTGAATGCTTCAGTTTTTTTTCTCAAACAGGTTTCCTCACGTTGTTTTCTATCACCGCCAAGCAAGTATTTCTTTTTCAAAATCCGTCACTACTTAAGTTGAAATTCAGTGGTACCGACCGGTACTACATGTACCTAGTATTAATATAGATACTACCTACATTGTTTTAAAAATGCGTTTCTGAAAATCTATGCGATACTTGTGTTATCTTTACGAATACAACAGCTATTAACCAAATACTTAATTTAAGATCTGCGTGGAATATGCAGGTAGCGGTGAGTCAAGTTAAGGACAAAGATGCATAATTTATAAAGGGGCAAAAAACGATTTCCGCTTTAGAAAGAATTCTAGAAAGATGTTTTAAAATAAAACGTCAATTCAATAGTAACGTACAAAACTTAATTTTATTCGTTACAAAGATATCTACCTAACAAAAATTATACAATAATTTGAATACGACTATATTTTTTTTATTTTAACATTATAACAGCTATAATGTCTGTGTATTTGACAGGGTGACATCCATGTCGTACAAGTAATAATGTGCCTCAACCTTGAAAAACGTGTTATGCTAACATAATATCACGAATCGAAAATAAGAAATATTATTATACATTAAAAATTATTAGTGAAATTTGAAATATTTGACATAGTAATACGATTAAGGCAGTATTAATTATAAATTAGATCATCGCTAGTTCCGTAAGTAGAACTGCGCAGTGGGATCATTGTATCATTTATTATTTTATTTTTATTTTATTTATTTTTCAAGGAAGATATAACAGTGGATGGTTATTGTATTCTAAGCACACATAAGTGGAAAATTAAATAAAACACACATACTACTGAACGAGGATTCTCACAAATAATAAAGTAAATCTAATAATAATATTATAGGCCTGATGCAACAATGAGGCACTATTTAATCATCATCCAGTTGTAGTTGAGAGAAAACGTAGGTACCGTCAGGGGTCGCTTTAATATGGCTACATTAGTTGAGAATAAATCCACATCAATGGGCATAAATCACAACTTGACAAAAAAAAATGCAGCTCGCATCATGTAAGAGTGTTTTGTACAATTCGTTATAGCAAGGGGTGCATGAAGCAGCATTGGTTTACGTATATTAACAGCTGTGTGTGCAATTTGATACCAGCCAACAACTCGGGACAGTCAACTAGATTGTTTGCTATGCTTACAAGGTAGCAGACGTCTGCAATGTTATGCCTTTCAACCAAGGGAAGAAAATGATATCGACGTCAACGATGAAGATAACCTGTAGATGTGTGATGAGCCCTGAAGTCAGGGAACCGAAGGAATACCCTCAATACGAGCCCTGTAAACCTCGTATTGAAGGTTCCGGACTTGGGACGCGTATTTCCACAGACTTCGCAAGTAAGCGCAATACAAAAGTTTTAATGATTTTATAATACGGAAGTTTTCAGAAGTTCCGATAAGGAAATCTAAAGCATTGGACGACTTGGAGACTATGTAATCAATGTATTCTCTAAATACGAGTTTTGAATCGTGCAAAACGGACAAAGGTCCCTAATCAATGGGACTCTTTCCTTTACTTTATTGAATATAAAAAAAAATCATGTTTCTTTAATAAAATTGCTAGCGTACCTATTTGTTTCCGTACTATTATCTACTATCATTAGTACAAAAAAGTTGTTGTAGAAATATTAATAAATACAGACGTGGATAGATTAGATACAATTTGTAATAATAGTTTCAAATTCATCTAGACATTTACAACTTGTTAGCTAGCTGTTTTAGACTTGCTAGCGGGTGAGACAGGCAATAGTTAAAAGTTGAATAAGTTTGTCAATATTTCGGTACATAATAAGTACAAATTTCTTAAGAAAAATTGAGAATAAAAGCTATGGTTAGGTATTTGCTTTCTGATGAATTTTAAAGATCTGCAAGGATTAAACTACTTTAAATATTCTGAAATTGAAGTATGGAAAAAATAAAAGATATATGTATCCTATACTCCTGACTATTATTATTGGAACCACTTTGACCATAAATTATATATGTATTATACCATAAATTATACCATAAATATATATTCAACCTTTACAGTGCATAGCTTTTCTATTAAAACTTCACATATAGGTATGGAAAGTGTCTGCCCTTAAAAAATAATCACAGTTTTCGTCCATCACAAAATAAAAATAAAAAAATACTTCAAATACGAGTACCTGAAATTTTGTTATACGTAAATGGCAGTGTTTTGGAAAAACCTTAATGAAAGATTTTAAAAATGTAGGTACACTGATTTGTTTTTTTCGGGGAATAGAGTGAAAGAAAACGTTTCGTTAACCAATGCACATAGGACATTACGAAATATTTTCCATTATTTTTCAACATGATGTTGTTTATACTGAAAATGTCAAACCAGTCTATTATATTGTTGTGAAAGAACGGCACTCAAAAATACCTAAAAAATCTTACAGAAACGTATAGTATGAAACATAGATATCTATATAGAGTATATATGTATTGTAGGTACCTACATATACTTATATATAAGAATATACATGTATGTAAAGTAGATAGGTAAATAAAAAATCTATCTAACCTAGAGCAAATTATACTGGAATGTGGAACGCGATAGAAACTCGTAAAAATATATTGCTACATAAAAATATATCGCTACAATATTGTAAATTATATTCGTCTTATGTCAAAACGTGATAAAAAAGTGTTTGTTGAAATGATTTTTTGTTACTTTAAAATGATTCGAGATGATAGGTATTGTAATGAATATTTTGTATGTTACAAAATATTTTAAATGTGTTACAAGATGCTTTGTTTATAATATGGCCAAAATGAAATTAAAGTAATGTAGGTAGTCTATACAAAGCAAGCAGATGTTTTATTAACTGAAATATTTACGGAAGTTTATTATTTCCTGTTGACTCCAACTTTTTGCTTTTTAATTATGTAACGGGCAATCGTACGAGTAAGTACTGTTCCTCCGGCCTTAACAGTTTTAATTGTGAAACGCAGCACGAGACTTTATCATTTATTTAAATTATGTGGTTGAATCGAACGGTGGCTCGCGTCTATCAGACCGGTCGGCACACATGCGTGACACACTCGTACACACACAAACACACAGAGAGACACGTTGTTGCTACTCGAGCGAGCTCTCAGTCTCCCAACATCTTGACTTGATCTCTATAAACTGAGACAAAGCATACTCAAACGTTTCTATTGTTAGAATACAACTCCTTTATCATCAATAAATAATATTTGACAGTTAATTGACATTAATTAATTAGAGTTCCCCTTCGAGTTAACAACGTTACAGGGCATTGTTATTATTGGAGTATCTACCTACTTACAATAAGTTATATACGATCTCTCGATTACTTATTACGAGTATAAGTGGTGTTATAATATAATTAGAGATGTACCGCCTAGTGAACGACTAGATGGCTAAGCCTGACTATCCAGCAACTTTTGTAGTCAGCGATTAGTCGGCCAGAAAAACAAACCAGTCGGCCTTGAATGATTAGTCCTTGACCACTGGCATTGTGATCTCTCTTTCTACTCTTTTATGGCATGAAGATATGTCTATCGCATTTATATAATTATGTACATATTAACCGTTGCTGTTACCTAACACCTTCCCATACAAAATGTGTTAAATATTCAAAATTACGTGTCCGATTTTGATAAAAACTATATCTAATAATATATTCCGGGATACATTGTACATACTAAATAAAATATGTGTACGTAGCACCAATATTTTTGTTAGATTTAAATGCTTTTAAACTCCTTAATAATAAATTAAATTTGAAATTAATTTCATTATTTAGTTTTCATTGCCGCCAACTGTTTCCTCAAAGTCAAGATAGAAGGTAATAAAGAAATGAATAGACCTGAATGTAGTAAGATATTGCCATATTGCTTGACGAAGACTGTAGTCAATGTTACGCATCGGCAGCTGTTCAACTATTCAGAGGACGTCGACATTAGGCTATAATATCCCGTTGCAAATCACACATTTCTCTAGGTTTCTCTAAGTTAGTTGGCACTAGAGGGTTGCGGGCCATAATTCAACACGTGGGCCGAGTACGGATTGAGGACATTGCTAGCTCTTAATTAAACCTGCTAGGTTTAATTGTGCCGTGTGATGTCGGCCGGCTATAGAAGAGCCCCACCCCGTCTCCTCCCGCAGTTGTCGTACAAGGCGACTAAGGGATAACACAGCCGCTACCACAAGTCCTGAGGAACTACGCCACCTCTTAAGGAGTGGACTCGCCGAACCGCTTGGCCAGCGTGGCGTTTTAAGGCCAAGACAAGCACAAGACAACGTGCATGAGGAGACCCACTACTAAAAATACTAAGCTAGTTACTAAAAAATACTAAAAAAAGCTAGTTGCATTGCAGGTTTAATTGTGCCTGGTTCCTTTTATAGATAATATAGGCAGATTTCTTATTCGTAAGTCGATTTGATAAGGACTGTTTGAGAAATACGGAGTTTAAAATGCAGCATGTGAACTGCCAGGAGTAGACCAGGCAAAAGACCAGCTGTAGACTCTACAATACAATACTATGCTACAGTGACATGTTGCAATGGTAAAGTTCTTTTCGGAAAAGTTTATCATGTACTCTAGACTCTAGAGGAGTGCAGGATATTCCTCTCTAAATAAGATCGAATTTCACTGCATGATGAGGATCAACGTCGTCAAGCATTACAAATACAAGAAGAATGTTTTACAGACGTATGTAGCTTTGTAATTAGGCAGCAATAAATTCCGAAGATTATACAAAATTAACCTTCGTGGAAAATTTCTCTCTAACTATACAACGATAAATATCGGACTTCTAATTTGACGTGCAAAATCCGCAATTACGGTTATTGCAGATTTCTCATGTTTGTATAGACAACAGTTCTGCTGAAATGTATACTTTGAAGGAGATGAGCATGGTCACGAGTTGACTGAAGAGGCGGGTAGTCCAGGTAGTTTTATCAACTATCCACATTTGATCTTCACATTTGGAAAGGCACACTACACTAACAATATCGGCAGACGTATTCGACGGTAAAACGCAAGGTTTAAATTTGTTAATCACCGGATTCCAAGTCTACGACAGTTTATATTCATCTTCCCGATTGAAATTTTTACATTTCTTAATAGTGAAGTTCAGTGGAGAGGATTTTCGGAGTGCAGAGCTCTATTCAGTGATTAATCCCAGCTTTTTATTATATTATATTATTATACGCGTTCAGATCCGACTTCGAATATAAAATGTGTACAGAACACCAAAGTTATATAAACACAACATATTTTTATTTATGTACTGCATAATCACTTCAACAAAGTACCTGCAGTTCAAAGTATATATCTACACCAAAAGTAATAGGGGTTAAAGTATGAAATTGCCGTTTTATAGTAATAGATACTTTGAATTGACATAAAACCTTCATGGTGTGAAATTTTCGAGTGAAACTTTTTTCACATGATACCTATGAGGTTCTTGTTTTAAAAAATGTGCAACATTCGATTTTCGACTTTCAATTGTTTTTTTTATTCAGCTTAGACGGGAAAGATGGATACTTCGAAAATCCGAGTAATCTTTGAATACGAGTTCCGACGCGGAACTAACGCGACAGAAACGGCTCGCAATATCAATGCTGCGTTTGGAGAGGAGACTGCTAATGAACGAACCGTGCGTTTTTGGTTTAAACGCTTTCGTAATGGAAACTTCGACTTGAAGAACGAACCACGTGGAAGACCGCCCACACAGGTGAATAACGCTGAATTAAAGGAGATGGTGGAAGCCGATCCGAGTCAAACTATCCAGGAATTAGCGGCATGGTTTAACGTTACCTTACCTACAATATTGACTCATTTGCATCAAATCAATAAGATAAAATCAATATGAAAAATGGGTGCCTCATGATTTGACTGATCTGCAGAAAGAAACGCGTGTTGAAACTTGCGTTGCCTTGTTGAATCGGTATTCAACCGATATACCAATCGGTATTCTGTATTGCCCCAAAATTGCATTCTTTGTTAATTCTTTAAAATTCCCTAAAATTGCAGCTGATCTAACGTCGATAGACGTTAGAGATTGATCCTTAGGGCTTGCGGTAGCGGCTTTGCTATCCCTTAGTGGTCGTGCAACGACACCCGCACGAAGAGACGGGGTGGTGCAATTCTAAAGCCGGCCTGACACTACACGGCCATACGGTCTACTTGTTTTATTTAATCTAAATAAAAAATATTTTATTGTTTAGTCTTTAAGTCTTTATTTATTTCTTAATTTTATTGTTCCTATATTGACTACTGACTTTGTTAATTCGTTAATCACAAGAATCATCCACTCAGGTTCACTGTTCACGGAGATTTTCTTAGTCTTTCTATTTTTTCAAATGGTTCACTGCATGTTATTGGGGTAATGATCTTTTAAAAATATGCACAATTTACAAATTTCTAAATTATTTTATTTTATTTCTTCATGAAATTTTCGAATACATTTTGGAATGTCTAGTGATTTGGAATGTATGTAAATACAATAAATATACATATAACAAATGATAATAAAATAAAATTATAAAACATACCATACCGTCAGCCTGCGTCCCATAGACCTCCCCCCACAAAGCCTACCACCACAAAATTTTCCACATTACTGGCGATTTGCACATTATCGTCAGTTTACCAGGATGGAGGCGTCTCTCGATTTGTGGTCTCAACTGGAGGACTCGCCTATCCCATTGGTTTTGCAAAAGATATGGTTTGTCTACTGTATCAAAACGGTATATAAAAGTATCAAAACAAAATGGTTTAGAATTTTGTTATTATAAAAACCATAATCATTCCGGTATTATTTAGCGGAAACGCACACAGCTGTGCTTCGCTATTAAGTGACTATTAAAGGTAATATAACACTGTTTTTGTGTTATAATTAAATGTATTAAAGAGTTTTTAAATAATTAAAAACTTTTCCGTTTTTACCGTGGTTTGAATCTGCCTGCATGTTATGTTGTTATTTATTGTATCAAAGGGGGCGTCACGATGGAGGCAACAGACCGTGTACGAACGAAGGACTTCTGTTTCTCCATGCTTCGGTGATCACCAATCCGATTCAGTTTTCACGATGATAAGTAAATATATACAGCTTGTTAGTACCTATTTACTTTGTTTTGACGTTCAATTGAAATTCGTAAATGATTTTTTTTTAAATCTCCAATATATTCAAAATTATCTGTCTGCACAATTTTGTACACAACAATAATGTTTTGTGCAAACAATTTATAACAATAATATAATAATAATAATAATAAAACTAAGAAAATAGTATTCGATACGAATATACTACGAGTAGTTTCATTATAAAATATGTAATAAAAAACCTGTCGGGCGCACTATAGATTCACGTAATCCATATTTAACAAAGTTTAAGATCTGTTTACAGGTCTGTCTCTAAAATCTATCTCAGGAATAATTAAGACTTTACAAAATTTCAAATAATTGTAACTAAAAATTAAAAGCGTAATGCTTATTTATACCTACAATATATTTAATTTCTCGGCAATTTAAAATATGTATTATAGGCAATTTAGGGTTTTGTCAAGAGTAAGCTCTGTTAACGAAGGCTCGTGTCTGTCTTTATAACTATTCCAATAGTTATTCTGGAACAGCTAGCAAATTTTATATTTCCTATGTTTTACATAATATTTTGGGGCCATACGCCATACGCGGGCCCAGTGCAGATTGCTGGATGTCTCTATGGTGACTGCACGCACAGGAATGTCAGTTTCTATACAATCTAAAAGTATAAAACCTATAGGTTGTACAACCTAAAGGTATCGACGTTTCACAGGGTATAGATCCCGGGACCCAGGGCCGTCTTAAGTCTATTCTGCGCCGGGGTGCGGGAGTGTATCCTAAGACAGTCAAACATCCTATTGTGTATCCTATGACAGTCAAATATCCTATTGTGTATCCTATGACAGTCAAATATCCTATTGTGTATCCTATGACAGTCAAATATCCTATTGTGTAATTGTTTACTATAGCGTTATATTTTTTCATTACCTTTAAAAGGTGAGCGCCCGGGGTGCACCGCACCCCTTGCACCCCCTGGTAAAGACGGCCCTGCCGGGACCTTTTGTATAGTAGGCAGGGGCACTATCAATTTAGCTAATCTTGTTGTTATTAGTCTTTGTTCCAAAGATTTTGCTACTCAAGAGTTTTTTACTCCATGTTCTATTATATTCTGACATGTGACTTCTAACTTAGTAATTGTTCAAAACATTTCGATTTCGCGCATGTAGATTATCTATGTATGTAAATATGTGAAACTAGCCTTTTGTCTGCGGCTCCACTCGCGTGCTACATAGCAGATGTAATTTGTGACATATTCGCGTTTTTCACACGTATTTATCTATTAAACGAGTTTTAACACGTATGTTCACTTTTTGCATTATTCGACGTTTCGGCTGGGGTACACCAACCATGATCACGAGAGACTGTGACCGTGACTGTGGCCATGATTGGTATCACCCAGCCGTAACGTCGAGTAAAATATAAAAGGTAAACATCGCGGTATATAAAGGTCTTAACTTAAGACCCTTTTAATAACTTTAATTGAAAACCTTCCGGAACACATAAATTCTTCTAGTAGAACCCAAGTTATAAACGAACTGATAGACAGAAGGACAAACAACCGTTGCTTTAATAAAAAAAAATAAAGAATCGAATCGATGGCAGATGAGCGGGCGGACCACATGTGGTAAGTGGTCACCACCGCCCATGAACACCTGCGACACCAGGTGTCCATGCTGTTGATGTGCAACAGCAACAACAACTATATAAAGAAGAAAAATCAAATATCCTAATAAAAATAGATGCATAGAGAAGTTAATAATTTAGAAAATATTTTTACATAAGCTGACGGTCACTCATAACCCTCGAAGCGACTTTAAAATATCACTGACTCTTCTGTTCAATTTTTATTTATTTATTTAAACGTCATTTCACAAGTAAGTAATTGTACAAATAGAGGACTTGATGCCATGTAGCATTTTCTAGCAGTCAAACACCATTGTGCCAATTTGGTTGAAATATAAATGAAATTAATAATTGTAATTTTGAATCCTCAATAAGACACCGCAGATGAGTCAATAACCGTAACTTGCCCTTTTATCGTCAACTGCTGGACGTGCGCCACATTAGGTACAAAAGACGTGCTTAATGCCTTAAGGCATTCTCTACCAGCCAACCTTTAATTTATCAAAGACATTGGGAGGTAAATTTCTTAAAATCCCACTCTTTTAGAGGTAGTGTAGTTCCTCACCAGCTTTTTTATCTCTTAGTCGCCATTTACGACGTCCACGGGAGGAGATGGGGTGGTGCTATTTTAAAACAGGCACGATGAGGCACTAGTATCAATATAGCAGAGAACAATTAATTTCTTATGGTCCTATTAACCCTACGGTTATACGGACCGAATTGCGGGAGGTACTCACAGTACTGCGAAGGCTCTTTCCGGCGTGCGTATCTACTCTACTACACTTATCTTCTATGCCCGTGTCCCTTAGCCACTCTCCCTTTTCTAGGTCATGAAACCAGACACATTCCCTTCTACATTTTAGCTTTTCTTACGGTGCCAATGGTGTACGAACTCTCGCAGCCACACGAAGTTCGCCTCTGAGTTCACGAAGTCGTAGTAATAGACAGGTCCCTCTTCCCTGTAGCCGATTCCCTCCAGCATCTTCTCACGCTCCTGTATAGAGCGGATAATCCCACAACCCGTGGTTCAAATCCTCCTCTTCCCTTACCGCACTCACACATGTAATCCTCACATAACTTTATATCGTACAAAACAACCTCGCCCAGTGAGAATATGCGATATTTCATTGTCCGGCTCGGCCCAATGGGACTTGAACCGCCAAGTCGAGAAGGATCTAGAAGGATTCCTTCCTTTCTCCTCACATTCCCATCTTATCTGTCATGCAGTCTCTGCCTCGTACTTCCACTTGGTTGCGAGCAAGCGCGTCTGATCCGAACTAAAGAGTCAATCTAATCCAACCGGACTGCATGGTTAATATAACGATACAACGTACATACGTAAAAAGATACAACTAAAAAACCATAACTTAACGCAGGTAAGTACCTCTCTGCCACCTGATCTAAAAAAATCGAGTTGTTTGGTAGTGCAACACAATCTGCATTAGACCCACATGATGGATTTTCGCCCGAAATTACCTTGTGATTACTATAGAAAGTCTTTGCCCTGTAGTGAGATGTTATAGGTTTATATTGAATGACCACCTCTTAATATCTTTTATTGTTAAAAATATCTCAACAACCTGTCAAATATATGTGCATTGCAATATAAATGTGAAGTGTCATTTACAACAGTTTGTCAATTCAGTTTTTTTACTCACATAAGATTCTAAATTTAATTAAATACATAAAATTATTATTATATATTTCTTTTTGTACTTGTCAAGTCCAATAAAACTTATTATATTAGTGTTTTGTTCTCTATGAAATTATACATAGAGCCTTTTTTACCGTCGGCAGGCGGGAGAAATTGGACTGACATTATATAAAATTCTCTTAGGTACTCTGAGGAATTGTTTAGATGTGTAACTTTTTATCACATAGTCAATTTTATTGTAATAAAATACTATTATGTACATTTGTACATGTATGTAGATTGTACATAATATTTCTTTACATCAACGCAGTGTTGAAGCTCGCTCGATAACACATACCAGAAGACGTCAGTGGCCATCGAGACCGTCTGATTTAATTGGAACAAGGCAAAATGTATAAACAGATACAAATAATTATTATGTGCATAATAAATAATCTATTAGGCATGTATGTATACGTTGTGTTTATTCGTAAATTAATTAATATAAAAGATGTTAAAACTCACGGTCATCGTCATCACAGAAGTTCAAAGTTGAATTTTAACTGTTTTATTACAGTTTTATTATGTTATTATTAAATTATTATGAAAAAATATTAAAATACTTATTATTTATATTTATCTGTAATTATTATTATTTAATACCTATTATAACTTTAGGTATAGTTACTCGTACGCATGCTGTAAATATATTTTCAAACGTCCTCGTAATCAACGAATGTACATGCTGTACCTATGTATAATGTACAAATAAGTAATCTTTGCAAGTTACTAATGTATATTTTATTTAAAATGTATGTAAGTATATAAGAGAGATGCACGTACTTATATAAGAGAACGTAGATAAGTACTTCTTAATTTATGTTGTTTGGTTTAACTATTCTAATTTGTTATTGAAATTAATAAAAGCTGAATGTGTTAGTTGCTCGTGGCTGCAATGTAAAGGTAAGGCAGAGGGCACATACGTTGCTCATTGCACGTGGTGCAGGCGGTGGGTGCGCTGGGGCGGCGGCAGCGACGCGGGTGCGCCGGCGGCCAGCTCGCGGGGCACACCAGCTGAGGTACGGGCGCAGATCGAAAGTTCGACGTGAGATCGAGCGCGCATATGTAAATATCGGCACATTTACAAGCGAAAGGGTTCACCAGAGCGGCGCACTAACGCAGCGTTGCGCGGGAACCAGTCCGGCCAGATTCCTATAGCGTCCGATAGAAAAATGTCGAATGAGCTTCGATTCCATCACTTGGCGCAGATGTGTGATGCGCAACACGACCTCCGCTCGACTGCCGCCCTCCACTCGCCGCAGCACTGCTGGTATATTTATCACTTAATTATTGAACTGGTCTGTGCAACAATTATGAAGCTTGGCGAATCGCAGGCGGAGGGCGCACAGCGGCGCTACCGCGTCTGCGCTCAGGCGTTGCGTCACACGCCGCATACTCTACACCGCCGTACGCTGCACGCGCAGGCCTTCAGATTTTATCTTACAGCCACCAACCAAACAATCCGCTTCTCACCTGTTATTAAAATTAATTATTTATCCTTTACTTACACCTATTGTGGAGTCTTCCTGTTTTCCGTGGTAGTAAGTATCAATCATATAATTGCATCATACAATTGTATTTAGAGTAGGTACGTTGTCTATTTACCTGTGTTCCGTCAAGTAAGTAGTATTATACATGCGTACTTATTCATTTATTCATAGTATGTGTTACGAATAAGTTACGAGATTTTTGTTCTCATTTTCATCGAAGCTTTATCTCTCTCGCAGATGCTCAACAGGGTTATCGCGCCAGTACTGCCGCCGACCTTACCTAACTATTTACATTTTATGCCATTCAGTATTACGCTTACAGCTCCAAGAACCTCGTATAAATGCTGAAGTAACTAACTTAGTTGACTGGACAACTTGCTCCTTTCACATTAGGCATTAGGCACAGAGAATAAACAGGAACAGCCATTCAAACTACTCACAGTAGGTTACACCTACTAGTAATTCAAGTCAGTTACATTACAATCCAATTTGCCGAAAACAAAATCAAGTCAATGATATATCTAAACATATAGCTTGACCTAAATCTAGGGCAAACTGGCAGTCTACATGAATCAAATTATGGATAGATATGTAAACAATTATCACTTAAGGTCGCGTCAGTTACCACAGGCCGCCATGTCTGTTTACATTTTGGAGAAATTGAATTGGAATAGGATATAACTGTGTGATGTATCGTTATCGGATGCATCTACTCAATGGGGGTCTTTCATATAAATACCCAGAAGGATTTCTGTTGAACGGGTCGTATTCAAAATTGTTAATTTTCCATTTAAAAAAAACTTTGTTTTTATAACTAAGTAGGTATGTAATTCACGGTTCACAGGTCTGTTTGAGCCACAGGTAATAATGAGTATTATTTTCATGTTTTATTGCTTACTATTGGATTACAATCAAAGTGGATGTTATAAACTCTTGTAGATTTTAATACAAATTTTAAGTATTACAACAAACAGTAAACTCGCAAATCGTGACTTTTGTATTTCAGTACCTACCTATTATTTTTGTGATTATTTGT
This sequence comes from Sesia apiformis, assembly GCA_914767545.1. Lineage (NCBI taxonomy): Eukaryota > Metazoa > Arthropoda > Insecta > Lepidoptera > Sesiidae > Sesia > Sesia apiformis. The sequence goes on from OU611955.1 coordinate 12,343,276, forward strand.
TTTAAGATTCCTTTTCGACTATAACGTTATACTCGAACGACATAACAAGATTGATTTATTTTGCCTATATGTATTTCTATTATTATAAATCTTATTAACACACCTAATAAACATACTTATTTTGATATCTGTGTCCAATAGTATCTGAGTCTAATTATTCCAAAAGAGGTTTTTGAACTCTTACGTAATGTCAATTTGACATTTTTGACCTTGATAAATGTCAAAAACGTTTGAACACGACAGTTTAAGCACGGACTTTTTAAGTCCGCTAGTTAAACACAGTGTCAAAACAGTGTTCATATTTGTCTAAAAAAATAACACAGTGAGTTCAGCTGGAAATCTCAATTTATCATAGTTAAAACAAACAAAATTAAACAAGGTCATTTTATATTCATTCATACTTTCATAGAAAGATGTAAGAAGTGTTTACAAGTATAGATCAAATGTGCAAATAAAAAAAACGGTATAAAATTGCCCCCTTTCCAACATGTACTCGAGAATTAAAATAAGGTTTGTTGTATTAAAACGAGTCATGAAAACAAATTAATGTTCACCAATTTGTGTTTACTACCTACATGGTGGTGTCGGCCGGCTTTAGAATAGCTTCCGATGATTGTCGTTAAAGGAGAGTAAGGGATAACAAAGCGGTTACTTTGTAGTAACCGCTTTGTCATCCCTTACTCTCCTTTAACCCTGAGGAACTACGCCACCTCTAAAAGAGTGGACTCGCCAACCCGCATGGCCAGCATGGTATTTTAAGGCCATACATCCTTCATGCATAAGACATTGTGCATGAGGAGGCCCATGTCCAGCACTGGATTAGTATCCATACTTTTAGTAAAGGTAACCCTGACAGTATTATGGAAATCTGTATACATTTTCTACTTAGGAACAGCTTTTTGTCCTTTTTCTATGTGAGAAAATTAGGTAATCATCATAGTATTTTATTTATAGGTGTAGGTGTGCTGGAGGAATGATCTGTAGATATTTGAGTTCAGCTGAAATCTCAACTGCCTTGCGACCGTTCTACTTCAGTGTACACCCTGACCTTTTTGGAAAATATCCAGAGCAGAGAGTAAGTACCCACTTCTATGTAATAAGCATTGAAACAAATTCCTAAATACTTCTGTACCTAAATATCAACCTATAACATCCCACTGCAGCATGCACACCTACCCTATTGTATCATTAGGGGGGTTTTGGAACATAATCTACCATACAGCCACTGTGTGGATACACATTCTACAGATATTTTTTAATTTCTCAAGTACACAGGTTTCTACAGGCTGTTTCCCTTCACTAAGCTTGAAATTAAAAAAAAAAACATTTATGTAGAAACTCAATAGTGCGAGCAGAGAATTTGAACCCACAACTTTACAAATGAGAATTGAAAATAGTTACCCCTAGGCTATTAGTGCTCTCCTGTACAGTACTACTAATTAAATAATGTGCCAGTGGGCCGTCTTCATATTTCTAAATGTGACTAGACACTGAGACTGCTGTATATAAAGCAAGTTGTTACAATGTAATGAAATGAAGTCTGAAAGTATGTGCAACTGTTTTTACTCATGACCTCTTTGTATTTGTTCAGAATATGAAGATTGCTAACTGCCATTTTTTATTATTTGCTTCATTGTAAAAAATTACTGTTTCAGAAAATAAATGAGAACTCCCTACAGCAACTAAGTGCATTGTTGGAGGCTCAACAATCTAGTCACACCCTATCTGTGCCTACATTGTCATTTTATTTGAGACAAAAGGATGTACCTGAAGGTAAGTCTTTTATCATAATTGACATAACTAATTGAGTATTACCATCATTTGAACCTCTTTTTGGAAAAGTAAATTAATATTTAAATTAAAATATTGCAGTCATGTATGCAATATCTTAAAAAATTGTGAGACCGATTATTTACTTTTCAGTCCCTATCAGTTGTTTTTAGTTTTAATGCCATTATCCAACTAAACTTTAGTCACTCAGGGAATCTTACTTCTTTTATATAAAAGGAAAACCACAGACAGTTCAATCTGGTCGTAAGTGGATACTGTCATGATACATTCCAACATCAACCCAGAATTACAAACATTGGCACTCCTCCAGATGTGTTGCCTACCTTTGGAGATTTGGTAATGGATTTGAAGAAAGAGTTGGGATAATAGAGGGATAAGGATGAGATGAGAATGGGCTCTGGCATATCTCAATCACTATTGAAACGTGTACATACACGTGGGGAATAGAATAAAGTGGGAAATGCAGTAAATTTTAAGGTAGTGTTCTGTGGGTAATGTGGCTAATCGAGTGCACCCAGCAACTGGGATTGCAGCCTCCCATAATAAGGATAACATCTTTTATATTACTCTATATAAACAAATCTTTAAATACGAAATTTTAAGTTAGATAATCTTAACCATTTCAATAACTAAGTCTTTAACGACATAATGTTCAATAATAATGTTCAATAACTAACGACAATAATGTCCCTTTGATCAGATAATGTCACATTTGTATGTTTTGAGATAATATCTCTCACGGGCGGTTTAGAATCCCTCAGCATTCGGAGAGACGTTGCGTCTCTCTGTGTGTTATACCGCCTGTACAATGGGGAATGCTCTGAAGAATTGTTTAATATAATTCCCACCTCGGGTTTCTACAACCGCACCTCCCGTCACAGAAGTGCGGTCCATCCGCATTTCCTCGATACGGAGGTGTCGCGCACTATGCGGTCCAAAAACTATTTTATACCGCGAACCCGTAGGCTGTGGAACGAACTGCCTCAAGAGGTCTTTCCATTGAGCTACGATATGGGGTTCTTCAAGAGAGCTGTGAATAGGATTTTGCAAGGTCGGCGGCACGCCCGCATGCCCCCTGGTGTTGCAGGTGCCCATGGGTGGCGGTAACACTTACCATCACGTGGGACCGCTTGCTCGTCAGCCCCGTAGTCTATAAAAAAAAAAAAAAAATATTTGGATTTTAAATTTCAAAGCTACTTTCCTTTCCAATTGAGGTAATTATCTGCCTTACACATACATATATTACATATATTATGTTACATCATAACTAGATATTATTTAATAATGAAAAATAACTGGTAAGTTATTTTTCATCTTATTCACTTGGTACTTATTCATCTCTCTTTTTTTTAAAGGTGAATTCAAGTTAGTAAAAGTTAAACTTAAGGGCAACAATGTTAGAGAAACAGTGGTAAAAGTATTAAGTGCCTGTGATATATCAACTAATTATGTAGACAAAATACCAAGAAGTACACCAAAAGAAGAATTCAGGTGAGTAGTAACAGTTTTATATATATTTTTAAATGAAATATAATTAATTCACAGCTTGAATTTGGTATGAAACAAATCAGGTTGCAGTATGCGGATTGGCCATTTTTTAGTGTTACAGATAGTGGGTGAAGAGATTATTTTATAAACTGAAAGATCTGACTACTTTTCATTTTAGCACAATATTTCTAATAACTGAGATAAAGAATAACAAGCACCAAAATAAAATTTTACAGAGAGTAAAAATAAATCCTCAGAGTGTAATTTTACTATTGAATCAGGAATTAAATAAATAAAATAAATAACACCACACTCAATGACCCGCACTAGGATTCCCTTTGTCATGGAACCAGAGGCACAGACAAAGACAAAGAATTACTTTTAGAGATATATTGAAAAAAAGTAACCCAGTGGAAACCCATAACTATAAAATATCAATTTTAAGAAAAACTTTACCTTTTACCGATTTATATTCAGTTTCAGATTTATATTGTGGATAACTCTGTTTCTGTTTGCAGTAAACCAAATCTTGCTAAAGCATACAAAGAATACCAAGATGAATTTGAACAAGCAACTCGAATGAAAAAAAAAGTTGAAGAAAGAAAGGCCATTAACAATGTTGTGTGAGTGTAATTCTACTATAACATACTCCTATATAAACAATTAATTCCTTTATGTTTATTTGCTAAAAATTAAAATAAAACTAATATTTGATAATTTCTAGGGAATGGATTTACGAAAACAGTGCTGTGGCAAAAGAAAAATATGAGTCAACAAGTGCCACTAGAACTCAAGTGAAAACTTTGATCAATCAACTATGCAAAAATTATGGTATCAAAGAAGTTGGTAAAACCAATGTGTATGTTAAACTAAAATTATAAAATTTCTCTTATCTATAGACATATAGATTTTTATAATTTTATATGATGTTATATGATTTTTATTATTAAATAATAATTATGAAATAATCTAAGTAATATTACATTATAATTAATAAAAGTAATAGCATTGTATTATCATGCTATATTTTATAATCATAGGAAAAAAATAACACACGCCTTACTGGTATATTTTTTACGTTTATTTAGGTTAAGTATGAAAGTGGATGGAATATAAGTCATATAAGGGGTGGACTTCAGAGCTTGGTCTCGTTGGCTTCACAGCACTCCAAAGCTATGAAGAATTTAGAAGGTATCAATGTATTTATTTTTATTGAAACTAATTATATAAGCTAACCATAGGTGGTTAGACACAAAAGTTGGTTAATTACCTAATTAATTTAAACTTTGCTATTTAAATAATAAAATAAAATCATAAAATGTGGGCGTCTAAGCTAAAAGGATTCATATAGGCCGAAGTTATTTATGGCTATATTTGCAAACTAGAATACATGTCTAACCCCATAGCGTAAAAAATCCATAGAAGTAGAAATAAAATATATGTTTCGAAACATAGAACATTAAATTTGATCTAAAAGAAGCACTTCCACTTGGCAATTACATTGTCCTTTTTTTTGGTTATTCTATAATGGGAAAAGAAATGGAAAGTTATTAAAGTCAATAATGACCATGTCGTCCGTTAATTAATATTGTTAAATGTTTCAAATTTCAGGCAGGACAATAGTGTTGGGACAATTCACTGGAGTCAGCTTAGACGGAGACGTATTCCTCAACATTATCGATGTCAGGAACGAGTGGCTTTCTGTAAGCAAATATATATTATACAACTTGCGCAGAAATTTAACACAAATCAGTGTTAATTTAATATGTTCTTCAATTTCAGCTAATTAAGAAAGTAAGTCAGGAAGATGGTGCATTAGCAGCTATACCAAATTACGAGAAAACTTTGTCTAGTATACTGCGAGAAATACACATTTGTAGAAGGTAATTAACAGTTTTTTTTTCTTGTATTTTCTAAAGATATTTTCAGTTTAACTTAATTTTAATGCAACTTTTTTAACTTTAATTAAGTTTAAGTTGTTTAACTTTAATTTAACTTATTTAATTTTAACTAGTTTAACTTTAATTAAAGTTTCACTTTTTAATTGTAATTTAACTTTCATTTAACTTTAATTCAACTCCTTTTACTTTAACCTTAATTTAATTTCTTTTATTTTAGAAAATTCATGCCTAAAGTATCCGCGACTAAGTACTGCAATAACTTGAGACAACTGATCACTTCTATCGGCGACTTCCACGGTCGCGGGAAGAAGTTCCCAGCTTCGGTGCCCGAATATCTTAGCAAATATCAAATTGTTGTTGAACCGTGAGTAATGCTAATGATACAAATGATATATTTTTATATCCTTCAACAATACCTCTAAAAAATGCACTATATAACTGATGAGAAAAACCGTTGGTGGAGACGAGTCTTTGAATGGAGGCGCGGTGTTTACATTTTTTTTCCCAGGGAAGCCGGCCCACTGATGGTCTCACCGACTGGCCAGTTCATCACACCGTCTTCTTGTCCAGCAGACGAATTGATGGCATACATTGCGAATCACCTTGACGAAGCCTTGCTACTTCTCACCGAGTACAGCATGTGAGTTGTCCACCTCTAATATACCTTAATAATATTACATAATTTTTTGTCCCTTTATATAGGTGTATGAAAAATGAATAGGAAACAAATAGTACATTGTTACCCTAGGGGTGAAAGTGACTTATTTCAGTCCCAAGACTGGGTTTGGTGCCCGAGCGCAGTGAGGGTGCCAATAGGTCGATGGACTAAATAAGTCCTGAACCCCTAGGTAAACACTGTGCTTTTCATTACGAATACAAGGAAAGTAAAAATAAAACTACTAATTAGCAAAATAAAAAAATGAATGAATTTTATTTCATAAATCAACAACTTTGGTGAGATATTTATTTAAAGTTTATGGTGACATTAGAGCAATTATTTATAGTTAGTGAAATGTTTTTTCCGGGTATTTTCATATTTGATATTTTCTGGGATACTTGAAATGTACTGCATTTCCCACTTTATCTTATTTCCTTAATGTACGTACGTGTTTCGGTAGTGAGTGAGATGTGCCAGAGCCCATTCCCATCTTATCCTTCCCCATTTCCCCTATCCCATTCCCCATTTCTCCAAATCCATTCGTATATCCAAAGGTAGGCAGCGCATCCGGGGCGTGCCAACGTTTGTCATTTTGGACTAATGTTGGCATGTATCACGGATGTTTATGGGCTACAGTATCCACTTACCATCAGGTGGACTGTATGCTCGTCTGCCACCTTCGTCCATAAAAAAAAAAGTATCCAGGGATTCTTGGGTGAATAACGCTCACCCTAGGGATTCTTTTCTCTGGTCTATCATTTTATCCCTTTACTCGTATATGTGGGTTTTAGGTCGTGTAGACCTCTCGTGATAGTATAGCGTGTTATGTACTTAGGTCCCCCGTTACCACGTCCCCCATTCTCTTTATTGAGCAACTTGTATCAATTCTGTTTATTCTACATCTTACGTTACTATGTCTTATTCTATACACCTTACATAATATCCTTAGTCTACGCAAGTTATACAACAATTCTTATTCTACACATTTCATAATACACTTATTTCACACGTCACTGTCGGCTGTCCGCAACAATAGTATCAATTCTGATATCGCGGTCAAAGTTTTCTAAAATAATATTTTTTCGTTTTTTCGACAACCTTCGCCCAGTCATCTCTTGTAACTTTTCCGCAGGCTTTTTTTAATAGGGTCATCATCTTTTTTGTGCCGAACGGCGGAGAAGTATTGTGGCGGGCTGCGTAACCTTTGATTTGAGCCCAGATTAGCTCAATCGCATTATTCTGGCAATGATATGGAGGAATTCTAAGAACGCGATGACCGTATTCCAGTGCCAGTTCATCTATTTCATATCGCACATTTGCCGGCTTATTGTCTTTAACTAATTTGATCAGTTATGCTTTTAGCATCTGTTCTGCTTTCACCATTTTGTCTTTCACGCTCAAAGTAATCTTGCAGCTTGATGATTAGCTTACCGGTTTCACTTTTCAATGTTTGTCCACGTTTCGGCATTATCATGAACCAAAAGTACAATACAACACAATGCAAAACACAATCGAAGTCCAATTTAGCACCGAGGTCAGTATAACAAGCAAGAACAGTCAATTAAACGAAAGCCGGATCATAAGAAAAAACAGAACGATAAACACTGGAGAACGTAGTCCATGCGCACGAAATGACAACAGACGACTGTTTTAGCGTCACAAAATGGCGGCCCATTACGCCATTTGAGGTTGCTATTTGTTACCAGAAATATAAAAGTAGCTACTCATATTACGCTACTTGCCTTCGCGCGTTCGGTTTGAGCGCAGCTTTATAATATTATTAACTTTATTAGTACATTCTATTATTACCAAATTATTAGAAAGAAAATCGTGTTATTTTATAGTATAACGACAGATAACGTTACAATTGCCGAGTATTTTTGGCACATCACTACAAAAATAAACAGTTGACATAGCCTTGTAACAGCGCAGTGTGGATTTAAAAAAATATTGTTTTCTTATTTAATTAACATTACATTTAGCGCAAAATTATAACATTTATTGTAAGTTAACATAATGATATAGTTTTTAATGATATTACTCGTTAGTAGAGCAAATAAACGATAATAATATTTTTATCGTAAATTCTTCGCCACTTCTAAGTTACATAGTCCATTCTCTCTCGACCTGTCAGGAACGCATTATCTCAGCGGCCGGACAGTAATCGTATTAAAAAATTTGTAATAGTTCATATGTGTACATACCTACATACAATACAATAGTTAATTCAGTCAGATTTTATTATTCAGTAAAAGTAGAGATACACCCTCTCCTATTTGCTACACTCTAACAGGGTCTGTGTATAATAATAATAGGGGTTAAAGTATGAAATTGCCGTTTTATAGTAATAGATACTTTGAATTAACATAAAACCTTCATGGTGTGAGATTTTCGAGTGAAACTTTTTTCACATGATACCTATGAGGTTCTTGTTTTAAAAAATGTGCAACATTCGATTTTCGACTTTCAATTGTTTTTTTTATTCAGCTTAGACGGGAAAGATGGATACTTCGAAAATCCGAGTAATCTTTGAATACGAGTTTCGACGCGGAACTAACGCGGCAGAAACGGCTCGCAATATCAATGCTGCGTTTGGAGAGGAGACTGCTAATGAACGAACCGTGCGTTTTCGGTTTAAACGCTTTCGTAATGGAAACTTCGACTTGAAGAACGAACCACGTGGAAGACCGCCCAGGTGAATAACGCTGAATTGAATGGTGGAAGCCGATCCGAGTCAAACTACCCAGGAATTAGCGGCATGGTTTAACGTTACCTTACCTACAATATAGACTCATTTGCATCAAATCAATAAGATAAAAAAATATGAAAAATGGGTGCCTCATGATTTGACTGATCTGCAGAAAGAAACGCGTGTTGAAACTGGCGTTGCCTTGTTGAATCGGTACAGAAATGAAGGAATATTGGATCGAATTGTGACATGTGACGAAAAGTGGATTCTTTACGATAACCGAAAGCGAAAAGTGCAATGGCTGACCCCAGGTTAAACGCCGCAACAGTGCCCTAATGCAAAGCTTACCAATAAAAAGGTAATGGTAACTGTTTGGTGGCCTATTCATGGTGTTATTCACTATAGCTTTCTCAGGTCTGGTCAAGCAATAACAGCAGATGTTTACTGTGCCGAACTTCGAACAATGATGGCGAAACTAGCAGTGAAACAGCCCCGACTCGTGAATCGATCTTCACCATTATTGCTCCATGATAACACAAGACCTCACACTGCACGAGAAACCGTTGTAACTCTACAGGAGCTGCAGTTAGAAACCATACGTCATCCTCCGTACTCGCCAGACTTTGCCCCAACGGACTACCATTTTTTCGTGATTTGGACAATTTTCTACGTGGTAAAAAATTTTCTTCCCAAGAGTCAGTATAAAATGCTTTCACACAGTTTGTGGAATCTACATCCCCAGAGTTCTATCGCAAAGGCATAAATGAACTTCCGATTAGATGGCAACAATGTATAGATAATGAGGGTAAATATTTTGATTAAATAAATATGTTACATTTTAGAAAAAAACGAGTTTTAATTTCTCAGTACAAATCGGCAATTTCATACTTTAACCCCTAATAATAATAAATATAAGTTTGTTTTAATGTAGTTACATTTGGTGCAGTAATAAATAATAATAAATAGTCCACTTGGTGGTAAGTAGGTACTGTCGCCCTGCGACATCCGCAATGCAGTCATATTTTTCAAGAATGACAAACGTTAGCACACCTCCGAAACAGGCCGAAAAGGGTTGGAAAAAGATTAGGGAAGATGGGGATAAGGGAATACAACGAGATGAGTTTACCTCATCTCGTTATTCTCTCCGTTCCTTGGGTAGATAGTAGGAGGTAGGATTGGGAGTACAGAGTATAATGGGAAAAAAAGTTTTTTTTTTTTTTATGGACGAAGGTGGCAGACGAGCTACATTTTTAGCTAAAGCTAAAATTAGATATTTATTTTATCTAAAAAAAATATTGATAAAATTGTATGTATAAAAAACAAGCTTAACGCCATGAGGCGTTCTCTAGCGGGCTACAGGTTTAACAGGAGGTGCAAAATATTTATTTCTTTTATCCTATTTTATTATAATCTATAAAATTGGATACGAGAAGGAATTTTACGAGCCTTGCGATTGTATTACCCATTCTGCTTACCTTTTTTTCAAATGCACCCAGGCAGCGCAGCAACAAGCCTATCAATTTAGCTTAGCTAAACCTTCAGTTTAGCTGGTGTTGGCATATCTCGCTCATGTACCTAGCATAGTATGGCATAACATTCACGAACAAGTCTGTCTGCTCATTTCTATAAACAAAGACAATACTTATTTGTTCCAGTAACAAACACGTGGAGAAGGCACTGTACAAGGAAGTTAAGGAAAGGTTCGGTCTACTAGAGCTACACAAGGACGACAGCATCACCCCGGCGCTGATGATCTTGTGCTGCCAACGTCTGCTCACTCGAATAGATAGGATTAATATGGTCAGTTGGAACACGACATACATTATAGGTACTCATCTTACGGCATGATTACAGCAGCATACTCTACATTGCAGCAAGATTACAGCAGGGTAGCTAGAGTGTTGAACATTGATTGCTCGACACTCAAGCGCTGAGTGAGCGCTAATGAATTTAACTTCTTTTTTCATAGAATAGGTGGCAGACGAGCGGGCGAGCCACATGATGGTAAGTGGTTACCGCCGCCTATGGACACCTGCAACATCAGGGGACATGCGGATGCGCTGCCGACCGCGCAGGTTGCGTCGAGTTATTGTTAAGGTTTATTGTTAAGAAACGGTTTCAACATTCACAGCCAGATGGCGCTACTTTCAAGTGACAGATTGAGCGTTTAAAAAAAAACAGAATGTCAGAGGCGTGGCTATTAGTCGTCGTCTTGGCGCAGTCTCAAATTGTTCAAGTCTCTAATTAGTATTTAACTTCTTAAACAGTTATTAGTAGGTACATCTTGTAATCTGGTGGTTGGTAGCAAAAGATAAGTATTTTTAACAATATAATTATATAGTAGGTACACCTAAATACCAATTTGTTGTACGTTATAAATATCTACCTTGGATTAGTTTGGATCTATTGGATTGGATTAGTTTCCTGGTTTTTAATTCTATTGGTATAAATTACCTAAATATAAGAAAGAGAAAGTGTAATTAGTTCATTTAACTATCATCATCTGATTTGGATTCATTGTTTCGAATAATTGTAATAAATGGTCGTATTGAAAACAGATCGATAAATAAGATGAGGAAAGATGGTTGAATAAATAATAGTAAATACCGTTGTGGTATTTTTATTTTATGTGTTTTCTAAAAGGACGTGTAACATTACATTCCCAATTTTTAATATTTGATAGTCAAACCCTTGTTGTTAAAGGCTAGTCTAAAATTGTTACTGTTCAATAGAAGTATCATATGGGCCTTTCTCACCACCTCCTGATACTTTATCAGAAGATATTAGCTAGATTTAATTGGCAGATAATGTATCTATCAGATTGTTAACAGTTACTTTATCAACCGCATCTTTTCCGGTCGTGTCGTGGCGACCGCTACCACAAGCCTTGAGGAACTACGCCACCTCTTAAAAATTTAAAAACTCGGCAACCAGTGTGGCATTTCAATTAAGGTCATACATTCATGTGGACCATAATAGGGCTGGTGATAGTGACTCGGAATGATTACAGCAACATACCTCCTCCTCACAGCTTTAACTGCTTGACAATGGGTTCTGACCCTTTCTCGCTTATGGTGAATGTGTGCATGCTTCGAATCCTCCCTCGCAAGCTGCGTTAATCTGATTTTTTGAATGGGTTAGTTACGTAACAGGAGCTTCGTGTTTCACAGATCCCCTAACAAAAACAGATATGGACAGATATGGGAACTATTGTATGAATTAGTGGTTTGTATTCTCAGTTCCATACGACAATTCGAAATACAATCCTACTGATTAAACATGTCAGTCATAGTACCACTCTATGTTATATAGTATCTGAGCGTTCTGTCGCGGCCGCAAACACGAAGATGATCGACTGGCTTATTTAATTACTACTACAACAGCCATTTAATTTTTAAGATATCATTTTTGGCATCATATTTTTTATGTCTTATATGTCATAAATATATACGAGTATATATTTATGACACGAGTACGAGTAGCCCTGACGTTAAATACAGCATAATACGAGTAAAATTCTATAATGGTGCTACATGTATAATATGTATATCGTCTGTATAATATATACATATTATACATATATATATATTATACGATTAGTATCTACAACTCTATTTCTATGGGATAGAGTTAAGATTGCTTCAACACGAAATATCAAGTGATCGCGTACTCAGATGCCCTAAAATGACTCGTACCCCTCATTAAATAATTAATCTCTTTTCAACAAAAGGTTATTGTTCGAAATAGGACTTATATAATTTTGTTATTGTTACAGAAACTGCGAGGCAACATCTTGTACATAACTCACTACTACTCGATGTTGTCTGAGGGCATATTATGCATACCTTGGAATTTCAAATAGATCCCAATTAGAAGAAAATATGTAAATACATATTTTAGAAAGTATTTAAGTGTTTATACAGTGTAATCTAGATCAACTTATATATGAAGACGAAATTATTAAATGAATTATTAAAAAAGAGTTTTATTAAAAAAAAAGCATGATTGAAAAATAATATATTTACAAAATTGTGATTTAACAGTCTTTATCCATGTAACATCTAAACGCTCATCAATTTTGTCATGATTTACGATAAATATACTTTCATTTCTTTATACACAATCCATAGCCGACGATAATAAAATATATAAATTAGTCATGACTTTTTAGCTTTATATCTAAGTTCTAAACTACCATAAATATAATATAATTACAATGTGATGAATAAAATTATTTTAATCCTTTGAACGCCAAAATACCCTATGCATAAAATAGTCAATCACTGAACAATTTCTTTAAAAATTGGACATTATTTCCAAATCTACGTTGTATTTACGTTTATAACAATATAATAATAAAAACTCATACATAAATAATAAGCAGTGCCTATGTGACAACGAGTATGACACTCGTTTCTTATTCTTTTGCATATTTTTAAGTATTTATTTTTTAAACTAAACTTAATAGGGACAAGACAAGGGTATAGCTCTCTTATTTGACGTGAGAAAGGCTTTCGATCTCGTGGAGCATGATAAATGGACAGACAAGTTGTACGAATACGGCGTAACACATTGGTACAGCACATTGGTTCGTAAGTTACCTACAAGGAAGATATCAATGTATCGAAGTAACCAAAACAAGTAAAAGTTTGATAATGCATTTAAAAGGGTTGTTACACATCTGATTACAGACTAAATATCCGTGGAGGTAATAAATGACATGTTAGCATAACAAATCATTATTGATTATTGATTGATATTTGAATATTATTATTTATTTAATAGGTCGGGGAGAAAGTCTTTTCGTATTTTGTATGTATGAAGTTGTGATCCAATATTGAACTGTTTGTAACTGGCTGGTTATGATACCATTAAAAACGTAACATTTTAAAAAAAAGAAATAAAAAAACTGTTTCCCGCCATTTTTCAATTGTTTTTCTGTCTAAGAAAATGAGTGAATCTAACGAAGAAATTCGATACATTTTAAAGTTTTATTACAAAAAAGGGAAAAATGCAACACAAGCCGGGGAAAAAATTTGTGTCATTTATGGACCTAATGCAGTGTCAGTAAGAGTAGCACAAAGTTGGTTTAAGCGTTTTCAGTCAGGAAATCTTAATGTTAAAGATGCAGTTCGCTCCGGTCGCTCTGTTACCGATAAAGTTGATGCCATTTGTGAAAAGGTGCAGCAAGATCGGCATATAAGTAGTTACGACATTGCTGATGAACTGGGCATTGACCACAAAACAGTTTTGACTCATTTGAAAAAGTCTGGATTCACAAAAAAGCTCAATATTTGGGTACCACACGAGCTCACTGAAAGAAACCTAATGAACAGTGTACTCGTTTTCGATTCTCTATTAAAACGCAATGAAACCGAACCATTTTTGAAAAGATTGATCACTGGTGATGAGAAGTGGATCAATTACGACAAGAATGTGCAGAAAAGATCGTCGTCTAAGTGCGGCCAAGCTCCACAGACTGTGGCGAAACCCGGATTAACCCGCAATAAGGTGATGTTGTGTGTATGGTGGGATTGGAAGAGCATCGTTCATTATGAGCTTTTACCGCCGGGCAAAACCATCGATTCTGATCTCTACTGCCAACAGCTGATGAGACTAAAGCAAGAAATTGAGAATAAAGCGCCCAAATTGATCAACAGAAAGGGTTAGTCTTTCATCATGATAACGCCAGACCACACACATCTTTGGCCACTCAGCAAAAATTGAGAGAGCTTGGGTGGGAAGTGTTGATGCATCCACTATATAGACCTGACCTTGCGCCCTCAGATTTCCACTTGTTTCGGTCTCTTCAGAATCCTTTAGGTAGTGTAAGGTTAACATCAAGAGAGGACTGTCAAAACTACTTGTCGCAATTTTTTGACCAAAAATCTCAAAATTTCTACAGCAACGAGATCCTGTCACTACCTACAAGATGGCAACAAGTTATAGAACAAAACGGCACATATATGATGTAATTAAACTTTTAAAAAAATGTTTTGAATTTGTATATAAAATATGAAGAAACTTTTTCCCCGACCTTTATATTATTTGAATATTTATATAATACTAGCTGACCCGACAGACGTTGACCTATCCAAATTTCAATAAGTTCATACAAAAATCCCATAGAAAAAAGCACTTTCAATTTTTCCCGAATTTTCCCGGCAACTTTTCCAATTTTTTTTTCCTAAAAACCTTATAAGGACAAATACGAACATTTAAAAAAAAATAGCCAAATCGGTCCAGCCACAAAGTCAAAGAGTACAAAAAAGCAACAAAGTCAGATTTCTCATATAAAACAATTAACTGTCTATTTTTGGGGAAAAATCAAGTTCACAAAAAAGTTTTAGAACAGAAGATGAAAAAAATACGGAATATAGCGCAATTTTTTTTAAACAGGAGCGAACTGTCTGTTGGATTTGGATTCATCAAGAAAATGTTAACGGCCCTACTAGCAGTCTATATACACCTCTAAGAATACATGTGGATTATATAGGAAATAAATACTCTAGTAATACATAAACGGCAAACATAAGAAGCGAATTGAATATCAAAAATAAAAAGGTCTCCATATATCAGTGTTTCTTGTTATGCTGCACGATGACCAGTTTGTTCTTCTCTTTCGTGACTTTAGCTGCCGGCATGCTGGTGGCAGGCATTAGCTGGCGTAGGTTCTGACTTGGTATTACGGGCACCTGCAAGTAAAAATAAACATATCCGGACATGGTATCGAAACAAAAGTATAGATATCCCAAAGTATTGAAACGTGAATAATCAAAAATATTGATACTCCTTATATATATAATTTTCCTATAATTCTCAACAAAATTTTCAGTACCAATCTATGATACACATATATGCGTAGCCATGGCACTATTTTATTAGCTAGTTAGTTATGAACAATTCAGTCTCGTACACTTTGGAGAAAATAATGCTAGAAATAGACTATTTTTCCGACCCGGATCAGCGATCGAACGCGCTGTGTGTGACGATATACGACATTACTATATAATCCATGCCTCGCCTTGTATCGGATTCTTACCCCAGGTTCCATTCTTTTCTTAACGGACCGAAGCAAAACGAATCCTGTGCGCTTGGGGTAAATGAACGTTTTACAGTACGTCGGTACTAGATAAGACAAAACGTCCCTGTCGTTTATCCGAAAAATATTCGTCGATCGCAAGAACTCAGATTTGTTTAAAGTAGAACACTTCTCTAAACAAGTTGGCCATCCCTGGTGTACACAGTAAGACCCGTCTAATTTTTTCTTAGCATGTACAAGTGCCCCGAAGTGCCTGAAAGCATCATCTTACCGGCGGACACCTGGCGAGCAGTTTCATGCGGTCCATCAGCCGCATCGCGTCATCCGACGTCTCCGAGTCCGTGGTCATGCCTAGCGACAACGCACGCTCTGTGTTAGCGCCGTCCAAGAACCGTTGCACTGACTGATAGTGTCTGAAATGATAAAGACATTTTAATATACGAGGGCGGAGTGATAAGTCTGGTAAAAATCTATTTTGGAATGAAATTATTGCAAATTGCATGAAACCTCCTTGTTCACAACTCTTTTGAAGGACTAAATTAAAATATTCAGCCAGTACCGCCCGTTAGTTTTTTTTTGACAGCCATTAAATAAAAACAATTAAACGCATTTTCGCAAAGATGCAGAAAAGTGAATTTCGTGTGTTGATTAAACATTATTTTTTGCGCAAAAAAACTATTACGGAAACGAAACAAAGACTTGATAAATATTATGGGGACTCTGCTCCGTCGATTAAAATGATTCATAAATGGTTTACGGATTTTCGGTGTGGTCGTACAAGCACAATTGATGCTGAACTCCCAGGACGCCCAGTTGAGGTCACTACTTCAGAGATGATCGCTAAAATCCATGACATAGTGTTGAACGACCGAAGAGTAAAAGTGAGCGAGATAGTCGAGATAGTAGGCAACTCAGACGAACGTGTGCGCAATATCTTACACCAACATTTAGATATGAAGAAGCTCTCCGCGCGATGGGTGCCGCGTTTACTGACTGTTGATCAAAAACGCATGCGAGTTACCACTTCGGAGGCAGGTTTGGCGTTGTTTCAACGGGATAAAACTGAATTTTTGCATCGTTTTATAACGGTAGACGAAACATGGATCCACCACCATACACCAGAAACCAAGCAACAATCGAAACAGTGGATTGCTACGGGCGAACCAGCTCCGAAGAAGGCCAAAGCAGTTTTATCCGCCAATAAAGTGATGGCTACAGTATTTTGGGATGCACGTGGGGTAATCCATATTGACTACCTAGAGAAGGGTAAAACGATTAATGGCGAATATTATGCCAATTTATGGGACCAATTTAACAAAATTTTACCTGACAAACGACCGCATTTGGCTAAGAAGAAAATTCTCTTCCACCAAGACAACGCACGAGTGCACACCTGCGCGATTGCTATGGCCAAAATCCATGAGTTGCGATATGAGTTGCTATCTAACCCACCATATTCGCCAGATTTAGCCCCTTGCGACTATTTTCTGTTTCCGAATTTAAAAAAATGGCTCGGTGGGAGAAGATTTAGCTCCAACGAGGAGATCATGCACGAATCCAATGCCTATTTCGAAGGGTTGCCTAAGTCGTATTTTATGGAAGGGATCAAAAAGCTAGAGAAACGCTGGATGAAGTGCATTGAGTTAGAAGGAAACTACGTTGAAAAATAAATCATAATTTTTAAATAAAGTTGACTCCTTGTTTCATTTTTACCAGACTTATCACTCCGCCCTCGTAACTATGAATTCGATATAATATAAAATACGCAACGCAAGGCAGAACTAATTATGTTAAAAATCTTTTTTCAGACGTGTCTCATACAACTTTAATAAAGAATTAAATGCTGTCGATATTATTGGGCTATTGCTTCCTAAATTTAACAACATAGTGGGTGAAACATTATCTTTTTAGGTAACATTGTTTTTATTCAACACAATATTTTATTATATTACAGAACAGTAGGTCTGGATGTAAATCTATTTATCTCTACGTGTGACTGCTTGTTTCTATATCAATAAAATAAATCCATAAATGCTCATAACTTTTATCAGCCCATAACGTCCCACTAAGATCCGACCGAACCTGGATTTTTAGTCTCGGCCGAGACCGAGACCGAGACTTGACAAAACCTTAAAAGGGAGGTCCGTAGCTACTCTGTGAATCGGTGGTGGCAGGGAGCCGGCCTAAATCCCTGTCTATGATATGTTACGTTTAAGCAAGGCAATCATATAAAATGAAATGAAACATAATTGAAAAAAAAAAACTTAGAAAATAAAATACACAAAAAACATCAATTTCGTAATAAAATCGTTTAATACTCAAAATTAAACAGTGCTATATTATAAGATAAGAAAAGTAATTTTTTAGCATTATATCCTTTTAAGTTATGCCGTCTTTCGTCATACAACTGTCCAGCTCTACTAAAAAGCTGTTCACTAGCGACACTCGTTGGAGGTGCCGAAAGAAACTTGTTAGCTGCCTGTTTTAAGATTTTATATGGAGATGAATGCCAGTATTCAAAAATGTTGGCATTTCTTTGAAGCCTTGGTTCTCTAAGAAAGCTATCGAGCGCTTGTTCTATCGCCACGTTCGCGTCTCTTTCATCGGACATTGGGTCATCATCCGTATTAATAGAATCATGAGCTGCCCATAGATTGGACTCATTTATACGTGAACTTGTCAAAGAAGTTGAAGCAGAGGTAGATGTATCTCTCTCCGTTGTCGGTGACTGTAAATTTCTATTAATTGATTCAAAAATTTTAATTTTAGCTAAGACAATTTCATTTTCAGTAAGATATTTAGTTTTAAATCTCGGGTCGATGAGTGTTCCGGCAATACAAGGCCAACTACTTTTTAAAAACGCAAAGCGATGATTTAGTGCGGACAGCAATTTGCTTTTCATTACCTCAGCATGATTTTGGTAATCATCTATTGAATCGTTATCAATTGAGCGCTGAGAACTTTGTGTTGGGTTTAGTTTTCCATTTAGCATTGCCACTAACGGTATTATCATTGACACACAAGACGAGTCCGAAGAAATGTCTAATGTAGCTTGGTAAAACCATTGTAAAACATTGACCATGTCTTTCATGGTATCCCATTCTTTGCTGTTGATCTCTTCTAAACTCCCTCTTTCAACGCGGTATAGATTTATAGCATTTTTTTGTTCGCTTAAACGTTCTAGCATTAAGTACGTGCTGTTCCATCGTGTTTCAATATCTTGAAACAATGTGTGCTCGGGTAAATTTAATGTTTTTTGATACGTTTCTAAATGTCGTTGGGCCTGTTCACTTCGATGAAAATGTCCGACTACTTTGCGACTTTTTTTATCAGAACTTCAACTTGTGGTATACAAAAAATTGCATCGTGGATAACCAACTGCAGTGTATGGGCTACACAGCCCAATGATGTGTAATCGGCTACTCTAGTCGCACGAACCATATTTGCGGCATTATCTCGAACAGCAAGATGAATTTTTGATTCAATATTGTACTTTGCAGCAATTTCTTTCAATTTTTCGGAGATATAATTGCCAGTGTGGTCATCTTCCAAAACAGTTGCGCCAAGCACAACTTTTAAACGCTGTTCATTTCGAATAAAATGAGCTGTGAAACTCAGCAATGAGCAGGTTTTTGTAGGGTTCGACCATATGTCTGTAGTGAAACTTATCCAATCGGCTTTCAATAATAACGCAATTACTTTAGATTGTACTTTCTCATAAGTCGTTGGCATTAATTGGGTGTGGAAGTATTTTTAAGACTTTAATCTGTATCTTTTTGGACCATCTGGATCAGCAAAATTCAGTCGTTTGAATCCTTCCCCTGATACCGTAGTGTATGGCTGCATATCTACTATCATCCAATCCATAATCGCTTTATCAATACGTTTGGCAATAACATGATCATGTGGCCATTGAGCTGATGGTGGACACGTCAGTAATTTTTGTATAGTAGGTTGAACTTGTTTATTGTCAGTATTTAACGTCACAGTCACAGGTTTAATATTTTGTTTCAATTCGGTTTCTTGCTTCATATCAGCTAATTTATTCAAAAATTCTTGTTTTTCGGATATATGATATTTTGACAAATGAAGCTTTAAACCTTTTATTGTTTGTCGTTTTGGTTGGGCACTACCTAGGGACAATTTTTTGTTACAAAGCTTACATGTCGCCTTTGACGGTAAGGAGATATTTCTTTCGAAATAATCCCAAATTGGATTAACTTTTGGCATTTTTATCTGCAAAAATGAAATATAAATAATATTAATATGACACAACTTCTACTATTAATTATTAGGCAAGTGGTAAGTATCTCATGTTCTGTTGTCCAAGATTATTACAAGTTCAATACAAGGTACAAGAGTAAATATTCTAATAATATTAAACTTGCAAGTAATAGAAATTTTCTCTAACAATCATAAATCAGGGACCCAAATTCAAAAATCACTGCATAAAAAATTAAAATACCTAAGCACAAGCTTTTATTTAATCGATGTCAATAGGTACCTGAATAATTTAATGTATTTCTATTTACAATATACCTACATGAACTACAATCAATAAATAATTTACTCTTTAGTAGGTATCGTGACTTTGTAATCTGTTCACTTAGTTTTTATTATAAACTCAGTTCGTTAATCGTATTATTTAAATGCCGTAAGGTAATATTTTATTAAAACCAAAACAAATCTGAAACAATTGTCATGGCAAACAAATACTAACAATAAAGTCAAACAAAACCGAGTTAGATTTGGTTAAGTACTTATTGACAGCACTTTATTAAGCTTAACTAATAAAACTTTAATAAAATGACGAAGTACTCACCTATTCAAATATGTACGCCACTACAAGAACAGAATTATTATTATGTATAAACTCAAACATTCACTAAACTTCGAGAAACAATGTTTGTTTACATTATCTACGAAAAGAAATGGTAATGCGGCCAGCGACTGAGTTTATACCTAATCAACCAATCACAGGGGAGTTGACAGAACGCCATGTTCGTTCACGCTCGGGGCCAATCATTATCGAACAACAGCGTGCGCCAAATTCAAATTGCTTAGTCTCGGCCATGGCCGAGAATCTCGGCGTTGTAGCCGAGAACCGAGACCGAACTACTCGGCCAGATTTTTAGCCGAGAATAGCCGAGACCGAGACCGAGATCTCGGTCGGACCTTACGTCCCACTGCAGGCCACAGGCCAGTGAATTATTGAGGGGTTTCGAGGCATAATCGTGGTTTCTTTTTCTCGAGCATGTGAGTTTCCTCACGATATTTTCGATCACCGCAGAGCCGTTGATAATTTTTTTTTCATAAAGGGATATATAGGTAAGGCCGTTATCATCCCGCGTGTACAATATAATAATATTTTCAGGATGCTGATGGGACTGCAATGGTACTGCAGTGCTTCTGCACTTATTATTTATATGCATATTAAATCACATTATTACAATTACAATAAATCACATTGAATTTCATTAAAATAACAATAATAATTACATCAATATACTAATTAAAATACATTAAAGAAATAATATCTATGCAAGAAGTAATAACTATGCAGTGTTTCAAGGACACTCAAATTTACCACTTCTCAGGTTACTGTTAAGTACATAGATAGATTTACTAACAATTATATGGATTACCTGTGTTCGTAATAAATGGATTATTATATTTATTATACTTGACTGATATTCATATGATCGTGAATTCAAACTTCAATCGTCGACCCGTATCACTGAGTCTCTAATTAATTAAGAATTTTGAAAAACAGTAGTTATAAACTTAAGCATAATCTATACATATAATAAAATTGTAACAGAGCCGTCTTTACATAAAAAATCGTTGCAGTGTACTCTACGAACAATACAGTACCCAACAACACAACCATTTTTAGAATTTTTGTCTATCTGAACTAGAACGTAAAACTAGAACTACTTACATCACGTAAAAACTACTAGACGGATTTTAATGAAACTTGGCATAGTTATAGCTTGAATCGGGTTAACATTTAGGTTGTTTTTTATCTAAATCCTTTGTAGAGTTCCCGCAGGAATTACACAAAAGTTCACGAGAACGAAATTACTGGCACCACTAGTTACATAATACGAGTATATACAATTTATTTCCTAAGCGCTGTTGAGTTTGTATAACAAATAATTAAATAAAGTGTGCATGTGCATACCTGGTGTGATTGTGGGCTCCTAGCCGCTGCACGTGCCGCCAGGCGGCCGCAGCCCGTGCGCGCCACGCGGCCGCTTCCTCGGCCGCGGCCGCCGCGCCTGCCTCTAGCGCGGCGCACGCACTACGCAAGTCCACTACCTGCACAATTTCATCAATTCATAAGTAAACAACTAACAAAATGACATTTTATTAGTTATGCTAGTTGTAACATTTATTTTATTAGTTTGTTTGTAATGTTTTGTGGGATGCACTATTATCTTGGGATCTTATGGAAAGAAGGCAGCAGATCATCAGACAGTCCACCTAGTGGTAAGTGTATATTGCGCTATACATAAACATATTGGTCCAAAATGACAAACATTGGTCTGCCCCTGGATGCGCTGCCAGGGTAAAAGGTTAATTACCCTTTTTATATCACTAATAAGAAATATTAAAGGTATATTAAAGTACCAGTTGCTATAATTTGTTGTTCATTGAAATATCACACAACACAGTTATAACAAAATTATAGCACTAAATTGTCATGTTTCGAGCTACCATAACATGACTGACTATATTGCTAGATTTCAATATAACTTAACTAACTGCATCAAATCTTGCCGGTATAAATGTGTATATAATTTTGATAGGATACAATATAATTTGAATGATTCAAGACAGGGCCGTCTTTACCAGGGGGTGCAAGGGGTGCGGTGCACCCCGGGCGCTCACCTTTTAAAGGTAATGAAAAAATATAACGCTATAGTAAACAATTACACAATAGGATATTTGACTGTCATAGGATACACAATAGGATATTTGACTGTCATAGGATACACAATAGGATATTTGACTGTCATAGGATACACAATAGGATGTTTGACTGTCTTAGGATACACTCCCGCACCCCGGCGCAGAATAGACTTAAGACGGCCCTGATTCAAGACACAAAGGTTGTAGAATTATCCTTTCAGTTTACAGAAAAGATCTTTTCACATTATTTAAGGGGTTGTACAGAAATGTCTCACCTTCTGAAAGTACCTATAGAGAAGAGTTTTCATCTCATCATGGGACAATTTATCTAATCTCGCCATTAACATCTGCTCGCCGCGGCTTCTTGAGTCCTTGTTGTCTTGTGAGTCAGACAGAGAGGCAGACGGTGACTTGCCACAGATCAAATTATTCTTGTATTCTATTGCCGTGTCTATAGCTTCTATGGCCTCTTCACATTCAAGTAGCTTACGCTCCTAAAACATTAATATACTCATAAAATATTATGGACCTCTCTACATAATATGTAAATAGTAACATAAAGATATCTGGACATCCTTGAAAATAATTTTATAATGATATTGCTATCCTACAGGACAAAACCAGAATTTTAGGATACTGAAGTTTTATTTGAAAACAGTTCCATAATTTTGAAAATATAACACAAGGTATAAACACAGCTTTTGTAACCGAAGGTTTAAAATTTACAATTCAGTCTACAATACCAACAGGGTACCAAAGTGGGAAATTAAAAAGAAATACAGAATATCATAATATTTTGGTTTCTATTGTAATGCTGTTGAGAATGATGTCAACATGAGCATAAAACACTTTAAATTCTAAAGTATACAATGAAAACTTTTTATTAATGCTCTATGACAACTCACCTCTGAATCTGAAAGTGATTTATACAACTTTCTCTTATGACCTAAACTACACCTTTGTTCGTGTAAACATTCTCGTGTTTTTCGTAAATTTTTAATCTCCTTCCTCAACATCAATTCTTTTTCCTTTGATAGTTCTAAATTTTCTAAATCATTGGTCTTTTCTTTCAAAATACTGTCCAGTTGTGTAATTCTGTGTGTAAAATGTTTTAGTGAGTTGACTTTCTTATCTTTAACCTCTACAGAAGATTCAGAAAGTTCATCCAATTTCATTTTATCCTTAACTAATTCTACATCAAGAGTATTTTTACGTTTTTCATCCTTTTTAATTTGTCTCTTAATTTGTTCAATTTGTTTTTTATACAATTTGAGGCTGTTTTCATGTTTCTTAATTTCTTTACTTGTATTTTGGTCTACAACACTAGATTCTTCACTATCATCATGTTGCTGTCCATAACGCTCTAGTGCTAACTTACATTGTTGAAACTGATGTAAAAGTTGAGTATTATTTTTATCTACATTTAATTTTGATAATATAACAGCAAAATCTGCTTTTGCTTCAAGATATTGGTTTTTAGTAGATGCCAAACAAGACTTATTAAACAATGTTTTGGAGAGATCATCAATCAGTCTTTCCTTTGCAATACAAAGATTTATCAATTCTTTTAACTGTGTTTGACTACTGTTAATTTCTTTTGAAAGTTGCCTTGCTAAAATTTGTTTCTGTGTAAATTTTTCCTTTGTCATTTTATACTTTTTACCTATTTCTGAAGCCTTTGGTGTATCAATCATTTTCAGTAACTCTCTTTCTATTAACTTTGGTTCTGGATCAAGATCCTTTTGGTGAGATTCAATGAGTATCTTTTCAGTTTCAGGTGAAATTGCTTTTGCTGCAACTTTTCTTAATAGCTCCAGTTCTGCACCTGATAAACTTTCACCAGGCTGAATAGTCCTTCTACGCCCAGAATTAGATTGAGATGTCATTATAGGCAGTGACTGAGACCCACTTGTTTCTGATATAGTGATATCATCAGAGTCAATGTGATTTAAATATTCCTCACATCTATCTGCAAATAGTTGATCATTCTTTTCTCTGAAGTACTCCATAAACTTATCAAGCTTGTCCTGAAACACTGTCTCAGAGTGGCTGTCTTCTGTATCTGACTCTTCATCTGACTCACTGGGTTCACTTGGCTCTGTATCTTCAGCTATTCTAGGCAAACCTTGCTTCGAAGCAACATCCTTATTATCGACAACTGTGTCGCCATTTAAACATTCATCACATTCTGCCTTTAAGAATAACCATTCACTGACTTGATTGATGTCAGCCTCAGATAGAGATTTAGACTGTAATATTTTATTGAATAGTCCCTCTGCATTTGATACTAATTTAATCCACTGAGCTGTAGCAAATTGTAAGTTAAAATTATTATCCGATGGCTGTAACATGGTCCTATCTGAATACACAGGAGTATTGTTGTCAGCGAATAAGTTGACTGTAACAAAATTCTTAATACCCCTGCAGCACAAACACAAATTTAATATTTTTAATGTGTCTTGATAGTCTTCGGGGTCTGTACTAATACAACCAATCACCCAAGTGAAGGCTCTGCCACCAAAGGAGTCCCTAAGCATTGCTGTCAGTATACACTGGTCATAATTTATTTGCTTTGGTGGATTTCCTGCCAGTAATTCCTTAATAATATTTTCTAAGGCAAAAAGACCTGATTCGGGGTAAGCTGCAAGGTCACAGAAGCTGGCAGTAGACATTCTATGGTTTAGAACACCATTGGTGCCAACCCACTTCTGCTCCATGCTTACTGTAAACACTGTATGATTGTTCCCTTGACATCTTTGCCTCCATCCTAATTGCAAGTACTGAAAGGCTTCCTCAACATTACAGCATCTCACCAAACCTCCACCGAGCACATCAAATATGTTATTGTTAACCACTTGCATCCATGTTATATGTAATATAAATTCCCTCTCAGGCATCTGATTTAATTTATGAAATATGTCAGTGAGAAAACGGGGGACAATTCCTTGGTCACATTCACTGTGTATGCATTCAAACCCTGGAAAAAAAATCATACAACCATTGGGTTGATGTAAATGTTTTTTAATTTATCATATAATAATTTACAGTTTTGGTTGATTAGATAAAATTGGTTTGAAGGCAATTTAATAAAAAAATCTCAAGAGGCTAAAGTATACTATATCAAAAGTAATAAAACTTTTGACTGCCAAAGCACAGAAAATGCTGTTATTATAAATGTAATTAAAAATTTATACTATCAAAAGTTACAGAATGATTGGACATAATTATTCAAATTAGATCCTCCAACCCACAGAATATTATTTTGCAGAAATAATAGGTTTTAGTAGACAAACGATAAAAACAACAATGGTTATACGAGTTGGTAGGACACCAAATTTTATTAGAAAAAGGTCATCACACCTCTTGAGATCTTATTTTGCATATAAATGCTGACCTGTGATATAATTTGACAAGTTTTGTGGGTTCTACTATATTTGGTAAAGTCAGATTAGAAAAAAGATAAATATATACCTGGCCCAAATAATGTGTACGTTTTTCCAGTCTTAGGTTGGCCAAAAACTACAACAGAAGTATCACATCCATCCAGAAAGCAGTTAATTTGAGGTATCATAAACGAATTGAAGAGGTAGGGTTGAGTACAATCCACAGGTAAAGCTCTGTTTACGTGAAATGTTTGTCCACTCTCTGTGATTACAATTTGTGTCACTGGATTACTAAATATACATTGTGTAGAGTCCGCAAGATTCGGTGGTTTCAATCGAACAGCTATTTGTACTGGAATATCCATTGTTTTAATTTTTATACAATAAAACAAATCGAGACTTGTAGTTTTGAAAAATAATCGATGCTCTATCTGAAGTTCTACTACTATAAATGTTACGCAAATACCAGATACACCCAATCAAATGCCATATTTGTGTATTTTTAACTTAGACAATTATAAAATTCAACAAAAAATATAATAAATTACAACGACGACCAAGTCAACGCAACTAACTAATAAAGTAAAATAACAAGATTTCTATATAATTCATTTGGACACTGGCATAGCCATTGATCCACCATACCCTACCATCAGTCTCTCTACTACTGGATATAGGCCTCTTCCAAAACTCGCTAAGTCGCCACCACACGCGATCCTCGGCTCTTCTCATCCAACCACTACCGGCGAATTTCTTTAAGTCGTATCGTAGATCGACTTGGTCGGGGGCGTCCCACACTGTGCTTCCGGTACATCCTCCACACTTACAACAAATAATAACACAAAATTGTTTTACACGTCATTGTCCAGTTCTGTTGAAGTAAGAGTCGCTCAGTAAAGTGATAGTATTGGTTTAATAGGGACTGAAATGGACTCGTTGGAAGAATACGAAAAAATTTAGTCTCACGCTTTTATATCTATAAAACAACACAATTAAACACTTTGAAGTTGAATAAACTATTATAAACCACAAATTACGCACTACACAATTTTTACAATAATCATTATAAATACTTATCGGGTTCCCGCCAAAAAGTCTCACAATGTTTTTTTATTTACTTTATTTGCACATTAGCATAGCCAAATAATAGCAAATAAGCAATAGCAAATAATAAAACAGAATCGTTTTTATAAACACCTCACCATATTTTCTTCTCACCGCCGCGCGCCGAGTTAGTTACAATTTTTGAAAATCTATATTTAAGTAGAAACTCAGTAGTACGGCTGAGGATTTGAACTCACCATCACACGAATGTAAGTAGAGTACTTACATAGAGATACCCTTAGGCCTTAAGCTATCACGACTCTATAACGTCAATGTCCAGTCCAGTCGAAGTAGGAGTCGCATAGTAAAGTGATAGTAGGTTTACTGAGGACGGAGTTGGACTCCTTGGAAGAACATGAAAAACAGTCTTTTATTTAATTATTTAATTTTATTTAATATTTAATTATCACAAACGTTATACACTAACAGGCACTTCGAAGTTTAACAAACTATCACTATTAAACCATCAATCCCACAATACATAAATTTTAAAATAATCAAACACAAATTCAACTTTACTTCTCGGGTTCCCGCCAAAAAGTTGCTGTCAAAAGAGTTTTTATAGCTGCGTTCCAAAACATCTGATTGACAACCTATAATCCTGCGTCTTTTACGCAAGTTTATCCTGACCAACAAATTATAAAACCTCGCCGTGATGCGTAAAACTAATAGAACTAATATCCTCTACTGACAACACTAACTAGCTATGGAAAAAGCAAATGTGGCGCCCTCAGAGCAATTTTTTTTTATTTTTCTGGTCAGGCTTTAGAATAGAAAAATATATGTTCTCTATTTAGACTGTCATAAACTGATTTTGAAACCTTTCAGAAAGCAACCTTGATTTTAACAATTGCTACTGTGTTCCAAAGCGTAAGAATATCGCTCATTGGAGATCAATTAGGCTGCATTTCTTTTTGTATGTATAAGATGCACAAACGAATAATACTGTATACCCACTCACTACGTGTCCACATGCTATAGAATATCAGATATACACTTTTACATAGTGTCTTTAAAGTTTGGGCACAATCATGGCACAATAATGTGGCGGCCTTGACAAAATCGGCACGCAGAGTGGGATGCACGATAGCAATATGTACCTACTGTGTATCATAGAAGTCATTAATACAAAAAAACGCTTCCCTTTTAAACAGTGAGGCAAGATATAAGTATGTATGTCTATAGGTTTCTCTTTCTAAGATATGACGGCATTGTAACACGTGAGTGCGCCCATGCTGAATGATGTGATGTGATGATTGATTGATTTTTGTTTCTTCATAATATGGCAATGGTGCAATTAACACATTCTGCCAGTGTCAAGTTTTCTTGGTATTAGATGAAAAAGTGGTCCCATACTTTTATTTCTCATAGCTCCAGTACATGTTTGTATGTGTACTGAGTTTTTTTGGGTGTATTTACCGTTTGCGGCCAACGCTCGTCGACGACCCGACGAGTATCGGTTTTCCGTGCACAAATCAAACGAAATTTGGCGCAAACTGCGAACAGCGATCACACGTTCGCCGAGTGTCCAGTTTATATTAACTGCCATATTCATATTACCTCAACGTTCATCTTCATATGACGGCCAACGCAGAATAAAATACACCAACGTGTGAACATCGTCAGTAAAATTTGCCGAGTGCACTCGCCAGTCCCCGAACGCACTCGGCCAATGTGTACTGTAGGGAGCCATCACAGCATAATACTTATGTGGTCTGTCACTGTCATCAGTGATCACTAGTTATCAGTCAGTATTCTATTAGTTAATAGTAGTATTATAGAGTAGTGTCGACTGTCGGTCGCCTAGGCAGACTACTATTGCTCATTGCTATTAGTTATCAACGACTTATCATCATCCAACAGCAGATTTTTCTTATCTACATTTTTATATCGGTTAAACAAAACCAATCTAATAGGTACTGATTTTATTTCGCTATTCAAAGATGCTTCAACAAACGTTTTAAAATTGTTTGTATTACGTTTCATTCTGTTTAAAATTTTTGTTGGTACAGTAAAATGGAAATGGAGACTTTTCGTGATCAAGGACTTGATGAACCTCCGCAATACGGACTTAAATTGAAGTTAAACCATGAGTTTCCACTGCAAAGTAGACAAATAATTAAACCGAAACCTAAACAATTATTTGACATGATGCCCCTTACAGCAAGGTATTTTAAGTGTCAATTATGTTTTGAAAGAAACCTGACCTTTTTCTTATTCGAAATTTTTTTAACATTTTACTTTTAGGTACTTGAGATACTATATCGGTAAGAAAATACACAAGAAACGGCCTATAATGGATTACGTAAATATGATTTCAGCACAACGGATGTATGGTAAGTTTGATAGGAAAATTGTTTATTGTTGGAAATTGAAAAATTTATTTTAGTTAATTTGCTTTTGTTTTAAGCCTATTTTTATATTTTTACCTATTTAGTTTATTTATTCGTTTTATTTTATTTGTTTTTTTAAATTTTAAGTATAGCCTATATTAGACACGAATAATGAAGCTTCCTATTTATGAAAGAATTTTTGAAATCTGTTCAGTAGTTCCAGAGATTACCCCCAACATACCTACAAACACAATTTTACCTCTATTATATTTAGTCTATGATTTAACTACTGGTTTTCATACCTTACAGGATGTCCGATAGGAGGTATCGGTGGTGGGACTATTGGTAGAGGATTTAAAGGGGAGTTTTGTCGTTTCCAACTCTATCCAGGAATATATGAGTATGTGACCATCCCTGAATGTCAGTTCATCCTTAACATAAGGAATGGAGAGAAGAACACTATTTTCCAATCTGTGTTATCAACATATAGGTAAAAATAAAAAAGTTATCAGTAGTAATAATAGCTGACTTCTAATTTTATTTAAATTTATATTTTTTTTATTATCTTTATTAGTAAACCTAAAAAAGCACCACCTTCATGGGAA
Organism: Sesia apiformis; assembly: GCA_914767545.1. Taxonomy (NCBI): domain Eukaryota; kingdom Metazoa; phylum Arthropoda; class Insecta; order Lepidoptera; family Sesiidae; genus Sesia; species Sesia apiformis. Next base: position 12,373,185 of record OU611955.1, read on the forward strand.
TGGAACCTAAATCCATCAGACTGTGAATACACAGGGTTGTATCCTCGTTCTTGGACCACTTATGATTTATCAAAGTATGGAGTGAAATTAGTCTGCCGTCAAATTACCCCAGTCATTCCACATAATTATAAGGTATGGATTTTTTTCAAGACAATTTATTGATCATTCACAAAATTATTGTCATTAGAATTACAGAACTGTTACGGAAACTATGCCTATTTTTTATGGTTGTTTCAAAATGAAAGCATTATCAAATCTTTTTCATTCTATGTATTTTGAAAAAAAAAAACGTTATTACAAAACATATTACAATGTATAACATTGTACTCTAGAACTAATAGACCAACATTTCCTAATTGTAAATGCTAACTATTTTTATTTAGTAGTCAAAGAAAAGTCATACAATAGTAAGGGTATTATTAGGTAGTGATACAAATTTTTAATGTTGTAACTTATTAATGAGACTTAAATTTGATCACTCTATTTTCAATAATATCTGGCAATGTAAATTATTTATTATAACAATTGAGACTACATGGGAATCAGCATGGTGATTTTTGATACACTTGTAACATTCAAATTATTATGATTGCCATGGAAAGTCAGAGGCTATTTAATTATTCAATAGTATAATCATTAGTCAATAAACAACTAAACTAGGTCACAACATTATTTATTTTGAAAAACACTCCTTTTTTGTTATCTTTACAAAAATCACTGTGTACTTTTTATACAATATGTACAGTTATCGGAATAGTAGTATCATTTTACAGGATTTTTGACTGACATTAGTATTATTAGTACTGACATACTCAAAGATCCTAGTATAGTTAATGAGTAATTAAAACATCAGGATTTTCATAATACATGTATATCATAGCATACTTATTATACTTGGACTGTATGTATATAAATATCTCATTGTAAAAGTTTTTTTTATGGTATAAGGCGGAAAATAAGCATAAAGTCCACCCGATAGTAAGTGGATACTGTCGTCCATATATATCCAAGATACATGCCAACATCAGTCCAGAATGACAAACAAATTCCATAAATTCAAAATATGATATACATTTAATTATTTTTATTATATAATAGACAAGCAGCTTGCCCTGATGCTTCTATACGTCTCTTTGTGTTCTAAGATATTGGTGAAGTCTATTTTTAAATGATTAATATTCTCAGATGATATTATATTTCATTTAATTATTCAACGTAGGATATACATTTTAGTTCTTTGATCTACATGGCACTACCTATTCCGATCACTAATTATGACTCATATTATCATATTTGACAAATTTTAGGACAGCAGTCTACCGTGTGCAGTGTTTGTGTTTTCTGCAAAAAATGTCAGCAATGAGCACAGAGAAGTGAGCATCTCATTCACATGGACTGAGGTACTGGCAGGTCCCAATAAGAAAAAGCATTTAGGTAACCGTTTTTATTTTTAGCGGGTCCATACCTATGAAATTACCCTTTTATATTGAAAAATTCAATTATTTTTTTTTGTATGAAAAGTATATATATATTCAATATACATATATTGTATATAATAATATTTAATTTAATATATAAAATATATAATTGAGTGACGGAGGGTTTCCAGCCGAAGCTCATGTAACTTTGAGACTCTGTCGTCCAGTCGTGCATTATAATGGAGATGTTTGGGACATTGTTTGACTGTGTCTCCTGAGTTCAACCATTTGTGATGAATGTTTACGATTATCATACAGCATTCATTTCTTATCACAAGTGACAATACCATTGAGAATAATTTTAGTATCATTTTTGTGGCGGTTCAGCAAAGTAAGGCAAGCTTTAATGCGTCTTTGTAGCTGACGTTCATTAAGCTCATATGGTACCCACTTTCCTAGCTTCTTCACTTTCCTGATTTGACACAAATGAATCCAAATTGTTTTGTCACTTACGCCAAAGGCTGCTGTTAACTCAGATGTAGATTGAGATGAATCCACTTCCACTATTGCTTTCAATTCGTCATTATCGGCTTTAGTCTCCGGGCGTTCATATTGCGTGCCGACTGTTGCGTTGCTGCCAGGACGGAACTCCTATTCATATAACGCGATGTTTTAACTTTTCCATGTTCGCAAACACAACATTATCTAAGCAAAAAGTTGTTTGATGGATAAACAAATGTATAACTGATTTTGAAAAAAAAAATCTTTAAATAGCTTTAAATTGAAATTAATTTGAATTTGGAATTCCAAGCCAAACTCAACATAACCAAGTTCAAACTGTCCACTATGAACAAACGGCAATTTCACAGGTTCATTTTAACACCTATTAAAAACCTATTAAATGGAAGGAACTAAATTAAAGTAAAGTAAGTAAACGCACTTCTTTTTTTTATTGTCATAAAATTAAACAAAAATGTTTTCCATAACTAGATGAGAATTTTAAAACATGGTAAAGTGAATTTTTCAAATTCATTAGAAAATTTGGTAGGTATTATATTGATGAGAATATTATTGTCATAGAATCTACCTTGAAATGCAGTACGCATTTCCCACTTTATCTTATTTTCTCAATGTACGTACGTTTTTCGGTAGTGAGTGAGATATGCTAGAGCCCATCCTCATCCCATCCTATCCTATCCCTCCCCATTTTCCCAACCCATTGTCCAAATCCATTCCTATATCTCCAAATGTAAGTCTATATATCTCCATCGGGGGTCATGTCAACATTTGTCATTCTAGATTGATGTTGGTATGTATTAGATGTCCATGGCCGACAGTATCAACTTACCATCAGGTGGACTGTATGCTTTTTTGCCACTTTTTATTCATAAAGAAAAAAAACTAGAGAAAATTTAAACTTCGTTATTTTTGTCATTCACGTGTGGATGTAATGCCACTGTTGTTTTAGTGACGTCATTAACACAGTCCTTTTTTTTATTTCTAAGCTCTATAATTTTTTAAGATACATATATACATGATATTCGTTTGAAGGATATAATTAGAAGACTACGAAATGCACCCTGATGAAATCTATACTTTATATTACATAATTAATTACCACTTGTAATGTTTTAGCTAAGCTAGATCTAGAAAGGTATTCAGAGGACCACACATGTGGTGTGTCAATAGAGCAAAAAATCGCCAACACGCCGTGCACATTCACTATAGCTAAAAAGAAACAAGCAAATGAAACTATACACCAGGGATATTGTCTATGGAATGCAGCGAAGACATCCAATTACGTGTGGGAATGTATTCATAAGAATGGGAAACTGGAACCCGATCCAACCCTGACACCACCTCTGCCAAATCTTCCAGATAAATCTGACAAAGAAAAGAAAGAGAAGGAGGAAAAAAATAAAGAAAAGACAAAAAAGGTTTATAAATGTAAGTTTCTACTATATCAAATATATCGAATGTTTCTTTCCTTTGCTCTTTTTGTTTACATACCTAGTATAATTGATCAATTATCAAAGCCTGAAAGCACGGATTCCTTTCGTGATTCTGAGTTGTTTTAATGGTCATTTTTCCACATCTGTTTTTTTCTAGTTTTTGCTGCATTTTTCTAACATATTTGTTTAATGCAAACCTGAAAAAATGGATATATTTATTTAAATAATCCGTGATTGTGGGGTGTCTGAAATCACGGAGATATTCCTACAGGTATCGTAAAAGGCGACTAAGGGGATAACAAAGCCGCTACCACAAGCCGTGAGGAACTACACCACCTCTAAGAGTGATGGACTCAGTGGAAAGAGTGGACTCGCCAACTTGCCGTCAGCGTGTCGTTTTAAGGACATACATCCCTCATTCACAGGACAATGTGAGTGAGGAGGCCTGTGTCCAGCAGTGAACAATAAAAGGGCTGGTGACTACTAAAAAGGAATATATAACAATTGATGTCAATTAATTTAGAACCATGAGCAAGATCCGCTGTTTAGAACTTTGGTAAGGGTTTCAACATAATATATCCAATTTGGATTGCACTTATCTGCATTACAATGTTTTATGTAACATTATAGCCCTAATAGCAATAATACAAATAAATATCTTATGAATGTATTCTCAGAATCTTATGTAAATATTAAGCATAGAACAGGAAAACTGTATTATATTTATACCTTTTTCCTCATGAACAGGTGACTCAATAGGACTATCGAGTGTGATATCCTTGGATCCGGGTGGATCGGGCGGCTCGACTGAGTTTTGTCTTGCATGGGACATGCCACTCATCAAATATAAGAAGGATAAAAAAATACACAAAAGGTAAGTGACTTAGATGTTTGTTACAATAGCAAAAATTAGCTCTATAAGAAATGTCCTGACTAACTGACTGACATCTTATGCCAAGTCAAAACCTCTGATAACATGAAATTTGAACAGTCCTTTTATGATTTAAACATTTAGTAAAAAGATTAAAGTTTATAAGGAAGAAAATTATTGAGGGTTCCATTAACTTAAGGTATAATATTCTAGAATTCTAATATAAACGTGTTTTACTGTTTTTAAAAATTATTTCATGGGGCTAAAGTATAGGATATCATATTTTGTATGGAATCATTTAAATCGCCAATATCTCTATATGGGGATGATGTCACTTAAAATGACTAATATGCATACTCATAGTAATATGTTATTTGCGATTCTAGGTTTTTTTAATGCTATATTTGCAAAATTGATCAAGGAATTGTTTTCTTTCATTTCGACACCATATACAGATTGTAATCGAACCTTGCTCGAAGCTTGAAACTATGGATTCCTTGAGTTTATTGACACAAATTTTACTATTTCTCTTTTTTTTGGAAAATATCCATTTTCTTTAGTTTTTGTATTACCTATATTATTCATACAAATTTGCTAAATACAAAGCCCAAAGATAAATATTAGCTAAACGAGGTTTTCTTATTTGTTTAAATAGAAAACGTCATTTAGGCTAAGAATATTATTTTCCTACATCGTCAGTTTTTTCTTTGCTCTCTTTTGAAACTGATTTCGGTCCAAGAACGGTAGGTGTAATGTCCGACCGAAGTCAGTTTTTAGCCGAAGCCGAAGAAGTCGATTGTTCGACTTTTGCCATAACCTTCGGCCGAAGTCAAAGGTTCTAAGAACTAAAAAGTAAAGATAACAATGCAAATTCTGTACTGTTATTTTGTTTTATGTGTTATAGTGTTGATAAAATATATAATTTGAATAAATAAATTGCACCTTACCTGCTGGCCGATTCAACTCTCGCGCCACCATCCCCCGCAGGCGTGTTGCGCTAACGTCATTCGTCATTCGTACGTTCGTTAACTTCGGTTTCAGTCAAACCTTCGGCTTCGTCTTCTGCCAAAGCCGAATGTCCTGCCGAAGGTGCTTTTTTTGGCCGAAGGTGGCCGAAGCCGAAGCTTCGATCGGTCTTTACTTACGTTTCATCACCTTGTCTTTGAGTTTATTCTAAACATGTAAAAGGCACATATTTCACTTTCATTAGATTTTCATATTTTTGGGTCATTGTCTTCATGCTTGCAATAAATATCTTTATCTCATTGACAAGATGGAGCTGTTTCATTAGTTATTAAGATAACTGGTGAAATGGCACTGTATTAATTCCATATTAAGATAACTGGTAATTACATTAAGGTAACTGGTACCTAATTATAATTAGTTATCTTAATGTGTACAAAGCTTTTAAATTATAATATTTTAATTTATTTTACAACTGCCCCTTAACCGTGTTAACCTCTTACCCCCATGCGCCTTTAAACAAATTGCGTAATTAATCATTAAGAGCGTGCATCACAAGTCACTTCGAGGCACTCCGCCTAATCATATTCACACGCAACTTCACATTAGCTATCATTGCTAATTAAATTAGCTGAGTCTAGCAATATGCGATATTTGCCTTTAATTTAAAAACATACTCGTTCAACAATATTTCTATTATTTTTCTACAGAATCTGTTGCAGGCGGTGAGATAGAGGCTAAGCATAGTTAATTTTATTCTCAATTACTTAGAAATTATGCTTTTCGAAATCAGCTTATAACATCCCACTACAGAACTCATGCCTCCGCTAGTACACGACGAGGTGGTTTCGGGTCATAATCTACTACGTCGACTCAGTGCGAATTGGCGTATACCCCTGCTCCAGATTTTTTCAAATTCTTTCGGGTTTCAGACGAGTTTCAGGTTCCCTAGTGACATTTTTTTAATTCGTACTTATGTAGAAACTTATTGGTAGGGGCCGAGGATTTCAATTCACGACCTCACGAATGAGAGTCGAGAATGGGTACCCCATAGCTATCGAAGTTATGTCTATGAAGTCTATAACACCAAAGAAGCGGCAGATAAGCTTTCAATTCTTCATATTTAATAACAAACTCTTTCTGTATGAACGTTAAAGTCACTGACATGTTTACGAACGCAAAAAAAGATTGTAATCTTGGAACGAACGCTCGGTTGGCCAATGCTTTTACACACTACGATGCCACAATCTGTGACAATGCTATCAGTGCAATCTACAATGCATAATTGGTAGTTGTTCATAACAAAGAAAATAATATAAAGTTAATAAATAGGTCGGGGAGAAAGTATTTTTGTATTTTGTATGTATGAAGTTGTGATCCAATATCTTTGATTGAACTGTTTGTACCTGGCTGGTTATGATACAATTAAAAAGGTAACATTTAAGAAAAAGAAATATAAAATTAAAAAACTGTTTCCCGCCATTTTTCAATTGTTTTTCTGTCTAAGAAAATGAGTGAATCTAACGAAGAAATTCGATACATTTTAAAATTTTATTACAAAAAAGGGAAAAATGCGACACAAGCCGCGAAAAAAAATTGTGCCGTTTATGAACCTAATGCAGTGTCAGTAAGAGTAGCACAAAGTTGGTTTAAGCGTTTTCAGTCGGGAAATCTCAATGTTAAAGATGCAGTTCGCTCCGGTCGCCCTATTACCGATAAAGTTGATGCTATTTGTGAAAAAGTGCAGTAAGATCGGCATATAAGTAGTTACGACATTGCTGATGAACTGGGTATTGACCACAAAACAGTTTAGACTCATTTGAAAAATCTGGATTCACAAAAAAGCTCGATATTTGGGTACCACACGAGCTCACTGAAAGAAACCCAATGAACCGTGTACTCGTTTGCGATTCTCGATATCTCTATATAAAATACGTATTCTATATAAATAATATATAAAATATAAAATTCTATAAAAAAATAGTGGAGTGTAGGCTCCTATAAAACATATAGTCTATAAAAAAATGTATTTCTCTATATAAAATACGAAGAATCTTTTTCCCCGACTTTATATAAATTATATAAAACGAAATAGGCATGTCATAAACAAGGTTGTAGTTCACTGTTATTTTTCTGATAAGGCAAGCTATACCTTCTGTTGTGACTTTATTATTTTTACACCTATTTTTACTTTTACCGTATTAAGTATGCTGGGCTTATTTTTATGTCTGATACGTTTGTTCAGATGGTTCAGAGGGGTTCTTAGTAATTAAATGACACCCAGTCTTCACTCCAGCAATTTATTTATCAGTAATAAATATTAAAATAACACTTAAACAAATGAAAAGCACTTGAGAATTTGATTGTATAAAAGTAAACTGTGTATATAAAAACGGACTATTAAAAACAACTTACCCTTATAAGGTGTTTTTTTACAAATATATTGTACAGCCGAATCCCAGTAACATGCACAATTACAAGCGTTTTATGAGATATTCACAAACACACAGATACACACGGCTTTACCAAAGTATAATAGGCACGTCTTTACAGATCGGAAATTGGACAGCAGAATGAATAAAAGAGCAATCAAGTCATAGAGTTTGAAGTAAATTTGAATTTAGGTTTTTCATTAGCGGCCAGTGGTTAGGATTTCATGATATAAAATCACAGGCACTGGAAACTTTATTGATACCTGATAATATGGTTCATATTATAACGCCTCATCGTGAATCGAAGTCCCGAATCGCCATTTTGATTGTTTTTCAATACTGCGGCACACAATAGAACCTACATAATATATCGGTAGGGTATGCGTAGATAACAATTAAACAACTTTGAACGGTTTAAATCGCGTATATTTGACATTATTTATATCCCGACGTTTCGAACACTTTGCAGTGGACGTGGTCACGGGGTGACTAATTGATTTTATTTGTCACTTGAGTTATTAAGAAATTATTTGGACTACCGTCTGAAATTTTTTGAACTACCGTCTGGATTTTTTAATCATAACATTCCCTATGCACGCAGTATTCACTCACGGTGTCCAGAGGTCTTGCAGTATTGCGTTGGCCTTGGGATTTAATTAATTTAATGACTGGATCCCAAGCCGGTGGTACTTGCCAACCATCTTCTCTATTGAAATTTGGGTGTTTCTTGATTTCAATAGCCTCGCGTAACATTCTTGGCATGAATCGGGTCTCTCTAGCGAGGATTTGTGGATTATCAAATCGAATGTAATGGTTGGGTTTGTCCAGAGCATGTTCACAAACTGCAGACTTGGTCGAGCGTCTGTTCTTCATGTCAGCTATATGTTCTTTTATCCGGATACCGATGCTCCTCTTTGTTTGCCTAATGTATGATAACCCGCATTCACAATCAAGCTTGTAAACACCTGCATCTTGTAGGGGGATATTGCTCTTGACCGGTCTAAAAATTGGCTAATCTTCTTGTGCGGCTTGAAGTAGGGTAAGATGGCAGGTTGTCGCTCAACTGTAGGAAGCTTGGGGCGGCTTCTGTGACGCATTCGTGGAAGTTTGTGATTGTTGCTTCGCAGTACTCGTTTCACATGCAGAAGCTCTTCCTCGAGGTGGTCAGTGTCACAGATGCCGTGTGCTCTCTGTAACAAAGATTTGCCTACGGTAGCCAACTGACATGGATGGTGATGGGAGTTACCATTGAGATATTTATCTGTATGGGTGGGTTTCCTATACACAGTATGACCAAGAGAGTTGTCAGGAGTTGTCAGATGCGTAGATAACCATAGATGTCCTAAAGTGTCATGTTACCGAGATATTACGATTGAAAGATTGCTATATAAGTATATGACCTTAGCGGTTCTTACGTCAGTTTGGGATTATACATATAATCTGTGCGTCGGTGTATAATCAAAATGTGCAATCACTGTTTTTGTTAATTAAATTGTTGTCAAATAACTATTTTTATACCTGTTGGTAAAAAAAATCTAGCCCGAGTAACATGAGAAGCTGTACGCTGCATTCCCACAGCCGCTTGGCGCATTCTACTCACTAAGTTACCCCTCTCTCACAGAACACTACCGTAAAATGTACTGCATTTCCTGGTATGTATATACTGTTTCGATAGTGAGTGAAATATGCCAGAGCCCATTCCTAATCCCCCATTTTTAAGCTAAACAACACATTCTTGCCAGCGTTTGTCATTCTGAACTGAAGTTTACATATATCACGAATGTCCACGTACTACAGTATCCACTGATACCAGGTGGACTGTCGGTAACCTTCTTAAAAAATATGTAACCTATGTATATCAATTAACTCAAAATCATGGGAAGAAATCATGGTTTCATCATTACACTATGAAGTTTATAAACTTTAAAGGCATTTGTAAAAAAAAGAAATTTAAATTATTTTCAGGTATTACACAAAGTACTTCGGTAGCGACGGAATAGCGGGCGCATGTATAGCGGCTTATGCGCTTAGGAACTATAAGAGCTGGGAGAAGCAACTCGCAGAGTGGCAAGACCCTATTTTAACTAATAGGTTTGTATTTATGTAAAAAATGTTATATATAAATAAAATGTAGTTTTATTTTGACTAAGTTGTTATTGTAATATTAATATTATTCAATTGTAATAGGGTGTAAAGTAATTTAAGATCAGTAAGTTTCATAAGGAAAATAGAAATGACGTTTCTTGCACTATGTAGGTCACTACATAGTGTAAGTATTTTACATACAGATTTTTATATATTTTTACGCTACTTAGTGCGCTACTAATAAGGATAGGAATCCAATGGACACTATACCGTAATTTTGACTCTCAACATTGCATATGCAGTTATCATTTTTGATAGTATATATCACATTCTTGAAGTATCTAAAAATTAAATTTTAACACTCAATATTTAGGTATTTCTATTGTTCTTTGAATTGATTTTTTTATGGAATTATGCAAATCATATCAAAACAGAATTATTGGCTTATTTATGGGCTTTATAGTTTTTATATTATTCATATTAAAAACATTATTTTAATGTTTTGTTGTTGTATATTTTAGCAATATACCAGACTGGTTAAAAAGTGCCTTAATGAACGAGCTTTACTTTATCGCCGACGGCGGGACTATTTGGTTTGACGTGCAAGAGGAATACCCGGAGACAGATCCGAGGTAAGCTATACCTTGAATATACATATACTTGTTGGACATTCATCTCTCTTTTGGCAAACATTTATTTATGTTCTGCGTAGTTTGTTCTTGTACGATTTAGTGCAGTGTTCAGAAATATACAAACAAAAGTCAAGTTAAGGCGGTGAACACACGGTGTCGCACGGTCACGTGACCAACTGTTTTGGTCCCGTTATCATAGGAACAGCGCTGACAGTTCTGTATTTAATTCATTTTATCGAAATACCGTTTCTTAAGTCATAACACAATACGATAGAAAATACAATATTCGTAAAGGACTATCGAGTTGTAAAATGATTTTTTACTATACGTTAAAGATTTATTATGTTAGCTGTCAGACGTCTTCCCTCTTCCTATAATAACCGGACCATAGTCGAAAAATTAAAAACCTAAATTAGGTGGACCTCAGTCAGTAAACTCTGTGTAAATCTTTTTGTTTTTATGTCAGTACTAAGAAGAAATGTTGACCGCTGCACACATTAAGCTTAATTATTTATTTAACTAATTAACTTGCAAAAAACGTTTTTTTTTATTGACTCGTTTAGGTTGAATTTTTTCAAAATTCGAGTACGCCAATTGAAAGAACAGAAAATTTTACATAAGATTACATACATATACGCATTTATTTATTTTAAAGCCAAAGTACCGGTTGTGATTTTCTTTTAATACAATGGTCAATCTGTATTCAGCGGCGCATTCCATTCACGCGCACTGCTAGCCCGAGCGTCCGCATGCAACAGTAAATTTACCATAACTTTTGATCTAAGAAATAAATGTTAAAAAAAATATTATTTTGTTAAAAATAAATATGTAATGCATTTCTTCGATACGGAGGTGTCGCGTACTGTACGGTCCAAAAATCATTTAATACCACGAACCCAGGCTGTGGAACGAACTGCCTCAAGAGGTCTTTCCATTATGCTACGGTTCATCAAGAAAGTTGTGAATAGGATTTTGCAAGGTCGGCGGCGTAATAATAATAATAATAATAATAAATACCCTTTATTTGCATACAAATAGTTATTACATGTGCACAAATAATAAATGACAGAATACAATGGGCGACCTTATCGCTAAGGCGATCTCTCCTCGTATCCACTACGAGCAAGCACTCTCGGCGTATCCGCATACCTCCTGGTGTTGCAGGTGTCCATGGGCGGCGGTAACACTTACCATCACGTGGGACGGCTTGCTCGTCCGCCTACTTCCCTATAGAAAAAACGTTTTTTAAAATAATGTAAGGATATTTATTGACTTACAATCATTTCCAGCGACCTCGAAAACCCCGAAATTCATTGTTTTCAAAAACTTACATATTTTTAACGAAATATATTTTTTTTTATATTTCTGTCGCCATATTGAGGCCGCCAATTATGATTTTTTTTGTATTTCTATTTCAGAAATCGTTTTAGCGACCCCAATAAACATTTAAAAAATATTACTGCATATTAAAATTTATATTGAAATGTTTTTTTTTAATCTTTGCCTCCATATTGAAACCGCCATTTTAAATTTTATAATTTTATCTTCAGAATCGTGTTCAGTATTCACAAAACAAACCATATACAAATTTTCATGTCTATATATGTTTAATATATTTCGAGAAATTTAATTGTTTATTTAATTTTGCATAAATTAAGTTTATTGCGAAATATAAATGTTAGCGGAGTAATTCGAAGGGTAAACTTTTATATTTTGGTCATAAGAAATATGGTCCAAAAGGTTTCAGATTAGTTAATTAACTGAGAAAGTTATTCCTAAATAATGCATATTTTTGGTCTCTGTTGACTGGACTTTAAGTCTGTAACCTTAGGTATATCATAACAATTTTAATATAAATCGTTTATTTTGCTAATAACCATAGATCCTCATTTAACACATACCTACTGCTTAAGTAAATGGTGCCTTAGTGTGGAACAGTTTTTCACATAATGACATACATATTCTCTCATACTTCACACCTGAAAAAGTTCGCCGGTGGTGGTTGGATGAGAAGAGCCGAAGATCGTGTGTGGTGGCGAGCCGCGGGAGAGCCCTATAACCAGCAGTGGAGAGACATAGGCGGATGGTATGGTATGCTACTTAATAAATAAAGCCCTGGCCCCCTACACTAGGACAACCTGTATCGTAAACACTTGATAGATGCCTCCTCGACACGGCGAATCTGTATATTATTTGTGAACTGACCACTTTTTCTCTGGCAAGTGATCAGATTTATCAGCCATTAAGCTAAGTTAATTAGATGAGCTTCGGTATGCCTCTAGTTTTTTATTCATTTCACAGTATCATAGCCTGTAACAGTATTCAGCTTGTATCACGATTTAATTATATCTATTGTGTCAACTAATTTATCATTTGTGACATTATTAATTGAGAAAAGGAAAGTTATCGTCGATTGTAGTTTCTCAGATATCGAGACTAACGAAATCCTTAAAAGAATAATAACATTTTCTTATTGCTTTGTTTTAAAATTCAGATGTTGGAGCATGTTTCTATTTGAACTAAATCTCGAAATAACATTTTAGTATTAACAGTGTCAATAAGTTCATACCGACAACGAGGTTCGTTTGCTCAGATAACGTCTCATTTGTATTTATTATAATGTTCGTGTTTGTAGGCATGACTTTGGCGTGTTCGGTTATTTGGAGGGCCACGAGTACAGGATGTATAATACGTATGACGTGCACTTCTATGCTTCTTTCGCTTTGGCGCAATTGTGGCCTAATTTACAAGTGAGTACTACATTTCTCTTTGTATGATTTGAAACTAGCATTTGTCCGTGGTTTAGTCTGCATAAGATTTTTGTGATAACAAGTAGCCTACAAGTTTTGAAGCCGGGCTTTAAAATATGTGATAACTTTCAGTGAAAGTTTCATCGAAATTTGTTTAGCGCCTTTTGCTTGGTATGCTGAAGACAAATATTTAACTTATATAAATTTTTTATAGTCATCTACCAATTTAGATCTGATTATGTGAAACCCATTTCACATATTCACTCATACTTCAAATAAATTAATGTGTATCCTTTTTTATAAAATAGTGGTAACACCTTATGGTGGTTTAAAATTTTGAATTTTCAAAAACCTATTGTTTTGTACGACGATGTTTTCGCAGATTTACATTTTTTTTTCACAAAAATATTCAATTATAAATTTCAAATAACCTAGAAGATTTCTCCTTAATTGTGGAATTATTTGGTACTAAATATTTTTACAGGTAGTATTACAATACATGTTCCGCGACACAATAGGATTGGAAGTGAATAAATGTAGGAGATCTCTTTACGACGGGAAATCTGTTAAGTTTAAAATAAAGGACTCCATTCCTCACGATCTGGGAGATCCAGGTAAAAGAACATCTTATTATTATTTTTTATTTGGAACTTTTATCCATAATGCTTAAACTATTTTTTAGACAGTATTTATTAAAACTTTCCTTTTAATTTAAAGTTCCGTGTTATTATGTTGTTATTTACGTTTTATATACTCCCGGATACCTGATTTGAGTAACCCTGCCTTTTATATACGAGTATAATGACCTGAAACATAAAAATAAGGTTAGGTCAAAGTAAAAGTTTTTATGCAGTTTTGAAGCTGCCATATTCACCATCATTTTGGTGTGCTATGGTTCCAAATTTGAATTCACGAATTTGACCCACAGAGGAAAAGCCAAGTCAGTTCTATGTTTTGAAAAAATAAGTGAGTAGAAAGTTTGAATGGAGCAGTTTTTTTGATTTAATGGTGTTGTTTTTCAATAAAAATTACCGTAAATTGTTATTCCTGAGATTTGAACCGATTTTGACCCATACTGATTATGCTGTATGGTAATTATGGAACGAGGAAGGTGTACCGAAGACGGGGAGAGCGTTTTGTGCAGTGCTGTATTGAAGAAAGTGAGTTAAGGAGTCTGGGGAAGAAATTCCGCGGAAGCCAAAACTGGACTTCAGGTGACGAGACCACGACTGCCACCACTAAATAGCGACTGTAACATTCGTCAATGCCTAAAGACTAATGTGATGCCATTTGCTGGGTTTGTTGCCCAAGATTCATTTTTATGCATGATAATGCAAGAGCGCACACTGCAGGAATCGTCAGAGAATACATTCATAATGTCGGTATCACAATCATGGAATAGCCAGTAAGAAGCCCAGAGCATTTATGGGATTAGCTAGAGGGTGTTTGAGCTCCCCACTCAACTCCGCAGACCTTGCAGGAACTGAAAACTGACATCCAGGAAGAATGGGACAACATTCCACAGCACGTCATAGTGACGCTCTTGGAGGCAATACAAGTTACTGAATAAACGATTTTTTTAAATAAACTATTGTTTTCTTCAAAGTGTATGAAAGACCATATTATTATCTTGTCATAAAAATCTATGACCGACCATAAATAAATGTGAATGCGTTATTTGTACGGTTGCTGGGGTATAATATTTCAGATCCGGATGTATTGTATACCTTCTTTACCTTTTTCGGTTACCGATACGGATATGAAATTATTTCGGATACGGTTTTGGTTACAGATATGTTTATAATGAACTTTTTAAGAAATGTATTACTAACTGAAAGCGATGAAAAATAAAACTAAATATGGAATAATTGCAACTTTACTCTCATAAAGAACAAACGAGAAATCCTATCAAATCAAATGCAAGCAGCAAGAACTTTTCAAAACTAGCTTTGTGTAAATTGTTATTACAAATATAATTATTTGTAATAATAATAACATCCGAATATTCTATTTCGGCTTCGAACATTTTTTTAATTCCCATATCCGATAGTTTCCGTTGCGGTTACGCAGCTTCATAACATCCCTGGTTACTTGTTCGCAGAGGACGTTCCATTTTCAAACATCAATGCTTACAACATTCACGACGTTAGCGAGTGGCGCGACCTGAACCTCAAGTTCATACTGCAAGTGCTCCGCGACCACCGGCTGCTGCGCGCCTACTCCGCGCCCTTCGGCAACGACAGGTGCACATCTATGGAGTTCATTGATGACGTCAGGGACGGGACCGAGGATGACTTGTACTCTAGGTAACAACTCGAATCCTGATTCACTTATAAATACTTAATTCTAGGTACCATCCACTCATGGGTTTTGAAACTTGATAAACAGTTGTGGTCTTATGCAGTATTTATGTAGAGATTGATTTTAATTGACGGAGAAATGTGTGGGGCACTAACATTACTAGCGATCGCGCGTGACTAAGCCCATGCTAGCGTAACTTTGGTTTAGATTTGTATTAGTTAAATGATACTCTCTGCTTATATGAGATACACGCCCCTGCATCCACTTAAATTGAATCACAAGATTGTCAAATCAAATAATTTATTTGCAACAGCTGATAATCAAGTACAACAGCTCGAAACATTTGCCAGAATTGATTGGTTCGGAATAAGAATAATTGGTTCGAACTAAAGAGTTAAGAGTGTCGCTAATAGTAAATATGCTGCGGTTTGAATTCTCGTTTGCACATATTTTTAAGTCTTTGTTGCAAAAAAAAAGAAATTGCTAATCCACGAGTGCATCATTGACTAACTTTACTAATTTTGACACAATAAAAAACTAACATTACACGTATTTTAACGTACACGTAACATTAACGTACACGGCTGCAATTTATTAAACACGTAGAATACTTCAACTACATTATTCAAGTTATAGAACGTTTAGAATTGAACTTTTCTTTAAAATCATGATTGATTGATTATGAAGTGTAATGCCGAAATTTTCTCGCAATTTTGTGCTTTCCTTTTGTGACGATGGAGTTATCAGGCGTCAGAATGTCATTCGATACGTGGACATAAAATTGGAACAATTGGAACCGTTTGTTGAAACAAAATCAGTCGAAATAGGCAGGTAACATTTTTTAGGTCATACATCATAAAATTCAATTTATGGTAGGGTACTATTGAGTGAATATGGTCTTTATCTAATGTAATTTTTCTTTGGAGACCACTTATTGGGAAATGTGGTGTGGATCAGCCTCTGGTCATATCGACTAATGAGTTAAAGAAAGTCTCTGGATAAAAAATACAGAAGAAGTCTGTGTGCAGCGGCGAGCTTTGGGAATGCTCTATATCTAGCAGTGGGAAAATATAGGCCGATTGGTTTGGCATAAATATACAAATATTGCCACAATATCTACCTAGAATTACGTATTTAATTGTAAGTTAGGATTTTAGGTGTTACTGATCTTAGCTGTATTTCGTGATGACCCGATGACTGAGTGACCCGACTGATGATATCCTTGCCTGCTGCGCAAATGGTGCGATCAGATAAAGATTTCTTTGAAGACAAATGTTTATTCATGGTCTGCGTAGTTTGTTGTTTGAACCTACATACAACACAATACCTAAACCTAATGTGGTCTACCAAGTGTGGTGTTACAAGCATGAGAAGAGCCAATAATCGTGTGTGGTGGCGAGCCTTGGGAGGGGCCTATATCCAGCAGTGGAGCGACAAGTGATAACACGCTATGTCGACCACTGTTTGTTTTAGTGCTTGATGATTTTAATAAGTGAGTTAATCTAGCATAAGATTTGCATTGGGTTATATTTCTATAACCATTTTCTGTTTACCAATACTTGCAATAAGGAAGTTGCAAATCATATGCCCTATTTTTATCACATCTTTTGTTTAAGTAGATACTTTATTGTATACAAGGAACAAGACGAAACGAGATATCTATCTATGTGATGGTATAAATTCGTACAAATGTATAATTACTATAGGGCATTATAATTAGGCCACTTTTGACATTTCATTGACTTTGTGACAATATAACTTTGCATCGGTGACATAATTCCATTAGGGTTTTGAAATTCATTACTGAATACTAAAAATACGTCATTTTATAAAAAAATAACTTCTTTTTATATCAAATTTAATATGTTCGACCGTTGATTTAATTGCTAAACATCATTATCAATTTATATTTCAATACATTCGAACCTCACTTCAAGGTTACGCCTGTCCACGCCTGTCCACACTTCTTTTTTAATAATAGGAATGTGATCTTTATAAGCTAATTAACTCATAGAGAGAAAGGGATGTTCAAGAAAGTTACCGTTACGATAAACAAACATAATTAAGAAAACAATAATAAAATTATTTAATAATTGTCATAATACATTACAATATTACACTAAATACAACTATTACTAAATATTCTCAATATACATTAAAAAGATATAATTAAATTCATACTAAAACTATGATTTTTCTGTAGCTAAATAAGCCGAAGTGACCGTGCGTTTTTCTTGCCTCGTGTTATTTTTGTTTTTAACGTGAAAACGTCTTTAAAAAGGTTCCGATACTAAGATCCCGCCAGAGTTAGCACTGTGGTTGTCCGCAAACATTTCATTGTATCTCGTAGGTCAAGGGTTGCGGCGCCGAGTGGCGTGTATATTCTAAAAATACACCATCATCCGTTGCTAAGCTTGTTCAGCTTGCGTGTTTATGCGCTTACGTCAGCAAGCGGAGAGATGTCTCGAAATTTTAGTCATCAGGTGAAAAGTTGTGCTGTGCGAAAACTTGAAAACCGTTAAAAAAATTGCTTACTTCGGATAATGTCGCCCAAATAGGAGAGCAAGAAGCGCCAGGAGAAGCGGGAAAGGGCTCGATCACTGAGGCCGATTCTTACCGAATCGAACAAGCTCAAGAAGACGTCTACAGAACGGGTGAGGCGCCTTCGGGAGCGTCGTAAAGCTATTTATTCATGTTTTCACGTCAAACGGAAACAGCGCTAACGGAAAACAAAAATAATGTATCTTGGCTACAACGAAATGCCGAGGAAGCAAGTACTAAAGTACTAGTTTACTAAAGGCAGACCTCTTAAACTTACAAACACAACATAAACCAACAAAAAATCCATCTATTATTGATGAATTAGTTTTAGAGTATAGACATCAAGTTATTTGATTACCTCCTTACCCCTATCAATATAATGCAATCGAATTGATATGGGCACAAATAAAAGGTTACTATAGTTTGATATATTTGATACAATGACTTATATTATGTATATTCTGTCATTTTTTTCATTATGATGTAATTTTATTATTTCAGGATATGAAATACTGCTCCACCATTCAGTACTTTTAAAATGTTAATATTAATAAAAAACTACGCGACTTATACAATGACTTATATTATGTATATTCTGTCATTTTTTTCATTATGATGTAATTTTATTATTTCAGGATATGAAATACTGCTCCACCATTCAGTACTTTTAAAATGTTAATATTAATAAAAAACTACGCGCACTTTTTTTTATACTGGGATCTATCCCAAATGCTAATTAAACAATCCGAAAAGTATTTTCAAATAGACGGAGACTATATTGAAAAATAAAAATAGTTTCATGAACTTGAATGTCATTTTTCTTTGTCAGAGCGGAAACTTTCGGAGCTCCCCTTATACATATTACTCCTCGTAGTTAGGTTACCTCACTACGAAAATTCGTTCGACAGCAAAGACGTAAAAAGTGGCCTATTACAATGACTGTACAATATGTACATACATTCGACTAATGACAATGTTGAGCACTTGAAAAGTTGAATTTTAATTTAACATTTCTAAGTCACAAAGGCGACTAACTTGTCAATTCATATTTGGACCTTTATCACTGTCTGTTCTTTCAAACGAACCAAATGCGAAATTGCTCACCATTTTCATGAGCCCATCGTACCTATTTAGGCTCACCAACAAACCGATTTGGAAATTAACTCTCAAGCAAACAAAGCTGAGGCCAGATGCTATTTCCTATTCATTGACATATGAGGCAAAAGGTAAACAAAGGTTTTATAGAAATAACTTTGTTTTATTTAAATTAGTCTAGACTGAGTCTATAGTTCTTGTTTAGATTCTATCTAACATATAGCTCAACCCCGTGCGAGCTTAACCCCAATAAAATGATAGTGATGGGAATTAAGTTTTAAAATTACTGCCTTTTTTGTTTACCTTTTGTCTCATGCTATAATGAATACGATATAGTATCAAATATATCATGGAGACATGATATACTTTCAGATCGACAGGCCAAGCGGACAGGCACGAAACTCCGTTAATAGAGCGTCCCGAAACGCCTCAGCCCGAACCGCCGCGGAAGACTTACGGCATGGGCGATATACTGGAACTATTGTACCGAAATGTAGATACAGAACCTGAAGATAATCAGTCTATACCCGATGGTGTCACTGGAGCAAGGGTATGGGATGCCAGGCGGTATTTAAGTGACATGTATGGTCCTTGTGCGGCTTTGCTGAGAAAGGCTGCGACTGTATGGGACGTGGATGGCGATGGGTTGATTGAGAATGGCGGGTTCCCGGATCAAACGTATGATGCTTGGGTTATGGCTGGGCCGAGGTAAGTACATCACTTATTAAATTAATAATTTGAAATTATGTTCACACATGGGAAATATGTGGCTTTAAACAAAGTGACAACCGATTAGTATAGTTCGTAGTACTCGTATCCACCGTGTAAAAGGTCATAATTTAATTTATATTAACCACTCAGAATTTAAATTTCCGACAATTTCATAAATGTCTACCTCTCCCACAGTCTTCACAATTATAAACATAATTGATGTTAAAAATGTGGGAGAAATATTATCGGTTTATAATATATTTTGGTATATTCATTCTTGGATAAAATCATTACTGTCAATTATAATATCGTTACCAAAGACCTTAAAATCCTAAATTCTCTAAACTTCCCATTTCGTCTACTCATAGATGAAATGGGTATAATGGGATGAGACGTATTAGTATAATGATATAAAGAGATGTTTTCATTTCATTATATTCCCTATTTCCTGTCCCGTCCCATTCCTTCCCGTTTCATAGAGTAGACAATATAATGAAATAAAGGAGTTCCCTTATCCTTTTATGCTCTTTACTTCTTTAATGACATACTCTACCCATCCTCACTCCTCACGGACAAACAGGATATGTTCTTTTTTTTTATAGATTAGTGGGCGGACGAGCAAGCGGTCCCACGTGATGGTAAGTGTCACCGCCGCCCATGGCCACCTGCAACACCAGGGGGTATGCGGGCGTGCCGCCGACCTTGCAAAATCCTATTCACAGCTCTCTTGAAGAACCCCATATCGTAGCTTAATGGAAAGATCTATAATAATGGAAAATGTAATGGAATCAGGAAACTTCCACGTCCAGCTGTACTTCCTATTCCCCATTCTTCCCAACCTTTTTCTACTCCTAAATATCTAAACGTTGGCTGCGAATCCGGTGACATACGATCGTTTGCAATTCTGAATGGATGTTATATATATTACGACTACAATATGAGCCATGAACTACAGTATCCAGTTACCACTAGGTGGACTGTCTGCTCATCTGCCTAAAAATCATAGTCAGTTTAAACAAGAACATGAAACAATAAAAAATATGTTACTACAATACAATTAGCTAAAGAAGTCTCATCGGCATATCTCGGTTTTCGTTTGTACGGTTTGTTCGTTTTGTTGTATATCTCGTGTACGTGTTATTCGTTTGTAATATTTACAGTGCATACTGCGGTGGTTTGTGGGTAGCCTCAGTGAGTGCAGTCTGCAACATGGCACGGATCCTTGGCTTGGAGGAAGACGAGAGGGAATTCGCGAAACTCCTCGAGAGAGCCAGCAATGCGTTCGAAGACAAATTGTGGAACGGCAGCCATTATAAATTTGATACGAGACCTTGTAACAGCAAGGTTGTGATGGCCGATCAGCTCGCTGGACATTGGTAAATGTTTTTATAATCTTTACCTTGACTGTTGCTATCTTAATTTTATGTAAATCGTGTCGCCAAGTAGCCTTTGTTTA
Source organism: Sesia apiformis (assembly GCA_914767545.1). Lineage (NCBI taxonomy): Eukaryota > Metazoa > Arthropoda > Insecta > Lepidoptera > Sesiidae > Sesia > Sesia apiformis. Next base: position 12,394,392 of record OU611955.1, read on the forward strand.
TTTATAGCTATTTATTTTTATTTTATAGTGTTTATTTTTATATAGTTTATTTATTTATTTATAATAAACAAAGGCTTTTGTTTATTTATAGCATCCACTGTAGCTAAAGACTGACGTAAAACATGCTCCCAAAGCATTTCGGCATTTCGAAACTGAGTGAAAGTTTTCAAAGCCCGTTTCTTACTCATTTTATCCTAACTAATCCCGTCCCATTGAATATGAAGCATAATAGGGCGAGGGAAATCATCGCATTACACTCCCATTTTATCACATTATTTTTTTTAATTTCTTAGGGTTGACACTGAATTTACGGATTTGCTAACGTTATTCATTTAACGGTTTTTTATAGAAATATGGTGGTAAACGAGCAGATAGTGTATTTGGTGGTAAGTGAATACCGTCGTCCGTGAACGTCTGCGATACCTGCCAATATCAGTCCAGAATGACAAACCCGCTCATGCGCCCCGGCCTACTTTAGAAGGTTTAGGATTTGGAAAAAGGGTTGTGATAATGGGGAATCATAACGTCACGACGAGTTCTCCTCATCGCATTACACCTCCCAATCCCCCTTGAGGTTCTTTTTATCCATATTGATTATAGAGTTCCCATGGGAATCACAAGTTCACGCGAACGAAGTCGCTAGCACCGCTGGTAATAAAATAAGGAGTTTCTTTTATTTCATCATATTAGGATAGGATGGGATTTGAAATGAGCTCTGTCATATGCCTAAAAAAGATAAATTAAAAATACGTCCGTACATTAGAGGGAATAGAATAGGAATGGAAAATGTACATTTCACATATGGGAATGTATGCAAACATCAAATGAGACTACTGCATGGCGATGATGTTCATTCAAGATTTTGTATTATATTTATTTAGAAATGAGTTTTTAAATACCATTTCCGAAATATCAGTGACAGCGGTGTTATATGAGGTCGGGGTAACTGCCAGTGGAGCATCGTGTCCAGCGGGCGGCTGTGGGATGTACACTCCCCCCTCGAACGTAGTAGTTATTTATTTATTTATTACGTACAACAACAAATTTACAAAATTGACTAGTTACAGGCACATTTTATACAACATTTATATGTTTGTAAATTCACTTACCAGTTAAACACAACTTCCTAAAGTTATTTCCTAAAGTTTTCCTATACCTATATAATCATGCATAATAGGTATAATAAAATTATCTAAATCTAAAACGAAAGTATCTATCTAACAATTTTGAAATGGGAGTTATTTAGATAGAATATGTCAAACTCGTCATTCAGATCGTTATAATATCGACATATTCTATAGAATGGGATTATTGTAAGGAACATAATTTCAAGCCCGTGGTATGTCAAACACAGTTGTTGAGTACGTACAGGGCGATTCAGTGCTTTCAGATTGAGATGCCGCAAGAGATCCCCATCTAAATGTTTATTTATGATCTTATGTAGTATATTTAATGAACTGATTTTACGCCTCACTTCTAAGATTTTGAGGTTCGAAAATTTTAATTTACCCTCATAACATTTTAGTGTTTGATTATTCCCAAATTTTAAACAAAAGTAAGGGACAAATTTTATTTGCTTTGTTTCTTATCTATTAATGTGTATTTCATACATCGGTGACCATCGAACGATATTCAAGAATTGACCGTTCTAAAGAAACTATTTAATATATTACAGGTTCCTCCGCGCATCGGGCTTATCGGAGCAAGTGTTCCCTGAGCGTAACGTGCGTAAGGCCCTGAGCACGATATACGAGAACAACGTGCTCAAGTTCGTGGGCGGTCGCATGGGCGCCGTGAACGGGTACGTGTCGAGCGGCCGCGGGAGGGTCGACACATCCGCGCTGCAGAGCGAGGAGGTGTGGACCGGCGTCACGTACGGGCTCGCCGCGCTCATGATATATGAAGGTAAGAACAGTTTGCTGCCGTGAAATCCTACGGTTTTCAGTGTTGTATGGGCCACTAGGGCCACACGTCGTTGCCACGGCGCGGCAGAAAACTGAAAACTAACGACTAGATATTGAGCAGTGTTGTTGTATGGCAGTCGTATTAACGATACCGAACGTTGTCACTGTTTCGTGACCGCTTAACTGTCCTAATTCGAGTTTTGTGTTATTTTAATTATTTTTTCTTAGCTTAGGACACAAAAATTTTATTTTTTATTTTCTTTTTAGCTTTAAAAATGTATTATTTGTAAATTTTTCGATTTAAAAAATAATAATAATAATTTTGCAGCATAAAGTCGCAATTTAACGTATATAAGTTTCTATCCATCTTGTGCACGTCATACTGGGATACATACTGGACTTTAGTCTTATAGTTGTATATTCCTGATCATGTTTTGTATGTATAACGTTGCCGTGCTTGAATAAATAATTAAATAAAAATGACACAGGAGGTCCACACCGGCAAAAACCGTGTCGTGAACCAGTTGATTAAAATAATATGTTCTGTTAGTCTCCTTATATGAGATGCACGCTACTGGTTTCCGCCTGCGAAATAACGCAGCGGCATAAATTTAAACCATATTACGTTGGAGATAAACTTTATTATTACTCAATTATTTATTTCAATAAGTAAATCTTACTACTCCTTTCCCATGCCCTCCCATCGGTAAAACTTCACTTAAATAAAATAATAAATTAAAATAATTTTATTCGAGGTATGCACGAGGAGGCGTTCACAACTGCAGGCGGTCTGTACAACTCGCTCACTCAAATGGGCCTTTCGTTTGAGACCCCCGAAGCGCTCTATGAGAACGGCAACCACCGTTCTATAGCTTACATGCGCCCGCTCTCCATCTGGTCAATGTACCAGGCGATAACGGCGAGGCCACAGCCTCCGATGACCATGGTCAATGGACAAGCAAACCACGCCAAAGATAAAACACGTTTATAGAGTCTGGCAAAGCAAATGTGGCACAAGATAGGCGCGACACATTTAAAAATTTTACGCTAGCGCTCATTGTGCGCTCATATAAACGAACTTGATACTTTATACTTTCTGTTCTAATATGAGAGTGAAACATAAATGAATTCAAAAGAAATAAAAAAAAGGTCAATCAATGGTTATTTTAAAGTTTTTAGCGCATCTTTAAAGTCAGTTATTTTTGTTTTTAAAACAGTTCAATTAAATTTTCGCTTCACTTAAATTATTTCGTAATTTCAACAATTTTATTATTTATTATACACCAGTGCATTTTTAAACATGTAAAGTCATTTGATACAAAAGAAGTTACGAGCATCAAGTCGTTTATGGTAGATACATTATAAATTCAACTTACTATTCAAAAATTGTAGTCGTGTAGAGCATCGGCCAACCGAGTGTTCGCGCGATACAAACTTTATTGTGTTCGTAAATGAGTTGATACGGTGATTTTATATTCGTTCATCTAACTGAATTGTTTGTTTGTTCTATAACGTTTTATTTGCGGTTAGCGCTACCTAATCGCGCTTATTGACTGAGCTGCAATGGAGTTTGTATTTGTGTGAACGCTCGATTGGCCGATACTTTAAAGAATTTCGGATATACCATTGTGCCACGTCTCGTTTGCTAGTATGTGCTGTGTTTTAGAAACACAGATTTTTATTTTTAATTCTCTTTAGATGACTGCTGCCAAATTAACACCAAGTTATATTATAATGTTCAAGTATTACTTTCAGTTACTTAGTAAAAAGCTTCCAAGCAAAACGGGTCCAGAGTGGGGTAGGTATTGAATTGAGGGCTTACACATACAAATATTACACATACATACTTACGCATTACGCCTGCCTTTCTGTCTTGACCTATATTTAACTTTCCCAGTTGGAAGAAATCTCCGCAGAAGATGAGCTTGCCTTTTGCCTTTGCCGTTTTTGTTAATCTTTTCTTTTACTTCCTTTTATGAACACTTATTTATTTAATGATTTATCATCACACGAAATATAAAACGTGGATTAATTGAGAATTTATGTGAGTAAGCAATTTTTGAAATTTGGAAATAATCGAAATTAAAACTCTTATTCGATATAAAAAAAATCGATTTTCCCAATTTCTTTTATCGTTGTTACACAGTGATATCAAATAAAAAGAAACTAGAATTCAATAAATACGTTAACATCCCAAAACTATAAATAATATTAAAAAATACTTTATTTTAGACACGCCGATAGTAATTCGGTTATTTTTACGGCTTAAAAGATGACTTATACAGATTTTTGTGGTATGGATCTATAGATTAGCGTCCACAGCTTCATAATCTAATAAAATTCAAACGTATTTTTTTTTGTCCAATTATAAAAATGTGAATGAACATGTTGCCAACCTAGAAGCCGACACTTGGTCCCTTTTTGCTTAGGAGCGAACATAGTATCAATTTTAAAGTAGATGCTAATGACTAGTCGTAAGTTTGCTGGACGATACATAATAATGTAGATAAATATGAAAAGCACAATTGGAAGTAGGGTATGGCAATTTTATCCGAGAAACTCGATTTTTGGATCGATTCCAATCGAAGGTCAGAGAGTTGATTAGGGGCAAAGTCGACGCGCGGAAAATCGAGATGGAATTCAAAATGTTGTAGATAATTATTACTTTGTTTAATCGCATTGTCAGTAGAGATAGTGAATTTCTGGAAGGTCAAGATGATTTGAATCAAAGGTGAAATTATTTATTTACAGAATGAGTTTCAAATATAAATTATGTGATCCGGCTTAGCTGTGATTTTCTTGATTCTTGGACTCTATTCGATATTACGACTTTGAGAATCAATTCTCTGGATCGATTTACTGCTTCATATAATAGTAATAAATGTAAAGGTTTTGAACCTAAAGAATCGATTTTACGATCTCAAGCCGCCATCCCTAATTAGAAGTTTTTGGCGTTTATAACGCAAACTTGTATTTATTGTGTAGGCGTTTCAAAAGACAATGTGATATTACCATGGGCATAAAAAAATCGTATTAGGTTTTATATTGTAAATGTATTTAGCTTTGTTTTCTATCTATTGCGATTCCAATGAAATTTGCAACGAGAGTATTGTTTGTGCTGGTTAAGTTACTTGTTATTTTATATGATTACATCAAAATTCGTTTGACGACAATGAAATGCTTTTTTATGATCATTGTACTTAATTAGCAATTAATTTTATTATGATATGGTTTATAATTTATTAAAGTTGAAATGTACTTAAAACTGTTTTTTTGTGCTACATATAAACCCCAAATAAAATACAAAGGCAATTACAAATTATGATTTATTTAAAACAAATATAAATGCATAATGTATCGTACTACCCACACTTACATGGATATTATTACTTTGACTTATAATTTTAAGAATCTTAAAATAGACAATAAATGTTTGTACTATAAAATAATTACGAATTACAATAAATAAAATAGGTTTGCATTTTACCTTCGCCTAACTATATACAAATTATTCACATTGAGTTACATGTTCAGTCTTCATTCGTTGCCGATGGATACATTGCCTCGGTAGCCTTTAAATAACAGAGATCTTAACAACAGAGTTAATAATAATAACAGAATAGATATTTTGATGAAAACTTGATACATCCAGACTAAATTAGACATTCAGTTTATTTTGGAGTTTATTATATGTATAGATATTGCACTTATTATACACATAAAAAGGTTACAGTGAGGCGACGGTCAAACGATGACAATTTAAACTCAACTTTAATTTCTTTGATAGTTGGAAATTGTCTAACAAGGAAAGGAATTATACCGAGTAACAGTGCAGTGGTGCTCGCCGCGGACATTACTCACCCGTTTTCAAACTTATATTAAAAGGCCGAGCAAATTGTGTGAAAATCGCCCTTGGTGCATCTTTCTTATGTTCATAACATAATAAAAAGAGTCTCAGCATAATTTTGATTGTTAAAAACTATCTACGTATGTTTTGGAATTCGTCTCAAAAAAGTTTAATTTGCTTTTAAATTATCATCGAATTGGTTATTTCATGCTATCCCGTAGACTTCTAGTCAATAGGTACTTTTAAAAAAATCAACCAAAAGGCCTTTCAGACATTTCACAACTGTCTGGGAGATTAATTTAAATTAGTTCCGCATTTTATAAGACAGCTGTCTTATAAAATTCGCCATCGTTTTATTGTCTCTAACTAACACTTAACTATCATCAAAAATAGAATGTTTATTATGCATTGGCACACAAAGTCATTCAATACACACAACCGTAAATGCACTATACCTGTTTAAACATATACTTGTCATAGACCAAACTTCAAATTATACTATTAACCGCTCATTTAGTAGGTATAGGATTATTACGTAATTTTACTAACAATTCTAATACATGACTTTACACATGGGAACAAGACAGCGACCGTTTCAATATATCTTTTGCGTACTTTCTTTTTTGTGACTATCATTTTGATAGCAAACAATGCGAATGGTGTTATACTTTCATATTTTTTATAATAAAAATACAGTTAAAAAGTAATAAAACGTTAAACATGTAAAATATTGTCTATCGCTGTTTTCTGTATGCGCTAAGGCCTTCTCTTTCAGTCATTCTCTATCTACGGTTTCAATGTATAGTCATAGACAGGGAAACCTACACACAGTGTTATCTTGTCTCACTTTCTAACAGAAAAGAGAAGTACTTACCTATGTATCATTAACGTAAAAAAAGAGACACAGTATTGCTATCGTGCATCTCTCTCTGCATGCCTGGTTTTTCAAGACCGCCACATCATTGTGCCGTGATTGTACCCAAACATTAAGGGCAATATGTACAAGTGTATACCTCATTTTCTATCGCATGTGGCCATGTCGTAACTGGGTGCGTCTATTGTATTATTCGTCTGTGAATCGAAGTCAAACCATAGAGTTTGGTAGAAGAAAAGAGCGACAAATTTAAATATTTTAGTTAACAAACTGGAGATGGGCGTTATCGATTTTATATGCAAACTGTTTTGTATCCGATATTTCGTTTTCGATATGGAAAACCGTTTTCAAATACATATTGATATCAACAACCCGGTTTGTTACTAAACAACATTTTTACATTTCCTACGCCAACCAACTTCTATCGATATATTCGCTTCGTCTCTTGTACGCGACCGAGTGCACAAATAGTTGGAGAGAGGTAACGAATATCTTGCATTTGTTGGCATCGCGTTATTTCAACTAATATTCGCTACTGTCTTTCGAACCATACGGCCACTCGTTGGCGGAAAAGAGATGAAGTGAATATATCGAAGACTGTCGGCAACTAATAACCACATACGTGACAATTATTGTGATATCAGTTACCGTTTTCAGGTACCTTATATACGGTATGTTACTTGACTCGTAACAGTTTTTAGTTACGTTTTGATATAACCGACTCACCCCTACCAACTAGGGTATCAGTCTATGCACTCTAGCTAGAGTCTTCTCGCGGTAGATTGCGCTATGGGAAACACTGTATGAGTTTTTAGTCTACCGTGAATGAAGCCAATGGCGTAGTCAAGATTTTATCTAGGGAGGGTCAAAGCAAACAATTTTCTTATAATTATAAATAGAGGTTGAATAATGCAGAAAGTCTTGCAGTTACTTATTCTTCCCTATGCCAGAGAGGGGCAAGCGCCCCACCATGGCTACGCCCATGGACGAGGCCCCTAAAACATCCACTTGAATGTAGGGAGTATTAGTTATTTTTTTTATTTCCCGCTCTTTTTCTGCCACGTTTTATTTGCCAGGACCAAGTTGACTACAGTCGAGTTGATTACTTTACGTCTGTGTAGCGGATATGTTCATGTACATGTGCGCAGTGTCGCGGTCGCAAGCGGCAGTCGCAGTACGGTCGCGCGGCGCGAACTTTAGTCGCATGTGAGTTGGACTGTCGTCACGGTCGAGTCGCTCACGGGACGCGGACGTCTCGCGCTCGACTATTGTCGCCATGTGTTGACCTCTGAATAAGTACACACGACTTTGGTTAATTTATAAACGTAAAAATTCGTTGTTTTAAGATTGTCTAAATAGAACAATGCTCTAGACGCCTCCGTCAACTAGTATCCCCTGATGTGGATCCACTGAGCGATTCATTTGAATTTTCTCTCCACAAGGATCCCCTGAGTAAGACGAATCACAGGAGAATCTTTGCAAGATTCAATTGCATTTTTCTCTATAGTGATTTGGATTTAGGCGTAATAATAAAATTATAATATTTGTGTAATGAAGTGTATTACAATTAATTCAGTAAGTCTTTCTTAATTCAATAAAAATCTCTGCTGTATGTAACCTTTCTCACCAATTATAACTTACCTATCTTTCTTTTTTCACGAAGTGTCCGTTAGCTATAGTTCCATTAATTAATTCAAATTATTTTGATTGTATGAATTTATCCCTTTTTATATTGTTTAATTTCCTAGCCGTTGATAATTTATTTTTATTACAGAAACAGTAATATCCCCAGGGAACCTAATGGACGGAGTCTTCTAGACAAACTTCTGTGGTTATGGAATCATTTCACTGGAGAGGAGAGGGAGAGGCAAAGCAAACGATTTCCGTACAATTTACGTAGAGATTACTTATTAGACCATATGCACGGGAAGGAGGGCAAGCGCCTTACCCTGCCCCACCGTAAATACGCCCATGTTGTGGTATGATGTGTCAAGATGAAACTCTATAAGTGACATCTAGTGTATACATGTTGTACCGATAATTGATTCTATTATTGATTTCAGCGATTCATAATTTGCGTTGTATCCACATCGTTATAGTCCTGACATCGCACTTCACTACAGATATTAAATTCCTTCCGCGTTCATTTACATCGCATCACGTTCATTTAGTAGATCACTTTAATGCGGCCGTGAACCGTAACTAGCCCTTTTATCATCCACTGCTGGACACGAGCCTCCTCATGTACAGTGATAACCTTGAAACTCTAAGCGAGTTGCCACTTCACTTTTAGAAGTGATGTAGCTCCTCAGAAGTTGTGGCAGCAGCTTTGCTATCCTTTAATCGCCCTTTTACCGACACCCACGGGAAGAGATGTGGTGGTTATATTTTAAAGGCGACGGTGGTGTCCGTCGGTTATTGTATTAGTGTATGGTGTCTGGTATTGTATTACAATTTACAGTGTATAATGTCTGGTGGTGTAAGGTGCCCGGTATTGTACTACACTATGGTGTCCGGTAATGTAAGATGTAGTGTAAATGCGTTCGTTATCACACCTGCTCTGCTCATGTCTGGGGTGTCCAAACGTGGTGAGTTGTGGTATGCTGCCATTAAGTGGCCGCGGCGGCGGCGGAATTAAGTAGTCGTCCAGACGACCCTCGCTCTCGCACACCGAGTGCATCGTCAACGTGCTCGACGATATCTGACAAACAAGCAACGATGTCATATTACCCTGAAATGTACTGTATTTCCCAGTTTATCCTATTTCTATCCTATTTATCCCAGTTTAACCCCAATGTACTCGTATGTACGTGTTCGGTAGTGAGTGAGATATGCCAGAGCCCAATCCTATCCCATCCTATCCCTCCCCATTTTCCCAATCAAATCCATTGCTTTAAATTTCCAAGTGCGGCGAGCGCATCCCAGGGCGTGTCAACGTTCGTCATTCTGAACCATAGAGTATTATACCCAATAGAGCGGTAATACTGGCCATCCAATTCCGAAACTGATCAGTGATTTGCCTATAATAAATATCAACTCTCACATGCACCAAAATAGTACAGCACCAGAAAGTGACCTGTGTGTACGTCTCCGTATAATTATAAAACACGAGATTTGCTGTTAAAATGTCTTCCTGTTCGATTTGTTGGTGTGGTAAAAATAGTAAAACATCGAACTCTAAAACAGACGGCATCACATTTCATCGGTAAGTAACAATAAATATAGAATTTTTCAATTCACATCCATTTTATCACGGCTCAAGTTAAACTGGTCACATCAAAATGAAACAATTGACAAGTATCTATGCGTCTTGTTTTTACCTAGTTACAACCTCGTTGCATCATCTCTTTCTATTTCTACGAACTTGTTACTAGTGTTGGACTAAGAAAATGAAATTATGTTTCGATATTTACGAGTAAAGTAGGTATATTTATTACATTTTATCTAAAAAAATAACTTTGCACTTATTTTTAATGTCCATTGTCGATCTAACGTCGTAGTGCTGGACATATTATGTTTATCGATTTTTTTAAGTATATCAGATCTTGATAGAAAAATACGGTCTATTAGGCAGTAGTGTAGATATGATTTTAGAAATAAGTAGGTGACGTTATTTGACAATATCGACACCTGAACGTTTGAGGTCATCGTTTACTTTCTAGAATAAAAAAGTAATAGGAAAACCAAAACGATCTTAATATTTTGATGGAAACTGTCGAGCTTTCGCAGTTTTCAGAAAATGTAATAGAATACATAGCAGGATATGTGTCTAGCGAACTAGTTAAACGCATTAAATGTGGCACTTGTATAGAAGCGTTGGTATGTTTGTCAGAAAACAAGAGAAGTCTAATTTATTACAGAGATAAGGGTGGCTTAATATATCCTTCGGTTAGTGTGCAAAAAATCTGCCGTCATTCTGAGCAATTTATAAAAAAATTTTTCATTAATAGCGTGGACAAAAGAAAATATACAAGCGACTTCTTAGTCCACAAGACTGTCAGTAGCTTTGTAGGAGAATTATTTTTTCCCGAATATCAGTACCACCAATACTACGCAGAAGAGACAGACTATTTAATTGATTTGGCTAAAAGCGTAATGAAAAAATATATAGATACAAGGCTAGCATTCCTTAGCAAAAGGAGGCAATATAATGAGAAACAAGCTGTAAGAAGAATTTACACGAAATTAATTCATGTTAAAAACCAGTTACGCAATGTATAATAATTACCATTATACCGATTTAAATTGTTTTATTAAATGATAAGTACCTATAAAAATGTTGTTTTATCTTGACAACGTTATTTAATTAAATACAACTATTTAGGAAGTTTTCCTATCATCTAAATTTTCCATGTGCTCTGTATTCCGTAAACTATCAATTTTGTTCACTCTTGTTGGGTAGTATTTAATAGTTGGAATAATGCTATTTTAATTATTTTATTCATTTAATTTTAAATATTTACGTATACATTGTATCTCTAGAAAAAAACAAGAGAGTGTTATTTACCATGCCGTCCCACTAAACAATTTCTTTCGATATCGATATTTGCGTGCCCAACACTAGAGTTTATGTTTGACCTTGGGTCGACCAATCAGAGCGCAGTTGTCACCGCGGTGATTTGACGGAAATATTTTCAAACAAAATGAGTAGCATTACGTCTCTATTGGGTATGTACTCCATGTTCTGAACTGATACCATGTATCCCGGAAGGAAAAAATATATAAAAAGAAGATGGCAGACGATCCACCTGGTGGTACGTAGATACTATCGCTATGTGACATCCACGATACATGCTAACATCAGTCCAGAATGACAAACGAGGCCACGTCACTGGTTGCGCTGCCTACTATTGCAGACTTAGGAGGGAATTAGGAAAGAGAATTGAGATGCATGGGGAGTATAACGTGATGAGAAGTTTTCCATATGCCATCCCGCTCTCCATTATTTCTTATTGTTAAACAACTGCTATTGTTTGAATAGATAAATCTCTTTACGCGTTTATACTCTTTACTCTTCAAGGAATAATGTGGAGTATAATTACCATATTCTCCATCCCCAATCCCCAAATTCCTTTTTTTATAGAGAAGAGGGCGGACGAGCAAGCGGTCCCACGTGATGGTAAGTGTTACCGACGCTCATGGACACCTGCAACACCAGGGGGTATGCGGGCGCGCCGCCGACCTTGCAAAATCCTATTCACAGCTTTCTTTGAAGGCATGTAAATATGTGTTCAAACTTATGTTCATGACATTAAGAATTGTGGGTCGTTATTTTGCGGCGTTTTCGAGGCATCTCGAACTGTTAGTGGTTTAGAATTTAAAAAATACAAAATGTTTATATCTAGAAGAAAGTATTATAGACGTAATATCATTATGTTAGAAAAGATGTCCACTTTTGATCTTACGAGCCGGATGTCGTTAATCCGGCTCGAAGGACCAAATGTATTTTCAAAAACAGAAATATCTATTCTTATTATGTACATTGCACATACAGTTTTAAAATTTGGAATAATTATCATATATCATTATACTAAAAAACCTTATTGCATGCTCTAATACTTACAATGGACCTTGCTTTCTCCTGTTGATCGGTCTCGGACTGGACGCTGTTGGTTTCGGCCACACTGCCGCCGCTCACTGTACTCAGCCGTCCGGACGATGACGAACCTTTACATTAAACCAGATAGGAAACTGTTTTGAAAGCTGCTAAAATGGTTAGTAATAGTAATTTAGTAGTACCCCTAACAGTATTTTTATTTAAATTAAAAATATAAGGTTATAAGTGTTGTATACTTACTCTCGCTGAGACTGCTATTTGGTCGGGTGTTTCCATTCCTCTTCTCAATAGAACCGTTGATGTTGTCGTGATCTGTAGAATGATTATTTTATCAATACGCCTGGTTATTTTATCAATACGCCTGGTTAAAGATATATTCATATTGTATTATTAATTATTATGGGTCAACTTACTTTTGCTTTTATCCTTAGAGAACATTTTCCTTAACCTATGGAAAGGCGTCGGTCGCTTCATATTTTCTTTAATCTTGTGTTGAATTTTATCATATTCCTCTCGCATCTTATTCAATTGCTCTTGCTTTTCCTTCAACGATTGCTGTGTTTCATTTCTGTTTCTCCATTCCATAACTAGCTTCTCCACTTCAGATATAGTGAACACATTATTTTTGAAATCGTTTATTATTTCTGCCAATTCCTCTTGGCCTGTTAATGGGCAGTTCTCTTTGCCAGATTTGACACTACCACTAATTCTGATTACATCTTTGGTACTCAAGTTAATTTGGCTTATGTCACTAGTTGGCGTATCTATGGTGAAAGTCTTGCTTTCCTCGGTGGGAGAGTATAAGAAAATGTCTGACTGTTGAGGGATCAACCGAGAGCTGTTTGCATATAAATTGTTCGGTCTGAATTTTGGGCTTTCCACTTTTATATTGGAGGGTTGGAATAGATAGTCGTGTTCGATGGCTTGTTGGATTCTTCCTTCTGCGTCGTCGGCTATTGGAAAGTCGTTTTGATAAAGTTGCTCTTTTATTTTCGGCAGTTTCAATGATGGTCGTTGTTTCTTATCGTTTTCTGGTTTCTCTGGTGTTTTCTCTAGGCTTATTTCTAAGTTTTGTGTGCAAGCTTCACTAAAGGGGTCTGTAGACGGTTGTTCGTTTTGCTCGGTGTCACGGTGAGTCGGCGCGTCGACGGTGTCGCAAGCTTCTACTATGCGAAGTTCCTCTTGTTGTTTGTCTTCTTTTTGATCCTCTTCTTTATCATTTTCAGTCATGTTCTTCAGATAATAGTACATGTTTGAGAATTCGTTTATTTTCTATAATAAAAAAAATAAGCTTTTAATATATTGAGAAAGAAGAAATTGGACTGATATAGAATAAATTCTTTAATTCATTTATGGAGAATAACTTAATTATCAACTTTAAGAAGTACCTACTTACAAATAAAAAAGATTCAACCCGTTTTGGTTAGTGGACTACCTATTGCAATGATTCGAATCATTTTAATCACAAAGACGGAAGAGGGAGTAATTTAGATTATTGTCCAAGCATCGGTATAGGTATAGGTATTGTGTAGTCTTTTATATCGATGTGCCCAAGTGTGTTACGATTACGATATGAAGAACACTATTTAGCCCTGTTAATAGTACCTACTCTGTCTACTACCTGACAGATTCTAATTTCAATTCCTGGTCGGACCTATTTATTTGAAATCTATTGTCTACGTGTGTCTCTGAATCCACGATACAGAGAATCTTAGGTATATTGTGCGTCATTTATACATAAAATAAATAATTATAAATAACACCACACTCTATGATCCACACTAGGATTCTTTGTGATGTGGGTCCAGAGACACGCACATTTGTCTTTAAATAAAGGAATGTTAGACCGGGAATCGAATCAGGGACCTTTTGCACATCAAGCAGGGTCACCACCAACTGTGCCAATCGATCGTGAACATAAATATGGGCATTGAATGAGTGGTTTTTAAGTGTCGGTTTCGTAAGTGTTGATGGTTAACTGTGCAGAATTTACTTAGGTGGCAACTCGCCCGCTTAAAAACGGACCCGCGGGCAAGTTTACTACCTTTTGAAATTGCTGATAGTTAAGTGGCCCGGAAGTAATTTAAAAATTGGGGGCGAACTAGTGTCAACCCATTCTAAAGATTTTACTCTTACACTTGTTCCTCTTCAAGACTACATAATACAACAACATGATATTATTCAATTATTATTCTTACAATTAAATTTTTAGATATTACTTCCAAGCCGTTGACCATCAGCAATCAATTTTAAAAAGTGGTAAACTCGCCCGCGGCTCAGTTTTTAAGCAAGAATGATCACTGACCGCGTGGTCGGCAAGTACGTCGGCGAGGCGGTGGTGGTGGTGGTCGCGCGCGAGGTCGGCGGGCGTCCGCTGGCGCGCGTTGCGCAGCGCCACGGCCGCGCCGCCGCCCGGACACTCCAGCAGCTGCCAGCACAGCCGCTCCAGCCCGAATCGCGCCGCCCAGTGCAGTAGCGTCGGGTACTCCTCGCCGCCTGCACACACGGCAAAATAGATAAGCGACTGGTCTTGCTCAATACGTACAACACACGCTCACATAGATTCGACATTTATGTGTATATGTATATTTATACAGCTTTATGTGTATATATTTATATTTATACAACGTGTCACTGTAATAGCGCAACTGAATAACGCTGAAAATAGGTTGTTCAGTATTGAGAGTACAATCGATTCTATCAGTTTTAGGTTGGTACCTATCATAAAGTCTCTTTCTCGAAATGACTAGGTAGCCATTATGACTAAATGTCGACTTGACTAGGTCTCAAATGGTCTAAATCTCAGATTGACTACATCTTGATATGACGTACAGTGAACTATATCAAACTAGGTATATATACTATCCAATTTTCTTACTAAATAAGTCAATACTGGCCACTTCAACTTCAAATATCAGTGACATTAAAGTCAACTGTTGGAAGTCACAATTGTTCAATAAAAATATTTACTTACAATTATTTTATAAGACAGTATTAACTTAGATACCTTCCAAAAGAAATTTATTTCTGGATGTACCATTTCTTTAAGACATTATGACTATCAGGCATTCACGAGCAAAGTCATTTACAAAATTCTTTTTGAGAAAAGGTACCTAATTTTGAAATTTGGTCAACTGGGGGTAGGTACAATTTAGGAATCAGGCAATACAGACCGGAGGCAATATAGATGTATATTATTAATTTATCTCTTTCAAAGCAAATGCTTTGAAAAATAATATGCATTAGATAAAATAATATGCATCTACGTGGGTAACACTGAAAGTTTTTAGAAATTAGAATATCAAAGTGAAATCAAATATAAAGATGGAAGTTGTTATATTGCTTTTCGAAGTATTGTACGCGACAATCTATACACTTTTTCATACGATGAAACAATTGTGTGAAGCATTCAGCCCACCCTTCTTTAGGCCTCTCTTCAACAGCCGTTTGGAAGGCTGTTGCTGCCCCGCCCCCTTCTGAATTCATAAAACTGATTACTCTAAGTTTATCCCTAATTTTAGGGACTAAATAAAAATCACAGGGCGCAAGGTCGGGACTGTATGGTGGTTGACCCATTAACTACATTTACAGTGCTCAATAATTGCTTCGTTTGTCTGGTGGAGTAAGCATTGTCGCTATGGAGGATCATTCTGTTTCATGGGCGTCGTTCTTTGACTTTTTCTAAACCCGAGGGCAAACAGCTGATCACCTACCAGTCCGCTGTTCTTTTATTTTGTAAAGTTACAGTAGTAAAGTGGCCCGATCTGCCAAAGAAGGAAGCAATCGTCTTCTTTTCAGCACTCCGTCCTTTCTTCACTTTCGTCGGTATCTCTTCGAAAGGAAGGACCCACTGCGCAGATTGCCCCTTTAGTTTCAGGCTCATAGCGGTAGATCCAGCTTTCATCACCTGTTACTATATCAAAAACAGTATTTGATTGTGGTGAGGTCGTAAGGTTCAGTTTGGCTTGTGCCGGCGGATCAGTTAGAGAAACACGTCTTTCCTTCGTAAATGTATATTGGCAACTACTGCTTGATCGTAAAGTTAACTGAGACTACGTTTTTAGGTTCACAATCGCAAAACAGAATCACCATAAGCCGCCCACCAAAGGACTACTGAAGTCCTTTCAAAATAAGTAAAATCAACAAAATTTATAGGTAATCACATGTTTTGAGTTTGCTTCTACAACAATTATTAAGGTGTCGGTATATGGTGCGGTCAGAAAGAATTTATACAAAGAACAATAGTAAAACAATAAATGTTAACAACTATATAGCACTAATCTATTTCGATGGGCAACGCACATAGTTTGGTTACGCATCGCTTTGTTTGTTTGGGCTCCTCTGCCCTGTTTTATTAAAATTTGAATTGGTCCCGCAAAGTCGACACCGGAGTTAAGGAATGGCCGAGCTGGTTTTACCCGAAAACTTGGTAAGTCTCCCATCAATTGTGTTTTTACCCTAGCCCCATGTCTAGCACATATCAAGCATCGATGGATACACTGCTTTACTAGGGACTTCGCGCGGAGTATCCAGTATTTCGATCGCAGGTAAGTGAGCATCAATTGCACTCCTCCATGCAGCGTCTTCAAATGTGCTTCTGCGACCACTAAATAGGTAAGTCTACTTGCATGACCCAAAATGATTGGGTGCTTCACTTCATTAGCCAGTTCAGAGTTCCTGAGCCGACCGCCCACCTTCAGGATTCCATCTTCGTCAAGGTAAGGATCTAGTGCTTTTAGTTTGCTTGTTCTCTTAACTCTCTTTTTTGCTTTTAACGATTCTATATCTTCCACAAATTCCTCTTCTTGTGCTCTTTTTATACAGGTTTGTATCGATACGTGCAGTTCTTCAGTTGTGATTTTGCTATCTATTCTGTCTCTTAATGTTTTTTGTTTCAGGAATCTTCGGCAGTATGTTATTGTTCTAAGTAGCTCTAATAGTGTATCAAATTCTTCAAATTGTGTAAGTAGTCTCTTCTCTTGTTCATTTTTGTTGTAAGTTATTTTTAAATTTTGTATTTTATTACTTTTCCTTTCAATCTCTGTTTGCATAATGTTTGGTTTAGTGAACTGTATCTTCGATTGTTGTAACCAGTCTGGCCCATGCCACCATAATTCACACTTTTTCAGATTTTCTACTAACATCCTCCTGGAACCAACATCAGCTGGATTATCTTGAGTTTGGACGTGATGCCACTGACTGCAGGATACATTGGTTGTAATCTCAACAACTCTGTTTGCCACAAACACCTTCCAGTTGTTTGGATCTCCAAATAACCACGACAGGACAATGGACGAATCTGTCCAAGCATAAATTTGAGTTGCAGGTATTCTCATTGCTTGACCAACTTGCTTAAGCAATCTTGAGAGTATCAACGCGCCGCAGAGCTCCAAACGAGGTAAGGATATTGTTTTCAACGGAGCCACTCTTGTTCTTGCTGCGATAAGCGTCGTTTTGTTCGTACCGTCTGGGTAAGTCACTCTGCAATATACTACAGCGCTATATGCTTGGATGGATGCATCGCTGAATCCATGGAGTTCTATGGACTCTCTGTTGGCGCACGTCGTACCTACCCATCTTTCTATGTAGATTCCATTCACATGTTCAAGGTCAGATCGCAATGTGATCCACTTGCTGGCTATTTTAGAATTCAATGCATCGTCCCAGGTTATCTTTTCAAGCCATAGTTCTTGCATTAACATCTTTGTCAGAACGATGCTAGGCGCGATCCAGCCAAGTGGGTCAAACAACTTTTGGATGTCAGACAGAATGCTTCGCTTCGTGATCACTTCATTGATTGAAGGTAAGTTTAAATTGTACTCGAATCTGTCTTTTCCTAAATTCCATTGTACGCCAAGTGCCTTTATTGTTCCATCAATCTTCAATTCCAGATTAGCATTAGACGATCTATCGCTAGGATCAACTGTTTCCAAGAATTCTCGGCTGTTGGATGACCATTTCTTTAGTTCGAATCCACCCAAATGAAGAAGCGCTCTAAGATCTTGACTATTCTTTATTGCTTGTTGCAGACTGTCACTTCCAGACATTGCGTCATCTACATAAAAATCTTCACGCAATATCTTAGCAGCTTCTGGATACCGGTCGCCTTCATCTTCTGCCAATTTCATAAGGGTTCTTACGGCGAGATAGGGAGCAGAAGCTGTTCCAAATGTAACAGTCGACAATCTGTAGTCTTTGACTTCTTCAGATTGGTCGTTTCTCCACAAAATTCTTTGATAATCTGTGTCTTCTCGGTCAACCCATATCATACGGTACATTTTCTGGATATCAGCAACAAAGCAAACGGCGTGAGTTCTCCACCTCATTATCAGGTTTCTCAGATCGTCTTGCAGTACAGGACCCGTCAACAGTTCGTCATTGAGAGAGACACCGTTGGAGCCCTTGCACGAGGCGTCAAATACGACACGAGTATTCGTGATTTCTTTATCATTACGGATCACGGCGTGGTGAGGTAAGTAGACTGATTTATTATTTATTTCCTCTGTAGGTATTTCTTCGATATGTTTTAGATCTATGTAGTCTTCAATTACCTTCTTGTATTCTTGCTTTAATTCTTTATTTTGATTGAACCTTCTTTCTAATTGCATTAGTCTCTTCATTGCTATTTCTCTCGTATTTCCTTCTGTTGATTTAGGTTCTTCAATGTTGAATGGTAATTTGACAACATATCTTCCACATTCATCTCGCTTCTGTGTCTTAGTGTATATATCTTCACATAACTGTTCCCTTTGTGTTAGGTTTCTTTTCGTATCTTCATCAACTTCCCATATTGTTTTCAGTAAATCTTCTATATTAACTTCTTGTTTCATGACCGTTAAGGATTGCTCATGCTTCCTGACCTTGATGTCAATTCCACCCATAAGGATCCATCCCAGGTATGTATCTTGTGCGCATGGTGTACCTGGTGGACCTTTGATCAATCCCTTCTTCATAATGTTTACATACTCATTGACACCCAACAGCAGATCGATGTTACAGGAGGCGGAAAATGTTTCGTCTGCCATTTGAATGCCAGCAAGGTGCGGCCAATCTCTTCTTATTATTGTGCCTGAATGTATGTTAGAAGTCAAGGGCTTCGTCATCACGTAGGCTTTAATAGGTAAAATGAAATTGTTCCATCGTGATAATACATTTACATTTACTTCATGCCTGACTCTAACCTTCGTGGACTCAAGTCCAGACACGATAAGATCTACTGCTGTCTTGTGTAGTTTCAGGATCTGAGTTGCCTTCTCACTTATAAAACATGCTTGAGATCCTGAGTCTATCAGCGCCTTCAATGCAGTAGTGTGTCCACGTTCATTCTTTAAAATTACTATTGCAGTGGCTAATAGTGAAATTGTCTGTTTCCGCCCTGCGTGATAGTGTGACGCAACCATTGCTTGAACTTCCCCTTCTTCTACATTTGCTTGATTGGATGACATCGGTTGATTAGCTACAACATGAGAAGCCGATGCCTCCCCGTAGTTAGGTAGGTGTAGAAGAGTGTGGTGACGTCTCTTACATACACGGCATGATGTTGGCAAACGGCACCTAAACACCGAATGTCCAACTCCGAGGCAGTTGAAACAGAGCTTGTTTGTTTTGACATGTTCTCTACGTTCGTTTGGTGACATCTTGGTGAATACGTTACAATGGCATAACGTGTGCGCATCTGTACATAAAGCACAACTTCTTTGCTTTGGTCTTTCCGTGGCTGTAACGTGAAGGACTCGTTCCTTGGCAAGCTTCGTAGTAGTGGGGGGGTTGACTAATTCCAATGTTCTGAATTTTGCCTCCAAAAACTTGCGCAGATCCCTCCAAGTTGACAAGTCCTGGGAATTCTCTGAGTAGGAATTTTGTTCCCACTCCTTCTGGGATTCTGGGTCCAACTTCTGTGCAACCAGAAATATGATTACTGGATCCCAAGAATCCGTCGACACCTCCAGATTTTCTAGACTGTGTAATACTTCGTTGGTGGTGTCGAGTAGAGATTTCAGTTGGGTTGCGGCTTGGCTGGTACATTTCTTCTGGGCAAAAAGTCGCTTCAACAATGCGTTCACTATTAGACGCTTGTTCCCATATCGATGGTTCAGCGTTCCCCATGCTTGAATGTAGTTGGCGCTTGTTACTGGAATGTGCTTCAATAAAGTCGCTGCTTCACCTGCCACACTGGTTTTTAAGTAATGGAGTTTTTCGACGTCGCTTAGTGTCGTGCAATTGTGGACGAGTGATGAAAACAAATCTTTAAAACTAGGCCAGAGTTCGTACTCGCCCGAAAACAGAGGTAAGTGTATAGCCGGGAGGTGAACTTTCTTATTTTGCAGGTCTTCTGGCGGCGATTGTTTACTTTCGGCAGACTCGACTGCCGCCAACATGTCTTTCAAGTCTCCCAACATACACAAGTACAACTCTTCTTGTACAAAAAATTCCTCATTCTCGAAATATGGCAGCAATCCACGCTCCTCACGAGTGGTACAGGTCAATAATTTTTTATGGGCTTCTTTGAAGATCATCCAGTATTCTTCAATTGTTTTAATTCTGGTTTGTAAGTAGCCCACTTTAGCCAGTCGTTGTTTGGGGCATTTTGATAAATTGAGCTGGGTTTTCTTCAATAGTAGGGCTGTATTTTCCAGTATACTGATTGCTTGTTCGGTTTCCGTGGCCATATTTCACACGTAACAGTCGAAATCCTCACACTAAAACTTGTAAATATTGATGCGTCGGCGCGAATATACCTAATTGTCTTTATAATTGCACTAAGCTTCAACTCGGCGCTCGCTTATCGCTCAGGAATGCAGTTCTTTTGTTCTCCCGGTAGCCGGTCCTCGATGCAATGTTGAACTTCTGTGCGGCTCGAAGTCGACCATATGGTGAGGTCGTAAGGTTCAGTTTGGCTTGTGCCGGCGGATCAGTTAGAGAAACACGTCTTTCCTTCGTAAATGTATATTGGCAACTACTGCTTGATCGTAAAGTTAACTGAGACTACGTTTTTAGGTTCACAATCGCAAAACAGAATCACCAGATTGACCGTTATCGAATTTTTCTAGCATTTAGAGACACCATTCCGCGCGGTAGTGTTTTTCAGCTTCGCTCGAATTGTGAGGAATCCATCTAGCACAAAGCTTCCTTACCCGTAGGTGATCGTGTAAAATAGTTTGAACTTGACTTATACCAATACCTAATGATGCCCGTATCTGCTAATATGTCGTTCGTGGGTCTGCTTCATCGTAGTCGTTAGCGGCACAGTTTTGATGTTTCGTCCATCACCGCCGTTTCAGGACGCCCTTCTTTAACATTGTCACTAAGGTGGGTACGACCACGTTTACATTCACTAAACCAGTTATAAACAGTGGTACCGGGTGGGGCTTCATTACTAAATGCTAACTTAAGTCTTTCATAATTTTGTTTCTGGTTTAGACCGCACCGAAAGTCATAAAAAATCATCGAACGAAAATATTCTCTTGTTAAATATATTTTTCCGCAAACATGTAATTTTCAAATTGCCGCCAGAAATAAAAAACAAATGACAGCTTTGAAAATTTAATGGCATTGGACAAGCAAAGAGTTCCATTTTCAAAATTCGAATTTGTTTTTGTTTTCTATCGTATTGTACAGTAGCCAGTTCTAAGAACTTTTAGTTTGTCCTATCGTATGTACCATATCTATACAGTATAGATAGATACATCGCATTTCTGCTCCGGGAGGTAGGTACCGTTATAGAAATTGCACAGGTATTAAGACTTGAAACACGGTGACCGTGGTGAAGCCCTTCGATCTGAATTCATAATTTCATAATATTGAAGGCATAATTTTTTTTTATAAAGATCTGTGTACCAAAAGGAGAGTCAAAATTCGATCCAAATTTGTAAAGTATTCAGAATTTTCAGAGATTCCTACTTCGTCAGTGAAATGTCATGCGGTCATTGACTACTAAAAACTCCTGGTAAAGTTTAACATTTTAACTTACATTTATTATGATTTAGCGAAACGAGATTTCTTTTGACAGCACTTCTGAATTTAGTTTTTATAAAATTAATATTTTGATAAGGTTTTAAAAATAGACTTACTGGTAGCTTCAGTCTTGGGATTGAATTGTTCGTTGGAGGCGAGCAAGTTGAAATGTGGCGGAATGTTCTTTTGGAAAGCATTCAGCATCCAGCTGTCCAGCTGCTCCTTACTCGTAGTCTTGAAGCCCAGAGTCTAGATCGAATATCACAAACTTAGTCTCAATTTCAAAAGGCATTGTACAACGAAAGTCCTACACACAGTTGTGCGAAGGCTGTTTGAACGATATAACGTTTGACCAACACGATGATTATTCGAAACCACGTTGGGCCGAAGAATGTTAGATCGATAAAACATTTGACCGACACGACAGCAGACCAACATAACGTTGCATTGGTACGAAGAATGATTTTTCGACTAATGGTCTATCGTTCTGTCCTTCTACTGTCGTGTTGGTCAAACGTTCTGTCGTTCTACTGTAGTGTCCGTCAAACGTTATTTCGTTCTAATGTCGTGTAAACTTTGGAGATGTAAAATCAGACTAGACCCCCTGGAATCGACATCCTGATCACCGGTTGTACTTATAATTACTTCTCTGTGTGTTTTTGGTGTTCAGTAAAGTGTATTTATCTATATACCTGGCATCAAATCAACATACCTGGCAAATGAACTCGAGCGGGTGGTCGGATGCTCTTAGTAACTGGTCCAGCTCCCGCAGTCGGCTCTCGCACTTGATCTGTCGCCGTCCGAGAGACACTCCGTTCTTGCTCACTCGTACCCACACCAACATGGATACTTCTAGACATGACTCTAGAAATAATATCATACATATTTTATGGAATGCAAGGAACATTTTAAGAAAGATAGGCGTTATCGCTACAGCGATCTCTTCCAGACAACCTTTGACTGGGAGAAGATGTATGCGAAGAAAAGAATAATAAAGGTGTGTTATGTAGGATATTAGGTCTGTTTTTCGTACATACGCGAAAAACAGACCTAATATCCTACTCACTACTACAAGGAAGACGTGCGCTTGTCAGTTGCAGGAACTATATTTCAACAATATACATATATTATATTAATAGACTGTATATCAAACCTGGTATATCAAATTGCAGTGTGTAAGGATTCCTCTTTTTAAATGTCGGTATGATTATAGCTTCTCCTTTTTTGTCGACTATTATCTTTATGCTGTCTTCGTCTCTTATGGGGTCGTTCAAAAGTGCTATCACGCGACTTTGACCCTGTGAAAAGAGACATCACATTTATTATCGGTAGACAACACGTGTATACAACGTAACGAACGAAAAAACGCAAAATATAAAAATAGGTTATCAAGTGTCGAGATTAGAATCAAATCTAACATTTTTATAGATTATTTTTTGATTAGTGGTAAAAATCTAGTATCTTTTATTGCTATTCTACGCGCGTCTCGGGCCCGCCGCCGCCGCCGTGCCGCGCCCGGTTTGAGTAATGAGCAATAATGTCTGAGAGAGCGGTACGAACGTTTTAGACAGGACATCAAATCCTTTCACATTCGTAACTTTTGATTCATTCCTTAAAATGTTTTATATTTGTTGGAGCGGTTATAAATATTTTAAATTGCTTGTCAAGTTTCACATTTTGCATTATTTCGGTGACACTATGTATATTTCTTTTAAAAGAGGAACCAAAAAAGATTTTTTATAGACGTTTTCTCAGTTACACACTAATAATGTCAAAATAATGAATTCGCTCACAATTTTAACTTTCTTCGGTACAATGGAGAAGCTGGTCTTATCAGTGGCGGTGTCCTTGCAGTCCTTGGTGCGCAGTATGCCGACCGCTGCGGTGAGGAACGTGTCCACGAACGACGTGTCCTTCTCGCGCACGGACATCATCTGCCATTGCTCTATCGTCGGATACTCTGCAAAATTGGATATTGCTAAACATGTATATATTATATTTTGTCAAGTTGCTAGTTTTAGTTTTTACCGGATCCAGTCCTTCACTAAAAATAAGTAGCAAATTTTCGTCAAATAAAAACCATTTGCAAATTTTTTATTGTAGTGACTACATAAGGGTATTAAATTTAATAGAATCATACTTAGGCTTTGTCCTTCTAACAAAGCGGCGCGACTCTTTGCGTCGAGCGTTGCGGCGCGGCGCGTCGAGGACGCGTTATCCCACATGGGAGTCGTGGACGCGCGATTCCGTCAGTACTATTCGAATTTTAATATGACAACACACAAAATCGTTTACTTTATTACTCAGTGAAAAACATTTACTTAAAGTATTTATGTGAAATCTAAGGAGCAAAATAATTCGCAAACGGACACGCCTCCGACGCGTGAACACGCTGTAACGCTAGATGCATTGCTCACAGGAGTCAGGACGCATGTTTGGGCAGATGTTTGATATTTTTGCACGCAATGCTCGACGCGACGCTTCGTGCCGAGCTGCTAGATTTATTACGATGTTACATAAATAGATGTTATTACATAGTGAATTAAATCTCTAATCCGTAAATAATCTAATAGAAACGGAAATAATTTTGTTACCAACCTTCACAAAGGCTTCCAACAATTTGGTTCTTCTCGACGCCCAGCAGCATCACTAGTACTTTGTCGAGCTTGAATACATCGTCAACGGTTTTCAAATAGGACATCTTAGTCGCGAGGTTCGGACATAGAATGATTATCTGCAGTTGGGCTTTTGATACCTTTTCCATTTTGTCTTGTGTATCACTAGCTATTATTTCTTCTGCTGTTATTGGAGTCACCCTAAAAATCAAACAGTGATTAGAATCTTGGAAATGATTAGAATTTTGTAACTATATTATTTTTTTTATTGAAAGAAGGTGGCAGACAGTCCATCTGGTGGTAAGTGGATAGGTACTGTTGTCCGTGATACATGCCATCATCAGTCAAAAATGACAGATGTAAGGAAAGCCTTCGAATGGGATACGTACCTTTGAAAATTTAGGAATGGTTTAGGAAAAAGGATTGACAAGCAAGAGCAATAGGGAGAATGTCCATTCTCCATTTCTTTGAATGGGATGAAGTGTAAGAGTATAATGGAACAAGCAGTTTACTGTATCCTTTATACCCTCTATCCTATGGGATTGGATGAGATTGGTAATGGTCTCCTGGCGAATCTCACTCACTGCCAAAATACTATGTACTGCATTTTACGGCAATCATCAGTGATTCTTCGATATTGCAGTAGTCGGTTGCCCTCAAGCCTCCTGATGTTGCAGGTGTCCATGCAACGGCGGCGGTGACCACTTACCATCGTGTGGCCCACCCGCTCGTCTGCCAACTATTCTATAAAAAAAAAGTAGTAACAGTAATTATCTAGGAATTGTAGTTTTTTCTGATTAAGATTTGTTAACTCCATTGATCTTTGTAAAAAAATGTAGGTAGAGAATAAAGTAAGTAATATAATGGAAGCCATTCAAATGTATTCTCACAACATGGCATTTTTTCAAACATTTAAGTAAGTTTGGTTTAGTGAGTAGATAAGTGGAATTTTAGTTAATTATCATTATATACTAGTATGTATTGGTTAAGGCTGTTGATTCAAATAAATCATTAGATACTGCCGTTTTCAGATTTGAGACGTTTGAAAATGATAACAATTATAGATGTTGATCACCTGTAATGATGGCGCGCCCTCTGTGACATGATCTTATCAAAGCTGGCGACGAGATAGTCGGACCAGAGAGCGCTCTCGGGTGAGCCAGAGCTCCATAATATAGCGATGTCCTCCATCTCTGCAACAACATTTAAAAAATTACGTTAATTCCTTTTTACATCTTAGGTATGTATATCCTAGACAAGCTGTGCAGAAGAATGACTGTCGATGATACTCGAGAAGAATGACTCAATAGTTATTCTTCTCGAGTATCATCGACAGTCATTCTTCTGCACAGCTTGTCTAATGTCCATGGACCAATGTCCAGCTGGACCAATGTCCATGAATGAATTCTGTATTGTTAGGAATGTCCTCTATTACTTTATCGTTAGTCAGTAGCATTGTATGGTAGGTCCCTAATATTATGTTAATATAAGACTACGACAGCTCACAGAGTGACCACACACCCTGTGAGCTGTTATCTTGTTGAAAAGAAATAAGGAATGAATGAGAAATGTTGCGTGAAAGAACTGCCTACACTAGTGATTCAAGTAGTAAACGATATATTATTTATTTAACCAATGCTTATGACCAAGTCCATCATGCCTCGAGTACATGCTGTAGTAAAATTGTCAATCGTTCCGATTTCGACCCTAATTCAGACCGTTTGGATACCATCATCATCGTTTATCTATGTATCTATTGCGCGTGAGGAGTGAGGAAAAATATAAATATATGTATGTTAACTTTTGAAGAATCTCCATACTTAATATAACTTCTGCCACTGTGACTTAATAATCAGTCGGTACGTCGTAGCATGTCGTAGTATGGAAGTACCATACATAGATAGAGCTACGCGTTTTTCGTAGAATGTTACGGCATTCTTACTACGAAACATCAATAACTACGAAGAATAACTAAATTATACGGTGACTTTATTAATTTCTGGAAAAGTTTTCCTGAAATTAAACACTAATAAAATTAAATATGCGCTATGGAATATAATAAATTAATAATCTTGTTAAAATAATAGCTCAGAAACTGTATGTGTTACTGTTACTGTACCATATATGAACTGTCACAGTATATGAACTGTTACTGTATATGAACTGTTACTGTATATGAACTGTTACTGTATATGAACTGTTACTGTATATGAACTGTTACTGTATATGAACTGTTACCGTATATGAACTGTTACTTTATAACAGGAACAGGCTCAGGAATTGTAGCTACTATTGGTAGCTACAATTCCCATCCGACGTAGTTAGTAGATTGTGATGTGATCTAAAATGGATTAGTTAACTCTTTAGATAGATGGTAGATTCGTCTACAGACAAAGACACTATAGATGTTTGTATGTATTAATTGGTAACCACGGCTTACAACATGGCGAGTCAACATGAATGATATGTCTTACCAGTGAGCCGGTGTTACAGACGCACTCAAATAATACAATAATGAAAGGAAGTGTTGTCAAGGGATAATCAAGGCATGAACGATGTCGTTCTCTCGGTATCGGACAAGGGTCATTGGCTGGATCGAAGTTCAGATCGAGCGCCTCGTTATTTATACACAATATGTCACTAAATTTAAATTGTGTGCTTCTTACGAAATAAAATGATAAAGAAAGTTTAAAATTTTCGATTATACTCTTTTCAGCTTAATCGCTACTGATATTATTAAAATTTTTAAGTTTTTGATTTTAAACCTAAAAAAGCATTACCTACTTATCTATACTAATATAATAAAGAGGTAAAATTGTGTGTTTGTTTGTGGGTATGTTGGGGGTAATCTCTGGAGCTACTGAACCGATTTCAGAAATTCTTTCACAAATAGGAAGTTACATTATCCGTGTCTAATATAGACTATATTTTATAAAAAAAATTGATATATTGAAAAAAAAATGATAAAAAGAAAAACGAAGCGAAGCAAGGGCGGGTCGCTAGTTTTATATATGTATAAGTATATCTCAGATTCAAAAAGATTCGAGATCAAAAATTTCAACCCTTCTATGAACAAAGGCTATATTTTAAATTACCTGAAATTACGCATGGCAGGACATTGTTCATAATGTTCATACAAAATGTGGAGCTAATCAAAGCTTAAAAAACACCGAAATAAAATTGTACACAAGCGAGAAATGTAACTTATGATTTTTCGTAATGTATAATAGAGTTCTAACTTCCAAAATGAATTCCAATAGCATTTTAAGCAGAATTCCTATCCCACACGACTCGTTTGCAATCTGAAAACAAATGTAGGGTTTATTTTGTAGGTATACGTAGTCCATTACTCAGCAAGAGGCACTTGAAATCAATTAACGTTATTTTAGCAATGATTTACGAGCATAGTGCATTTAAATTTAGATATAAGAGGCATCCTCCACTTCATTAAAGACGATGCAGTAGGTACTAACTAGGAAACGGTTCATTATAGCAAATACTTTCATATCTCAAAGGAAAGTAAAGAGTAAAAACATAACACTGCCCTAAAAACACACTTACTTTTATTCCCTTCTAGGTACGCGTGAATGAAAACATACGTTGGGCGTTAAAATTTTTATTGCACCCAACGCCACGCATACGCATCGGCTGCTTACAAAATATGCTATGCACCGCGCGCGCCGGAAACTCATTCGGATTTATATACTTACCCACCTCTGCCGCCAAATGCAGGCGCGACTAAATGTAATATCCGTTTCCTAAATAGACAAACGTCTATCAGCGTCGCCCGGAATAACTATAGTCGATTAGATGCAGCGGGATATACACCGGGGAGAAACAAGCCGGCGAATATGGAAACTCTTTCAGATGGCCTTTTAGAATTATATCGAACCTATTCAGAAAAGATATCACACACTTAAAAGAATTCCGTCACTATGCTAAAATATACTTTTTGAGTCACAGCTGTTTAAAGTTTTGAAAAACAAGGACTTTTAAAGTATGAAGTCGTATTGATTTATATGGATGTGTAGGTGAGTGCTCTTCTTAGAGCTTATATTAAAATAAAATATCTGTTGATATTTAAGAGATGTATATATGGGTGTTACTGTTCCTCGTAGAATTCTTATATTATTATTTAATAATGATTGAGAATAACGCCACTATATGGAATATTTTCAAGCATAATCCTATTAAAATAAAATGATATTGCAGTTTTATCTACAGATTAAAAAAGGCAAGACTTACTTTAAATTGGCTTGTATTAGTACAGAAAAAAATAAGCGGGGATGGTGTATATGTGTGGTCTGTCAGTGTAGTGTAAGAACCGCATTGACAACAGTAATTGGGTCATCGGCACGTCTAAGATGTGCCGAGAACGACGACGGCAACGGGGAGGGTCATTTCTATCAGGGACATATGTTAGGCTGTCAACTACTAGGGGCTTGGGATGGTGAGGCACTCTGACTTAGTAGCGTCGGGCGGAGTCTTCCCTGCGGACAATGCAGGGAAGTTCCAAGTTCTTGTGGAGGTCGACATTGCGAGAGTACCATGGAGGAATCATGGCCTTACGCACGAATCTATTTTGGAGGGTTTGGAGTATTTTAAGGTTGGAGGGGGCTGCGTGTGCAAAGACAACGCTAGCGAAGATCATTATAGGACGTATGCAGGTTTTGTACAACATCAGCTTATTTCTAAGCGACATTTTACTTCTCCCTCCTATGAGAGGGTTGAGGCGACCGAGTACAAAGGTTGCTCGGTTTCGGACAGTTTTTATGTGTTCTCGGATGGTCAGCAGATGATATAGGGTGACTCCAAGATATTTGGTCTTCCTAGCCTAAGGGATAGTTTGACCGAAAAGGAATATCGGGAGTGGGGAAAGACGAGGCCTAGAGCTACGAGTGCCACCCATGGAAAAAGTGAAGCACATAGCTGCACTTTACTAGGGGTTGATCTTAATGCTCCACCTCACAAACCACTCGCCTAGGGCAGTGACTACGCGTTGGAGGAGTAGAGAGACACGCCGTAGGTTCTTATATGAGGCGTAGAGGAAGGTGTCATCCGCAGAGGGCAAGCTCTATTCCAGGGGAGTGGGGGATGCCATTAATGTAGAGGGAATAAAGCGTGAATACTAGAACGGAGCCCTGAGGGACTCCAGCTGTAATTGGGCGCGGTGACGACTCGTATTGTTACAGGGATTTTTGGAAAAAGTGTGAAATGAAATCACGGCCCAGGGCGCTAAAATCCTGATATTGATATTTTTCGAATAATGACGGTATTTTTTTGACTGTGCAACATGGTGAGCAAAACATATTGCCTGTCTCCTAGAAGTTATTAAAAAAGGTAGATGGCCCACGCCAGTTGATCTTTACACTACGAGCTGTAGAAGTTGTAAAGCTTTAAGCCTAATAAAACTAGTCTGAATCAGTTTGGCTAATCTTTGAACTTAATCAAGATATTAATTCAGTGCACAGTTTCTCCACGTATTTCATTATATTATGAGTATATAGGATGTAACGAGTAATTGGATTCCAGACGCTATATCGGATTCAAATGGTCATCTTTAGTGAGGGTTGAGAAAATATTTCCAAAATTAGAAAGTCGTTGATCTCTGCAAAACACGGTCGTTCTGTATTTCCAACTGTCTCTTATAATGTTCTTTCTGAACAGCTCCAAGTGTAACTAACGTTTTATTTTACTGTTGCAGATAACAAAAGAACACCTAGATGGCGAAAACGGTTTACAAGGAAATTTATATGTGATACCTATTTCTTAATCACACATTCGACTCATATTCATGTGATAGTGAGTTCAAATGCTCGGCGCACACTAAGTTAAAAAAGGTTAAGTTCAAATCACGAAGTTTCTACGTACTTAAAAATTGTCACTTCCTCGGCGGTAAGGGAACCCGCGAGGAAATCGAGAGGAAACCCGCATGCTCCAGAAATGTAAAAAAAATTTAAGTATGTGATCCACCAATCCGCACTTGGGCCGCGTAGTGGATTACGGCCCGAAACCCCCCAGTGATTTACTAGGGGAGCTCTGTGTCCCGCGGTGGGATGTTATAGTCTGATACAAGTACAAGTACATTTCCTAATCACAATTCACATAGGTAAGGATTTATTAAGAAAAATATAAATAAATGTTAGTTGCCTCATCAACATCATGAACTAATTAGATCGAATGCACAAAACACATTGCAGACGTTGATTGCATCGTATCTCAGAAGTACACTTAAAAATATTTGTAACTCAAGATGTTGTACATTTTTAAAGTAGAGCAAAGGGATAGTAGGTACTCGTACCTATGGCGATACATTAGCGAGGACTGGGAGGGTTCACAGCTTTCAGTTTTCAGTTCAATGACCGACGACTTTGATGTGCTCAGTGAAATATTGCAGTTTCCTATAACGGTTTCCAGTTTGTCAGGTTAGCGGGCTTTTTAATCTGATGTTTTCAGATTGTTACATCTCGTTTCTTTGTTTTTAAACCGGATATCATTCCATGCGG
Source organism: Sesia apiformis (assembly GCA_914767545.1). Lineage (NCBI taxonomy): Eukaryota > Metazoa > Arthropoda > Insecta > Lepidoptera > Sesiidae > Sesia > Sesia apiformis. The sequence goes on from OU611955.1 coordinate 12,425,649, forward strand.
TCGGTTATACTGTCCCTATGCAATTAATTATTGCGGCCAGTTTGTTCAAATGTAGGATGTGGCTTGTTCGTGAATAGGTCACATCCTTTTCATGACATATTGTTAAGAGCATGTTCCTAAACATTAAGAAACGAGTAGTAATATTATAATACGAGTACTCATATATATCTTTACTCCGCCCAAAGATTAGCTGCGAGGGAATGCCTTTTATGTAATATAGTGCAATATGTTTTATAAATAAAAAATAAAGAGTTAAATTAAAACATCTTAACAATATCATAGTATTAGATAATGTATATAACCATAAATATCAACATTTAAGATTCGGTGGGTTTAAAATACGTTAAAGGACAAATAGATTCTAATAGACTTGTAGACCAATTTAAAGTTGGTCTGATGATGATGTTTTCCCCAAAATACTTTCAGGAAGAAATTGCCTCAAGTTACAACGTACAAAGGTGTCGATTTTATTTATTATTAATTATTATGCCGATGAACCTAGTACAAGCACTGAATACGGATCTAGGTAATTACCTAATAATACCTAGGTAATTAGTAAATAATTATTTATTCTATGGGTATGGGTATTCTATTCATTCTTAATACATATTTATATTTGAAAAATAGAGTAAATACTTGCGTACTAAGGGCTTTTATTAAACATTTAATCCGCGAGCAGTTTCGCCAGTTCTTGCGAGCTCCCGACGCGACAGTATGATTCACGATATCAAAATAAATATACCTTTTTTCTCTGGTGTCTGTCTGTTCAATGATAATAAATCATACATTCCGACACCGCGTCGTAATTAAAACATATTTCAAAGATATACACTTTTCTGCGTAATTGAGTGCGGCACTATTAATATTACATATTTTTAACAGGTTCTGCTTGTGATCTTCTGTAATAGATATGGGTAAAAAGAATTTAAGTTTAAAAGTAGAAAATATATTTACGCTATATTTTGACTTAGTTCTGTTAAAACTTTTACGGCATTTCAGAATATATTTCAATCATCGCAGTCACATAGAAAAACTCGTTTAATGATTCTCTAAGCTTTTCATAGTACAATATTAACTTTACAATTCGTAATATCGTGTAATACATATATTACGTACGTATAGACCTAATCATTTCTTTTATCGTCCACATTTGTTGTCTTAAAATTTAACGACTTCAAAATTAATCACGATAATTAGTAGGAAGTAAATAGAGATAGCCTTGGATGCGGTCAAAGGCAATAATGTGTCGTCGTCTCCTCTCTTGGAACCCTCGTATGTCAATCATAAACAAAGTTATAACTCAATACATTATCTGATAAGACAGTTAGTCGTTAGTTATACAATAGATCTATAGGACATTAAATGCATTCCTAATGGTTCTTTATGGGGCATGCGTAATGGTTATTTGGGAGACATGAGTTTTAAATTAACTACGCATCTGTTAAATTTTAATGATTAAAAACAAGTCAGATGTCCGGGGGGGTATTGCTAAATGGACATTTTTAGTAGGTAATATTAAAAATGCCGAACATGACACAAATAATACAGCCCAAGTCCTTTGTATATCAAATGTATCTAATACGAGTTTCTTTTAATGACATAAGATAGTCATATAAAAGGCATGCAATGTTCTAGATTTCGAAATAACACAACAGAGAGTAGATACCTGGGTACTTATTTGTTTGCTTTGATGATTACATTTTATTTAAGTTCTAAAATACAAATAAATGTATTGCAAATATATTATTTGTAAAAGATACAAATAATACGTACATATCTTTTAATGCGAAGAGATCGGTTTTTGCGACAAGCTTATCGTATTAGTACCTATCTACTTTTTATGTTATTTATCCCCCATCTCTTTATCTGTGGTGTGTTTAATAAAAAATATTTACTTAATTAAATAACTATTTGTTACTATTATTTACGTCTGTCTTTTATCAAGACTTTATATAGTGACAGATAATTTATTTAAGAAACCTGTAAAAAAGGCAGGTATATAAATGCAAATTAAAAAAAAACGTACATTTAAAGTAAACTGCGGACGCCATAAAGTTGTAACCATGACAAAATACACAAGTTGAACATTGTGTGGGAGCAGTTCTGTACCATTAGCATCAGCTCATACGCTCTATACATTTAGATTCCCGCCGCGCGTACATTACGGGAGTCACTTCGATGCATGTAAATTACTCTATGTTTATTCAGCAATGCCACCCTGCATAGGTAATGTGTATTGGACAACCGAACCTAATTTGCATCAGAACCCTTTATTATCACTTCTTTAGGCGAGGACATACAGCCTAAAGTCCCTTGAAGATCCGTCGATGGATTGATAACATTAATTTGGTAATGGCCCACGGTATCTCTTTGACAATGATTTGGGATGGGTATGGACATCTTCGAACTACAAAGTGTGTCGTAGGTTGGAGATGTCAGGCGCAGTAGTTCGTGAAGGCTAAAGCAGTTTTAACGAACACAATGAACAGTTTAAAAATTAAAATTAATGATCGAATTGAGGCACAAAAAGCATGTTTATAAACATTTTACAACAATATTGGCCAAAATGACTTCTAATATCCAAGATTTAATGAAACAAAAATCCAAATTATTGCTGATGAAATATTTGAAAATCTCAGCATCTGAATTATAAATAAGCCAAAGTACATAAGTAATTATTTTGGTATTAAGGAATATGCACTATTCAAAAACTCCAATGAACGAAATGCTTTTTGCATGCGACTAATGTGAATCAAATAATTGTTCATTGTCAATTAATTTTTCAATTGAACAATAAGTATACCCACATATTGACACACAACAATTCTCAGTATTAATTAATAACTCCTGTCATCTATGCATTAATCGGAAAATTTAAAAAATGGAATAATTATTTTAATAAAACAATTAATTAATGGAACCATCGTTATACTTATTCAAGTTTTGTTTCAAACTAACAAAAAATAACAAAAGAATACTTTCAACTCACTTGTGTCGGTCATTGTTTCGTTTCTTTTATCTGCTTCAAAGCAACAAAGATTCAACAAAGAATCATAGGAAGACGTTGCTAACGATGTCCTCGAGAACAAGACGTGACATTGCACTGAACTACAAGGAGCACTAGAAAGCGCACGGTTTGAAACAAGAGGTCTGAGTAGTGCGACGGTGCGAAGTGTCGGCTCGTTGAGTTGCGAGCGCGCGGCGCGCCGGTATTGCTTCGCTGGCGTCAGGCGGCGCACGCGCACGCACTTCGCATACTAAAACCTCGTCGCGACAACGATAATCGCAACGCCATCCCTAACACCTAATCTTGTCAAACAAATTTGGGCCCATGTGTAAATATTCCCGAGGCGTTATCGATGGCCAAATACAACGCTGTAAACACTAAACACGTCCCAATTGTATTCGGAGCGCGTTCGCAGATACGCCTAATCGGTGGGCATAATACGGTTTGTGGAAATTGATAAGCTGCTTATCCTTAAGTTTTATGATAAAGTTCTCAAACATGATAAAAAGTTTATCTTGCGAAAGTTCTATACCTACTCAAGTATATAAAGAAAACTTTACTTGACACGGACACTTATTTTATTTTAGCCGTCAGGTAGGAGACGATAATTTTGTTTTTGAATTCTCATCTGTTCTTAATAATCGCGAACCATGATCTTTCTGATATCTTTTCGATTAAAGGTCGACGGTTGCTTGGTACATTGCAGTTGCCGCTGGACAGTGAATTTCGGCCTATGCATCTGTTATCACGTTATCAGAAAGGGTCGTAGGGCGTCTTGAGTGCAACGGCCCAACTATCTCTTGCTTCCTACGTCTCGAGTGATGTATTTATGACCATTTATCATCACATCATTGTTCACTTCCATATACATAATTATTGCCTAACAATAGATTTTACTGCGCAAGTTTCCTTTACAGATAAGATATTGTAGTTCAAAAAATAGTGGTCGTAGGGAGCTTTATAACCTAATCAAACATAAACTGTGAAGTCGCAAACAATACAATTAGATACATGAAAACATTTATTGTAAAACATGTAATTTGTTTATTTCATAATGTTTTTAAAATGCTCTCCGTCTGTAACAGCACATGCGCATAATACCTAATTTTGATTTATTTGTCGTTTTGTACAACGGTTTGTATCCTAACAGATGTCGAGGGATCTTAAGTACGATCATCCTGTTGTTGTAGGCTTGGAACTCGAAACAAAATAACATCTTATCAGTGCAGATGCACTTACCTTTGAAAGGGAAATTCTTTGGCCTCCTGCGTTTGACACCCTCATCCTCCTTTTGTCCGAAGCGTGGGGGCGGCATTCTCGGTACTTCGCTGGGAACTGTAGTCACTTCTCCAGCTCCTGCTGCTCCGGTAGCTAAATATCCTCCCACTGAGTGCCTTCTTCGGCTCTGTAGCGGTATTGTGTAGAATACCTCTTCACGCTCATGTAAGCCTTTTGGTGTGAATACTGTAGTACTGATTTTACCTTTCCTGAAACAGAAATGCGAATGATAACATCATCATCGTGGCAATACATTGTGGGCAATTATTAAATTTCCTTACTTTATACGTGGCGCAGTGGACGTGTGTCTCATATCGTTAGGCGCGCAATCTCCTGCTATAGGCTGGCCCTTCAAGAAACCTTCTGCTTGCTCTGGTTCCTTGGCCGACAGCGATGGTAATAGAGCCCTGAACTCCCTCCGTCTTGGACTCTCAGGTTCTCGTCTCCTTGGAGAATCCAAAGGGCGTGCAGCTTCTCCCCATACTCGACTTGGGGCGGACCGGGAGCAAGGTTCAGTGATAGAGCTCTGAAGCTCGGCGCTGTCTGGCACATCTTCGTTTGGTATAGCGAAGTAAGATGGGTTGTCTGTAACAAAAGCAAGCAAAATATATCATATATGAAAATACCGTGGGCATCATGAACATACTATATTTAAAATTCATTTTTTTATATAAAAACATGGACACCTCAAATGGTAGACATAATAATATATAAGTACTAGTATTGTATATCGACCGGTTCGTTACAAGCAACTTAATTCGGTTTTTTTACAGAGTTCAAGTTTGTCCTCTGCACGTTTGCTGCAGTAATTACCTATATATTTTATATTTTTATGATAAGTAGGTAATGTAAGAGATTTTTCAATTGATGTATTTCTTTACCGAGGTGCATAGCGGTCGGCGGTGTTGCACGATGGGCAGCGCTGCGCGACTGTGCCTCGCGGGAGTTATCCAATAACGACAATCAACTAACGGCTCTCCATTACGTCCAGTGCGGGCCTACTGGAGCAACCTACTTTTGTACACCGGAAAACGCGAATTGAAGCAATCTTCTTCCATAGCCAGCCCTAGACAAGATGAGATTGTTGTGGAGAGGCGATATGGTTAGCATCTACAAGTAGTTATAGTACTCCTTGTTATATAAAAGAATCATGAGATTGAATGACTTCAATAAGCTTATCTAAAACAATGATACTCTGTAAAAGTGTATCTATCGGGGGTGTTGTTAATAGATATTTATGGTAGCTAGAAGAGTACCTACTTATGCAAGATTTTCAAAGGAACTTCCACACCACAGCTATAACATAATTTCTAAGTGAATAACATATCTGTGATATTGATATATGTAACAAAAACAATATTTGAAGTAGTGCTGTACTTATAAGGGTAAAATATATTTTTTAAGCCTTACGCTTAAAATGGACGGCGGCGTGTATAATTAATAAAAACTTTAAACTTTTGATATAAAACATTTTGTTTCCGAAAAGAGAATTAAAGTTGTAAAGTTTGTAAACTAAGTTTGTAAAGTTTTGGTGAGCCCGCATGTGCAGAGTATTAAATTCCACTATTTTCGGGGACGAGGGATGAATAAAAGAGCTTGTCCCTGGGAACATGTGGCTGAGCACAAAAACCGTAAGTAAGTAACAAACAAAAGTGTTTCCACTTCTAAACAACGCCTAATGGTGAAGCTATTTACAGTTATTGTAATATCAAAGGACGCAGCGATGATATATTTGACATTAATTGATTATACGCTTTGCGTGTGTTAATAGTAGGTATATTTAAGAAGCTAATAATCTTGTAGGCGTGACTTTTTTCATAAGGTAAAGTAATTAGCGGATTTGTATTTTTGATTTAAAGGCAGCAACTGTCGTTTTAAATTTGGAATCAGTGTTAATTATTTCCATTTCTCCCCAGCATATCTCAAGCAGGAGGTTATCATACTTTGGTGAACAAAAATTATATAATAGTTCCTAATGCACAACATCTGTTTCATAATAATCTCAGAAATTTCTACTTTTATTACGATTTTCATCATTGTCTAAGTAAGTTTCTCATTCCCTAAGTTTGGTTAAGATAAGTATTTTTCACAATCGACTCTATACTTAGTGCTGAAAATATAGCGGGGTTTGTCTGAAACATTCAAAATATAGGTACTTCCCTGAGTGAAACCGGGTGCGCAGTAAAATATAAAGCGACCTCAGTAAGGAGATGTATATGCACATGTAAGTGTATATTAATACAGAAGGAAACACATGAAACAACTATAATCAGATGAATCAATCTGAATTCTTGGAAGGCATATAGAACATTATCTACAACAGTGTAAAGAATAATCGTAAACCCGTGACTAATTGGCAGTTCGCGGTATACACGATTAATCGTATATTCGTTTAGTTTCAGTGTGGCTTCAGTGCGCAAAAATGAATGGAATGCTCACACACATCAAAAACACCTACAGTCTTTTACCACAATTAGGTGCCAGACTTTTTCACAGCTTCAGTAGATAAATTGATGCACAGTTGTTATTGTTGATAAAACACAGTGTTATATTGTTGAGGCGGAAGATGATTAAACACGAAATTACTTGAAGTAGTGGTTTTTTAAATATAATTAAATTACTTGAAGTAGTGGTTTTTTAAATATAATTAAATTACTTGAAGTAATGGTTTATTAAATATAATTAAATTACTTGAAGTAATGGTTTATTAAATATAATTAAATTACTTGAAGTAATGGTTTATTAAATATAATTAAATTATATTACTTGAAGTAATGGTTTAATTAAATACACATAACTAAATCGAAAGAGGTGGAAACTTCAGGTAACAAATTATTACAGATTAGTGACTGTTATTTAAAAAAAAACTTTTATATATGAAAAAAAAAAAGTAGCGACAAGGAGTCCACGACAACTATTAACTGAGATTTTATCCATATTATATAATGGTTAAAATTCTATTTATACCAAATTATCATTCTCAGGCCGATACGTTGTATCTCTTTATGTCTTAAGAATCTTTGTTAAGAATATTACAATAAATGACTGAGGTCTGAGGTGAGTGGAGAAAAACCCAACTACTCGGACAAAATAGAAAATTAAGGCCTGGGTATATCCCTAAATTCCAGCCCAAAAATAATATGCAAACAGTATATTTAAATACTCTAAAACACCTTGAGTATTAAATACCTAGATTTTATATTGTTTTCAGAATCTTTCAGTCTTTGCGTATTACACTTTTTATAACTTAGTAGATTATTTCGAAAATGCAAAGTAAAGTCAGTTTTTAACCAATTATGAAAATAGATTTTAATCGTATTGCATTTATATATTTCTATTAGGCACGGTGACATTATACATACAAAACATGATTTGAGTATATCATTAAGATAATACTAAAAGTTCAGTACGTATTCCAATTAAAGAAGTGTACAAGGTGGATAAAAACTGATTTAGGCTAGATTGTGACACAAAAAATAATTTAAAACTATCTGAAAACTTTCAGAGAGCGACGTGAGTGGGCGGCGAGTGGCGTGGCGTCACCGTATGCGTACACATATGATATTATATACCTACAAAACTAACATTATGCATGCAATAAACGCTCCTGACTCAGTGGCATTCATGTATTTAAAACAGCATTGAGATAGAAAAATCTGACGTTGATTTATTTAACAATCTTGTTAAGGGAGTTAAGGGAGTTAACTAATCACGAAATTATTTTGAAGCATCCGCGAGGAGTAAGTGGAAGTTTAATAGGCTATCGATTAATTCAATTGCTATTTAAATATTGTTGAAACGAAATAACTTTGTAAAGTCTCAAAGCGCAAGCCGAGGGAAAATTACAAAAGTTTCATAACTTCTCTGATAACGCAAGTTTAGGCGGGCGGGCGGCTGGCCTTTACTTTCATAAAATATAACGCTACAGGTATAAAGGAACTAAAGTTGTAATACTCACTGGTGGCACGTAAGCAGTAGTCGAAATGGGGTCCCATGATTGATTGTAGAGATTTAAATCACCAAAAGCACACTATACACGACACATCCCGTCGAATGCGCAGCGGGCTCTGCGCTCTATCTCGCGCGTGGTGTAGAGACGCGCAGGCAGGTGGAAGCAAGCGCAAGCGCAACACACGTGCGGAGCTTTCACAAGGAAGCAAAGCTTTTTGAGCACGCGCGCACAGGAAACAGCCCGCGTCTATACCGATCATAAAAATCACAATGCTCTCTGAACGGGGAAGTCTGCTGTGCACAGATCTAATTTGAGTGGTAGTGCGCATGTGTGCGTCCGTTCCAGCAGCGCGAGGCGTGAATGTTAGTAAATAAACCCCGTACATTGTTGATGTTGACGTTCGTTCATATTCATAGCGTACCTACAGTTTTACCCTATAGGGTAGTCGATGAAAGCTTGCGAGCTTGTTTAATTTTAACAAGTATAATGATAACGACTAAACAGTATTAGAATCAGATGTAACAAACCTATAACTATTTCTACATAAAGTAGGTACCTATATTAAAGAGCAATGTCTGACACGAACTACTGGTCTAATTATTGTGATTTTGTGCTGTCATACATTTGCCACTATATCCTGTTCCCCAATACACGTACGTGTTTCTGTCGTGAGTGAGATATGTCAAACCCATTCCCATCCTATTTCATCCCATCCTTTCTTATCCCTTCCTATCCCATTGAATGAAAAGTGTAATGGAATGAAAGCAACTCCTTATTCCATTATACTCTTGACTCTTCCTCGATCTCACACCATCCTCCCAAGGAGAATTGGGAGGTGTCACGGGATGAGGAAAATCCCCCCTTTAATATCGTTATACCCCTTATTCCCCACCCCTTTCTCCAAATCCATTCCAAAATCTTCAAAGACCACAACAACGTTTGTCACTCTGAATATGAACTGATGTTGGCATGTATCGCAGATGTCTATGGGTGACAGTATTCATTTACTATCAGGTGGACTGTTTGGTTTCTTTCTATATAAAAAAAATGTTTAACAGGTTTTGCAAAAAAAGACTTCCTGGATGAAATCCAAGTACCGACAGCACAAAACTTGTATATATGTATAACGTGTTAAGGTCAAAGGGATAGATTGAAGTCTATAACATCCTAAGATATAGTTTCCTACTGAAGTATTGTACAAGAAGTATTGTAGGTGCGGTGAAAAGCCCATCAAGCTGCCAAAGCTAAAACAAAGCTGGCGTGCGTCCGCGCGTCACAATCTATTACTTTTTCAATCTCAGCGCAACTCCGACCGCTCGAAAAATGAGAACTGTGACGTAGGGTACTATTACAGAACCGTTCGACATTCTAAATATTGCATTCGATACAATGTGCGAACAAAATTTTATAATATATTTTATTCCTAATATTAAGGAAATAATTGATACATTATTTGATTGCTTAATTTAACAAAATATGGAATCTGTAAAATACGTGAAAACTATAAAAGTCTGTTTGTATCCCTTTTCACTTGTAACTACGAAAATAAATTCAGTTTTCAAGTTTTAGTGACACTCGGAAGAAGGCGATCCCTTATATTAAAACATGATAAAAGTATTATAAGCACATAATAAAAGTTGTCGAAGAGCATATTTTAGAGAAACAAGCAAGAGGTCAAAACAATTTATTTTGCGCGAATAGGCAAAAAAAATAACAAAAAATACTTGTAATAATAGTAAATAAAATATTACCGAGAATCGAATGCGACTGTCAGACGAACGATTCTAAAAATCCACCTCTGAGTTAGTGGAAGTAAAAAAAATATACCAGATGTTGGGTCGGCTGTGTTTACTTGCATCTGCTGTAAAACAAGCTCGCTCTTGTACCATCAAAATTAACAAAGGGCAAACGAATATTCTATGAACTTTAATTTTATTTAGAATTGATGATGATGACATTTATAATAATTTAATTTTATATAATATTATCGTAATAATATATTATCATCGCTGTAGATAGTGATAAAAAACAGGATGCTTATAAAAATTTTAATTATTAATTCAAATAAACACTGTATTGATCTTCGTTACGATCCTTTCCAAGTTCTTTTTAAAATAATGAAACTTAAGAAGGGACACTGACAACGTGAAGTATTAATGAACAGTCCCATATTGTAAACTCAATATTGGAGGTCAAAATCCGTGGTGTATTTACGGAATGCGCCCGAGTTTATTTCTGCAGAACGCAAACGTTGCAAAGGTTGCCGGTGAATAAATTCTTTCATTAGTCATCAGTCATCATCACACCGAATGTCTTATACATACTCGTATATTAATTGTTATTGAAAACATTTTAAGTATACATATTTTATTTATAGGAGTTGCGTGAAGTGAAGGGGTTTAGTAAAGCGGATGCTGAAACAAAGCTCACGTCTACAAAAACACATGAGGCATCTCACTAACACTATAGTGTACCAACTATTATATGCTGTAAATATCTGTGATAGTGTAGGGCAGTGTTTTCTAAAGTATGGGTTGGGACCCACTAGTGGGCCCTAATTTTAAGTATAGTGTTCTGATTTCTTATTTTTACTTATTAAAAATTTCGATCATTAGTGGATACTGGATTTTTTCTTATGTTCTTAATTGTACAACCCTTCACATAACTACGCTACATAACTAAAATAAATAATAACTTCACATAACTAAAACGAGAATAATAATATGCTGCAGCAGCGACACAATGCTATTTTCATGTAAGGCGTAGGGTGGGTCCCAAACTTTGTCATTTTTTTTAGGTGAGTCGCGGTTCATATAACTTTGGGAATCACTGGCCTAGGGGTATCTATACTAGACTCACATTCAAATGGGGTATGTGGTTGTGAGTTCAAATCCCCGGCCCGTATCGCTGAGTCTCTACATAGGTACGGATTTTTATAAATTGTCACTAGCTCGACGGTGAGGGAAAACATCGTGAGGAAATGCCGCATGCTCCAAAAAAAAAATCTGGAGTATGTGATCCACCAAACCGCACTGCGCCCGCGTAGCGGATTACGACCCGCAACCCTCCAGTGATTTAATAAGAGGAGGCCTGTGCCCTGCAGTGGGACGTTAAAGGCTGATACAAGTACAAATATATCTCAGAATACAGATATACGCTTATTATGCTCGAAGAACTTAGGTATACAATATTTTTAATCAAATTAAAAATGAGAAATATTAACATAGGCATTTTGCTAATCTATACTCGTGCCAACTCGTAACGCTAATATTAAATGTCGAGAAATAGGAAAAGTTTAGAGCTTTATGCCTATGTGGAAGTGTTTTCAAAGCGCAGTGTCCAGATTGCTTTCTGATGTTTAAGTGCTTATCTTGTAGGAAGTCAAACAGAATTATGAAACTTTCTTCAAAGTTGGAAGCATGGAGCGGATGTCCCATTAGAGGAAATAGAATAGAGGAAGTAGGGTGCTTTGGAATAATTAGGTTGGTTTGTTCTTGTTTCAAAGTGTTTTAACGTTTCATTACGTATTATACCTACTTACCTAATATGTTGATCAGTGGGGCTTTGTTTGAGAACAATATTTTGAAACGTAGAGAATATTGTCATTTAATTTGCGTATGCTTTTCAACATAATGGTTAGTTTTGTATATAAGGCAGCCAATTTTTGATACACGGCCACGGGTTTTTTACTAAGTCAGGATATTGGTGAAGAATGTCATAAAAGTTTCACAATTACCCTATAAAATTTAAGTCAGTAATTAATAATCAATTAAGTAGTTATAAATAAATTATTATTGCGGGACTTGCGGGACTCATTACTGTCATTACCTACGCTTTTTGCGGAACTATTTCAGTAATTATTGCAATGCGGGATTACAACAGCTATTGCGGGACTGTCCTGCGCATTGATGTGGGACGGTTGGCCGCCGATTGATGCTACAGTATTAATAGATTGTGTCCATATGGAATATATTCTTTAAAGTCAAAGTCATAATCTCAATTACATGTGCTATGATGGAAGAATTTCAAAACCACAACCAGTATTAGTCTACATAAATCTAATCTAAAGAGAAGAGGGATCTTAATTTAGTTCTTAAATATAATTAATTATCTGAAAAAAATGCCCTTTTTTCGATTCTAGTTTCCCGGATATTTAAACATCAATGAAATCTTAATTTTTTTTTATTGCTTTATCTTAAAAATGAGACATTAGAGCATGTGACTGTTTAAACAGAATATTAAAACACCGAAACTTTATTTAAACCAAAATTAGCACTGCAAAACTGTAACAACGCACATTACAGACACGGCGGGCCGCGGTTCAACGCAATAATTTAAGTCACTTACTCGTAGCTATTGACATTCAATTATTCACGTCGTCGCACAGTGAATAACTCTCAAATTACGTCCATTGTCCGTTAACTGCGCCCGTTCAATAAACATTGAGGCGGGCCCCATCGCAATGCATAACATCAGCGCATCAATACGGTTGGCTTAATCCGGTAGTGCGCTGCGCTCCGACGCGATGCAGCCCGCCTCAAGTGTGTAATGGTTTATACAAAATGTATGAAAATGATTAAGGAGAATTTTTGCAATGTTATGTGCTCCGGTGCGGCCCGCCGTAGGTAATATGCGCAAGCCTTAAGTATCCTTTGCTCAGATTACGTCACATACTGTTATTTATTCCGACTTAATATTAAAAGTATTATAATATTTTCTTTTTGTAATAATATTATTATTAATATGTAGCTACTTATTATAAGTAAGTATGTCACATCTCACATTACAAAAAGATGAAAACTACATAGTACAATGATCTCGAATAAACGTACCCTACTGGATAATAGATAGATACCTTAATAGATAAGTAGCTAAGAAGATGTGGAACTTATTATTATTCTTAGAAGAAAATACACTATGTGTAGAGTGTTACATTAGTGTTATAATATTTTACAACTTCGTCTGCATTACATACCCACCTCTAAAATAATATGCTGGATAAAGGGTCGACAGACAGTGATGGGTATTGTCCGCCATCGCTTCGGCGACGACGACGGCTTACATACAATTGGACACTTCCGTTTGCGTCGCATCAACTTTATTCTGTGTACGCACTTACAAATTAATTATCATAATATACGTATATGAATGATTTGTATATTTACAAATTATCGTATTTTCTTTACGTCAAGTTACTGCGTTTCTCTTTTCATCGCATAAATTTAAATTACAACCCTTCAAAGTAAATATTAATCTTTAATACATTTTAATATTTAGAACAAAAAGGAACATACTCGTATAACATTGACACGGAGTCGCGAGGGGAGGACTAACAAATTACCTTTTCGAATTGTCTTTTCTACCAAGTGACAGACGGAGGCCTGTCCTGTACATATACAACATCAGGGATATTTTTTTAAATATGGCTGTGTTCATTATATCGAAAGTTAAATTGATCTTGCTGTTTAAAGAATGGTTTATTCACAACTGACCTTACCAAACGGAAGAATATAACAACGGAAGAATTACACAAACAAAAGCACGCGAAATGTTGCTGATCTAGTTCAAGTATGATGAGTTTGGTACAAAGATTTATAATTTCCTAATCTTTACTCCAAATCCAAAGTTCATCGACCAAACCCACTTATTAGACGGATTCCAGACGCGTGTATGATGTTCATCATCGGCTCACGATATACAAATACAAGATTGTATTCACGAAGCGTATTGCGATATGAATCAATCCACAATGTTCCAGGCCAGGTTTGAGCCACTTTCTATAGGAACTACCTACATAGGTACGTATATACGTGGTGAACTCAGATTGTTTTGCAAAAAAGAAAAAAATGTTCTACGGGTTCTAATTTTTCAAAATACTCTCCACTTGCATATGTACAAAGTTTCATGCGTCTGAACCAATTTTGAAAATATTTTTTCCATTCTTCCTCGGGTACTTCTTTTACAGTCTCTTCGAACATAGTCAGTGCGCCTCCTGGCGAGGAAAACAGCTTCCATTTTAGTTGGGATTTAATTTTGGGAAATAAAAATTTCACAAGGTGCCAGGTCGGGACTGTAAGAAGGATGGCTAAAAAAATTAACCGGGGTACTGTCTGATAAGTCTCATGTTTTAAGCGCCGAGTGAGCGAACTGTCCGCGGAGACCTCTGTATGGGTGGTTGTGACACTGCACTCCAGTGTACACTGCAGTAAAAATGGTTAGCAAGCACGTGGCTTTTCCATTCTGCGTTAATGCTACTTTGGTTTCGTGTAGGTGCAGATATCAAGTAGCCAGGCTAAAGTGAAAAAACTTGCAATTAAAATTTTTCCAGCGCTTCTTGCTCATTTCACTTGGGTGTAGGCGTTCGCTCACTTTAAAGTAGCTAAACAGTAGATTGACGCTTAGTTTCTGGATCATATTTGTAGATCCAAGATTTGTCGCCTGTGACAATTTCGTAAACGCACCGAGATCACCCTGCTTCAATATTTGTTTCTGAGCTTCGGTAAGGTTGTGCGGCACCCAGCGCGATACTATCCTCCTGACTCGTAGATGCCCATGTAATATTTCATACACACTCCCCATCCGATCTGCAATCTCTCTTAAATCGCCTCGATGTAATTCGCCTGTTTTCACAAATTACATTTTTCACTGTCGCCACGCTTAAATTCATTGTACCAAGGATACAACACAGTTGCCTTAGAACAGTGTTTTTCAATCTGTGGGTCGCGACCCGTAGGGGGGTCGCGAAGCCTTACTCGGGGGGTCGCCGGCAAAAGGAAAAAGGCAAAGTTCTACACTACACTACACAATTTCAGTGAGAAGTATGGGCTTGTTTATTTTTCAAAAAATTGTCAAATCGTGGTGCTATTTTTGAAATGTTAATAATCAAATCATTTTCCAATTGAAGTCTATTTCTCTTTTTAGTTTTAATATCCACCATTGAAGAGAACGTCAGTTCACATAGGTATGAAGTGGCGAATGGCACTAATAATTTTACAGCTTCCCTTGCCAGCTCTGGATATTCTTGTTTTCTTTTCATCCAAAACACGTCAACACTTTGCGAATGAAATTCCATTTTAAGCATGCCGTCAGCAGCTAAATCTATAAGATTTTCTTTCATATTTGTGGTGAGATCAGCCAGTTCTACTGACTTACCGAGGAAAGGGTTTAGAATCCATCTACGCCCATTGTCAGCTTCAGAGTGCAAGTCTGCAAAGTATGTTTTTAATAGTTTTTCTTGCAAATTATGTAAGCTCTATATCATGCAAGGAATGTGAGCTCTTACCACAACCGATTGGTCTGTTGCATTATCTTCAACAGTCTTCTGAACACATGGAAAAGACTCAAATATATTGTTTTGCAGAGAGGTTGACCACAAATGAAATTTTGCATGAAATGCTTTGACTTTATTTTTAGCTGTTAAAGTATTTTCTTCTCTACCTTGGAGGTTCTTGTTTAAATTATTAAGGTAGCTAAAAAGATCTGCCAGAAATGCTAATTTCAAGAGTCAAACAGGGTCAGAAAAATGATTAGCATATTCAGATTTAGCATCTTGTAAGAACATTAACAATTCAGCTTTCAGTTCTAAAACTCTTGTCAATACCTTTCCTTTGGATAGCCACCTGACCTCTGTGTGATAAAGGAGATTGTGATGAAGCGAACCCATATCTTCACAAACGATTCTGAACAGCCGGGTTTGCAAGGCTTTACCTTTGATGGAATTCACAATTTTTATTACCTCCTTAAGCACGTCATTTAAATCAGAAGGTAAAACCTTAGCTGCTAGAGCTTGTCCATGAAGAAAACAGTGTGTCCATGATACGTTTGGCATTATTGATTTTAATTTCGCAAGGAGTCCGCTATTTTTGCCCGTCGTAGCTTTAGCGCCATCGCTACAAATAGCGATACATTTTTTCCAATCAATGTCGCAAGTGCTTTCTAAAAACATATCGTACAAACACTGGCCAGAAGTGTTTGCAGGAAGTGCTTCGCAAAATAAAATTTCTTCCGTGATACTGTCATCTGCTTCAAAGCGCACAAATACTACAAAGTGAGCACAATCGGAAACATCTGTAGATTCGTCAAACTGCAAAGCAAAATGTGGGCTTTGCTTTAATTTTCCGTCTACTTGCTCTCGAATATCATTGGCCATATCGTTTATTCTGCGTGAAATAGTATTATCAGAAAGCTTTTTAACTTGTTTGCCTCCTGCTTGCTGACCATAATTTCAACCATATCTAGAGCTGCTGGCAAAATAAGATTTTCGGCAATTGTGTGCGGCTTCCCTGCTTTAGCGACTCGATATGCCACTTTGTAGCTAGCTAATAATGTTGACTCCGTTGACACTGGATACCTAAAAACAAACAAAACAATATAAAAATAAATAAATGATTGACCAATAACAAATAAGCGTGCGGAAGGAAGCCTTGCACACCAAAATTTATTTTAATTAAGTTGTATACAAACACCAAACAAATAAACATGATAAAACATCAAACATCAATTCTAAAAACAGCAACAATTAGAATAGACTCAGCTTGAGCTCGAGTGCTTAAGCGCTGACTTAAGCATTTTTACAACACTACGTGGAGACTAGGACAACACTATTTTATTACCTGAATCATAGTATTTTGCTGCTGGCTAAGAGCTTTCAACTTTCGTTAAAAGAAATCCAACGGATTATCAGCTTCTTTTTGATGCTTGGTTGTGAGATGCCGCATAAGCTTTGACGGTTTCATACTTTCACGTGATAAAACATCGCCGCAAATTACACATTGAGGTTTATTATTTCTGACTGTAAACCCGTATTTCAAGTAATTGTCGTCATAATGTCTATTTTTTTTCGGTTTTGATTCACCTCCGCCACTGTCACTCGTACCAGATGTTGAAGCCTGCGATCTTTTGAGAAACTTATCCAGTTTACAATCGTGCGGAGCAAGCGAAAAAACAAACCAATCGTGTCCGTACTCATCGGAATTGAGCGCAATACCTTGCGCAATTGAGAGTTGAGACAAAAGAACGTTCTGTATATGAACATGAATATAGTTCTATGAATATAGGTACCAAAATAGAGAAAAATCATAAACGTAGTCTTTTAAATTACTATCTTTTTGTCTGTCTATGGCCCAAGGGGGTCGCCAGAATTTTTCAGCCTGTAAAGGGGTCGCGTATTCAAAAAGATTGAAAAACACTGCTTTAGAAGATCACTTGTGTGTAAACGACATTTGAAGTATATTAAAAGAACCTTCAGGTTTTAAAGAACATTTAAAATGGTACAAAATCATAAGCGCGGAAATGTTCCCGTTGAATATCCATTTTCTTAATGAGACTCATCTCGTAAAGAAATATGGAGGGAAATTTGAGTTTGGAATGTTTTTCTTTTATGTTATAGACAGTTATAGTTATAATCAGTACCTAATCGGAATAGGTAGGGCTAATGTACCTAAAGTTGGTGCGAAGACATAACATAGAGTTGTTAAAACCACGAAATTTATTTATTTAAATAAAGGTAGTATCAGATAAAAATTTCGTCTCAAAATCCGATAGGTACTGATTTTCAATCGAATCAGAGCAATTTGACTTTTCGGCCTTCATCTTAGATTTGCTTTTAAAAATATGAATTTTCCTTTTGCTTTTGTCTTTTGCTGTTGGAATTGTTACAAAATCCAACAGTGTGAGTAATTTTATGTGTACTAAGTAGTGTACTAATTTTATGCGTATTGGATTGGATAAAAATAAATAAATATATTTCGTAGTTTTAATATAATAACTTTATTTTATACCTTGTCGCCAACTTTAGGTAAATCTACCTATTCCGATCACTAGTTATAATTGACATCAAAAACAGCCTGTGTTCCCTAGATTTTTATATTTATAAAAATAAAACTTTGTCGCAATACTTTCTGAGCAGCCTGATAGCTTAGAGTAGTTTATAATAAAGTATTATATACCAAACAAAAAAAAATAGTATTAAAGTTCAGTACGTTGTATATTATACGATATATTATTTTTTATTGGATAACCAACAGATCTGTTGCTCGAGTTTATTGGAGTTATTTATTCTACAGACTAGCAGCAGCTCTTTCCCATCATTCATATGTAGAAAATTACCTTTTCTGGTAGAAGTGTTTCTATAATTAAAACCCTAAGAAGAATCAATGAAGAATCAAAAATTAAGTCAATGCGTTTGAGTTTTAAGCGGTTTTTGTGTAAGATTAATTAACTAGTTAATTCATGAGAGAGACACTAAGCTGTATGCTTGACTGAAATTTTTAACAAATTGAACAGTACTTGGAATAAAAGCATGGTCTTAAAAAAATTAAAATCAAAATAAAAATTGGGTAGTTTAATAAATTTTTACTGCCCAAGTTAATAAAAATAAAAAATAATAAAATTAATAATAATAAAAATAGTTCATAAAAATTAACAAGAGTTAACTGTATGAGAAGAGCAACAAATCATGCGCGGTGGCGAAGGAGTAGCGGAGACTGAAGAGATCCAGGGTGACGGTATGGTTTGGGCCTGGTATCGTATACCTGGTATGGTATCGTATAGTACGGTATACCTATTAACGTTGGAGTACTTAATTAACACTAAAACGAGTTATTGTAGCAAATGAGTATTTAATTATCGTATTTAACTTTAAGTTATTTAACTGCGGTCACAAATATTAATAATGCGTAGGCAGTTCCGCTCATTATCTGAGCTTGTTAAAGCTCCAACAAAGACTAATAAAGTTTTAATTGGTGCTTTATTTGAATGAACTTACTCGTAGCAACAGGCATTTGGCGCGGCTAACAGTACCGCCAACTGTCAACGTCACAATCATTCAGTAGGCTAATGTAATGCTGCCTTATTTAACACTAGATTAATTTATTATGTAAATACACGCATATGATAATAGAATACTTACATGTACAATGCGTAATATACATAGTAATGTCTATTAATATGTATATGCATCTACATATACATAGTAATATACATATGTTCCGTATTGTAGAAACATACTTATTATGTTTAATAAAATTATTATAATAATGCTTCTGGAGTTTTTAATTTTTCGTACCTGGAAATACATATTGTAATTTATATCTTTAAAGTTTCTCGAGAAAAATATTTCAGAATAATCACTACTTGTACCTTACTGTATATGTATATTCTACACACACATATACTATATAGTCAGCTAGTTTGTTATTATTCATTAAGGTCTGAATCCCCTTGGGCTTACGAATATACAAGTAAGTCTAGTAACGTAACTACAGACTTGTGCCCTATTGTAAGTTTTCACAAAATAGTTTGCTGTGGTACGTATTACTACTACAAACTATTACAAGCCAGGTAGTAGGAAAAGGGAAGAAATTGAACACCGTCCTTCCATAGATATAGCCCCAGCCGATCCATTAGGAAAATTCGGCTGAATTACCTACATCGTGTTTCTTGAAAACAGACAATAATACAAAAAAATAATATATATATGTATGTAAGTATTAAAAATAACGCAAAAGATGATTGTACTGAAATTGTGTGCGATATTTCACATTGTAAACCGATTCGGAATCCGGACACACCTCTACAAATTATATAAATAGTACGTAGGTACCTCCTGCGTCAGTCGTAGTCGTAACTTCATAATATCGGCATGGTTTCGTCACATATTTTATTTCAGAAACACTAGGGCTACGTCATTTCTTTTATGAAACTATGAACCTGATCGTAAAAAGTTGTCTATGCTGAAAATAAACATTATCGCGACTTCTAGAAAAAGATTTGCCTTTGCCTTAACAATAAGCTTATTAAAACAGTTTACCTAGGTCGTTTAACATCCCACAGCAGGCCCTATTGTTTCGGACTTTAATTTACCCGGGCTCAGGCGGATTGGTAGATATTACAAATTAATGGTCAAGGATTTTTTATTTATATTCTTGGGCAAGTGGGTTTCGTCACAATGTTTTCCTTCACCGTTTACAGGTTTCCTTACCGTAATTTTCCTAAATAAAACACTTTCTATTCAAAGTATCATAGAATCTCTCAAGTACTTAGTAGTCAAGTAGATCATATTTTACAGGTATTGCAGGGAGTAGTTCGCCGCATATCAATTAATAGGTGTTTTTTAATTCAAGATTAATTATTACATTATTATATCAAATTAAAAGGTAACTATTACGTATACTTCAATAAAAGATTTATTCATTCAGTCAACACAGATCCATACAAATGTTAGTAAGTAACTTAAAAACTAGTTAGTACTTTATAACTACGATGGGTTCAGTAATTTTAATTAACTGTTCCACAACAGGATAATTAAATTTCTCTGAAAAATAGTAAATGATTACTATTGATTAACCAATAATTTTTATTTTACACGCACACCAACAATAGTAGGAAAGCCTGAATTTCAGAACGTGTCATGTTCTCTATATACGTTTTGTTTGTTTACACTTCGCATCGTTTAGTCTTTTCAGATGTTGTACCGTCCGACGTAATGTGTGGTCTCTCTTATTTTTGTAGTCTTAAACTCATAATAACATTCTATGCAGTATGATATTTTATTGCTCAAAATCAGTAAAATACCGATGCAATATCGGTATCTGTATCTAAAGAGGTATCTGACTATAACATTGTCTGTGGATAACAATCAATTATAAATCAGAACAAAAAAATGGAGGTTGACAAACTTTCGGTGGAGACATGGGGCGAATAGAAAATGTGGGAATGGAACTCAGAGTATTGTTATTAAGCATTCATATGCCACTCCACTCACCCATCGCCGGGACATCCGCCGCTACTTCCGCTGCCAAAGATGGAAGATCTTCAAGCGCCTAGTTCGTTCACAGCTAGTGACGTCCTCAATACGATATCATAACAAGAGGATTATTTTTGGTTAAGATTAGACCATTTACGAGCACAGCACGTAAAAACGTAGAGGACTTATTAATTTTCACACGCGGGGCACACGGCCGGAGCGGCTGGTGAGCCGCGTAAACTTACGTTTAACGCGTATTCAGAAGCTATTTTTGATGCAAAAGCGCGGGACGCCAATGTCTAGAGCATGCATGGAATATGCAATGTCGTCAGCCTTGGTGAAGACTGATTATATGCATAGAGTTCTTACCTTGTTTACTTTTGTCATAACTTGTACGTACAAATAGGATACAGGCAACGTTTACTTTCTTATTTCATATAAATATAAAATTTATTCAGATTCCAATTTTTTATTCTAAATTGAAAAAAAAATACTATATAATAATACAATGCCAATGAACCCAGAATCATGAACTAAATCCATAATTTCAGACTACGGCAAAAGTTCAGTGGTACACTATAATAATATTGTTTTTTAATACATCCATATCATTTTCTCTTTATTGACCAATGTCTTCCCTTTAAGCATTTTCTCGACATACCAAAATATCATAATCATTCTCTACATACAAGAATGGACAAAGAGAGAAACTTCTACCTATAAATAACACCGCCGACATTCTTTGAGTTTCCCGCGACTTTTGCTCCTGCCTTGCCGCCAAAAAGTAAGTCCGCTTCCGATTCCTAATGGTTACGTTCAAGAAATTAGAAACTTACTCCATAAAAATAAGGTTTCTTGGATTTTGAATGAGGACACCCATTAAATTTAAAATATTAGTAAAATTATAAATATCTGGTAGAAGAGTGAAACTTGTGTTTTCATTCCAAATAAACCCTATAATATCAATTTTGTGTTAAATTTTTAAGTTATAAATAATTGTGTTTATGTTGTCAAAGTGACATTTCATTTGTCAATTGTCAGGTGTAATTTTATTTTATTTAACTCATTTTTTCTTACTATTTCACGATATATCACCGGTTTATGAACAAAGCTAAAGTATTGATCACTCGGCGCTGCGCTGAGTGTACTGCGCAAGAAACTGCCTTGTGTATCACGGTAAAATGACCTTGTGCAATTTAAGTTTTCCTGCTATCCGAACATAACCGACACAGAGATTCGCCAGCATTGTTGTTCTCACTATGTTCTGTAAATGTTTCCGTCACTGAAGACTCTATTTCTTTCCTTATAAGTACGAAAATAACATGTAGATTTTGCAACTTAGAACCTACATTTGTATGTCAACATTTACCGAGTCAGTCAAACAGCTTCGTAGGAAGCAAGTGGAGCAAAAAAGTGAGGGGCGAAAAATCACCTCGCAGCGAGCTCACAAACAAAACCACAGCAGCTCCCAGTATCTGTTGGGGTGTTGTAAGGGTGGGTTGTTAAAATGACTGGGGTGGATGAGATTTTGAATTATCAAAGGAACCCCGACGACGATTTCTACGCATTGCTGGGCTGTGATGAAAATTCAACCGTAAGATTCTGTTTTTTTTGTTATTACGAAAATTGTGATACTAGATCTGTGTATTGATTTATTACTGCAGTTCTCTATTCTGCTCATTGACCTTATTTGTGGAGGCTCCTAGTACTGACCTACATGTGGAAACGAATCAGTGAGAATTATTAGTTTTGAATTCATTGTCATTGACCAGTAATGAGGAAAATTATTACAAGAAACATTATAGTGTGTCATGATCATTATGTTTATGTAGGTTTTGGATTTCCCAAGTTGAATTCAATTTGTTTATTAATTTCACACAAAATTTCATAGTTTCTTCAAATAATATCTATTTATTACCATTATATAATGTCCTATTTATTGTAAATGACAAATAGCTTTTTTCTTGAGCAAAAGACATTTTTATAATATTTTTTTTGGTAATACCTCATTTTATATTATAATAGTGGTGATAAAATTCGATCTCACTATTTTAATTGTTTCTGTTTTACTTATTTACTTGAATTAAAGTTTCATGAAGATTTTTAGTCCATTCTTGTTTTCAACTTTTATTTGAGTGATACATACATACATATACGAGTAACATATACATATAATAATTATATATAAATTGAATTTGAATTATATATAATTTGAATGTTTTGCACTCCTGTTTATTTCTCATTTTATAACTAAGCATACACCATGAATAAAATAAAATGTTTATATATACACCATTCTTGCATATACAGTACCACCAATTAAATAATACTGTTCAGTCATCTTTCATATTCTGAACAAACAAAGAGATGATGAGTAAATTAATTATTTAAAGACCAAAAACCTGCCTGCACCCAACTCTTATATGAACACATACTTAGGTATATTAAAATTAATGAAATTTAATGTAAGTTTGCATATTTGCATCAAACACTAACTGGGCTGTTTGTTTTGTTTTATAAATTAATTGTCTGATACTGAATTATCTAAATAGAATAATTTATAAAACAAAACAAACAAACCCCTTAGTGTTTGAAGCAACTATCCACACTTACTTGTTTTTTGTTCATCAAA
The DNA here is from genome assembly GCA_914767545.1 of Sesia apiformis. NCBI lineage: Eukaryota > Metazoa > Arthropoda > Insecta > Lepidoptera > Sesiidae > Sesia > Sesia apiformis. The sequence goes on from OU611955.1 coordinate 12,449,263, forward strand.
TAATTAACTTATTTTTAGTTTCTTTCTTATTGCGAAGAATCATCATATGACTATAATGTTGAAATGTAAATACCATGTCATACCATCACCCTGTCCCTTTGCTGGATATCGGCCTCACACAATGCTCTCTGCTACACATGAACCTCAATTCTCTTCTCATCCAGTTAGTTACCGTAACTATAACCAGCCCTTTCAGTATCCACTGCTGAGCATGTGCATACTCATAGACGTTGTCTTAGGCATCAGCGATGTATGGCCTCAAATAGCCTAAAAACGGTATGCTGGCCAAGCTGGTTAGCATTTTATCAGTTATCGTCTGTTAATTTTGTATGGAGGCCATCATAAAATTTTATATTTCCATTTATTTCACATTCGTCAAATTTTTGGAGGATTTCTATATAATTTGTTCGAGTTGACCCGGCTAAGTGAAACCGCTAAAGCGAGCTTTTGAAATTTTGTACAGGATATTCGAAGTGTCCGACTTTTATAGTATTCTTCGGAAGTCTCTCTGAACGAACTTATATATAATTTTTAGTATCATGTAAATCTTTTTCCAGTGCAATTTTTAGGTCAATCAATGTACAATGGAGACACGATGTTGCCGTCAGAGCGAAGTGGTGGGAATAAGAACACGCATGTAGTACACTTCGGAACAAAATTGTTTATTAACAAATAATAATTAATATCTATGTATTATTGCAATTATTCATATTATTTGCAATATTCATTTTAGTATATTACTAGCTTTTCGCTGTGGCTCCGTTTGTGAGAATTTTTGGTATTTGGCGGAATATTTCAAAGAAATTGAATTAGTTATTTTATTTTTTTATTATGTATATTAATTTAATTTTTTTTTAAATAAATTAAATACATGTTATATATATGATAAAGATTACTTTAATACTTTAATTACTTAATATTAATTACTTTAATTTAATAGCGATGAAACGATGCGAGCATAAAAAATAAACAATCGGGTAATGGAGTACACAGAATAATAATAATATATATGTAGTATCTACGACAAAAAAATATACATACCTGATGTACGTTAGTCACTCCATCAGCTTTGCATTGTACCTACTTATAGACGTCATATATTAATTTCCTCACTTGCCTTCGTAAAGTCACATTTCCTCGCGGCATTTTGATTTCAATTGAAGATACTTCTTTATATATTAATTTAATATTATTAAAAATATAAATAAGTAATAAATTTGCACTCGACTGTACTGAAAGGGACCTGACTACGACTGATGAGCTAATCGGCGAGCGTTGCAGTGTGCAGCGCCTATCCCGCTTCACTTCATACCGCCAAACAGTCTTAAATATTTACTAGGTGAAATTGAGACCCCAAGATCGGTGTCTAATACTATACCTACCTACAAGATTGATATTAGTTATGTTCAGTTTCGCGGGAGAAGTCGGTCTAAATACTAGTATTATATATATTTTCGGAATAGCCTTTTCAAGACCTTTAATTTGATAACCCACACAATGAGTTTCATAAACATTTGTTTTTTTAAGGCGCCAGTAGCACTCGCGACAACAAGACGAATCTAATGACACCTCGTTCATTAAAATCGATCACCTTGTTTAAGCTTTGCGAGGAGTAAAGAAACAAACATACTTAACGGTGATATATCCCTGCTGCGTTCCGCAGTCGGTTAAAAAATAAACATCTAAACATATTCTCAGAGTTATTTTACATTACCTTATAACCACTACGCGTTATATACATCTTAGTCTTCCAACTTTGTGTTCGGTCACAGTCACAAAAAGTCACAATATTTAAGTCACACACGAAGAGGGCTGACTGACATTATTTAATAACAGTAAAACAGTAATAAGTCACTGTACATTTCTAACAGTCTCCTAACAAGTTGGCATTTTGTATATCCAACTTTATTAATAGGACATGGCAATTTACTTTTTGGTGGTATATTTTTTTATCTAAAATTATTTTACAGCCAGAACAAATAACCACTGAGTATAAGATTCTTGCCCTCCAACACCATCCTGACAAGAACGATGGCGACAAGGAGGCTGAAGCAAAGTTTCAACAACTAAAGGTAAAGACCACTTTTTCCACTCCATGGCCACTTTTTGCACCCTACTTAAGCATTAAAAGTACTGACTATTTCATCAAACAAAATAAAAAAAGTTACCTAATATAATCATTACAAATTATTAAATTAATTATGATGGTTATTCCAGACTAATTAAAAATGAACTGTTCTGGGCGATTTCTTATTTATATTTTACAGATATTTTCTAGCAACCTCAATTTATTCAATAATATTAATTAATGGAGGAAGCAGTGGAAAGAGGAATAATATCAAATGTTTTCAAAATATGTGTATCATATTTAATTTTAGTATCCTTTAATATATTTTTTTAAATATACATTATGAAAATTCTTTACCTTTTAGATTCATTTTAATCTAAAATATAAGTATCTACTCTGTGTTATTTATAATTTATAACTGTTGTATTATTTTCGTGTTATATTGTTAGGAAGCCAAAGAGACCTTGTGCGATCCTGCCAAGAGGGCTCTCTATGACAAGTGGAGACAGAGCGGCATCGCTATGGGGTACAAACAGTGGCTTGGCATGAAGGACCATGTGCAGCAATCAATGCACTGGACCAAGCCAAACACTAAGGATCGCATGCTGGAAGGTGAGGCAAAGGCATCGGGGCCTTCTAGCCTTGGACCAAGCAACCCCGCCGCTCGGCGTGCTTCCGAGGGCGGAGCTGCCCTCTGGGGTCGTTGGGGTGGAGGCAATCAGGAACCTCCATCGGAGGTCATCTCTAAATTCCGCAACTATGAAATCTAAGCTACAGTATCTTTAATTTTTGTTAACACGTGGGGGGTCGATGTGTTGCAACTGTTTAGATTTTCGCGTTTTACTCGTACACACATTTATATAGTAAACGGGTCAACGGGTATTTTATGAGTACCTTTGAGTACAATCAGCTTGTAACAACGTCCAGCGAAACAAAATATGTGAATTGTCTTAAACGTGTCTAAAACCCGTTTAATATATAAATATGGGTGGTTATGTTGTTAAGAAGAGGTTATATGTGCCGTAATCTCTTTGTTCGTTTTGAGTAGGTATTTGAGAAATCAATTTGTTCTTAAAATTTTCTGAATGTCACAATTATCAGGCTGTTATGTATAACTTGCCATTAAAATTTTATTCATGTTTTAGATTAACTTATAAGTATATTAATGTTAAGGATTGATAATTAGTTTTAAAAAATGGCACAATATTCATCAAGTCAGCTCAGAAGAATGCTCGAATGTGGCTCGGTATCTACTTTAATATTTCAGTGTTAGTTGTTCTAAATGTAGTAAGTAAATAATATTTGGTGTTAGAGACCCTAACCCACGAGTGGGACGCCAAGTGTTAGACACTTGCGGACGTTAGGTGTACCCCTAGCTATAAGCTATGCACATTCCTAATAAATGTATGAGTCTGATTATGAACATTTCTGCTGTAGAACAATATATATCGTCTATTTAAGAATCTCTATGATATTTTGAAAAAGTTTATATTTTTGATCCTCTTTTAAAACTATTTATTATACTATAAGTATGACATTATTTTTACAAGATTATGGGCATGTTGTGGATGTCGTTGTGAGATATTTAATATACAGGGTATCGTTGAGAGAAGGGTTATATTTGTTTATTTGTTCAGATGTACTCGTAGCCTCTACATATCTTTCTGGAATTGTTTCTTCTATTCGCATTTATCCCAAAATATATGTTGTGTTACTCGAAACGTACCTAAATGTTACGTAGTTTAAATAATATTATGTGTTACATGTTTTAATCGATATTTACTTTGAATGTTTCAAATATCAATGTTTATAGATGGAGTAGGAAATTTTAATGTTTTTTATCTCGATGGGAATCTCTTGCAAAATTAAGACACATTGTAAGCTGTTTTATTTGTGATGTAATCTTCTTTGAAATTAAAGATTACCGTACAACAATGTGTTCATATTGCATAAGACCAACGTTTATTATCGACACGTTTATATCGTTGAAATTATTATTAAACATACATTGTATATACATATTAATAAATTATATTTATTTTTATTATTGTATGATATGATGTATGTATGTATTTATTAATATATACCTACGATATCTATTTTTATTTTAATATGTCCTGACTAATATGTATATGTACTAATATTAATATTTCAAGGCAATTACTAACTATAGTTAGTAATTGCCTTGAACTTGACAAAATCACCACTTTAAAGTACATAATACCATTATACATACTTACCGCATACTGTACTATAATTGCTATAACCTTACCTACTACTCTTTTAATAAATACGGTAATCAGGGAAGGAAACATTATTCCTACATAATTAGTAAATATTCTGTAACTTAACTACCGAACGTAAAGATTCTGTTTGCCTTTTCAAATAGATGTTGCGTAAAGATTTTGTGGGGGAATTCACGCCGCAATCCAACAGCGGCTGGGCGCGCTCGACTGGCCACGTTACCCCTCTCTCATAAGAGACTACCTTGAAATGTACTGCATTACCTACTTTATCCTATTTCCCCAGTGTACGTACGTATTTCGGTAGTGAGTGAGATATGCCAGAGCCCATTTCCATCCTATCCCTCCCCATTTTCCCAACCCTTTCTCCAAATCCATTCTTATATCTCTAAAGGTAGGTAGCGCATCCGGAGGCGTGCCAACGTTTGTCATTTTAAACTAATGTCATGTATCGCGGATGTCCATGAGCTACAGTATCCACTTACCATCAGGTGGGCTGTATGCAGGTCTGTCACCTTCATCCATAAAAAAAATCAATCGATCTTCACAACAACACGTAAATATGTATATCGAAAGTCTAAGCGCATTTTTCAGGGAAAATGTTATGTAAACACACTGTTAAAACATCCATGTACAGTGCCACGCTTGATCTGCAAATATTTTTTCATAACACATTATCTCCTTAGTGTTTATTTAAACGAAAATAAAGTCTACTTTTGCTTAAATAATTTACCTGCATATGGTGGCGATGTGTATCAACATGCAACATTTTAAAAAGAAACTCCCAAGTTTCCACGCACTCTCTATCCTGTTTACTAATTCCGATGATTCCTCAATAGAATGACGGCACGTGCTATAGGCACCTATCGTAACATTGTTTGATTCCAACAGATTAAAGTCCATTAAAGTGGATATTTAAGATAATTATGAAGGTACTTATCGTGTTTATCTTCTATACTCCTAGGTATATATAATTGCTAAACTTTGCAAGCTCATTTCAAACTTCTAATTGAGGTTTGAACGACAAATATTGTAGAAGCAAACAACTTCGTTTAAATACCTTCTTGTGCGTAAAATAAGGGAGAACCTAATCAAATTTATATGAGATGGTAGTTAACTATCACCAGTGGAGAGTATCGGGATCCTTGGTATCGACATCTCCAGCAAAGTCGAATTTAGGGGTCATCTGGAAAATAAGGCCAAAATGGCCTCCAAAAAGCTCGGTGTGCTGAACAGAGCGAAGCGGTACTTCAAACCTGGGCAACTCCTTATGCTCTACAAAGCTCAGGTGAGGCCCCATATGGAATACTGCTCTCATCTCTGGGCCGGCGCACCGAAATACCAACTTGACCAATTTGACTCCATCCAACGACGTGCTGTTCGTATTGTCGACGATCCCACTCTCACGAGCGGTTTAGAATCCCTCGGCATTCGCAGAGACGTTGCGTCTCTCTGTGTGTTCTACCGCCTGTACAATGGGGAATGCTCTGAAGAATTGTATAATATAATTCCCACCTCGGGTTTCTACAACCGCACCTCCCGTCACAGAAGTGCGGTCCATCCGCATTTCCTCGATACGGAGGTGTCGCGCACTGTTCGGTCCAAAAATTATTTTATACCGCGAACCCGTAGGCTGTGGAACGAACTGCCTCAAGAGGTCTTTCCATTGAGCTACGATATGGGGTTCTTCAAGAGAGCTGTGAATAGGATTTTGCAAGGTCGGCGGCGCGCCCGCATTCCCCCTGGTGTTGCAGGTGTCCATGGGCGGCGGTAACACTTGCCATCACGTGGGACCGCTTGCTCGTCCGCCCACTAATCTATAAAAAAAAAAAAAAAAAGTCGCTGACCATCTGTCATCTTTCTATAAAAAATATGTAGTTACCATCAGGCGCTGACTACAGCAGCAAGCAGAAACATGACATAGACAATCTTTACATGATAAATCCAAGTTTTTTATTACCCAATAGTAGAAGCGAACTCGCAAATACGAAGAATTCAATTGAAGAATGGAACTTCGTTCGGATTAAAATGGCATAGCAGCATACCTAGGCATAGCTAGGTACAACGCAAAGTTGATTTGTTACAATTTGTTCTACATGTTATGTTCAAACAGTTGTTTCAATATCACATGAAGCATCACGAGCTTATGAATAACTCTATAGTAAAGTAGAGAACAAAAAACCTTGAAAGATTGAAAAATATTATACTTAATCAAAATAATATTTTTTTCAATTTTTTTAGGAGAACTAATAAATGAATTTGATAGCAGTCGGTTGTCCCCTAAATTCCACTAAGGGCCATTTCGCGATCTATGAGTAAGCTAACCATCAATTAAAGTGACCAGTAATTGAAGCATCACATTTCACTAAGTCCGAGTAGGTATTGCTAATCAGTGAAATTGATCAGAGATACTCGGAAGTTTTTATTGCCGATTGTTAAGTAACAAATCGCAACTTTACTCGAAGGTCATGAAATAGGCCCTAAGTTTCTAAACTATAATCTAGGGAAGTTTTAACTTTCTGTCCTGTGCACATTAAAACTTTTCATTTGATATTAAACACGATACATTTGTCCGCATTTTGTTTGCTACGTGTATTTTCGTGTTTCATATCTGCCATATTGGATTTAAAGGGACGTCATATAGCCTATGTTAGGTGGAAGATCAAGACGAATCCAACGACATCTCATTTGTAAAAATGTGATAAGTGGTTTAGGAGCTACGAGGGAACAGATGAACACATGTATACTAACATAGGCTGCTGAAATCATAACCCCCCTTTGGCTTTGCCGTAGTCTGGTAAAAAAGGTATGGAAAGAAGTATGGTCAACATAACAAAGAATCAAAAGATTTGAAACACAGGCTTTAGGTCTTAAGTGGGCTGGCTGGACATGTTGCTCAAATGTCAGATGAAAAATTAGACACAAGTCGTAAACAAGCGAGGGCCACCGGGCCAGAGAACGAGAGGCGAGCGGGGGCGAAACGGTCGGGAAATTAGAAAAATAGCGGGAGAGCACAGGATCGGGGTCGAAAAGGCAAAAAAAACAAATAAATGGCATACTTTGGAGGAGGCCTATATCCCTTTAACTTCAGTATGTATCCCATTTTTTTCAGTAAATAGTACTAATAAATATTATATTATATTAATAAGCAATAACATTTAATAATAATTAAAAACAACAATAATACAATAATAAATATCTAGATTGTGGAACACACAAACAGTAATAATCCCCATAGTAATAGGAGCAACCGGTGTGATCGCTAAAAGCTAAAATCGCTAAAGGTATTGTGACATACTGGAATCAAAAATAAATACCCACATCTTGCAAAAACAAGCAGCCATACACACAGTGACAATAGTTTCAAAAGTTTTGGATGAAGAAATTGGGAGAGTCGAACCTTCTCTTCCTTGAGGGATTCACGGCGGAAGGAACGGTAAATACCGACCCAAGAGGTCGAGGGAAAAAAAATAATAATAGAATAATGATGATGAAAAATGGTAAGAGAATGAATGAAATGAATCAAATTAATTTCAATTTTTTTTTTTTTTTTAATTCTATATACTTAATTTGGGACTTTGGCCAACAAAAGCTATGACATTATTTGCCAAAATTTGTTTTTCCGCCAAACAACTTTTTGCTTAGATATCGTTGTGTTGCGACCATGGAAAAGTTAAAAAATTGCGTTATTTTCGAATATGAGTTCCTTCGTGGCAACAACTCAGCAAAGACGGCCCGCAATATCGACAATGTGCACGGAGCGTGCATCGTGCACATACACCGCAAACGAACGCGCGGTGTGTTTTTGGTTTAATCATTTGCGTTCTGGAAATTTCGACCTCACTGGACGACCGGAGCCTAAAGTAGATAATGACGAATTAAAAGCAAGCAGCAGCCTTCGGCGTAAATGACAAAATGATATTGATTGATTTGCGTCAAATCGGGAAAGTGAAGAAGCTCGGAAAGTGGGTACCGTATGAGCTTAATGAAAGTTAGCTGCAAACACGCATCGAAGCTTGCCTTACTTTGGCGAACCAGCACAAAATTAAATGGATTCTGAATCGTATTGTCACTTGCGATGAGAAGTGGATCCTATATGATAATCGTAAATTTGTCACAATAGTTTAACACAGGAGAGACAGCCAAACAATGTCCCAAACGAGTCAAAACTCAGTCAGAAGAAGCTCACGGTGACTGTATGGTGGTCCTGTACCGGTAATATCCACTACAGCTGCTTGAGATCTGGCACAACAATTAATGCAGATGTGTACTGTGAAGAACTGCAAACGATGATGGACAAGCTCGCTATCAAACAACCGAGTCTGGCCAATCGCTCTAGTTCACTACTTCTCCATGATAATGCTCGCTCACACACTGTACGACAGACTGTCTCAAAGTTACAGGAGCTTCGATTGGAAACTCTCCGTCCTTGCCAGACCTTGTCCCTACTGATTTCCATTTTTTTCGATATTTAGAGATCTTTTTACAGGAAAAAATTCAACTCCGATGAGGCAGTGAAACACGCCTTCAGAGAATTCATCGATTTTCAGAATGTTGACGGTGAGGGTCAACGGGGATTGTAGGGGAGAAATTACGGGAATGAAAACACCGCTTAATTGGTTCACACAACACTGCAGGGGTACAGGGAAAGCGGCAGTCGGCAACGAACTCACTTTCTGGCAGAGATTTGCCTACTAATTACTACACAGTACTTAGGCGATTGTACAAGTGGAACTGTATCGGGAAGGCTCGGCTTCAGGATTACAGGAAATATTTACAGGAACTAGTTGCCTTGCGATGCCCCTGTTCCCTGAAGAATTTATTTACTCTTCGCTCATCCACATTTTACTTAAGTTACAAAGTATATACATATAAGTAGGTCAAACATTTTGCACATAGTCTAGCTATTGTCCATAGTGAAACACAGGAATTGATAGCCCTATGAACCGTAACTTTTATGCCTTCACACCTTCCGGCGAGTATCAAGGGGATTCAGGAAGAGCGCGGAAGAGGGTCTGGACCTGAGCGTCACTTCCTGTCAGAGGACAGGGATAGAAATCCAGTTCGCTACTTTATGTTGTTTTCTTCCTAATAAAACACACAGCAAACTTTATTTGTTCCTAGACTATGCTTATTAAGACCTTATAACCTAGACATACACAAATATAAATAAAATGGAAAGCTAAAAGTAAACACAAACATTGTCACTTGTTTATGCACTCATTATTTTGTCGTGCACACGGGAGTTCTATAGCAGAGGCATCATCAACTTCCATTAAAATGGCAAAAGTATATTGATGTTATTATAATGAAGAATAATTTGATTAATTACATATTATTATTTTTTTCATATAAAACCGTAATTTTATTGGTATACTCCGGTTATTATAGCTGGCAGCTGACAAAAAAACAGTGATGAGACTTTGTTAATTGATAGCTTAGTTAAACGATTTTTTTAAATTATTGATTATAATTATGAAATACAACGTTAATCGATCCCTTGATAAGGAAGTTAACTTTTCTTTTGGGCTGTCTTTTCTATTCAACTTATTATTAAAATACAACCCAAATATTACTAAAACTAGAAAATTGGAAGCCAAAAAATATAAATGTGTATAATGATTTGCATGATCATCTGTTTTATTATATAAATATAATAAAACAGAATCAAAGCATCAAAATAAAAACCTTACTTTTTTAAATTTAAATAAAATTATATAATCATTACTATAATATGTAATGTTAATTATATTACTTTAAATAATCGATCATCAACAATTGAAAAAAAAATCAGTTGTAAGCACTAGCACTAATAGTGCCCCTACCTTGGATATAATGGCATTCGATTCCTTGACGGATAACTAGTATATCTGTGAGACATTGTTTAAGATAAACGTTTATTTAGGATCTCAGCGATAATTGTATCTATTCGCCTTTGTGTCTATTTCTAAACGCACGACATGGAATGCTATTGTATGCCACTGAATATGGTGTTATTTTCTGAACAGATTTGACGTACCTACCTATCGACTGACTATTAATTACTGTGGTAGGTAATATTTGTTTCGTTTATATGAGGTTTTCCAAAAGTTGAGACCCCACACAGTTCTATAGTAAAAAATCTTTATAGGTCAAGAGTTTTAACTCGAGAGTTTAGCACCACGGTGGTGGTCATCTTTATCTACTTAATGGGCTCCTTACAGGCGTATCAATGGTTATAAGGTCTGCTCCAAACTTGTTTGATTCAACTTATTCACTACATTCGATTAGGTACTCGAATCGAACAAAGGCTCAAATTAACATAACTTTAATTATTTAAGAATTCATGCGTTTCATTGAAGGTTCAAAAGGTCCTACAGAGGTGTGGACTGTGCCAGTGGTGGGTCATTTCAAATGCCTAGGTTTGTTAGCACTACAATTTGATTCAAACTTGGATACGGGACAACTTTGGCTCAAATTGCTATAGCAAAAGCCTGAAGTTAGCTCGCTGTAGTGATCAAGTCTCAGATCTCAAATATCATTATCTCGTGATTTACTTCTATATGGCTAGGTACTATAATATTAATAACGATATTCTTTCGATATCTAAGTAGCTTATCGACGCTTATAGCTCCCATAACCATTGGCGGCGACAAAAGGACAGAAGATAGTTTATGTCAAGAAACGTACAACCCATTAAAGTATATACAGGCTGAATGAACCATGAATTCCGCTCATGATTCTGAGTTGACGTATCTTCATGTAAAATTATAAATATTTTGGGTTTTGTATGTTTATGTATGGAAAATTTGGTAATAGACTTAAAGAAATTATTTTTTTTGTAAAAAATATTCGTGGAATTTACTTGTAAATAAACTCAGAATTATAAACGGAATCCTTGGTTTCAGGCCACGGGAATAGTTCGAATGCACCCTATATTAGTAGATACGGGCACTAGTGGGTATTCTTATTACAAGGACATATGAGGACCCCAGAGGTCAAGGGGTCTAAGTGACATTATCTACCTTTTATTACCTATAAATGTAACACAGGTGATTTTAATAATCTATTGTTAGTACTAATTAGAAGCAAATGGCCAAAGTGTTGGCCTAAAATGGTCAAAACAAAAAAAAAATAACTTTCCCTCTTACAAAATTTTGTTGACTTTTGGTTCAATTATCTCAAAACATAAATTTTGTCACTTAGACCCCTTTACCTCTGGGGTCCTCATATATAAACTGTGTTACTAGCGAGTACTCTCCTTTTACAACCACTTCATCTCTTCCCATTGGTGTCCATGGGTGGGATGGCGTCCTGAAGGTACCCTACCACAAGAGCTGGTTACAGTTGCTTTCCATTAGCTCAGTAATAGAATTATCGTGTATAGATAAGATAGATCCCTTCATTACGCAAGTAATTTACATTTGCACCATTTGCCTGCGAAAATGCCAATCCGAACATGAATACATCCAGTCTGGGTGTAGGAGTCCTTAGGTATGCGGTGCGAGCGAATCGAGGCGGCGACTGGCTGCGAGGATTCCAGCCACTGGATGTTTACAGACCGGGGCTCCGGTTTCATCGTTAACCATTGGCGACGGACTACGTTCAGCACCAGTTTGTTGCTAGCACTTGCCTGGCGTGAAAGTGAAGTGACATGTATTTAATTGTGAGACAATCGGTCATTAAACGGATTTAAATGGTAGCTATATAATAACCGCTATCTACTTTTGTATTTATGCATCAAGTACTTGCCGAAGCTACGGGAACTATTCAAGCTAGATACAGCTAATAAATAGGTACAAATACAAATGAAGCTAATTTCATATTTAGTGTTCTGAATTTGTTAGACAATTTGTATTTGCTCAGTACCTAGGGACTGTTTTATTTTAGCTTAGGGAAAGGATTTGTGTAGGTAGCCCTACTGAATAATAAATAGTTTTTTCATGTAAATAAGTTTGAAAGGGTAAAGCGATGGGATTTATACAGGACCATTGTCACAGATTTTACTAAAGTAACAATATTGTGTTCATCAATCTGTTTCCCTCATAATATTATCTGAGTAGCTATTTGCTTTTACGAACTTCTTGACATATACCTATAAGTTAATTATTATTATTTATCTGTTACATAAAAAGTCGTTAAAAATATATGTTTTTTAATTTTTTTGGCCCGTTGTCACAGACTTTAGTGAAGTAGATAAATAATCATTTCGATATTAATCTCAACATGTTTCATCGCGTTAACTCAGTAGCTATTGTTTTTACGAATTTCCTATATTTTCAACATACCTAAATAGTCACGAAGTAGGTAAATAATTAGACATTGATCTACATTGGTCACTAACACTAAGGGTAATTCTTGAATAACATAGTCATAGTGATCATTCTCAGTCAATTTCAATTATTATTGTTAATTCAATAAAATAAACCTGTAAATTTTGCCTTTGCTTAATGACAGCTATGAAAAACTAAAAAAATGTTTTGTAGGTAAATATTATATTTTAATTTGAACTACACCTATCATTACATAATATATTGTATGGATGTTTTAGTACATGTTATTTTTTTAATTTAAGTACTTACTAAGTCCGCCCCCAAAAATGTTATTATGAAATTTTCACGATTTCCCAATTCTGCACCAAATGTGTAAAAATGTTTCAAAAGATGCAGTTTCATTATTGTTAGGGAATACAATCCGGATTATCCGAAATATGCGGATTTTTGTGTGTTTTAGGCAGTTTCAAAGACAAAATCCTGATTTTTGAATATTATTGAAACAATTAGAAGTAGGGATACTACACGCTGTTAACGAAATGTGTTATATGTGGAGTTCAAATTAAACTGAATAGTCGCGTGAAGTGGCTGAGCAAACAGTAACTAGCCTTTATTGTTCTCTATCGTTGCCTCAGTTTGATTTGTATTGAAGCGATGAAGATCATGGCGATACAGTAAGCGAACCTATCTTTTGGCCTTCATCAGAACAAACTTTTCAAACGTACAAGTAGGTGAACAGGTTTGAAACTTCAGGTTTTGAAACTATTAATCACTATAACATCTTTAAATATGCGCTTCTCGTCTGTAATAATAAAATCAGTTTTTTAAATATACTCCACCTCTAGTGGGGTTTTCTTTTTGAAGAAATAATTAATTAAAAAGAGCCCCTGCACCTGGAATATGTTGACCAGCGTCTACCCTCGGTGGTTCCTTTCTCCAAAACCGTGCAGCCCCACTTTCGATTCTCCGCGGTCTTGTACTCCCACTTTGGCGTTGAAATCTCCGAATTAAATGTTGACAGTCTGAGGAGCTCTATTTATGTCATCATAGAAAACCTCGACTTCATTGTCCGTGTGTAATATTCCGTTCTAATTCAATTTGTCCAAAATGTAAACAAACATGGCGGTCTGAGGTAACAATCACTATATCTCAACATTTAAATCTAGTACAAATTTAGCTTTCAATGTACCCTAGGGCAGGGGTGTAAGGGGTTCAGATCACTATCACAAGGGATCCTAACCATCTCCTTCTGCAACCGGCGCACGCTGCTGAATAACGGACGGAGCTCTGACGACCGATCAATGGCGGTTTAAATATTCGATTTGCTATGCTCTCAAATACCAGAGACCGATGACGGGCAGCAGCGTCACTGCGATCACCTAACCGCCTGTCCCACGTGGTAATTTAAGGTCCTTGACCAAAAAAATTTACATACAACATATAGATACATGATATAAATCACAAACTTTTTGGCTTCTTCGTAGCGAGGTAAAAAATAACATTTCCTTGAATCAGGAATCCATTGATGCAACACGAGAATCTGTTTCGAGCCGTCCTATGGTTGACCTTATAACAATGAGCTATTATTCTTTTACTGTGAAATGCAATCACAATGCAATGGGTTGTTCCGATAACCAGGGTACCTATAAGATAGGAATATGTGACATAAACAAGTAGGCATAGATAGAAAGGAGGAAGTTATTGGATTCCTGGATACCAAAGTAAGGTCATTTAAAAAAGTAACAATTGACATCAGTTTTCTCTATTCTCTGTCTCTTTCTGTGGATTTATGTATGGCTGAGAACTGCTGGCCTCTCCCAAAGCTCGCCACCAAATACAATCTTTTGCTCTTTTCATCCATCCACCACCTCAATTCGTCGGTCCACGTGGGCGGAGGGCATCCCACTCTGCGCTTCCCGGTATGTGGTCTCCATTCAAGGACTCCTCTACCCTATTAGATGTCGGTTAATTTTATGATGAATGTAAAAATGAATTATAATGAATATTATTTACAGTTTATTCATGTCTAATTGTTGAATAAGCTATAAGAGATTATAACAGGACTGTTTTTAATATCCTCCCGAAAACTAGAAGAGAAAAAAAATCGGAAAGAAGAAACATCCCACGAGACGTTTACTAAACAAGTGTGTTTCACAGCAAACACAGTAACGTGCAATGCTACAGTTGACACATGCATGTACTTACTTTGTTTGTTCTGAACCACGCCTACTGTCAGCGTTGGCAACATCGGCAACATCGCGAAGCGTGAACACCGAACATACATTAGGGCAATATATAAACAACAGGCATGTTATGTACAGTATATGTATAATTCTATATGTAACGTTTTTGTTGTCTTAAATTGCTCTGCTTGCAACGATACCTGAACACTAGAAGACATAACTACAGATATACCTAATATAAATATAATCAACCCAGGTTAAATATAAACAGGTAATTGTAGATGCCACAACCAAAAGCATATTCCTAGTCTCCACCCACTTCCTCGAGCTCTGATAGCCGTAGGTTATCTATTCTAGTCTCGTATTCCTGAAGTCGTCAGTTCAAACTTCGGTGGTACCACTGATTTTCTTACATATGAATTTTTCTGTTATCACTAGCTCGGCGATGAAGGAAAACATCGTGAGGAAAGCTGCAATTTAAGAATTAAAAAAAAACAGGCATGTGTATCCATCATCAATCTGTAGGCTCGCGTGGTGGATTATGACACGAAAATCCCACGTTACCTGCAGATAGGCTCATATACGACACATCCCTTTTCTAACCCTCGAACACGCGGGTTTCCTCAGGATGGTTTCTTTCACTGCACGGGGAAGGTAATGATAATTCAAAAATCCGTACTGCAGTAGAAAATCTTCGGTATAACAAACGTACAACCCCACGAATCTGGTTGGGATAACCCTAGCCTAGCCTAGACCCTAAGGCTATAAGCCCTAGCCGTTTTGGAAAAAATCATAGTTTGTTGTAAATACTTGTATACCTAAGCATGTTTTCAATTAATATTGGAAAATTTTGATTTACTGTGGTCCAGCAATTTTGGAGTTTACACTTTACATATAAACAAACAAAAAAAAACTCTTTTTTTCTCTGTTTATAAGCATAAATATATAGTATAAGTATTATTTTTATGAGGGAGAGAGGAAGACTTAATTAATCATAATTACGAATTTGAAGCATCGGCGAACCGATTGTTTGCAATATTACAAATATTTTTGTGTCGGTAAATAAGTTATTACAGTGAATTTAAGTTCCTGTTCGTTGCTATAACTGAATGAATAAGTTAGTTCTACGTTATATTTGTGGTTAGCGCTGTCTAATCGCTTATTGAATACGTTGATAATGCGATATTTTAATGCAAAGGAGTTTGTATTTGTGCGAACACTGGATTGGCTGATACTTTAGGTGCGGAGCAAGTGAAAAACTTTGAACAAGTTTTTCATTAAACTTCAGTTGTATGAACTGTCAAGCTATAAATTCGAGTTAAAGCTAGTTTATACGATGCAATTTATTATACAAGTATATGAACAGCAATTGTCGGTCGTGTCGTAAGAGTTTGTGCAAGTATATTGTTTTAATGGTAATTTTACGTGTATTTGTAATACAGTTAGATTCAGTTCAGTTAGTTGTTTGTTACAAAACATTCAAGGGACTTCCGAGGACGAGGACTTTTGGACTCACCCACATTATCACAATACCAGATGTTTGTTAACCTTTTACTAATATCAAGTTCTACCAACGATAATTGCAACAATTTGCCACATTATAGTACAAAGTATTGTGAACTTTCAACACCGTGTAGTAGAGTACATACATATAATATTCTTTGTCAGAAATCATCTTGTTTACTTTTATAATAATCGCATCGTGTAAAACTTTTAGGTGGTATCTACTTATTTTATTAATGGAGAAATTAAATAACAGATACATTATTTTTTAATTGTTTATATTAGTAAAAAAAAGGCGGAGTGTACAAATATATTTGCAGTTATGTAAAATAATAAAATCCTAACATTTGTAATATAAAATAAAATTTGTCGCTGGCGCATGTACAAATTGCTAAATAATCTTAATAATGCAAATATAAGCTTTTTATTTAACAACTGGTAATATTTTAATGCATAAATCAAAAACTTTCTAATTGTTAAAGTAATCTTTTAATTCCCATATAAAATGTTGAAGTGAATTGAATTCTATTGAAATGTTGAAGATTGAAGTTTAAAAAGTTAAATTATGTATTTTTTAAGAATTTGATATGTTTATTTGGAAACAGTAGGTATCATACTTATATATTTTAATAAAGAACAATTAGAATTTTTTCTACCGACATCTCATTCAGTATATTAACAACTAAATTAGGCAAGAAACCTGTTAAAGAACATAGGTTTAGTCGTTAAATTAAAAAATAAATAAATGCATTTTCGGATGGCATTATCTCCCTAATATTTTGTAGAACAATAAAAACCTAGTCATTATTACCATAGTTTTAAAACTCTACTATTTTGTATCTATTGCTGTTGTTCATATTCCCCGCACTGATTGCACATTACTTCTATTCACACCTTGGCAGTTCCAATAACTAGTTTATTAATAATATTTGGATTACAATTTTACTTACATTTATCAAATATCGCAGATACTCTACGACCAAGTAGCAAACTTACATTTATAGAAATCCACAAAAAAAGTTCCGTTCTGCGCCTTGCGCGTTGCGGTTGAGAATCGGACCTAACTGAAACTAGCAAATAAACATCGATCAACCAAAATACACAGACGGACACACCCTATGACGACAAAACCGTGCACATGAGTGATACTAGTGATATAAATAAAATGTTACTGTCATGATAAAGGGGTAAGTAATAATTACGTTATTATAAGTCCTTGCTGTATTTATTCACTTATTATAATTAATTACGCAAACACATTTACCGCGAAATATTACATGAATAATAAATATTTCGGTTTATATATAAAAAAAAATGTTTTTCCATTATTTATTATATATTTTTTTACATTAACAACGCCATTATGTCAAAAATATTGCCGTTATTGTAAAAAAGGAAAACTATCAGTAATATGTTCATGGTAGTTTTTTGCCGCCAAATGACAGACTGAATTGACAGGAGGTGAATTTGACCGCCTTGCAAATGCCTGACTTTTAGGGCTGTAATGTTACTTCTCTGTATTTTGGTAAATCGAAGCAAATAAACAGATTCTCAGTTAACCCTCACCTGAAAGATACCGGCTTAAGCCGCTAGGTGGCATTATTTTTTAAGTCTTTTCTTACTCATACAGTACCAATAGATTTACTTTTATTGAACATTAAATAATATTTATAATTTACATTATGATAACGTATCAAGTATGATATTAAACGGGCAAGATCAGTTACATTTAGGTAAAACATTTTATTTTAGTACAATAACATCTGATCGATCTGATTCTAAAGGCTTTTAGCAAAAACACTGAACATTGAAATTTTCTTAATATGTAATATTTTATACTTTTCACTAGATATAAAAAACTAAGGACATATGTGACATTATCTAAAAAAAAGCGACCTAATTTTTTTTCTTTTTTTTTATAGAAGGAAGGCAGGCGGATGACGAGTAGACAGTCCACCTCATATTAAGTAGACACTGTCGTCCTGCGACATCGATACATGCCAACATCAGTCCAGAATGATAAACATTAATTATTCATTCATTAATTCATTATCATTAATTAATGACCGGACGCGTCGACTACCTTTGGAGATTTAGGAATGGATTTGAAAAGGGGGTTAGGAAAATGCGGAGGGATAGGATAGGACGGGAATGAGCCCTGGCATATCTCATTCGCTACTGAAACACCTTCGTGCATTGGGGGTTATATAAGCCGTTATCTGAGCAGAGCGACCTTGTTGTCAGTATTGATCCAGTTATGGTTTTCTGCGTCGTTTTAAGATGATGATTAATTAGAACTAACATCTGATTTTTAATATAAAGCAATAATAAATAATAATTTAAGAACCAACAATAACTAGAACCGACAAATATTCTGCATTTCCCACTTTATCGTATTTCCCCAATGTACGTACGTGTTTCGGTAGTGAGTGAGATATGCCAGAGCCCATTCCCATGTCCTCCTATTCCTTCCCATTTTCCAAATCCATTCCTTAGTCTGTAAAGGTAGGCAGCGCATCCGGGAGCGTGTCAACGTTTGTCATTCTGGACGGATGTTGACATGTACCGCGGATGTCTATGGACGCCAGTATCCACGTGGACTGTATGTTCGTCTGCCGCCTTATTCCTATAAAAAAAAAATGTAAAATTTTGTTCTTCTATGTAAATTGTTCGTAGCCGCTTATTACTCATAACAGATCAGGGTGAAGCGCGTAGAATGCACTGCGTGTAGAATAAAAGATATATAAGTACTAGAAATGAACAATAAGTTATGAAAAAAAAAAAACTATTGTAAAAACCGGTAGAATCGATGTCATCCTTGATACTGAACAACCTATTTTCGGCATTTGCATTATTCCAGTGACAAGTTGTATAACAAAAAACCGACAACAGTGACATTTAAGTCAAATAGCCCTTTAATCGTTGATTTTATGGTAATGAGAGTGGACGGGATGGGGAGTTGGGAGTATAATGGAAGCCTTCCATTCAGTACGTATGTTGAGGTGGTTATATGTTACAATGTAAAAGCAATTTCTATCTAGATGTTTTAGGTACAGGGCGAGGGATGTGGCGCACTATCCCTTCTTCTTGGTACTCGAGATTGCACGGCTTCAGTAATTCCTGCCCGCCTTGGTGTATCCACTTGTTTGACACTGTAAGTTGTTTGTATTTATTGAGTATTCGGAATACTAGAGGTTCTCGTACTTTATATATTATTTATTTATTTGGGAAACCGGACACCATATTAACTTTACTTTAATAAATTATATCGGACGATAGCGCTACTTTAAATGTTTCCTATTTATACTGCTTAATATAATTCATGATATCACAAAGAGTTTCTTAATACAGTGTCGGCCAATCGAGCGTTCGCACAAATATTCAATAAGCGGTCAGGTAGCGCCAAACGCACAATGTAACGTTGTAGAACAAATTTATTAATTCACGACAACCAATATGAACTTTAAATTCACTTTAATAACTCGTTTATGAACGCAAAAAGTTTTTAATAGTGTGAACGTTCGGTTGGTCAATCGGTTTGAGAATTATAACTTAATATCTGAAAATTTTCGAAAGCTAACACAAAATAAAACCTTTTGAAGCTTGATTGTGGTATCACAAATTATATGTACGCAGTATAATTGCGCAGGCAGTGTGATGCGCGTGCGTAAGACATGGGTGCATGTGTGTGTGTGTTTAGAATAGAATAAAAATGTTTAAAATAATAATAATACCTATATTATAACAAATGGTAATATGTAATACAATTATGTATGTGTATGTAAATACAAGTATACACTCAAAACTCTTTATAGCGGTTTCGTTGATCGCGGATTCAGTATCCGCGAAAAGAAAAATTGTGACAATTGTATGTACTCGCGACTGAGAATTTCATTATTCACGAGTCGGAAACTAACGACATTGAAAATGTTTCTGCAACAGCAAATAACATAGTACGAGATGGCTTTGAACAGTTACAATTCAATGTCATTCTAACTGCTCAGCGACTGCAGTTAGCATCAAGAGTGGCTTAAATCGCAAAACGAGGACTAGACTTGAATGGATTTGGAGGAAATTCTTAACACCGATTGCATCGAAGAATGCACAACCAGCACGAAGAAAATGGTATTAACCTTAAAAAATCTGAATGAAAAGTTACGAGTGGCTAATAAGCTGTATGATTTTTTTATATTGAATGATTATCCATCTTTTGAAAAAAGAAAATTGATCACATCACTGCTAAACTTAATGAAAGTCAGCTGCAAACACGCGTCGAAGCTTGCATTACTTTGTCAAACCGGCACAAAAACGAAAGGATTCTGAATAGTATTGTCATTCTCGTGATGAGCAGTGGGTCCTGTATGATAATCGTCACAATGGTTGAACCCAGGAGACAGCCAAATAATGTGCCAAACGTAAAATGAGTCAAAAGAAGCTCATGGTGGACTGTATGGACTGTGCCGGTATTATCCACTACAGCTTCTTGTGATCTGGCACAACAGTTAATACATACGTCTGCTGTAAAGATTTGCAAACGATGATGAACAAGTTCGGCTGTCAAACAACCGAGTCTGGTCAATCGCTCTAGTCCTCTGCTTCTCTATGATAAGTTGATATCGCTTGCCCACACACTGCACGACAGACTGTCTCAAAGTCACAGGAGCTTCGACTGGAAACTCTCCGTCACTCACCGTACTCGCTAGACCTTGCCCCTACAAATTTCCATATTTTTCGGAAGTTGGATAAGTTTTTACAAGAGAAAAATTCAAGTGCGATGAGGCAGTGAAAGCGTTCAGAGAATTCATTTCCCCAGGAGTTCTATAGCAGAGGCATCGATCTACTTTCATCAAAATAGCAAAGGTGCATTATTGATAATAATGAACAACACTTCCATTAATTAAAAATTTTCATAAAAAAAAAGTTTTCTCCATATAAACGGCAATTTCATAAGTATTAATATTCGTAAACTCAAAATTTTTATTTGGACTGAATAATAATTGTTCAATTCTTACCCCACTTAGATCCCCTCAACACTGGACAAGCGGCGTGTCTCGTGGCGAGATTGCCCTCTCCCGAGGGATGTAGGTTCATCCAGAAAGCAGCCGCATTTTTAACCGGGAACACTGTGAGACCCAATTCGGTGAACACCGTTGCACCGCCCTGACCCACTTCCGACATCTGCCGGATTAAGGAAATTAGTTTTATGGAAGTTATAGCAGAGAGATAATTTGGAGATGACTAGGATATTTTGCCTGTTGTAACTAGTGTTGTAAAAACGAACGGTGAGCGCTAATGACCTATTAATACTAGCGTTATAAGCTAGTGCTCTCACTAGCTCTCATAGCTATAACTCTTTATAGACTAAATTTTTACTGTTAGATGATTGTAGTTAAAAGCTTGAGTCTAAAACGGTTAAGGTTGAGGTTCTATAGTATATATTTTTATATAGCGCGCTGAAGCGTACGGCGCTCGATTTAACAACACTAGTTATAATTAATTAACAACATTTCTTACATTATATTTGTATTACCATTTATATTTGTAGTTATTCCTAAATGTATATTTCAAATGACTATAAATCTTCTATAAAAATAAATAAATAATACTTGTTATAACACTCGCTATCAATCTGTAACGTTCTACCGCAAAACCGAGCCCTTTCATTGTAATCTTGTAATGGAAAAGTTCACTAGTTTTAGAACTAGTGGATTTATCTTAGCTACCTAAAGAAAAGTTAAAAAACATACAAAAAATTGTTGCGATATCTTTAAAAATAACAGATCTACATACCAACTTAACACACAACGATATATCAGTGAATACTGTTTATGAAACTACGACATGTGTCTAAAGATTTATTGTAAATCCTTTTAATGGTTGTGTGTATATATATATATATACGTATAAATGTATTGAGTCATCATCGCAAGTACTGAGTTTGAAACGTTAAATTTCAAAAGATTTCAATTTTTTTTTTCGTCATACGTAATATTTTTATTTCAATACGAAAAATCCGCAGTTCCAAACCTAGTGAACTTTTCCATCATACAGGAATTTCTAGAAGAATAAAAAAAATAGTATTATTTTACTAAGCAGTAGTGGTACAACTACTTTCAGGAACAATGTTATGTTTGTGAAATTGTGAATTGTCACTTACATAGAAAAGAACTGTAGCTATCCTGTTACCATTGAAGTTAGCAAATGCGTTTTCTTGTCTCTGGAAAAATAGAGTAGGATTACACTTTGTAAAATTAAATCCAACGTATTTATTTATCTTTTATTTATTTACTCTTTATGCACTACATTGTACAGAGGCGGACTTAATGTCTTAAGGTATTCTCTACCAGTCGACAGTTGGTTAAATGTGAAAAATTTAAGCCGGTGCAGAAGAACTCAAATAGTAAAGCTTAATTAATCTCTATAAATAACATTAGTAATATAATAATACACTGATAATATACTTATATGATACAATATAAAAATATACGCAAAATATACGTACTACAAAAATAGATGTTAAATATATAGACCATACATATGAATAAGTAAATATAAATATAGTAATTATAATACATACATACAAATAATTATAAATAGTTAGGGTCATGAACGCCCAGGGTAAAATTAGAATCTTGCGACCTCAAAAAATATATACATATGAGTAGGAGTTTTGCTGGTATTTAAAAAAAATATTTTGTAGCTTTTTTCTGAAGTCACTTTGTCAATGACACTGTTAACCATACCACTGCTCTATATGTTTGTATAGAAGAGCAGTTTAAACTTAAATTAGTAGCCAAGCGAAATATTCTTCTCCAAGTTTGAAAATTACAAACTCAGAAGCCCTTAATACCTTTGTAATTAGTATAGATTATAGGAAAATTCTTGACAATGTGTTTTTAATACGTTTGATAGGAACGAAATTGCGCCCCCCTGAGGTCTACGCCCCTGGCAGTCGCTTTTGCTGTCAGCCCTGTCTCTGTCTCTTTGTACGACGTTGTCTCTCTGTGTAGACACAGTAAAATGTGTACTACTCACTCGCGCAAAGTCAAAATGCGGCTCATAATGTCCTCCGATTCCATAGTTAACCACTTGCAGATCCCGTAATTAACCATTTGTAGTTTTTCCGCAGACTCCACGTTGAGGCCGGTCATGTGTGGTACGCGGCGCGACTATCAGCGACTTCTCGTCGCGCAACCACGCTAACTTGCTGTTACGGTAGTCAGTACAGGGCGGGGACTAACTCACCTGAGTTCGGGTCGAGGACTACGGCACGTTTGAATTGGAAAAACTAGGAATAAAACGTGTACTCACTCGTGCAAAGTCAAAATGTGGCTCATAATGTCCTCCAATGCCGTAGTTGACCACTTGTAGTTCCTCCGCAGAGTCCATATTGAGGCCGGTCATGTGTGAGACACGGCGCGACACGCGCTCAACTACCGGCGACTCCTCGTCGCGAAGCCACGCTGATTTGCTGATCCGGTAATTGGCAGGGACTAATTCACCTGTTTTGGGATCGTGGACTACTGCGCGTTTGAACTGGGAAAATAAATAGGATTAAACTTCATTTTTTTTGGTAGGTGTGTCAGTAGGTTTTTTTTCGGAATGGCTAAATTCTTGCAGCCCTAATGGCCTTTCAAGAGTCACCGGACAAATGTGCGTCAGTAGGTGTTTATTACAAATAAGTAGAACTTACCAATACTTATCAACGCTAAAGCTCGCCCTGATATACCTTTCCTGAAGTCTGAAACCATGAATTCCGTTCATGATTCCGAGTTTATTGCACATGAAAATTTTATGTCTCTTTTTTTTTCAAAATATTTCTTTTCCAGTGTTCACCAATTTTTTCTTTTAATCCAAATTTGCTAAATACAAAGGCCAAAAGATTTGATATTTCTAAAAAATAAACAAAATGTCAAATAATGCGGAATAATTAAAAGAATTCTTGCAAGCTTCAGGTTTCAGGCCTCAGGAAAAGTTCAAACATATCCTGTGTTATATAATATATAGTCTTGTTCTTACTCGGACATTGCAGAGAACACTCCGTAGTAGTACAATCGCTCAAATGTACTAGTTCATTCTTCTACTGTCAGTACAGTATTACACAGATTCTTTACAATTGCTTTGTTTGGAATAATGGCCGTTGTTGCTTTATTCATAAAGTTCAATTTTAGTCTTATGCGGTATACTACATAAGCGATTGAATAAAAACGGCAACGTGATATTTATATGTACGTGTATGTTCCCGTGCGCGTTTCGAAGAGTGCATAGATTGAAGCTAACTCAGTTCGTACATCGTAAAGATTCCCGGGCAATTACATTTTTATTTCATTCTTATGCGTATAGTTCGTTTCTTCGTCACGGAACGTTCACTGAGTTTCTCGTTCCGATGGACTAAACGAACGAAGACCGTTAAATAGTTAATAGTTAAGAAGTTAAATAGTTTAGCGGAATAGTTTCTTCAGGTACAGTGCTGGGAATTAATTTGTAATAATACTTTTGTACATGTACTACATAAAATCACTGTGTTTACCAGTTTCAATTTTATAAAAATACCGATAAAAACCGATAAAACCGATTTATAAAGATAAAGATTTTATTCTTTAATAATTCCGAAGAAAATCAATCGGTTGCCACTCCTGACTCGCATGAGCAGTTTTCGAATGCTTAACCAGTTAGAACTTTTAGATACTGTTCAGGAAAACCTTACAGTAAAAGTAAAATACATTTTATATGCCCTCACCCTCGGCATAGCCATTTTTTTGATTTCTTCGATTTCGTCATCAGACATCACATCGTGAAACACGAATATGTCAGGCTCAATATACACCTGTTCCGTTTTTATCGGCGCGAGACGCAGGAACGGGTGGTTTTCTGTCAAATAGCGGCATTTTAATCTAAAAAATAAAAGGTCAATAATTAATTTTAGATGTTTGTATCAGCCTATAACGTCCCATTGCAGGGCACAAGCCTCCCCTAGTAAATCCTCAATTTTTAAAAATCGTCGCTAGCTCGGCGGTGAGAGGAAAACATCGTGAGGAAATCCGCATGCTTCAGAAATCTGGAATAGGTGTATCCACACCTGGTCCGCGTGGTGGATTACAGCCCGAAACCCCTCAGTGATTTATCAAGGGAGGCCTGTGCCCTGCAGTAGGACATTAATTTCAAAACGAGAACTCATTTCAGTTGTACCGTTTTTAAAACATAATTTATTTGAAATTCAACTTCCGAAAGCAATTTTAGTCAATTTGAAAAAATGTATAGCAATTAAACAACTTTGAACGGTTTAAATCGCGTATATTTGACATTATTTATATCCCGACGTTTCGAACACTTTGCAGTGGACGTGGTCACGGGGTGACTAATTGATTTTATTTGTCACTTGAGTTATTAAGAAATTATTTGGACTACCGTCTGGATTTTTTAATCATAACATTCCCTATGCACGCAGTATTCACTCACGGTGTCCAGAGGTCTTGCAGTATTGCGTTGGCCTTGGGATTTAATTAATTTAATGACTGGATCCCAAGCCGGTGGTACTTGCCAACCATCTTCTCTATTGAAATTTGGGTGTTTCTTGATTTCAATAGCCTCGCGTAACATTCTTGGCATGAATCGGGTCTCTCTAGCGAGGATTTGTGGATTATCAAATCGAATGTAATGGTTGGGTTTGTCCAGAGCATGTTCACAAACTGCAGACTTGGTCGAGCGTCTGTTATTCATGTCAGCTATGTGTTCTTTTATCCGGATACCGATGCTCCTCTTTGTTTGCCCAATGTATGATAACCCGCATTCACAATCAAGCTTGTAAACACCTGCATCTTGTAGGGGGATATTGCTCTTGACCGGTCTTAAAAATTGGCTAATCTTCTTGTGCGGCTTGAAGTAAGTTTTAATTGAAGCTCGTCTTAAGATATTGCCAATTTTGTCAGTGATGCCCTTGATGTATGGTAAGATGGCAGGTTGTCGCTCAACTGTAGGAGGCTTGGGGCGGCTTCTGTGACGCATTCGTGGGAGTTTGTGATTGTTGCTTCGCAGTACTTATTTCACATGCAGAAGCTCTTCCTCGAGGTGGTCAGTGTCACAGATGCCGTGTGCTCTCTGTAACAAAGATTTGCCTACGGTAGCCAACTGACATGGATGGTGATGGGAGTTACCATTGAGATATTTATCTGTATGGGTGGGTTTCCTATACACAGTATGACCAAGAGAGTTGTCAGGATTTCTGATGACTAAAATGTCAAGGAAAGCTAAGGGTTTATTGACCTCAGACTCCATAGTAAATTGGATTTTTTCATGTAAAGAATTTAAATGATTTAGGAATGCAGAAACATTATTTTTGGGGAGGACGGCAAAAGTATCGTCTACGTACCGTTTGTAGATCTTCGGCATAGCCACAGCTCTGGTGAAAGCCTTCTCCTCGAAGTCTTCCATGAAAATATCGGCGACAACAGGGGAGACTGGAGAGCCCATTGCTACACCATCGATCTGTATGTAGAATTTATTATCCCAGAATAGGTAGCCAGATGTTAGGCAGTGTTCTAGTAGTTCTGCATATTCTATGGGTAGGTCGTGCTCAGTTAGTTTTTTCTTGACAATTTCAATGCAATCATGTACGGGTAAGCATGTAAATAACGATTGTACATCAAAGCTGACCATTATTTCATCATCAGTCAATTGTAGATGTTTGATTTGGCTGACAAAATGGTAAGAATCCTTGACATGCGCACTAGTTTGACCGCGAAGTGGAGACACTATTTTAGCAAGATGTTGAGCTAGTTTGTATGTCGGCGAGTCAATTTGGCTTACAATTGGGCGCAAAGGGACGTCATTTTTGTGTATTTTCGGTAATCCATACAGTTTTGGTGGTTTCACACACGAAGGTACCAGTGCCGTGACGTCTAAACCAAGTGTGTCGGAGTGCTTACTAATTATTTCTTTAGTTTTAGTTACAATTTTGGCCGTGGGATCGCTTTTTACTGGTTTGTAGGTGCTTTCGTCCGACAATAGTTCTTGTATTTTTAGGTTATAATGTGACGTATCCATGATCACAGTGGAATTACCTTTATCTGCTCGAAGTATGGTTATGTCTGGATTTTTGCGTAGGTTGGTGAGTGCAAAATATTGTTCACGAGGTAGATTCGGTGTGGGCACTTTACTTCGACGCAAGACAGCAGAGATATCTTGGCGTAACGCCTCCAAATCTTCCTTCTTTACACTGTTTTTTGTGAGACAATGTTCCACGGAGCAAATTATCTCTTCAAAAGGCACTGATCTCGGGGAAACCGCGTAGCTTAATCCATTTTCGGATTAACTTATCGATATTTATTTAATACCGGATTTAATACTTATCGAAACAAACAGTATTAAATCCGGTCGCCCTTCAGGCCCTCGAAAATGGATTAAGCTACGCGGTTTCCCCGAGATCAGTGCCTTTTGAAGAGATAATTTGCTCCGTGGAACATTGTCTCACAAAAAACAATGTAAAGAAGGAAGATTTGGAGGCGTTACGCCAAGATATCTCTGCTGTCTTGCGTCGAAGTAAAGTGCCCACACCGAATCTACCTCGTGAACAATATTTTGCACTCACCAACCTACGCAAAAATCCAGACATAACCATACTTCGAGCAGATAAAGGTAATTCCACTGTGATCATGGATACGTCACATTATAACCTAAAAATACAAGAACTATTGTCGGACGAAAGCACCTACAAACCAGTAAAAAGCGATCCCACGGCCAAAATTGTAACTAAAACTAAAGAAATAATTAGTAAGCACTCCGACACACTTGGTTTAGACGTCACGGCACTGGTACCTTCGTGTGTGAAACCACCAAAACTGTATGGATTACCGAAAATACACAAAAATGACGTCCCTTTGCGCCCAATTGTAAGCCAAATTGACTCGCCGACATACAAACTAGCTCAACATCTTGCTAAAATAGTGTCTCCACTTCGCGGTCAAACTAGTGCGCATGTCAAGGATTCTTACCATTTTGTCAGCCAAATCAAACATCTACAATTGACTGATGATGAAATAATGGTCAGCTTTGATGTACAATCGTTATTTACATGCTTACCCGTACATGATTGCATTGAAATTGTCAAGAAAAAACTAACTGAGCACGACCTACCCATAGAATATGCAGAACTACTAGAACACTGCCTAACATCTGGCTACCTATTCTGGGATAATAAATTCTACATACAGATCGATGGTGTAGCAATGGGCTCTCCAGTCTCCCCTGTTGTCGCCGATATTTTCATGGAAGACTTCGAGGAGAAGGCTTTCACCAGAGCTGTGGCTATGCCGAAGATCTACAAACGGTACGTAGACGATACTTTTGCCGTCCTCCCCAAAAATAATGTTTCTGCATTCCTAAATCATTTAAATTTTTTACATGAAAAAATCCAATTTACTATGGAGTTTGAGGTCAATAAATCCTTAGCTTTCCTTGACATTTCAGTCATCAGAAATCCTGACAACTCTCTTGGTCATACTGTGTATAGGAAACCCACCCATACAGATAAATATCTCAATGGTAACTCCCATCACCATCCATGTCAGTTGGCTACCGTAGGCAAATCTTTGTTACAGAGAGCACACGGCATCTGTGACACTGACCACCTCGAGGAAGAGCTTCTGCATGTGAAACAAGTACTGCGAAGCAACAATCACAAACTCCCACGAATGCGTCACAGAAGCCGCCCCAAGCCTCCTACAGTTG
The DNA here is from genome assembly GCA_914767545.1 of Sesia apiformis. NCBI lineage: Eukaryota > Metazoa > Arthropoda > Insecta > Lepidoptera > Sesiidae > Sesia > Sesia apiformis. The sequence continues at coordinate 12,478,238 of OU611955.1, forward strand.
AGCGACAACCTGCCATCTTACCATACATCAAGGGCATCACTGACAAAATTGGCAATATCTTAAGACGAGCTTCAATTAAAACTTACTTCAAGCCGCACAAGAAGATTAGCCAATTTTTAAGACCGGTCAAGAGCAATATCCCCCTACAAGATGCAGGTGTTTACAAGCTTGATTGTGAATGCGGGTTATCATACATTGGGCAAACAAAGAGGAGCATCGGTATCCGGATAAAAGAACACATAGCTGACATGAAGAACAGACGCTCGACCAAGTCTGCAGTTTGTGAACATGCTCTGGACAAACCCAACCATTACATTCGATTTGATAATCCACAAATCCTCGCTAGAGAGACCCGATTCATGCCAAGAATGTTACGCGAGGCTATTGAAATCAAGAAACACCCAAATTTCAATAGAGAAGATGGTTGGCAAGTACCACCGGCTTGGGATCCAGTCATTAAATTAATTAAATCCCAAGGCCAACGCAATACTGCAAGACCTCTGGACACCGTGAGTGAATACTGCGTGCATAACATGTTATGATTAAAAAATCCAGACGGTAGTCCAAATAATTTCTTAATAACTCAAGTGACAAATAAAATCAATTAGTCACCCCGTGACCACGTCCACTGCAAAGTGTTCGAAACGTCGGGATATAAATAATGTCAAATATACGCGATTTAAACCGTTCAAAGTTGTTTAATTGCTATGTATAGTAATCGCGAAAACCTAAGAAAATATTATTGAAAAAATGTATTCACTTTTTTATTGCATTTCGCGCGCTTTTCTTTGCAACAATGGAATTCGAACGAGAACATTTTCGTGCAATGATGTTATGCGATTCTAAAGTTGGTTTAAATGAAAGTGAGTGTAAAGATTAGTATCAGCTTTTGGGGACCTCGCATCGTCCCGTGCAACAGTTTTTAGATGTTTTCTCAATTTAAACAAGGAAAATTTTCCTTGAATGATGAGAGAAGTGGCCATCCTGCGACTTCTGTAACGTGTGAAAACATCGAGGCGGTAAAGAAAATGTTGCATGAAGATCCAAAAACTACCTACAAACAGATTTCACAGACAGACTCTAAAGATTTTATCGTCGGTCGTTCATGAAATTTTACACCAACACCTTCAAGTCAAGAAGCTTTATTCGCGTGGGGTTCCTCATTCACTGACTGCTGAACAAAAACAAGCTCGCGTGACATGGTGCAGGGAAATTATTGTAAAATTCTAAAATGGAGAGGGACGGAATATATTTAATATTAATACTGGAGATGAGAGTTGGATCTATCAGTATAATCCACTAACTAGGTGGCAATCAACGGTTTGGTTGTTTCCAAGCGAAGAGCCTCCCAGAAAGGTCAAGCGTGTGGGCAAAAAAATGGTGGCAACATTCTTCTCTGCGGGTGGCCATTTAGCGACAATTTCTTTAGACGCTCAAAAATATATTAATGCCTAATGGCACAGTGAATGTGTTTACCAACTGTATTCGATGTTGTAAATCAAAAACATCCTAAAACAGGTTTGAGAGGGCTTTTTTTGCATCATGACAATGCATCATCTCACAAAGCAAAATTTACCCAATTTATCCCTGAGGACGCTTGGAATGCGTTTATGGTAGCTGTTGAGGACCTCACTAAAGAAAACTATCGCCAGTGCTTTAAATCTTGGTTTAGACGTATTTTGAGAAGTGGTGATAAAAAATTGTGTTGAAACCCAAAAATTTTTGTATCTGAAAATTTACCTAGTGTCAGACGTATATATATATATATATATATATATAGAGAGAGAGAGAGAGACAGAGATAGAGAGAGAGAGAGAGAGAGAGAGAGAGATATGTATGGTTGAAAATGGTGGTAGCTCTATGATGGCGTCAAGCATTTTTCCGTGTGGGTCTGTATAATTTATTTTCATGTCATTAACAGCCGTGTTAAAGGAATTACAGTTCAATTCAATTGTAGATTATAATTTATAACATATATCTAATTCCTTACTTGTCGGCAATTTCGCTCTGTATGTCCATTTCTCCACGGCAAAGGGCCTCGTATTTCTTCCGTTCTATTTCGTATTGCGACATCGCCTGCGCTTTATATGCCGGCACATCTTCGTCTCCGATTTCCTATACAAATAACTAACGGTAATGTAAAGGTACTCTTTACACCTATACCACCTATACAATAAGGGTGTACTATAAGGCCCTATGGTCCGGTTATTGTAGGAAGATTCCGACAACTAACATAAATCTTTAACATGTAATTAAAATCATTTAATAACTCGATAATTCTTTAAGAATATTTTTTTATCTATTTTATTGTCTTATGTTATGACGTAGGAAAGAAACTGTATTTACATAAAATTTATTAAATACAGAACTGTCAGTGCCCTTCCTATGATAACCGGACCATAGCAGAATATCAGTGCTGTGGTTCATTTCCTTTTGTTCCACAGCATTATGTTGAGCTAGGTATGCTTTTTATCGTGGCGACACACATTCATACACTTATTTTTGTATATGCACACTTGTTGTTATGTTATTACTAAGTATTTCCTGTGTTTTGTGTGTCGTAATGTAACAAATAAATAATGTTAATAATCAGTATTCACTAACCACCGGGTGGACTGTCTGCTCTTTTCTTTGCATAAAAAAACATTTGTTGTGAAATTCATGTTTATGACAAACTACATTAAAGTATTACAGCAAGTTACCCCTATTCCCAATTATCTTTTATGACTTTATCGTACTTTTGTTTATTCCATTTTCGATTTTATGTCGATTCAATAACATTCCGTAGTCGTCATAATTCATAATAATTTTCTTTATTGTATGAATAAAAAGAATAAATTATACAAACAAAGTGTACAAACAAAAAAAACATAATGGGTAAATGCAAACTGTTCCGGACAATGTGCGACAGAGAAATGTGAAAAAGAAAAATAGGCGGAATGTTTACTTTTTATACTACTTTTAGAAGTTGCAATGTGGCAGATTTGAGAAGATTTAGCAACTGATGATCAAAACTGACGTACGTAAGGACCATCCAGTGATGATTCCTGGTAATTGCTTTTATCGGTTAGTTCGACTCTGTATAATGTTTTGTGGTAGCCTTCATTTAGTCTATGGTTTAAATATATTTCAGACAGAGACTTCACGGTTAACTGTAGGTATGATAAACTCTCTCAGTAAACGTAGGTGGCGCTTTTACTGGGAGGGATATATACAACAAATAAATTTATTTGTGACTTTTTGGCGGGAATGCGAGAAGTGATGATCAAGTTTTTGTTTGAGTAATGTAAAAATATATATTATGGATTTTGTGGTTTAATAGTGATAGTTTATTAAACTTCAAAGTGCCTAATGTTTGTGATAAGTGATAATCAAATAAAAGTATGGGGCTGCATTTTGGGTGTGCTTCCAAGGAGTCCATCACTGTCCTTGGTAAAACTACTATCATTTTACTGAGCGACTCGACGTGACTGGACATTGACAAGATGTTTTTTAAATTGTTTTGACTATAATTAGAAAGAAAACTTGATACTGGCAGAATGTGCTAATTGCACCATTGCCATATATGAAAAGAAAAAAAACTTATTTCGCTCTTGTGTTAAAAAAGATGCATACCCCTCTCCGTTTCTTCCAGAGTCGTCGCTCCTCTTCCGCGATGGTTTTCTCGTAGTGCGGTATGTTGCCGCGAGCGCGAGGGTGTTTGGGATCGAATTCTAGCAGCCTTTTAGTCCAAAACAGTGCACTTTTGACATCATCTGAAAAGTTATTATAAAATATTTATTTGATTTATTTTATATGAGGACAACATACGAAGCCTATCTGGGGACAATATAATTAGCCCGCGAGCTATATTACGCGAGGACAACGTACAAAATCCAGTTATTCACGTGGAGACCATAATATGTGTAACCCATTCACTTTCGTAGGAACAACATACATACATAGCCCAGCGTATAATATCTAAGCATATTGTGGATAGGTCCAGATTCGATTGTCGATCGGACAAATATATGTTTAAAGACAAAAATTAATTTAGGATTTGAGTAGTTTGTGTTCGTATTTGTGTGTCATTGGACGCGTGATAGAAACCCGTTGCTAATTGTTGCAATGACTAGGGCACTAGTTTGCACTAGGGCTAATTGCCGAGAATCCATGACATGAAAATTGTAATCTAATTAGTTTGAAAAACGAAACAGCTTTGTTTTTCTAATCAAAAATCGCATAAATATAAATTTGGGTTCTCTTCACCTGTTAAATAATACGAAAAGCTAATATACTCGAGTATTTCCACCTCGGTGAAGGGATACGGTTCATTTTCTTTCTTATACCTCCGAAGCGTCTCCATCATCCACGCTATTGCGTTTTTATAATCTTTGTGGTTGTAGAGAGCGCGACCGAGCTCGTAGCAGTCGTCCACTGACATTGGTGTGCTGAAATTTACGATAAAAAGGAATTATTTAAATAATGCCTAACCCAATTTTAACTAATATTATAAATGCGAAAGCTGGTTTCTTTGTTTGTTATCTATAGCTCTGCAATAAATCAACAAATCGCTATCAAATTTGTTAAAGGATTGAAATGAAATTTAGCACAAAATTGGTTTAGAGATACATCTTTGTTAAGTTCGTACATTGTTTGAGTAGTTCCAAAATTGTGATGGTGTAGAACTTTTCAAAAACTGACAATTAACTTCAACAGCATAAAAAGAATACGTCGTTGAACAGTGTTCGTTAAGCCCTACAACTTCAACGGCAAACAAAGGATATGTCTTTGGACAGAGTTCGTGCATCCGTACAAATTTTGTGCCTTTTTTTTCTAATACGTAGTAACAATAATACTAACATTTAATTTCAGATGAACAGATCCATATTTAAGATTTTAAACTTTTGTTATCGTGGTTGAACGTAATAATTGTTATGTAAACGGGTAACTGTTAATATGTGGTGATATTGTTAGTATAGTGTGCAAGGAACAAAACAAAAACTAATCAACTTAATCAACAAAAACAAGTTCAGTGTGAGCAGGAGAATGAAAAACGAACACGACGGAGGGTAGACAGATTTGTCTGTCAACAAATAGCAACGACACGTTCAGCCGCCGCCGCTGTCTCGCCGCGACCACGGCTCATGTAACTGGACCCAAATATCGGCTATAATAAATCGTGAGTAACTCGTTTATATAACAATTATTAGATCCATATTTGTTAGTAGCGATTTGTAAATGTTAGTAAAATAGTGAAATATACCTTACGACTGGCGCCCAGAGGTTTTTATTATTATCAGAATCACAGGTCTTTTAATAATAGGTATTATTAAAAAAAAACATGCTTATAAAACGTAACCAATTTATAACACTAATATATGACAACTATATTATAACTAATTATAACATCTAAGTAGGCACCTACTTATTATTTAAAAACTCGTATAAACCACTCAGCGTCCAGCGGCTAGACAAGGTTTTGTTCAATTTACAGATGTGTCATCACAAGTCAAGAGACATCTTTTGCAGTCACGTAAAGTGCTTGACAACTTTATTGATCTTCTAATTCTAATGTCAGGTATTTCAAGTCCTCGTGATCTATACTTACGCTCTGAAAGTCCTATTAAAATACTTGCCGACGGTTCCGTATGCTTAGGATCAAATTTCACACAGTAAATCGTTGATTTTGATTACCTTGTTTTACATAATCTGCTATATTTTCATATACAAGAAATAAAGTGATAAGATTGTGCAATTAACGAGATTTAACGCGAGCAAATTGAGACGTTTAATAATAATACTAAATAACTTAATAATATATAAATAAATCTGCATTCAATATTCATTTGTAAATAAGAATCAAAGTTGACAAGGATAGAAAAATAAGAAGGAATGAAATGTATAACATGTATAATGAAAGGACGAAATAGAAAAGTTAGAAACAAAATGGTAGTGAGAGGAAATTATTTGGTAAAGAAAGAAAATAGAAAAATAATTAAGGTTAGAATCCACTTAACAAAGATGTAACTCCAAACTAATTTTGTACTTAGAATATTCTCGTATTTCTGAATTGCCTTTTAAAACTAGACAGCGACTGAGCACGTCTAATGACAATTGGTAAAGAATTCCAAAGCCTACTAGGTTGCACAGTGAAAGAGTTAGTAAAGAAATTTAGGGAAAATTTCTTTAAAATAAAGAAAGTAGGGTAGGAAATTTAAGTAGGTAGGTAGTAAATTTTCAGAAGAACAACTTGGTTTGTGAAGTAATTAATCCAAATCGCTATTTTAAATATTATGGGGTCAAAGTACAGAGTAGAGAAGTGAAAGTATATAATGTGTATTCCTGCGAAGTCGGATTGGAAGCCACTTGAGCTTTATGTAAGTAGATATAAAAAAAACTATTACCTATAAACAACTCCGTTGAGTACTCCCTGAGAGAGTTCGCTCACGTCGAGGTGATATGTTTCCTGCAGTCTCGTAAGTGCTTGCGCAGCTCCTGTTAAATCTTCTAGCGTTGGATATTTCACGTCTTCGTGATTCATTGTAATGTTCTTAATGTATTCTGAAAATCGATATGATGTAGTTTGTAGTTTAAGTAAGATAAGTTAGAAGTAATACTTAAAAATAAGTATTTTGGGGATAGAATTTAGAAACGAATTAACAGAAGCATTAACACAAACAAAATTAAAAAAAAATAATAGATCATGTATTTATTACAAAAATCATTACCTGTGCCTATTTGAATACTATGTTCTATGTAATCCAAATCGGTAGTCAGTCTTTTTATTAGCGTGAAAGCATTTATCGGATTACCCAGATAGTTAGGGATGTCCTCCATAGCCTTGTCATGCTCCTTCTTGTAAATATTCAAATGCCTAGAAAATGACAGCTGTGGTTAAAATACACCTTTGAATAAAGTAACATAGGAATGGGTGTAATGACGTAGTGTAATACGTTAAAGAATTTCTTCTACAGCCGATTCATCATACTATGTGCGTTGCAATTGGTAAGAATTACTTAATTCATTAATTCCATTTATTAATTCTAATAGCCGCCATTTTGTGCGCTTGCGTTCACACCTTATTTTCATGAATGGATATGGCGTGTCCCTAGTCTATGTTCTCTACGATATTATCAAAAAATCCTAGAACTGCGGGTAGGTATTATTTTTATCATGCGTTCGTATTTTCAAAACATTTTAATAATTTTAGTTCCTTAGCATATCCGCTAAGAGCTCTGTTTAAGTTCGCCACAATACAAAAGTTAGGTGCTATAATATACGATTGTTTTTTTAAGGTTTAACCCCGATAATAACCCTAGGGAACTACTGTGGAAGTCCAGGCACATATTTAGGGGTAAGAGTCCAGGGGTCCGGACCTCCTCCCCGCGAAACACTTATACTATAACATTGACCAATCGAAGATTCGCACGATTACAAAATTTAAGGCGTTCGTGAATAAGCGTTCATATTCGTAGTTGTAACTAAAGGGAAAGATTTATACGACGTTCTACGACTATTTTCGGTTGGCGCCACTTAGCTATGTAATGAATATGCTAATAATGAGCCCCAAGAGTTTGCATTTCTTCGTAAGTTTGATTAGACAATACATTAGGACGAATTTTTGTAGTACGCAATTCGTAAACACAAAAGAAAACGAACCACAATAAACGGAAAGAAACTGAAATGATAAAATAATAATCCTTGTAATTTCTGTAGCTTGAAACATTGCTCTTTATTTGGCTCTAATCTCCCTTTAAGCGAAATTGGATTCCTATCGAAACCAAATTTTTAAGGCTGTGCGACCAAGCTCGTCAGGCTATGCTAGGCGGGGTGTAATCGCGAGGCGCGTTGTGTAGTGTGCCCGTCGCGCTGCGCTCACGCCCCGTCGGGAAAGCGTCACGACTACGCCCCGATGCCGCAGCGCCCGCTGTATACCAAAATGCCTTTATATTCAACTCCTTATAAAAAAAAATCGAATATGTGATGGTTCGTAAACTAATGACTAAATATGTATTGATACGTGAATATGATGTAAATGTGTACTTACTTCTTCAATACTTTCAGTCTTTTCTCCTCCTTAGCGATGTAATGATCTAAATCGTCTATAATTCTCTTGTGCGTGTCTAACAGCGGCTCCATTTCTGCTATTGCAGTGAATAATTCCGCGTGGGCCCATGACCACAGTTCCGACACAAGTAATACACAAATTATATGAAATATTTTGACTTTAGGAACCATTTTTCATCAGATCACCTGTGAAATAAAGGACATGATAGTTATAATAAAATCGGCACATAAATAAGAAAAACTGTAAACTATTTACGCTGACACCACCAGAATCCTTACAATAATAGCTCTACTGTTCCTAAAAATGATATCTCTTATAGTTTATTCAACAACTAGAGAAGAAAACCAACTCACACCATTTTAAGGTCACATATCTCTCGTGTACAAGACAAGTGCCCAACAGCAGACGACATTTTGGCTTTGGCCTTTGGCCCTTTGGCTGGTTACGGAGGAGTTCCTCACGATGTTTTCCTTCATCGCCGAGTGATAAATTAAAAATTCGTACTGAAGTACAAGTTGAAGTACAACTGAAGTACAATGATACGTGCCGGAGTTTGAACTCAAGGCTTCACGAATGAGAGTCGAGAACAGATGGTGTGCCTGGGCGTTAGCCTGATAAAATAACCCCTCTAATAACACATTATTATCTACTATATAATAATTATTATGTCATTTTTATGTACTTTCAAGTCGTCATCATTTACAACATGCACGTTGTAAGTATCAGTTTGAATGCACGCGAATGTTATTGATTTTGTTTAAGATAAATTCCCAGTTCCATGCAAACCAATAACAAGAATTCTGCACAGTTCTGTAAACCTATATGATACATATGAATTACATTATACATGTATGCATATGTATGAATATGTATTATGTATACATTTATACATATGCATCATGTTTGTAATTTACATGCGCTTGATGCAGACAAGGTTTCAAAGAAACCCAGTTGTTTGTTTCTTTGTTCTTTGTACTTATCTCAATGTTAATATATTTCATTTTTTATTGTGATTTAGGTAGGTGTCATCATTTTTAATTCAATATATCTATACAGCCGGTTACATGTCTGTCTAAACACACAAGAACCATAAAGTATTTACTATTAATGACGTCCAAAATCGGATAATTTTGGGTACATTAGCGTACAGCCAACAATACTTGTTAAGTCTGGCCACGACACATAGCATAAGAACAGAAGATTAAAAAAAACTGAGCTGTTAAACCTCAATATAGTTGGGTTAATAATATGCACTTTAAATTTCAGAAACTTTATCTTTACCAATTCAGATTTTATTATACTATTTCATAGTTTATAACTAAACTTTTTCAACAAAATAAACATCTTAGATATTATGTGATCCATTTACAAAGTTACACAATCAATATAAAAAGAAACAAGTAATTCGTTCAAGATATTTATGGGTATAATGAAAATTCAATTTACTTTTGTTACAATAGCACGGGTTTGTGCATTATGCCAATATTAATTAAAATATAAATACCTAATTCTCAATATAATGTCATACATATCGTTGGCCTGACTGAACAAATAAGTATATTGTATGGCCTGAATGTACTTACGAGTATTACATCTTTTTTAAAAGTTTTTTAAAACTTTTTTAAAAGTTAGTTAGATTTTTTAAATTGTTGTTAGAAACGTTTTTAAAAACTTAGGGTAGAATTTTTTACCGACGACGCGCGTTTAGCCAACAAACCGACGTTTCACAATTTATGATGGCCATTACAAATCAAAATTATTTGTACTTGTCTTCTGTATGTTTGGGTGTTTATTAGTGGTAGATACGTATTACATCAGTTTTATTTACTTGTGTCATTTCGTACATGGGTAAGTGGATAAGTCTTACGTCAATGCACGTTGACTAAGATTAGCCGTGTTACGCGCTTATCCTGGATCCGTGATCGTAAAGTCCGAATGTATTAGACACACGTACACAAACTGAAGGATATTTTGCATATCTTCGAGTACCTAAGTAAGTGTGAATTCTCGAAGTGATGATAACGTAGTTATATCTATTTACGACTTTCCTTCATGAGGTCGTCAGTTCGAATCACTGAGCTGAACCGGTATCAGTGAGATTCTACTCAATTTTCGATTATCACTAGCTGGGCTGTAATGTAAAACATGCCCGAGAAAAAATATCCGGGGCATGTGTATAAATCCACTCATTAAGGGTGTAGATCGTGAAAATCACCGAAAAGAGTGTTACGATTTTTCATATTTAACCTATTTACATATGATTGATATCAATGATAATTTGTATATATTACAATCAAAGACCAATAAGTATGTTCATGCTTATATTAAACTCTTAAACCTAATAGTTGTTATATAATAAACGTCAACAAACGCACAAAATTGAGTAAAAATGCAAAAACATGACTTCGTATTTTTCAGATTTAACCCCATAAATCAACACAAATTGATAAAAAGAAACACTTTTTGAACACTGAAGAAACCAATAAGTATAGCTGTATACTTCTTTTTATACCTTTACAAACAAAGACTTCCTCTTTTAAAGCCCTAAAATCTAGATATATTTTAAGGTAAATTTTTCATACACAAATGTATGGGATAAAACGTTCGTTTCATTCGTGCAATCTCGGTGGTCTGCAGCGGCAGTTCCTTTCTGTAAGTGAACGCGACACCACGCTTGTCGGCTGCAGACAGCAGAATTACGTATTGTGAATTTGTGTTTTTTGTAAAAAACTGTAAGTATAACATTTTTATAATTAATTTATTTTCAGTTAGTAGAAAGTATCGATATAATGAATGTCTGAAAGAAAACCATGATGGAACTAGATATAAATCGTAAAAAATACAATATCTACACTAATAGGTATTATAAACAGGAAAGATTTGGATTTTTGTATGTAACGAATAAACTCAAAAAGTACTGGACTGATTTTAATAATTCTTTTATCATTCGAAAGCTACATTATCACTGAGTAACATAGGCTATTTTTTTCGCAGGACTGATTGAATTTGAGTGGCATGCCAGGGAAAAGAAAGTTTTGTACGCATTATAAAAATATGAAAGCCAAAAGATCTCGGAATAAAATGTAAGTTCCTCCCTACTTATTTATTATCGCATTTGAACAGGGTACATTACAAAGCTAATACAATATGTCATATGATTTAGATCGCCCGATTCAGACATATACCTACAATAACATGTAAATATTGGTTTGTATTATCTATATCTATACTGATAAATAAAATTGAAGTATCTGTATGTAATATCAAAATAATAGGATTTTTAAAAAAAAAAAAGGCGATACGGAGTTCGCCGGGTCGGCTAGTATTGTCTAAATATCAAATTGTGGAAGTAGGTAGGCGACAGCGCAACTTTGTCGACATACCTATACCGCCAAACAGACGCGAGGCGCCTAGCGTCTGGCTTAGGGTTGTACAAAATAAATAAAAAGTGGATAATATTGATGAATAATATTTCCAGTATTGAAAATAAAGAAAACCTTGGGGCCGAGACTCTGAGCAACAATGCTACGCGCTGTATAGAGGTAAGTTGTTATACGTAATTCTTGTAGACTTGTTACATAAATAAACAAACTACTTAGTTAGTGATGGGCGAAGACAAAATCTCAATACCTACCTATAGATTTTTCTTGCAATATTTATTATTTTCATCGAGAGACAAACACCTTAGTACCGAAATACTTCTCAATTACTTTCTCAAAAGAAAATTTACGTTCAAATAGGTGACGTCATAAAAAAACAATACCTAATGCGTAAAGAAATTATAATTTCTATTCATCAGGAACCTAATATTGTATTAATTCTTTTGCATTTTTTTAAATTTTTAATTATTTTTTATAAAAAAAATCAAGCCATTATCTTTCTTTACAGGAACTAGTTATTGAAAACGACCAAGAGGGAAAGGTGGATGAAATGGAAGTTGGGCGTAGAGTTGTAGACGTTTCTTTTTTTTTTAAAGCTCTTCAGGCCATAGGGGACCACGGTCCAATGGATTGTAAGTTAAGTTACCTCAGTATAATAGGTGAAGTAAAAGTTGGTCTGGACTCAAAACTCATCATGAAATGTAGTATGTGTAGTATGAAATTTACTGTGTGTTTGATTGAAAAGAAAGAAGATAGAATGGAAGTGAATCATCAAATTGTATCTGGTATCATATCATCTGGTGGGAGCTACTATCAGTTAAAAACATTAACTGCCGCAGTAGCCCTACCAATCATGTCACCTTCATTATACAATGAAATTAATAATACGGTTTGCGATTGGTGGGAAAAGACAGCAGCACATTCCATGGCAGAAGCTGTCAAGGAAGAAGCGGAGTACGCAGTGTCTATAGGTAGTGTTGATAAAAATGGTACACCATTAATATCTGTTGCTGTTGACGGTTGTTGGAGCAAGAGATCTTATGGTAAGAATTTTTCCGCCTTGTCCGGCGCAGCTGCGATAATTGGCATTAAAACTAATAAAGTATTGTTTTTTGGAGTTAAAAATAAATACTGCGTAGTTTGTGCACGAGCCGCAAAGAACGACAGTCAGCCCTCGGAACACCGTTGTTTCAAGAATTATTCGGGATCATCTACCGGTATGGAATCGACCATAATAGTTGAGGGGTTTAAACGTTCCATTGTTGATCACGGTGTAATTTATAATAAATTTGTAGCAGACGGCGATTCCAGTACTTATAAAAAAATATTAGATTCGCGACCGTACGGTAATTTAACAGTAGAGAAAATTGAATGCAAAAATCATCTTTTACGAAACTACTGCAATAGCTTGGAGAAACTGTCGAAAGACACTAAGTATCCTTGCGAATTGCGGAAATTCCTAAAAGAAAGGTATTTGCGTTTAAGAACGGGTGTAAAATGCGCTATTAAATATTGGGGCGATCAAAATCAGTCACTCGAAGAAAAAATAAAAAATCTTAGTGAAGATATCCTAAATGGTCCACAACACGTATTTGGTAATCACCAATATTGCAAGGAGTATTTCTGTAGACCTGATACTCGTCGAATAGAACCTGTTGGGTTGCTTCCAGCAATTGTTGGATGCGGATTAATGGACGCGGTACACATTTTAAGTAAAAGACTGTCATATCATTCTAGAAGTTTAATTCATAATTGTACAAGTAATATAGTTGAAAGTTTTAACGCAGTGATTGCCAAATTAGTAGGGGGTAAGCGTGTAAATTATTCTTCCCGTGGTTCTTATGCGGGCCGATGCGCAGCTGCTGTTGTGTCTTTTAATACAGGATCGATTCATAGTAAAACTCATGAAGTAATATTTAAATCTAGTCCTAATCCTTTGATCGCGAAAGTGGAAAATTGTAATCGTAGAATCCGTTTAATTGCTAAACCTAAATTAAGATTGAAAAAGAGCCACAGCGCTGTATCGAAAGACGCTCACTATGGACCAAACTGCGAAAAACCTGATCTGAGTCCAGAATTATATGAGAAAGCCAAGTCATCTTTTTTAGCCGATTTAAAGTTGTCTTGTGCTGAAAGAGAGGAGCTTGAAAGGTCGACCCATTTGCAAAGAAGTAGTTCTGAGTGGATGAGTACAAGGAGAAAATTACTAACCTCATCATCGTTCGGGGAAGTTTGTAAAAAACGAGAGAGCACAAGTTGTGCTGTTCTTGTTCGTAAAATCGTTTATGGTAGTAATATCTCCAGTTTGCCTGCTGTACGGTACGGTATCGAAAACGAAGAAACCGCAATTAAACAGTTAGAAATTCAAGAGAATATTAGTATACAAGGTTGCGGTTTGTTCGTCGACGATCAATATGAATTTCTTGGTACTACACCAGATGGCATTTATGCAAACGGTTTAATTGAAATTAAGTGCCCACATTCTTTAGCTGGCATGACTCTTGATGAAGCAATGGCCAAACATACCTTTTGGGTTAAGGACAAGGCTTCCAAGGGTTATGTCATAAATAAAAATCATAACTGGTATTTCCAAATTCAGGGACAGGTACATATTACTAAAAGAAACGTTTGCATGCTTGGCATCTGGTTTGGTGCTACTGTACCTATGAAAGTTTATATTATAGAAAAGGACGACAAATTTTGGGAGGAGAAAATGGAGATGAAATTAGTTAGGTTTTATTACGATTGCCTACTTCCAGAATTAGTTGATCCTCGGCAGTCACGAAGCATGCCCATTCGTGACGCGCCCAGTATCATAGAGGCTATGAAAGAGAGGAAAGAAAGAGCTTTACGTGTTATGAAAGAGAAGAACGCCTAATGATTTTGAAAGATACAGGTAACTTAACTACCCAGCCAGTCGATTCACGTAAACACGCCAGTCCAAAAGTCGTTTTAACTTAGGAACTTAGAAATCGCCTTTTGGTTTTCTGTTTTAAACGCACTTACTTATCTAGTCTTGGATTGTCATAAATCTTCCAATAGCTCAATTACTATACAATTTCTGAGTTACCTGGTGTAAAGAATCATAAAAATTGGTTCAAAAATACAGCGAATTGAGAATTCTCCTTTTTTTAAGTCGGTTAAAAGGGCTAAATTTGCAAAAAACGAAGTGACGTCACTGCGCTACGGTTTTTATTACTTACGTGAATCGGGCAGCTGGTAACGTTTTCATTCTGATAGGTTTTGTGATAGCCATTGATTTTATCATCAAATTAGCAGAAATCAGAACTTGATCCGTAATCGAATGAAAAACCATTAGAATTTTGAACTCATATTTCGTTATTGTTTAATTACATACTTTTAATTAGTATATTAATAATTTACAAACTTCTGTTAAAATTAGTAAATAAATGAATTATTTACTAATTTTTGTACAACCCTAGCACGCTTTTGAGATAGCGAGTAATGGCGACTCATATTTGTTATTGTGTAGTAAATAAATCATTTTTATACTTGTGTTTCATTTATTGACATTTTTTTTAAAACCCTAGGATTTTTTTTAGATATCGACGAGGTGATCGTAAACAAAAAGTAAGTATTTGAGTTTACGCAATAGGCACATTTCCTTGCGTAGAGATAAACACACTTCCTACTGAATTTGCAATTATTTTATTGAATGAATATTTTACGAATTAGAATAAATTTTGGTAGTGAAATTACAAATAAATAAATAGTTGGAATTTTAGGTAAGTAGAATACAAAAATGTCAGATGTCAAATGATAGAAAAACATAAAAATTGTGTCTCAACTACTCTTATTAATCTATTAAAAAGAATCAACAGCTAGTTTCCAAAAATTCAACGTTATTGTTATGCTGTAAATATTCAAGTTCAATAACAATTTCTCAACGTGGAACGTTTGTTGCAAAACATTTTGAAAATCGCGCTCCCTAGGTCATTCATCCGCCCCGTCGGATGTTACATTAAACTTTGGCGCTGCGGTCGCTCGAAATCGAGATCTCAGGCCAACAATCTACACCCTTAATAGTAATTAGCACGGGGTTCGCATAATCTGTGATCAGTTGATCACTTTAGAATTTCGGAAAAAATTCACTACATCTCGATTAAAGGTCACCAACAAAACGAAAACCACCAATCAGTTTCGAGGTGTATTCCAGTTTGAAGTTTGTGAACAAACTGCAGGGCAGATTGAAATGAAATTCGAGTCAGTAAAATACATAGTTTATAGTCTATATTATGTCGGTTAAGTGCGACGATGGGTCAATTCGGTTCGAAAATTATGACGGAGTAAAGTTTGCAAATACCAAAAAAATACCACTATACCATACATACAAACTATGTCGTTGGATAGAGTGTATATGTACAACTTTTGTCTAAATACTTTTTGTCTAAAACGTACGGGATATAATAACCAGCGGATTTCTAAATAACAAAGTAACTTTTTTGAAGTAAGTCCTTATTTTATAAATCAGTCAAATACGCTGAATTGAATAAAATAATATTGCACAGAAACACCAATGCATAGTATAAATAAATATGGAAATCATTGTTACGAACAATTAAAATATATACCTAATGAAACCCATACAATGTAACTACTGTGATAATGCTATAGGCAGTTTTTCAAGTTGTGATAAGTTAGATAAGCGTAGATTCTTAATTGACGACATGTATGATAAAGTTGTTGTTACATTAAGGAATGCGGCAATAGCCAGTTGCCGTTCTCAGCCCAATGTAAGGTCAATAAGGGTAGGCAGGTTGCCGGCTGGAACCACCATGTAAGTGATGGATTGGCTCCAATGTATGGTATAAGTAACACACGAGATGCTCTTTTAGTACCTATTATGGATTCTTGAAGCAATATGTTAAACATTTGCAATTTAAATCGAAGTATAAAGGTTAGGTATTATGCCATAGTATACCGGTATAGAAATCACGAAGTGCACGTTCTTGTTTGTTTATGGCTTTAAACTCTTTGTAGCTAGCTAGTTATGTAACAAATACATATAGAACGAGCCAAACTCACGATAATATGACATAATATCAACATTTGACAAAATTCTATTTATTTCGCAATAAAAACATAATATCACTTAGGTACCAGGAAATCGAACAAAAAATCTCTATAATATTTACGGCTTTATAATTGTGTGAACACCTTAATTAGTTTTATTTACATGAAATGGTCTTTGATCGGGCAATGACTGTATACGGTAAATGGTCAAAAATACCGTGGCTTTATAGCCAGCTGAATCGGTGGGAACGAACGCATTAACTACACGTGTATTGTTATTTATCTGTCTATACGAGTTTTATGACTTCTAGGATAGAGATAACAATTTTATTAATATTGATATTTTTGAATAAAAACAAAAATATTGAGACATTAGAATAAAAGCAATTATCATACAGTCGACTAAAATTGCAAATGGAACATAAAAACCTGCAGAATAAAAGGGAAGAGGAAACCCGCAGAACAAACGTCTTTGTCAGACCGCTATCAGTCTATTAGATTATCAATTAAAAATATGACAAGGTTGAGTAAAAATGGAGCTATACAGGATGTTCAGTAAATAGTGGTCAAGCATGAAACTGTCGATAAGCCAGGTCATGACCTATCGGATGGCCGCAAATAATTTTAATGAAAAGTCGTACGGTTTTCGAGATATTGGCTTATTTTCGATTTGTTGATACATGTGCACCCTTAATCAGTAATTTACGAGCTGCAGCTACAAATTATTCACGAAGAATTGTTCTGTTAAACGTAAATCAGTATTTTTCATTTATTGTTATGGTATCTTTGACAAGTTTTGAAAATTGACTGAAGTTAAGGTACAACCTTGTCTGAAGTTAAGGTTAAGGTAAAAGGTACAAGGTAAGGTTAAGGTACAAGGTCGTCTACTAATTTGAATTTGACCTTCAGTTAAAAAAAAAATTGAAGCATTATATGCCCACCTATTTAAAAAAAGCCTAATTAATGTAGATTATAAAATGGTATAATACATGCGGTTTCCTCTTTCAGAAATGACGATATTGCTGTTAACCCGTACGGCAGCGTTGGAATTTCTGCATCCCACAAACAATAAAAGGTCAAAGGGTTTGTGTCATAGCTTGACTGGTTAAAACATCAAACGATCCAAATTATAATTTTCGACAAAATTAAATGAAATTTTTAATGTTCATTAATAACGTACACTAAATTTATTTTAAGTTAAAGAGACTAAGAGATTGAGGAACCAAAGAAATACTGAAAAACATTAAATATAACACATTTCACTAATAATATAATAGAGGTAAAATTGTGTGTTTGTATACTTAATGGGGGTATACATTGTATACTGTATTGGGGGTAATCTCTGGAACTACTGAACTGATTTCAAAAATTCTTTCACAAATAGGAAACTACATTATCCGTGTCTAAGGCTATATTTTATTATGAAATTTAGAAAAAAAGAACTTATAAACCAAAGCGAAGCGAGGGCGGGTCGCTAATTTATTATAAAAATGAAAGAAGATGATCAAATTATCTGTCGCCTGCCCTCATGTAGGTAGACACTGCATCTTCTTATGAACGCCCTCTTGAGTAGACGAGCGTATCTTCGCTGACTTATCTGTCTAGCAGTTGCAGCGACACCCTCACGCAATTTCCCTATTGATGCAATCGGTCTGCTGAATACTTTTTCCTTGACTGCCCCTTGGGGCTGCCCCAGGTATACAGCCGGCGATCGCAGAGCAGAGTTCGGTATGATATCTCTTGTCTAGAAGTAGTTCCATCATAATCCTGACACGGTAGCACTACCCACACCACCATCCGCTCGAGAGATAAGTGAGTGAAGATATGCTCGCCTGCTCAAGACGACGTTCATAAGATGTAGCGCCTAAGTTCATAAGTACAGGGCAGGCGGCAGACAATTTGAACATCTTCTCCATTCAGACAATTGACTTTTGAACTTTTACAGTTTTCTTTTGTTAATTTCACCGGCGGCCCTTTGCCGCCGTATATGTTATTTTTTATGCCTTGATGAATAAATTATGACTTGAAATCAATTTAGTGCACGTTATTATTGAAAATTAAAAATTTCATTTAATTATGTTGAAATTCTAATTGGGTAAAATTACCTCCATGGTACGAGGGCGGGATGATAAGAAGATCCTGGCCTAGGAAAGAAATACTCAGTTTAACGTAACGAAGTTGTTTTTATTTTTCGACATAGTCTCCTGTAAGCTCTACGCACTTAGTCCAGCTTCGCTCTAAAGCAGTTATGCCCTCCATAAAATGCGTTTCTTCGAGGCCGGCAAAATACTCCTCTACAGCAGTTATAACGGCATCATTCGTCTCAAATTTCTCTCCGCCTAAAAAAGTTTTGAGCTTAGGGAACAGGTGGAAGTCCGACGGTGCTAGGTCACGCGAATAAGGTGGATGGGACAACAATTCGTAGTGTAATTCGTTGATTTTTGCCATTGCCTTAACGCGTGTGTGAACCCTTGCGTTGTCTTGGTGAAAGATTTTTTTTTTCGAGTCAAACCTGGTCTTTTTTGCTGAATACATTCCTGTAATTTGTGTAACAGATCAGCGTAGTAGTCGCCGGTAATAGTTTGACCCTTCGCAAGGTAATCTGTCATCAAAATTCCCTTCGCATCCCAAAATACAGATGCCATCACTTTCCCTGCCGATTTCACAGCTTTGGCTTTCTTTGGAGCCGAACACCCAGCTTCTGTTCACTGCTTTGAATGAATTTTGGATTCAGGTGTATAGTGGTGGACCCACGTTTCATCTGTTGTTACAAATCTTCGCAAAATATCCACTTTATTACTCTTAAAACGATTCAAACAGTGTTGAGAGTCTTGCATACAAATTCGTTTTTGATCGAAATTAAGCAAGCGCGGCACCCAACGGGCGGATAGCTTTTTCATATGCAATTCTTCACTCAGGATGTGATGTACCCGTTCTTTCGAGATGCTTACACTTTCAGCTATTTCGGATAATTTCAATCTTCGATCGTCCAAGACCATCTCATGGACTTTGGAGATCATTTCTGGGATGGTGACGCTTTTTGGACGTCCGGATCGGGATTCATCTTGGACGCTTGTACGGCCGCGCTTAAATTCGGCAACCCAGTTCTTGACTGTGGCATATGAAAGAGCACTTTCACCTAAAACATTTTTTAACTCGTCAAAAATTGTTGATCCTTTTAAACCCTTCATATGAAGAAACTTTATCACTGCTCTTTGTTCAATTTTATTCATTTTGTGAAAAATTCAACACAAGATTTTCTAAAATGTCAGATTATTAAAAAGTATTGGAGCCGTCGATTTCAAATTTAGAATATGGATAGCTAGAAATCTCTTTTGTAAAATGAGATGTTTTTTTTAAATATATGTTCTTTTTAAATAGTTTAGGCCAGATATTTATCATCTCGCCTACGTATTTGAATAGCAATATCATCATTTCTGAAAGAGTAAACCGCATGTACGAGTATTATACCATTTTAAAATCTACATTAATTAGGTATTTTTTAAATAGGTTTGTTACATTTGTTTTGGTAACTGAAGGTCAAATTAGTAGACGGAGGTTGTACCTTAGCTTGAGACAAAGGTAAACTTTTCGAAGATACGAGGGACGGCTGATAAGTAATATGTACTACCCAAGTACGAAAGAAAAGACCTGCATGGGTATTTTTTTTTTATTTTTCAATATAGTCCCCTGCGACCGTAATGAATGCACTTGTTACATTTCGTTGACTTAGTGCTTGAATGGCCAATCAACCTGTGACCGAATTTTACGGGACAGGTTTTTTTCGTTTGATATTGTTAGTAAAAGATATCCATTAAAACCTGTGTGTAAAAAGGTATATATACCACACAATTTCTAAATCATCACAAGCTCTAATAGATATCTTTTACTAACAATATCAAACGAAAAAAACCTGTCCCGTAAAATTCGGTCACAGGTTGATTGGCCATTCAAGCACTAAGTCAACGATTTGTCAATAAGTGAAATTAAACCATTAAAAAAATATTATTTCGTTTGTTCGTCAAAATGATCATTCACAGTGGCCTTCATCTCCTCATCAGTTGAAAATCTGCGTCCCCTTAATTTTTTCTTCAAGCTTCTAAACAGAAAATAGTCGCAGGGATCCAAGTCTGGACTATAAGGTGGATGATTGGTTTCTGTGAAGCCGTTTATTAAATTTAGAGCCGTGTGCATTGTCGTGCAAAATCAATACTCCTGGAGTTTGCCTCTTCTTTTTTTCTTTTATCACTGCTCGCCAGCAAGTCGGCATAGTAAGCAGCATTCGTCGTAGTATTTTTTGGCAAGTAATATATCAATAGAATTCCCCTCACATCCCAAAAAATGATTGGCATCAGCTTGCCGGCCGATGGGCAGACCTTGAATTTTCGTGATGGTTCTTTCCTTCAAAGTTCCATTGTAACAATTCTCGTTTGCTTTCGGGGTCCCCATTGGCGAATCCCGGTCGTATCACAGGTCACTATTCTTGATCTCTTCCTCTCTATCTTTTATCATGTTCAAAAATGCCTGTGTACTTTCGACGCGCATCGCAGTTTGTAAAACATGTGATCATGATATAAATAAATTCATTATTTGTCACACTGTAAATTACACAAAACAAAGCAGTGATATACACAGTTAGGTAATTATATTTAAAATATCTCAGTGCGCAAAAATCCAACTAATAGTTTTAACTACTGGCTACGCTGCCCACGCAATACGAGTATCTATTATACATACGTCAGAGTTTTTACACAGCGAACGTACGGTTATTTCATAAAATGAATGTCATGCATTCGAAATAAAAAAAAACTGGTCAATATTCTCTGTCAAAAATATTTCGGGATGTTTGTCTAGATCCTGGGCACGCAGCTGTACACGTGACATGTCTCGCGTATGGATTCTATGGACTTTAATATCAATTTGTTGATGATAATTGATAAGCCAACTGTCGTTTCTAAATTGGCCATATTATTTTTTATAATATTAATAAACACAGTCAACGACCGATCACAGTGGTGGAAGTTAGGAACTGTTGGTCGGTTGATGTATAGATTTCAATTTGTTAACGGTATCATTGTTCTATTTCTCGATGGGGAGGCGGCCTTTACATATAACAAGGAATATTTATTGTAATTAGAAATGCAGATTAGTTATTTATATTTGGGCCAAAATTATAGTTTCATTGTAGTATCCACTTATAGATATTTTCATTGTTTTTTTTTTAATTTGAAACTAAAATAGTTTGTAGTACCTACCTAGTAAAATAAGTTAAAAATAAAGTAGATATTATGTTCATTTCAGTAAAACGTGTCTCTCATAAGATGAGGAAACGAACTTTTCTAGAATGTGATCTATTTTTCGGCGTTATCTGCCGATGTGAAATTAATTAAAAGTTCAAAGAAGCAGAAACGTGCTTGGAATTCTTAAAGAAATTCACATTTTTGTTCACGACATTCAATAAATTTATGTTATCACGATGGAATACGTAAGAAAAAGACGAAAAGAGAAATGGACTCTGCTTTAACAATCTCTTACCTAATACTGTTCCAAAAATTGTATCAGTAAAAGAAAAACTGTGTTTAAAACATTTGTTCTTCGTTTTTTTAAAAACACCACAGATTAAATAATACAATGAAACTCAGAAGAGATAAAAATCCGTCGGTTTTCTGGATGTGTACGTGCGCGGCGCGGGCGTCGGGTCAACGAACAAAAATGTACTACCATACAGTACAGAAGCAACGAGCCGATGACCTTATCAAATGTTGGTGATGACGTGCCAAATTAATATGTAATAGAATCTGGTATATCGCTTTACAACAGTTTTTGTGCCAATTAAAAAGTTAAATGACAAATTAATCAATGTCATTCATCCAAAACAATATAATCTATTAGTCTAAAGAAAGTAATTTGTCTTCACTTTTTAAATTATAGCAAATAAAAACTCGAAACCACAACATATTTTATACCACTACCGCCTACATAAAAAAGGTCTGATGTAATTTTTGCATTTGTATTTGATCTGTGGGGGCTAAGTTACAGCGCCTTGTTTGCTGCGATTTAGTAGATAGCTGATAGTTATAGAAATTATCCCAACCATATATTCAATCAGTCAAGTACTTACACACAATGCTGACAAGTGAAACAAAAAATCTATCTCAAAAATACAATACGAGGACTTTGAAGAATTTACTGAAGATATGAACACAGTATTGAATAGTGACTGAATTTTACTGTAGAGGTTATAATTTTCAGGTAGTATAGTCTTGAGAGGAACTAATTAGGGACCGCATTTCCACGACGTTAGATGGGGTTTTTCTTCCTACGACGAATCGAAGCAATCACCGCAATATTCAATTAACTGCCGGCTTTTACACTTTCATTTTGAATCTATTATACATAGGTATATAAAACCATTCAAGGACTTCACCTACCACTCGTCCCGAATCGATGATTTAGGGTAATTTTTATACGAAACTAGCGGTGCCAGCGACTTCGTTCGCGTGAGCTTGTGGATCCCGTAGGAACTCCATAATTTATCTGGATAAAAAGTACCCTAAATGTTAATCGAGCATATAAATTATTACTATGCCGTGGGCAATTAAAATCTGTGCAGTGGTATTTGCGTGATGCGTGTTCAGACACAGACAAAAATTAAAAAAAAAATGTTTAGATATCTGTATCACATGTAGGTACTTTACACTGCAATAACTTTTTCAAGAAATATTTCAGACACGGCTCTATTACGATTTTATTATATGTATGTATATATGAGTAAATCTCACTCAAAGGATTTAAATGAGTGAGATGTTACTTCGAATGAGTGTGTAGCATTTATTGGAAACACAGAAGAGTTTCCGACAAATCCAGGAAACAGCCATTTCATAGATGCTCATAGATGACAAACAACCACAGATTACTCTGTGTTATAAAAAAACAATGAGCGCAGTACCTACTTGAAACGGCTGTGTTTCCTGGAATTGTCGGAAATTCTTTCACGTTTGTATCTCCTCGGTTAGCCGACAAACTAAGCTTGTTATTTATAGTGTTCTTACACTTACTGCAGTAGATTTTTTTAAAATAAGCCGAATTGTTTTCATATGTTTGGTAATTTTCATTGTATTTTTTTTTTAATTTTAGTGTCCTTCATTTATTATTCTTAGTTCTTCTAGATAGTTTTACTTTCGTATCAGTTCACTGCAATACTCAACTAAGCTTTAAAACAAAAAAAGTCAATAGGAAATCTTTAAGGGTGTAGATTGTTGGCCTGAGATCTCGATTTCGAGCGACCGCAGCGCCAAAGTTTAATGTAACATCCGACGGGGCGGATGAATGACCTAGAGAGCGCGATTTTCAAAATGTTTTGCAACAAACGTTCCACGTTGAGAAATTGTTATTGAACTTGAATATTTACAGCATAACAATAACGTTGAATTTTTGGAAACTAGCTGTTGATTCTTTTTAATAGATTAATAAGAGTAGTTGAGACACAATTTTTATGTTTTTCTATCATTTGACATCTGACATTTTTGTATTCTACTTACCTAAAATTCCAACTATTTATTTATTTGTAATTTCACTACCAAAATTTATTCTAATTCGTAAAATATTCATTCAATAAAATAATTGCAAATTCAGTAGGAAGTGTGTTTATCTCTACGCAAGGAAATGTGCCTATTGCGTAAACTCAAATACTTACTTTTTGTTTACGATCACCTCGTCGATATCCAAAAAAAATCCTAGGGTTTTAAAAAAAATGTCAATAAATGAAACACAAGTATAAAAATGATTTATTTACTACACAATAACAAATATGAGTCGCCATTACTCGCTATCTCAAAAGCGTGCTAGGGTTGTACAAAAATTAGTAAATAATTCATTTATTTACTAATTTTAACAGAAGTTTGTAAATTATTAATATACTAATTAAAAGTATGTAATTAAACAATAACGAAATATGAGTTCAAAATTCTAATGGTTTTTCATTCGATTACGGATCAAGTTCTGATTTCTGCTAATTTGATGATAAAATCAATGGCTATCACAAAACCTATCAGAATGAAAACGTTACCAGCTGCCCGATTCACGTAAGTAATAAAAACCGTAGCGCAGTGACGTCACTTCGTTTTTTGCAAATTTAGCCCTTTTAACCGACTTAAAAAAAGGAGAATTCTCAATTCGCTGTATTTTTGAACCAATTTTTATGATTCTTTACACCAGGTAACTCAGAAATTGTATAGTAATTGAGCTATTGGAAGATTTATGACAATCCAAGACTAGATAAGTAAGTGCGTTTAAAACAGAAAACCAAAAGGCGATTTCTAAGTTCCTAAGTTAAAACGACTTTTGGACTGGCGTGTTTACGTGAATCGACTGGCTGGGTAGTTAAGTTACCTGTATCTTTCAAAATCATTAGGCGTTCTTCTCTTTCATAACACGTAAAGCTCTTTCTTTCCTCTCTTTCATAGCCTCTATGATACTGGGCGCGTCACGAATGGGCATGCTTCGTGACTGCCGAGGATCAACTAATTCTGGAAGTAGGCAATCGTAATAAAACCTAACTAATTTCATCTCCATTTTCTCCTCCCAAAATTTGTCGTCCTTTTCTATAATATAAACTTTCATAGGTACAGTAGCACCAAACCAGATGCCAAGCATGCAAACGTTTCTTTTAGTAATATGTACCTGTCCCTGAATTTGGAAATACCAGTTATGATTTTTATTTATGACATAACCCTTGGAAGCCTTGTCCTTAACCCAAAAGGTATGTTTGGCCATTGCTTCATCAAGAGTCATGCCAGCTAAAGAATGTGGGCACTTAATTTCAATTAAACCGTTTGCATAAATGCCATCTGGTGTAGTACCAAGAAATTCATATTGATCGTCGACGAACAAACCGCAACCTTGTATACTAATATTCTCTTGAATTTCTAACTGTTTAATTGCGGTTTCTTCGTTTTCGATACCGTACCGTACAGCAGGCAAACTGGAGATATTACTACCATAAACGATTTTACGAACAAGAACAGCACAACTTGTGCTCTCTCGTTTTTTACAAACTTCCCCGAACGATGATGAGGTTAGTAATTTTCTCCTTGTACTCATCCACTCAGAACTACTTCTTTGCAAATGGGTCGACCTTTCAAGCTCCTCTCTTTCAGCACAAGACAACTTTAAATCGGCTAAAAAAGATGACTTGGCTTTCTCATATAATTCTGGACTCAGATCAGGTTTTTCGCAGTTTGGTCCATAGTGAGCGTCTTTCGATACAGCGCTGTGGCTCTTTTTCAATCTTAATTTAGGTTTAGCAATTAAACGGATTCTACGATTACAATTTTCCACTTTCGCGATCAAAGGATTAGGACTAGATTTAAATATTACTTCATGAGTTTTACTATGAATCGATCCTGTATTAAAAGACACAACAGCAGCTGCGCATCGGCCCGCATAAGAACCACGGGAAGAATAATTTACACGCTTACCCCCTACTAATTTGGCAATCACTGCGTTAAAACTTTCAACTATATTACTTGTACAATTATGAATTAAACTTCTAGAATGATATGACAGTCTTTTACTTAAAATGTGTACCGCGTCCATTAATCCGCATCCAACAATTGCTGGAAGCAACCCAACAGGTTCTATTCGACGAGTATCAGGTCTACAGAAATACTCCTTGCAATATTGGTGATTACCAAATACGTGTTGTGGACCATTTAGGATATCTTCACTAAGATTTTTTATTTTTTCTTCGAGTGACTGATTTTGATCGCCCCAATATTTAATAGCGCATTTTACACCCGTTCTTAAACGCAAATACCTTTCTTTTAGGAATTTCCGCAATTCGCAAGGATACTTAGTGTCTTTCGACAGTTTCTCCAAGCTATTGCAGTAGTTTCGTAAAAGATGATTTTTGCATTCAATTTTCTCTACTGTTAAATTACCGTACGGTCGCGAATCTAATATTTTTTTATAAGTACTGGAATCGCCGTCTGCTACAAATTTATTATAAATTACACCGTGATCAACAATGGAACGTTTAAACCCCTCAACTATTATGGTCGATTCCATACCGGTAGATGATCCCGAATAATTCTTGAAACAACGGTGTTCCGAGGGCTGACTGTCGTTCTTTGCGGCTCGTGCACAAACTACGCAGTATTTATTTTTAACTCCAAAAAACAATACTTTATTAGTTTTAATGCCAATTATCGCAGCTGCGCCGGACAAGGCGGAAAAATTCTTACCATAAGATCTCTTGCTCCAACAACCGTCAACAGCAACAGATATTAATGGTGTACCATTTTTATCAACACTACCTATAGACACTGCGTACTCCGCTTCTTCCTTGACAGCTTCTGCCATGGAATGTGCTGCTGTCTTTTCCCACCAATCGCAAACCGTATTATTAATTTCATTGTATAATGAAGGTGACATGATTGGTAGGGCTACTGCGGCAGTTAATGTTTTTAACTGATAGTAGCTCCCACCAGATGATATGATACCAGATACAATTTGATGATTCACTTCCATTCTATCTTCTTTCTTTTCAATCAAACACACAGTAAATTTCATACTACACATACTACATTTCATGATGAGTTTTGAGTCCAGACCAACTTTTACTTCACCTATTATACTGAGGTAACTTAACTTACAATCCATTGGACCGTGGTCCCCTATGGCCTGAAGAGCTTTAAAAAAAAAAGAAACGTCTACAACTCTACGCCCAACTTCCATTTCATCCACCTTTCCCTCTTGGTCGTTTTCAATAACTAGTTCCTGTAAAGAAAGATAATGGCTTGATTTTTTTTATAAAAAATAATTAAAAATTTAAAAAAATGCAAAAGAATTAATACAATATTAGGTTCCTGATGAATAGAAATTATAATTTCTTTACGCATTAGGTATTGTTTTTTTATGACGTCACCTATTTGAACGTAAATTTTCTTTTGAGAAAGTAATTGAGAAGTATTTCGGTACTAAGGTGTTTGTCTCTCGATGAAAATAATAAATATTGCAAGAAAAATCTATAGGTAGGTATTGAGATTTTGTCTTCGCCCATCACTAACTAAGTAGTTTGTTTATTTATGTAACAAGTCTACAAGAATTACGTATAACAACTTACCTCTATACAGCGCGTAGCATTGTTGCTCAGAGTCTCGGCCCCAAGGTTTTCTTTATTTTCAATACTGGAAATATTATTCATCAATATTATCCACTTTTTATTTATTTTGTACAACCCTAAGCCAGACGCTAGGCGCCTCGCGTCTGTTTGGCGGTATAGGTATGTCGACAAAGTTGCGCTGTCGCCTACCTACTTCCACAATTTGATATTTAGACAATACTAGCCGACCCGGCGAACTCCGTATCGCCTTTTTTTTTTTTAAAAATCCTATTATTTTGATATTACATACAGATACTTCAATTTTATTTATCAGTATAGATATAGATAATACAAACCAATATTTACATGTTATTGTAGGTATATGTCTGAATCGGGCGATCTAAATCATATGACATATTGTATTAGCTTTGTAATGTACCCTGTTCAAATGCGATAATAAATAAGTAGGGAGGAACTTACATTTTATTCCGAGATCTTTTGGCTTTCATATTTTTATAATGCGTACAAAACTTTCTTTTCCCTGGCATGCCACTCAAATTCAATCAGTCCTGCGAAAAAAATAGCCTATGTTACTCAGTGATAATGTAGCTTTCGAATGATAAAAGAATTATTAAAATCAGTCCAGTACTTTTTGAGTTTATTCGTTACATACAAAAATCCAAATCTTTCCTGTTTATAATACCTATTAGTGTAGATATTGTATTTTTTACGATTTATATCTAGTTCCATCATGGTTTTCTTTCAGACATTCATTATATCGATACTTTCTACTAACTGAAAATAAATTAATTATAAAAATGTTATACTTACAGTTTTTTACAAAAAACACAAATTCACAATACGTAATTCTGCTGTCTGCAGCCGACAAGCGTGGTGTCGCGTTCACTTACAGAAAGGAACTGCCGCTGCAGACCACCGAGATTGCACGAATGAAACGAACGTTTTATCCCATACATTTGTGTATGAAAAATTTACCTTAAAATATATCTAGATTTTAGGGCTTTAAAAGAGGAAGTCTTTGTTTGTAAAGGTATAAAAAGAAGTATACAGCTATACTTATTGGTTTCTTCAGTGTTCAAAAAGTGTTTCTTTTTATCAATTTGTGTTGATTTATGGGGTTAAATCTGAAAAATACGAAGTCATGTTTTTGCATTTTTACTCAATTTTGTGCGTTTGTTGACGTTTATTATATAACAACTATTAGGTTTAAGAGTTTAATATAAGCATGAACATACTTATTGGTCTTTGATTGTAATATATACAAATTATCATTGATATCAATCATATGTAAATAGGTTAAATATGAAAAATCGTAACACTCTTTTCGGTGATTTTCACGATCTACACCCTTAATTGACAAAAGAATTGAGTTTTAACGATGGTAGATAGAATTATTTGAGAAAAATACATAATCAAATATCTCGGAAACTATCAACTTTTGGCCAGGGTATGTAATAGTGAAAAATAATCGTTACACTCCATACTACCACACCCCGAAAGGAATTGTTTTATTTACCAGTAACCCTGTAGAGGAACCATACTTAAGTATACTTCTCACAAAGGTGTTAAAAAGGATCCGTAGAAGTTTTTAGTTATCCTTAGTATGACGCGCAGAGAAGTTTATTAGCTCTTGTCACAATGTTATCAATATGATCTTTAAACGACATTGCACAACCAAAAATTACTCCCAGATCTTTAGCGCTATTCTTTCATATCATTTATTTTATTCTTTTATTTATATAGGTAGGTATTTTTAGAGGGAGAGTGCATGCTGCATTCCCACAGCCGCTGGGTGCACTCGACTGGCCACGTTACCCCTCTCTCACAGAAACCTACCTCGAAATGTACTGCATTGCCTACTTTATCGTATTTCCCCAATATACGTAGATACGTGTTTCGGTAGTGAGTGAGATATGCCAGAGCCCATTCCCATCCCATCCTATCCCTCCCCATTTTCCAAATCCATTTCTGAATCTGCAAAGGTAGGCAGGGCATCCGGGGGCGTGCCAACGTCTGTCATTCTGGACTGATGTTGGCATGTATCGCGGATGTCGATGGACAACAGTAACCACTTACCACCAGTACCAGGTGGACTGTATGCTCGTCTGTCGCCTTTGTTCTTTAAAAAATATAAATACTTTATTGTACACATAAATGATAAAAATAGTTACAAAAAATACATACAATAGGCATGCTTATCCCCTTAAGAGATTTCTTTATAGCAAACCTGGGAGAGCGATAGGTGAGCAATGAAGTGGGCAGACAGAATCACACGTCATTCATTCACTACTGTCAACATAATTAATAATTTTAAATTTTCGCTCCGCAGAGCTTTCCCAGTAGCTAATATTTAGCTGCTTTAGACAGCTACTTTAGCTACTTTTCTAGTAGCTACTTTGAAGACAGCGATCGATGGACTATCTCGTATCAGGGTGGGAAGAGAATTCCAGAGACTAGAAGTTTTAACCGTAAACGAATTCCCACACTTCTTGGAGTTGTGACAGATAATTTCTAAGACAGAAAGAGTGTTAGCTTTAACTGGTTTCGTTCTAGGAAAGAGGCTTCTAAGACAGAAAGAGTGTTAGCTCTAACTGGTTTCGTTCTAGGAAAGAGGCAGCAAAATCGCCTGCAAAAGTAAGTATGATGGATTATCAACAATGTTAAATAAGAGACAGTAAATGAAAGTTACGACGGAGACGGATAGGGTCGCCACTTAAGATCTTTCCTGTATTGTGAGACGTGATCGAACTTGCGCAGACCATAAATAAAACGGATGTACAAATTCTAAATTCGCTCCAATTTGTTCAGGAGGTCCTCAGTGGCGTCGAGAGAGTCGACATCTACATAGTCACAGATGGAAAGAAGAAGGCATTGGGCAAGAGTTACCTCAGTTTTGAAGGGAAGGAAAAAGGAAGGTGCTTCAATATATTGTTATTGATTGCATAAGGTATTTTACTTTTATTATTAGTGAATTATATTACGACACATTTTAAAATATTAAGACACATCTTGTTTTCAATGTTCCAGAAGACGCCGCTTCATTTAAAAAAAAATACAGTTTTTGGAATGTCATTCATTCCAGCAAATCCAAAATATATTTGGCCTTATAGTCTGAAGAGGCTTGAGTTTGAAATTTATCTAACTCCTAGATAAGTGAAAGAATGTTAAAATTGCCTACAATTAGGCTATAATCAGTGCAATACATGATGATAACATTTACATCCTAAATTTAATATCAAGCATAATTCTTCAACGCCCTCTTCAAGTTCAAAATGACGCACTACTGTAATTTGCTCCTTTACTACAATCAATACACCGCCTCCCGTTAGTTTATCACTACTGGATCTATCACGATCTCTTCTAAGTACTAAAGCGTGTAGTGGTCGTCAAAAGGTTCAGAACTATAAAATGAGGTATCTTAGTTTCCGTGAGACAATTAAAGCATAATTACTTCTAAGAACACTTAAGAAGACTTCATTGGATTTAGAACAAAACCTATTAACATTTTGTTGTAAAATTTATGTATAGGTTACTATGATATACATATATTACTTTAAAATCAGAAG
Source organism: Sesia apiformis (assembly GCA_914767545.1). NCBI lineage: Eukaryota > Metazoa > Arthropoda > Insecta > Lepidoptera > Sesiidae > Sesia > Sesia apiformis. The sequence continues at coordinate 12,509,393 of OU611955.1, forward strand.
TACATAGGTATAAATTGGTATAGCAGGGAAATCATTTTCCTTACCTTCAAAAGTCTTCAAGAGCCATCATCATTTTCTTTGGTAAAAATATCCTCAGTCTAAAAATATTGGTTGAATTATTATTTATCACATAATTATCTAAAACACTAGGTAATTCTAATAACTTTAATGCTACTTTTACTATTATTAAATTGGTACAGTTCAAACTGACATCATACTTATGTGTTACAAATTACAAGTACAACATAAATAATAAGATTAATAAGTGATAACTTATTTTTTATTGATAGACAGACAAATAAAGAATAAATTATTATATTAAAATCATCATAAGATGACTGAAAAAGTCATAGCAGAATAAGAAAATTATCATTTTAATGAGAAACCAGTAAATCTTTAATAAATCTTTTTCCAAAATGTTCATATAATTAGCACTAAATCAGTTACAAAACTTGTGTCTCCTTATAACTAAAATATTTTGGCCAGTCAAGTGTATATTGACCCAATTAAACCACTAATACAAAAGTGTATGATTAGTACCTTATACTGACCTCCCCCTTAATCCAATGAGACTGAGTTTTTATTAAATAATATATATTTAAATGGATGCCTTTTCATATTGAAAGATGGTGGAACATATAGAATACATAATTGGAACATTATTTATTTAAGAAGTTATATGCAACTCTTCCAATCAAAAATGCAGCCATTTAAGTAAATATTACTTAAAAAAAAACTCAATGGTCTCATTAAACAGATTTGTTTTTGAGTAGCTTTACATAAGCTTGGTCAGTTAATTAATTCTTTGGGCTTACCATGGTCCTGAGCTTCAATGACAATAAATAAATATATGTAAATAGTGAAAATGTATATAATAGGTATGAGTAATATTTTTTGTGGAATAAGTAACTGACATTAAGGCAAATTGCTCTCCTGGTGGTAAGGGCTTATCGGACCCCTAACATAAATTATAAATAGAAAAATAATTGTAGAATGTTACACAAGTTCTAATACAGCTGCATCTCTGTGGTTGTGAAAGAATGTCATGCATCTGTTGGACATAAATAATTTTAAATTTTAATGATCTCTTTCCTTTGAAATTAGTTCGAAAGATAAGTTCATATAATTGATGGTGATATGTAGTAGGAAGAATGTTTGAAAATATTAAATGGATGGGTGAGTACTGCGAAGAGTAGATCAGGTGTGGTAGCGAGTGTTGGAAGAGGCTTATATTCAGAGGCAGAAAGACAGTAGCAGTATATGGTTGAAAAAAAATCATCTATAGGATATGAGACAAGATGTAAAGCCTAAACATTATATGCAATAGAATTAGAAACAGAACTTATTAGGATAAAGCATGTGTATCTATATCGCATCCTCTGTTAATAATGTTAGTATTAGGTACATTGTAACATAGTAGTAAGAATACATACAGCGACTTCCTTCCTGTCTCATAATAACACATCTATAAAAGCTACAATGACCTATTTTACGTTTTAGCTTCACGACAATATTTGGTTGAAAAATTAAAGCTATGTGATAAGATGTTACTAACAAATACTATCACTTTTGTTGAATAAGATTATTTAAGTTATTCAAGAAAAACGAAAACGAAAGCTCAGCCTGTAGTTTGTAGTACCAAAGCTCAAGTCAAATGAAATGTCGAAGTTTTTAAATTTTTAATCAATGAAACGCAAAGGTGCATCAAACATTATGTTCCAAAACGTATAAAGTTCTATAACGCAAGCGATTAAGAAAATAAAAAATGTATTAGTGTATTATGGGATTTGTGATTTTGTAATAGTGATAGTTTATTAAACTTCAAAGTGCCCAGTGTTAGTGCATAGTGTTTGTGATAATTAAATAAAAGCGTGAGAATACATTTTTCGTGTCCTTCCAAGCAGTCCAACTCCATTCTCAGTAAACCTGCTAGGTATCACTTTACTGAATACCGAGTGACTACTACTTCGACGGGACTACAGACTATACAATTCTGTAACATTATTTGCTGTATGTGAACCAATAACTCTGCCAGTGTCCAATTATATTAAAAAAATCGACTGCCAGAAATTCTAACATTGTGGGGGAAATTCGAGAAAGTGGATTTTTTGTTTGATTTTGATGTAAAAATTATGTATTGTAAGTTTTGTGGCCTAATAAATTGACTTCAAAGTGCTTAATCGTTCCAAGTGCACAATGTGCCAATTGCACCATTGCTACAAGTGAAGAAACAAAGTGCAATAAAATGTCATTAATATATAAAAGAAAACTCGAGAAATGAACTTAATTTTTTGTTTGATTATTGTAAATGTTGTTAGGCGTTTTGTGGCTTATTAATATTGATAGTTTATTAAACTTTAAAGTGTTTTTCGTGCGTGGTATTTGTGATAATCAAATAAAGGCGTGTGACTGCGTTTTTTGTATTGCTTCCAAGAAGTCCTCTTCTGTCCTCAGTAAACCTACTATCGCATTATTGAGCGATTCCTGACTTACTTCTTTTTTTTTCGGATTGTCTAAATTCTTGTGCCCATAGTGGCCTTTCAAGAATCACCGGCCGTGAAGGACATGAACAGTACTATACGTTCACAATTATTTTACCTCTAGCTAAACAGTTGCAAGCCTGAACACTGGGTTGCCATATTAAGTTTGTAGCATTCCTCATAAAATATTTTAACTGTGGACTTTAATATATTTTAATACTAACAATAGTTACAACGGTTAGTCTTTCTCACCATTTGTTGATAGACTATTTGGAAGACAATTCAAAGACATTTCTATGAACTGTCTGCCAGATAACCTATCAGCAAACGGTAAGGCACTTAAACGTCTTTGTGTTTGCTCACGGTTATAGTTTTTTTATATTATGATATTAAAAATATATTATATTATGATATTAAAAAGATATATTATATTATGATGATAATGATAAGGTAGGATGAGAAAAGGAAGATCAGATTAGTTGTGTACCGATATTGATTGGTTTAGAATCCGTCAGTTACATGAATTACCATAGAGAATTACGTGTTGACGAAAAAAGGAGCTTTAAAAAAGTAAAATCAATCTGTTTATATTTTAGAACGAGTGATTCAGACGTACAAATGATGAAAAATCACTCAGTCGAACATCAATCATAAAACCTGCTGTCAGATTCTGTATCACTTGTATCAGACTATCATTTAATTCTATAATAAATTTATTCCATTCAATTTCGTCGGCCATATGTTTTGTGAAACTTGTCTTCAATGTGACGTACATGTTCACATTACTTCCGCCAGTCCTCTGCAGTGATAAATTGAAAGGCTTCCTCAGTTAATTTCTTGTTTGCAACAACTTCATCTTCTCTAGTTATTGTGCTAACAGTTTTTCACATATACCTAAAATTAAAAAAAAAATATTAAATTTATTAAAATGGATTAAATTTATTAGGACGTTTTGAATTTCTGACTGCGTATGTTTAGGGAAAATATAACCAGAAATAGCACAGGATAGTTTTATAAGTATTACGCGAACAAGTCGCGGTCCTTCGACATTCTATTTAAAAAATAATGGGGAATATATACATGGCATGCAACACTATTTTGCTTATCTGTCATGGCGGCAACCTGTTGATGAACATTTCCAACTTGACAGCAAGTAATGTCAACATAACGGGCAGAGACGATGACAATAAATGTCAGAGGTAACTCAGGTCAGACGTCATTGACCGCACAGAAAATGTTGCAAAGAAAATTTAACACGGGCTTAATGTGCTAATACCTGCGCACCATTGCCATATATGAAGAAAAAAAAAAGAGTCATTTGATTTGACAGTGACAGTAAGTGTAAATAAAATAATACCTTTCGTTTACACACGTGTTACCTACGTATAACCTGAGTTTTATTTCACAAATTTATTGAATATATTTTAATAAATAAAATAAGTTCTAAACTGACTTGCCACAGTATGTCGAACGTGAAAATAAAAGTTATTAGCCGTAATCCTGAAGATTACTTACGAGCTACCAAGAAAGATATTCACAAACGTAAGTATGATTCAAAATTATTTATTCGATACATTGACTTATTTAAGTGAGTTTGGTTTACAACTTTGCAGACGATACATGACTAGTAATCGCAGAAGGAGACAAATACCCCGATACGTAAACTGCAACAAGATTTCGACCAATTATTTCTAAACTCCCAAAAAACAGAACTACTTCATATCAGGTGTGCTTATAATAAGGTGGATACAAATATAATCATATCACATAGCCACAAATGCTACACAAACTGATAACTAAAACCCGTCAATGTGAATTGATTGAACTTTAGCATAGCCAATTATACTTAGGTCTCGTGTTAGACAGTCGCTTCAACTGGGGCAACCATATAGAACAGCTCGCAAACAAACTTCGAGCATTGTTGGCCAACTTCACACCTATCAAAAATCATATTCCGTTTAAAATCTTATTAATGTTAATTGTTATATCATGCACTGGTGGAATTGATCATTGTTCACGAACAAGTTATGGGTATACTTTCAAGACCTACTTATATTTATTTACATATAATACATTATATTCACTACAAATTAGAATACTGAAAATGATGGTTCCCAAAAACGTAAACTAAATATACCTGGCCTATATATTGTAAAATTCTTCCCATACATGATAAAACAACAACTTAACCAACTTAAAAACATAAACATAAACAACTTTTCAACAAAAGCTTTTAAACTTTAGTATGTCATCCTATAATCCTATATCCCATAATGTTACTACAAAAAAGCTGGTAGGTAGTTAAAAACGTCAACAATTTTTATGAAAAACTTACAGCTGAATATATAATTGCAGTTCTGATAAACGACATTGTTGTGTTGTTTTCATACCCATAGTTATTATATTATAAACAATGTACATGAATCCTAAGCAAGTAAGTAATGTTACTTTATCTATTATAAATTGTATACAAAAAATTAACATCTATTCCCATTTGCCACCACTGGTAGCCAACGGGACTAGTTTTCCCAATTGCCACTACCTGGGACAGTCATCTTTTATTTTAAGAACAAATTAATATCATTTTTGGAGTACGAAAGATCTCATTTCAAGATACTCATATATTCATAATAATGTTTAATGTTAATCTTTTTAAAATACTGTGGAGATTAATGTGATAAAGAGGACTGATTTTTAATTGTACTTAGTACTTTTATTCTTTATAAATGAAGATTGATTATGAATAAACCATTTGAAATATGTATAACATGATGTCTATTTATTTCAGTATCTCGAAATGAGATCTTTTGTACTCCAAAAATGATATTAATTTTGTCTTAAAATAAAAGATGACTGTCCCAGGTAGTGGCAATTGGAAAAACTTGTCCCGTAGGCCACCAGTGATGGTAAATGGGAACTAATTCATTCCTTGTCGCCATCACTGGTGGCAAATGGGAAGATTTTTCCCAATTGCCATCAGTGGTGGCGAAGCTAATGTTGGCAAATGGGAATAAACCAAAATTAAGGTAGAATAAAATATTTTTATATACATCTCAGACAAATCGACATTCGTTGTTGTGATGTGTTTATCATATACTATACAAATACAACTGTTGAGAATATTTATTCAATGTTTTTAATGAATAGTGATCATATGTGGCTGGCTTTGGCTTCCACCTGTGATTTATTAAGGAAGTTACTAGTTGTGGACATAGAGAGCCTTTTGTTTACATTATATTGTATTACCATATCACACCATGTATTAGGCTATGTGTATTATCTTCGGTTCTTCAGATCAATACATTATGTGTTACGCTTCATTAATTATTATATTTAGCTTTATTTTTAAAATGTTTTCAGTGCCAAGAAACTATGATCCTAATCTGCATCCATTGGAGGCACCTCGCGAATATGTACGAGCAATGAATGCTGTTAAACTAGAAAGAGTTTTCGCCAAGCCATTTATTGGAAATCTTGATGGACACAGAGATGGAGTTTCAAGCATGGCTAAACATCCAAGTCGACTTGCAGTATTAGCTAGTGGAGCATTTGATGGTGAAATACGTGTGTGGGATTTGGCCACAAGGAAATGTACTAGGAACTTTATAGCCCATGAGGGTTGGGTTCGTGCATTATGCTACACTCCAAAAGGAGAAACATTCACAAGTGTGGGTGATGATAAAACTATAAAAACATGGAAAGCTGAGGTTCAATCTCCAGATGATGAAGATCCCACAAACACCCTGTTAAGTATGTCTGTACTGAGTGGAATAACCCATCATAGGGTTAAGTCACTATTTGCAACTTGTGGAGAGCATTGCCAGTTATGGGAGAATACTAGGAATGAACCCATTAAAGTGTTCAAATGGGGAGTGGACAGCCTTCATCATATCACTTTTAATCAGGTATGTATATATTATATCAACTTTAATGTCTCACTGCAATCATTATGAGAGTTTTAAGCCATAATCCACTATCTAGGTCCAGTGTGGAGTGGTGACATATAATCACATATAGTGTTCATATATTTATGTTCATTATGTTTCTATGAAATCATTGTATTTATTAGATAATTTCTTCCTGTCTCATGGCTACTACTAATTACTGCTACCTTACATCTTATTGATGAATAAAGAGAAACTGTTTATTGCTTCTCGAAGTTGCTGCTTTACAAAAAGCATATAGCTTTACAAAAAAATATCCTCTTTGTAAATCTATTATTTCATGAACCACATTAGGTGGAATAAATTTGTAAGAATTGAAATCAGAGTCATGTCAATCACTGACAGGCTCATTTGTGATTACTTGTTCACAAAATGTTACTTTTGAGTCATCAATTTGTATCATCATAATTTACAATATTTATTTTGATTTTGTGACAGATCTATGTATGTGAAGAGACAAACCAATGGTTTTTTTTTATGGACGAAGGTGGCAGACGAGCATACAGTCCACCTGTATGCTGTCGCCCATACTGTCGCTCATGATGGTAAGTGGATACTGTCGCCCATAGACATCCGCGATACATGCTAACATTAGTCCAAAATGACAAACTTTGGCACGCCCCCGGATGCACTGCCTACCTTTGGAGGTATAGGAATAGATTTGGAGAAAGGGTTGGGAAAATGGGGAGGGATAGGATGCGCTCTGGCACATCTCACTCACTACTAAAACACGTACATATATCAGGGAAATAAGATAAAAGTGGGAAATGCAGTACATTTCAAGGTAGTCTTCTGTGAGAGAGGGGTAACGTGGCCAGTTGAGCGCGCCCAGTGGCTGTTGAATCGCAGCGTGCACTCTCCCCCTCAACAATGGTATAACAGATATTATATATCCCACTACTTATAGTGAAGTCTGTGGCATAGGTTTCAGATTTTTTGACCAAAAAATCCCCCAATTATCGTAAATTCCACCACTTACAACTCAGTTATTTCTTATTTTTATATAAAATTATTTACAGGTAGAAAACAACCTCCTGGCGTCTTGTGCTAGTGATAGGAGCGTCATCTTGTATGATTGTAGGGAATCCGGACCCTTAAGAAAGGTGGTTATGGAGCTGAGGTCTAATGCACTCTCATGGAATCCGATGGAGGCTTTCATATTTACAGTGGCCAATGAGGACTATAAGTAAGTTTCCATTCATGTATGTGACATTATCTGAGCAAAGGGACTTTATTGTTTAAAAATGTAACTTAGGGATTATATATTATCCTAAATGCTTGATCTTCAATTCTGGAATCCTTGGGTGATCAACTGATCACTGATCAAATTGAGTTTAGGCAGCAAGCAGGAACATGTTTTATCACATACAATCGGATGAGCGTGTTTGTAATGGTAGTGAAATGTTAGCTTGACGCAATTCTCAGATCGAGTGTCGCTACATAAAGCAATAAAAAAAACTGTATTTCTTTTAGTTTTCACTAAATTTGTAATATATTTTCTTATATAACAATTGTTTATTTTTTTGTTGCAATTGTTTAACACTTGCTGTAGTATGTGGTACATTTACTTTATACTCGTATATTAATCTCTATACTATATATTTTTATCACCATTTTCAGTTTATACACATTCGACATGAGAAATCTAAAGCAATCAATAAATATCCACATGGACCACACTTCAGCAGTCATAGATGTTGACTATTCCCCCACTGGTCGCGAGTTTGTAGCTGGCAGCTACGATAAAACTGTCAGAATATTTGAAAGTCAAAAAGGACATTCCAGAGATGTGTATCACACAAAGAGAATGCAGAGATTGACTTGTGTGAAATGGTCATTAGATGACAAATACATACTCACAGGGTCGGATGAAATGAATATTAGGATGTGGAAAGCAAGAGCATCGGAAAAGCTTGGTGTTGTGAGTATAATTTCCCTTATTTTTTCTATAATATAGTTTGAGAAGAATGCATGATTCCAACAAAAACATGTCTGTAATAACTTGCCAATCTTCACAACTGTTTGACCAGTGAAAGTTGTGAGATCAAAAGCTTCCAAGTCTGATTTAATCGGATTTTTTCTCATGTGACTGGAAAAGCTTGGCATTGTGAGTATCCTATAAATATAGTAATGTATTCACTTTCAATGAGGAAGTCGTCTCCAGCAAAGGATTGTGATTTTTTTATAGAAATAAGATGGCAAACATACACTAAGAGATGATGAGTAAAAAAGAGATACACATCCAAACACACTTTTAGAGTTTAATATATTGTAACAGCTCTGTGTTATACACATCTCTCAGCGTTCGATCCGAAATACGAAGATCGGCGATCAGCATTATTTTATTAGTAGCAGTAACCATAACCAGACCTTTTATCGTTTACTGCTGGATACGGGCCTCGTCACGCACATTGTCTTGTGCATGAAGAATGTATGACTTTAAAACACCATGCTGGCCAAGGGTTGATAGTCTACTGGTTTAGAGATGGTGTAGTTCCTTAGGGCTTGTGGCTTTGTTATCCCTTAGTTGCCTTTCACCACACTACGAGAAGAGATGGGGTGGGGTGGTGGTGTTAAAACCGGCAGAGGCCACACGGCCAGTAGTAGTACTTTTACGTAGTAGTTTTAGTAGTACGCGGTACATTTTCATAAAAAGTTTTACACTAATTTCAGCTCAAACCCCGTGAGCGGACTGCTCTTAACTACGCAAATGCTCTCAAGGAGAAATTCGCGGCACACCCACAGATCAAACGCATAGCGCGACACAGACACGTTCCTAAACACATAATGAACGCGCATAAGGAACTGAGAACGATCAAAGAGAAGGCAAAGAGAAAGGAAGCGAACAGACGAGCACACAGCAAACGACGCGAAGTGCCCTACGTGTCGGAGCGAAAGAAACATATTGTTAAAGAAGATGAATAACATAAATTTGTTTTTATTAAAATTATAATTACAGATACATTACCAAAACATTGGGCACCAGCTAATCCAAAAAAACCCGAACGCGTCATCCACGTCTATGAATTACCGTACCTCTGCATACTTTATTGCATAGACGTGGATGCCGTCAAGATTTTCCGTATTAGCCGATGGCCAATGTTTTTGTAACGTATTTAGTTGTACCAGCTTTGATTGTTGTGGCAACATTTTTTTTTTAATAGATGTGACATGTAGTGCGGATGTCCATGGGCGACAGTACCACCAGATAGATTGCCTACTCACCCGCCACCTTTACATATTTAAAAAAAGCTAATTTTCAATTTATCTAAATAAAAATACTGTCGTGGTCAGCTCTAATTAAGGGCACTAATACTAAATGAGTAAGATTTTACTTTTAGTTCGTGTAACTTGTCTATTCATGGAACTTTGTTGCTTATGTTAATGTTCATATGTAGATATACTGATATGTGCTAAATGTAAGTATAATAAAACTGGGAAATAGCTGTATAAAAATATTTATTTTACGGAAACTTGGAACGTAACTATACTTGCGTACTATTTGATTGCTGTACAACTAATTAGGGATAATAATTGTTATGTAAGAGCGGGGCCACACGATGCGTTACGGCGGCGGCGCGACGCTTGAGCGGTGCCGCTGCGGCGCCCTACATAGAAATATTCATGGTATGACACACGGTACACTCCGGCGCCGCGCCGCACGCACACCGTACTTGCAACCAGCGAGACGAGGTGGGGAGGGGTGCACGCCGGAGTCGCGCCGTAGTTGTTTGTCAGTTTGTCAGGGCAGTTGGAAAGAGTCACGCTTGCAACATTATTTTTTTATTTTTACGTATTATAATCAGGTTTAAAAAAAATGAGTACCGATGATGATGTTGACATCTATGTCAACTATGGCAATCAGGTAGTCTGATACCTGATTGCTTTAGTCCAAGAAAGGCCTATATTATGGGATAAGTCTAATGAAGACTTCAAAAATAAAAATTTGAAAGCAAACGCATGGGAGCAAATTTGTAAGATTTTATTTGAAGAATATAATAATTTCATTCCTGACAAAAAGAACAAAATTGGTGAGTACAACTTATTTCCTTTCATATTGATGATAGGACTAAATCTTCATTAACTGCCACTTTAGAGCTCCTCTGTTGCTCATAAAATAGCTTGCGAATTGATCTCTAACAGCATTAACTGCTGTTACTTCTTCTCTGTCTTGGGGTTGTAATGTGTACAAATCATCATCACTTATAGCCATTTTTAGCCCTTTGTCTGAAACCATCCCGATCTGCGACAAAATTGTGTAGGACACAACATGTTTTTACAATGTCAGTAGCAAAATTATAGGATACCTCGATGGGTTTGTGAAAAATGCGCCATTTATTTGCCATAATCCCAAAAGCGCATTCGAAATATCTTCTGGCTCTGCTGAGACGATAATTGTAAACTTTTTGTTGTACATTGAGATTTCGACCACCATATGGGCGCATAATATGTTTGCTCAGTCCAAAAGCTTCGTCACCCACAAATACATACGGGGTTCGTCTACCAGAAAGTCGCTGGGGGTCAGGCAATGGCAGGTTATTGTTAATCAGTAACTCCTTTAGTTTAGAATTTTGAAAAACAGTTCAATCACATTCTTTACCATATGCACCGATGTCTACAAAAATAAACTTGTAGTTTGAGTCCACAACGGCTAGCAAAACTATCGAAAAGAAAGCTTTATAATTAAAAAAAAAGCGAGCCACTATTTGCAGGATTACACACGCGAATATGCTTTCCATCAATGGCACCGATGCAGTGAGGAAAATTTGCCTTGACATCAAAGTCTGATGCAATTTTTTGTAGTCTTTCTTTTGTTATTTTGAGGATGTTGTCTCGAAGAAGATTTGTCCATATAGCAATCGTAGATCTTCCCCGTTTGAATTTATAATGTAAATCTTGTATTGAATTTCCGCTTCCTAGGTATCTTTAACAAAAACATTTATTTTACTAATAAATTACAAAACAGGGTGCATATACAGGGAGTAATATTAATATCCCTTAGGACACAGCAAAAAATCGGCTATTCTGTACATTTTCGTTGAGTGTTGAGTGTTTCGTGAGTGTTGAGGTGTAAAAGATAACTTTTCAAATATTAAAAATAAATTAAAGAGAATTCTAAATTCGGGTCAGCCGCTAAAACACTTAGAAATATCATTATTACAATCAACTTCTGTTCTTAACAAAAGTGATACAAAATGAAACCGATAATAGCTTAGAATCAGCTGGAGAAACTAACACTGAATTTGCAAACAATACCGTACCTGGGTCTTCACGTTATTTTCCTGTCAGTCGGAAGAAACCAATACAATTGGATGATTTCGAGGTTGAAGCATTAAAATCTCTTAAGGAGCCGGAAAATCGCCACTTGTCATTTTTCAGCGGTATTTTGCCATCGATACAAGAATTTACTGACTTTCAGACTCTCACTTTCCAAAATTTATTTTGTATTGCAAATTATCACCGAAATGCGGTATGGACAAACGTCTCAACAGTCATCATCATACGGGTATCATACTACGAATTACCAAAGCACAAACAATTCATTAAACTCGTTTCCGGATTGTAATTCATTCATATCTCCAGGTCCAGCGTTTCAAGATGGTAGCGAAGAGTACAATTTTGGAAATTTGTAATAAAGCTTCGCCAAACTACAATTTGTTTGATTGAGAAAATAAAGAAAATTATAAAATAAATATGGAAACAACTTTTAAGTTTTTCATTAGGTACTAACCAATAAATGATACCCAACATTTCTATTGGCTCCACGTGATTTAATATTAAGTGATAAATACACGTGATTATAAAATATATATCATATATATTATATTATTTTAGTATACTATATTAGTATACTCATATTAGTATACTCATATTAGTACACTCATTCGAAAGAATTTGAAAAACTTCTTTTCGTCTAACAGCAACTCTTCATATTCTGGGAGAAAAAACTGTCCATCGTTATTCCTTAATGCAATTAAGGGACAGATCCAGAATCGTCGTGTACTTCTACGTCGATTTCGGCGGTTGCGTAGTAAAAGGAGCAACAGCACACGTCTTTCCCGATCCATTGTCTTTAACAGACTATTCAAGTCCAGCACTAGATGCAAGCCAGATGCCGCCGCTGCGGCGCCGTAGCAAAGTTGCGACGCCGCAGCACCGCCCGTGTGGCACCCAATGCGGTGCGGCGCCGCAACGCATCGTGTGGCCTGGCCGTAAACGGGTTGCTCAAGATTTATTATAGCCAATATTTTGGTCCAGTTACACGAAGCGTGGTCTCGGCGAGACTGCGGAGGCAGGTGAAGGTGTTGTTGCTATCGATAGCCAAATCTGTTTACACTTCGTCGTGTTCGTTTTTGATTCACCTGCCCACATTAAACTTATTTTTGTTGATTGTTGATTAAATTACCCCTCATACACGAGACTGAAAACTCGCCTACTTTTCTGGGTTTGGAAAGTTCAATCACTGGGTCTCATATGCGTGCCGCCAACAAATCCATCCGTGATTAGAATTTCGGCATTTTTTGTTTTCTATTGCCTCTCGGACCAAACGCGGTATGTAATAATGGCGTTCAGTTGAAATCACTTTTGATTTGTGTAATTTAATCTAACGATTCGTTCCCGCCTCGCCTATAGGTGCTCTATTATTGCCGACTTGTGCGGGTTATTATTTTTCACGGTTCCTTTACACGGCTTGCTATGGGTTCACTTAGTTTGTCCAATGTATGAGCTGCCACAGCTACACTTCACTTCGTATACTCTAACCAATAAACTACGATCTAATCGTAACATCCTTGATTTAAAAGCCGACAAGGGTAATGCTACTTAACTGTAGTCATGATCACTGATTATACTGACAAGTGAGTTGTCATTATAATCGGTATCATTGATTCTCATTATTTACTTCGTCTGGAATTTAAACCCAACGACCAAGATTTTCATAAGCAGTTTATATTTTTTTAATCTGCCATTAATTTTTTACGATATATAAATTAGAACATTTAAGGAATCAAGGCGTATTTATGGAGTTTTTTTAAATTGGTTCAGTGACTTAGATCCCAAAGAAAATCGGTATCTTTTCATTTACCTATATTTTTCAATATAATAATATTATTTCTAAATTGTGCCAATATTGTTAGACTGATTTTATCACCTAGATATACTTATACCAAGTGTCCAGACTTGGCAACACTGAGAGTCGTTAAGGATTCGACCAATCAGCGGTTTACGTGAAAAAACTGTCATTGCCTAAAAAGGCCTTTTTTCTTACTTAGAATCTGCTCCAACGATCGTTACATATACGTTAATGCAATTTAAATTGTTTAAAAGTTAATATAGTGTTTTAAGCGCAACGTATTTATTATTTAAAAACCCAGTATCTAACATAACTGGTCATTCGGAGCCAAATCAATTCGAAAACGAATAAACCAGCGGCAGCGATCGGAGAAACACGCAGTCTGGGAGCAGGCGTCCAAGTCCATAGCAGCTTATGCAGTAAGAGGAGAAGCCAAGGGGTAGTCGTTGGAATAATCAATCCTGGAGGAAGCTGGTTTGGTATCTGAAAACGCGCAAATAGGTACGGCCAGCCATCCCATCTATTCCCGCCCCACTTCCACTTCAACTGTTTAATGCTATTTAATTCTCTAAGTTTCAGTAATTACTAGTCAAATAATACCGGCCGTGCGTGTCCAAGTACTTCGCATCTCATTTGAAAACGTCAAAACTGTGAGTACCCTCTTTTGTCACTTTCCACTAAAATGATTGAGCCAAGTCATGATACTTTACCACCTAAATCTCGCGATAATTCTCCGTATAAACATAGTAATGCCAGTCTAGTAAAAGAGCTAGTTAAAAAACGCGGTATACTCAAAGGCAGGTTAACTAGATTTGCAAATTATGTGTGTACTTTAAAAAACGAAACGATCTGTAGTAAAAAACAAATAGATTTAAAGTTGCGTATTCAGGGAGCTTCTACTATGTTCAGCGAATTTAGTAATATACAAACCAAGGTAGAAGAATCTGTATCTGATATTGATGATCAATTAACACAGCGAGAGCTGTTTGAGAGCAGCTATTACGATGCAATCTCTGAAGCTGAATATTTGTTAAGTTTATGTAAGGTCACTGACACTTTAAATCCATCCGCACAAAGGCCAACTATTAAATTACCTGTCATATCCTTGCCTATATTTGATGGTTCAATTGGGAATTGGTTACAGTTTAGAGACGGTTTCATAAGTCTTGTACATAACTCCAGTGAAATAAGCGACATTGAAAAATTCCATTACTTAAAATCATCACTAAAGGGTAGTGCAGAATTAGTTATAAACTCAGTGGAATTTTCGGCAAGTAATTACCTAATCGCTTGGGAATTGCTTCAAAATCGTTTCAACAACCAAAGATTACTTGTTCAAAGTCATGTAAAAGCGTTATTTACTATGAACAGTGTTAACAAGGAGTCATATATTCAAATACGCAATTTAATAGACACAGTTTTAAAGAATATACGCGCTTTATCAAACCTTCATGAACCCGTAGAATATTGGGATACCTTACTCATATATTTAATTGTTTCTAAATTAGATCCCACCACAGAACGTCAATGGGAGCAACATAAAGGTACGCTATGCTCAAAAAATGATAACTCAACATCTTTAAAATTTGATAGCTTAATGAAGTTCTTTACTGACCGAGCTGATATGTTGGAAACATTGCAATTATCACACAGCAAACAAAATCATGATTTTAAAAAACTCAACACTCAAAATTCAATTAAAGTTCACTGCAATGTTTCCACAAATAAGCCGAAGGAACGTCAATTATACAATAACACTAAAAGGCGCTGTTTGTTGTGTAATGCAAGTCATCCACTATACGCTTGTCAAACGTTTCTCGATTATAACTTAGAAACAAACCTTAAATTCATTAATGAGAAAAGGCTATGCATAAATTGTTTACGTTTGGGTCACACAGTAAGCGATTGTCAGTTTGGACCGTGTCGGAGATGTAATCAGAAACACAATTCGTTAGTACATCCCGATAATAAATATTACAATATTAATACGACATTCACAAGTCATGCGGGTAACGCCACTGAGGTGAGTGATGGTCGCGTACTGTCAGTGACGCCTCCTGCGCCCGCGATAGTCAGAGCGACCGCACCCGCGCCCTCGGCCGCCTCCCCGCTCACACCTTCCTTGTCAACACACGCATCTTATATTAATGCAAATAATGCACACCTCGATACTAACTGTATTCATTCTGCCAATTTAAAACCGGTATTATTGTCAACCGCTCTAATACAAATAACGGACAACTTAAATAAGTTACATGTAGTTCGCGCCCTTTTGGACAATGGATCAGAAAGATGTTTTATCACAAAATCATTATGCGATTTATTACACATAAATGTTATACAGTCCACGTTCGAAATACGAGGTGTTGGTAACTCTGTCACAAAATCAACGCAAATATGTGACATTGAAATTGTATCGACGTCCAACACTTATAAAACACATTTACAATGTTTTGTTTTGCCTAACATTACTTCGGCCATACCTGCGATGCCATTACAATACGCGCAATTTAATATACCCGATTACATTCAATTAGCGGATCCGCAATTTTATGAAACAAGTAATATTGATATTTTAATAGGTGCTGATAAGTTTTGGGATTTCATAAAAACAGATAAAATTAAATTACCGAATGGGCCTTTCTTATTAGACACAGAACTAGGTTGGATTATTTCTGGGCCTATTTCTACTATTTCACGCGATAAAGGGTACGGAATTCAATGTAATTTTTCAGATGCGATTGATACCCAGCTACGACAGTTCTGGGAACTCGAAGAAACGTTTGCGCCTCGGGATACGCACAGTGAGGATGAACGTGCTTGCGAACAACATTTCGTTAACAATACTACGCGCACGATTGACGGAAGGTTCGTTGTACGTATTCCTTTCAAAATTTCACCCGATAAATTAGGCGAGACGTATTCGCAAGCGGAAAGAAGGTTCTTAGCTCTCGAAAAACGCTTAGTACGTAATCCGGAGTATAAAAAACTTTACTGCGATTTTATTCACGAGTACATACGCTTGGGTCATATGAAACTAGCTGATAACTATGGAAAGCCTCATTATATAATGCCGCATCACGGTGTACTCCGCGAGCATAGCACGACTACAAAGCTGCGAGTGGTGTTCGACGGCAGTGCAAAGTCCAGCACAGATATTTCATTGAATGACCTCCAAATGGTCGGTCCACCGATACAGGGTGATCTCATTGCTATATTGTTACGATTTAGGCAGCACAAGTATACGGCTTGTGCTGATGTTGAGAAAATGTTTCGCCAGTGCTTAATTCATGAGGATCAACGTGATCTTCAATTGATCTTGTGGCGGGACGACCCGTCGGAACCTATTCGCGTTTATAAACTTTGTACTGTTACGTACGGAACCGCGTCCGCTCCGTTTTTGAGTTGTCGATGTCTCAAGCAATTGGCAGCTGAGAGTACTGATCCTGATGTCACTAGAATTATCAGCAACGACTTTTACGTCGACGACTTATTAACGACGCATGATAACAAAAATCAATTATTAAAGATTTGTCAAAATGTATCTAGTCACTTACTATCAGGTGGTTTTCCTCTACGCAAGTGGATGTTTAATTTTAATTTAGATGAAGTCGAAAACGGAGTATCCGAATTATCTAAGAAATTGTCATTAGGTAATAATGTCCACGCTAAAACATTAGGATTAGGTTGGTTTCACATTAGTGACGAATTTCATTTTAACACAAATTATGAGACCTTGGTAAAACTGTCACAATTAGAAACATTTGCAGATGAATATAGATTACTTTCTTGTAATAAAACACTAAAATTTAAACACAAGTTTAACAATTTAAATATATTTATGGGAGATGATAAAGTATTACGAGTAGGGGGGAGAATTAAACAATCTTTATTATTTAACTTTGACAAAAAACATCCGATGTTAATATCTTCTAAGCATTGGTTTGCAGTGTTGTTATTTCGTTACGAGCATAAAAATCTACATCACACCGGACCACAAGCCGTATTATACAATATACGCGAATCTTATTGGCCTATTGGAGGTAGGAATCTTGCAAAGCGCACGGTCCACGACTGCGTCATCTGTACCAGACTGTCAGGTAAATCGTTATCCCCTATTATGGGCAATTTACCACCTGAACGAATTACACCCACCTTTCCGTTTCATCAGTGTGGTGTTGACTACGCTGGACCAATGCTCATATTGAACCGTAAGGGTAGGGGCTCTAAGATAACAAAGAGTTACGTTTGTTTATTCCTTTGTTTCGTAACTCGTGCGGTGCATTTAGAACTAGTCAGTGACCTGTCTTCGGAATCTTATTTGCTTGCTTTGAAGCGTTTTATAGCTAGGCGAGGTAAACCTTATCAGATACTATCCGATAATGGTCGAAACTTTGTCGGAGCTGCTAATGAGTTCAAAAACGTTTTAAAAAATATTTCAAATGATATAATTGAATACGCAACTAGTCAAAATATTAAATTCTCTTTTATCCCAGCTTATGCGGCTCATTTTGGTGGATTGTGGGAAAGTGGCGTAAAATCTTGTAAGCATCATTTGTTGAGAGTGGTTGGGAACGCACGCCTAACTTTTGAAGAGTATACTACGGTACTTTCACAGGTTGAAGCTATACTTAATTCCCGACCTATTAGTCCTTTATCTACTAATCCCACTGACTTTCTACCACTAACTCCTGCTCATTTCCTGGTTGGACGTGCCTTGACAGCACCTGCAGCAGAACCACTGGCTGAAATTCCGGTCCATCGGCTGACACGCTATCAGCACCTGGAGCAAATCAGGCAACATTTCTGGAACCGATGGAGCAAAGAATATATCTCCGAATTGCAAATTAGGACCAAATGGAAGCATCATAAGCCTGATCTTCAACCTAACACTATGGTCGTCATCAAAGACGATAATACTCATCCATTGAAATGGAGCTTAGGACGAATCATATCTATCAAACCAGGAAAGGATGGAATATCCAGAGTCGCAGATATCCAAACCTGTGCAGGAATAATCAGACGCGCATTTCCTCGAATATGTCCTCTGTTCTATGAAGACTCAGAAGAGGGGATGTTGGATGCCAGTGCTTCCAAGGCCGGGGGCATGTCCATACTTGGCAACACTGAGAGTCGTTAAGGATTCGACCAATCAGCGGTTTACGTGAAAAAACTGTCATTGCCTAAAAAGGCCTTTTTTCTTACTTAGAATCTGCTCCAACGATCGTTACATATACGTTAATGCAATTTAAATTGTTTAAAAGTTAATATAGTGTTTTAAGCGCAACGTATTTATTATTTAAAAACCCAGTATCTAACACCAAGTATATTGACAGTTGAAAGGCAAAATGACCTAACCAACACACACTTTACTTTCAAAACTAAATTTTGTCAACATATTACGGTCTACATTAGTTTTATGTCGATTGAGCCATTTTGCTTTTCAACTACTGATAACTATATAATAATCAATAACTATACAGAGTGTGTCCGACTATTACGCGAAGCCTGGAGTCAATTGACATACTTTTTGCAAAAATATCAATTTACTGGGCTTTGTATCTATTAAATTTGTATGAAATTAGGTAAAAGCTTAAAAAGATAATTTTGCATAAGTCAATTTACATGTCAACGGCCACAAAATCATGAACGGAAATCCACAGTTTCAAGCCTTGTAAATAGCCTGTATAATTTGCGTCAGGCATAAAAAACACTGCGTCAATTAAAATAACGTCCTTGCATTCAGGCGCGCCCACCAACTCAACATTTTGTAGTCTAACCCATTGCTGCTGACGTACATTCTCATCCTCCAGTTGCTGAATGCTGAGATTCGAAACTTTGCTGAAGTCGTATATTTTCGTCTGACAAATTCTTGATCTTAACAGAACCAGCGATGATGACTTTTACAAGATCGTCATACTGGGTACCAATTAATTTAACAGACGATTCCAGCGAAGTCAGTTGTTCCTTTACAGTGCGATAGCGGGCGATATTCAGGGACGATAGCGCTTCGGATCATAGCGAGAAGCTCTTGCATTATCATAATTAAAATATCTGAAGTAATCTCCTGGCTCAATGGGGCGCTCGGCGCTGTTTTGATCTCCTTTCGACATTCCGGTCGCATTGTTCTTCATGTTCATCTGTGGTATACTCTTCAGTCCGCCTTACTGGGGTGTTGGCGTTGTCACGAGACTTTTGTTGTTTGCTGACACACATTGGACATTCTCATTTAAATTGTTTTTTTAAAAATCTCACAATTGTCAAGTTTACACACAAGTAATGATAGAATTTCGCACAAGAGGCACACTCGTGCTTACACTCAATCTTTTCAAACGTTTTAATAGATTTTCTTCAGGCATTGCCATTATTCATTTTAAATTGTTATAAATCTTTAGTTATACCTGCAAATAAATCATTATTTATACCTGCAATCAGCCAATACGTGTAACGTGGGTTAAACTAAGTCGGACGATAACAGCCGGAGACAACAGAGATGCGTGCACAGTTAGTTTCATTACTCACAGACAGCGAGGAATCTTATAACTTCGATCGTAGTAATTTATTAATTTAGGTTGAATTTCAAGTGACAAGTTTACAGCTTAATTTAACGATGAATAACATCCGTCTAATCTCTGCACTGTCCTGATGCAAAGTAATAGCGTTGGACATTAAAAAAAAGATATTTGGAGAAAATATCAAGTTTCTAAGACCAGATCGTGATCACCTAAACAAAATTATTAAGTTAATAACTAAACAAAGTTATAAAATAATGACTAAATATTATTTTTATATTTTAATCATGTTATACATGAAGTGAAGAATAAATATATATAGCAATCGATTTTCAACCAGCTTGATTTATAGGCCTGCTTATGCGGTTGGGTATTGTCATTGTGAGTATGTCTATTCTGTAACAAAAGAAATAAAATAGTAGTTTTACTTGTGAACACGCTGTAATCCCACACCCATTGGATGCATTCTACTGGCCACATTACCCTGCACTCACAGAAGACTCGTGAAATGTACTGCCTTTTCCTCTTTATCCTATTCCCCCAATGTACGTATTTGGTAGAATGAGATATGCCAATGCCCACTCCCATCCTATCCTGTCACTCCCATCCTATCCTGTCACTCCTTTCTATAAATCTCCAAAGGTAGACAGCGCATCCGAGGATATCCCTTACATTTTTTCATCTGGACTCATGTTGGCATGTGTCGCGTATTTTCGGATATCTATCTTTATTTCGAGAGAAATGGAAAAGTAAATGTAAGTTTACCTTTCATTTTTGTAAAGTTAGTAATATGGCACGATAGTATCTTTACCTATCCAACAAATGAAACAATCATGACATGTCTTACAGTTCCTTACAGTTTGCCATCCATTTCGTTCTCTTATAGTCACCTGGCCTATCTGTACACAGTAGTGTCTCCAACCTGGTTTAATCTATCACACTATTGTTACTTCTAATTAAACATAAGTTACGGTGTCCCAAAAAATTAAACTATTTTTTAACGCATACCCATTTATTTTTTTTGTCTTATATCTCGCTTGTAGCTCGCTTTTTTTTGTCTTATAAATACTTATTTGTCTCGCCTAAGTACTGACCTAAGTATCGACGCATAAGCGTCGACGTGCATGTAATTTCCAGTTGTATTATCAGTAAACTTATTGCTTTTAGTCTTTGATTAAATCAAAAGGAGGAATATACGTTACTCACGTACCGCAAGCGGTCCTACAAAATCGAGTCTAATGAACCTGCTTCGTTTGGTCACTGATAGAACAGCAACTTGCTTGCACGTGATACGCTCACATGGTGAACACAGTTTTGTAGTGGAAAATACATTTAAAAATGCCTTCCAGTGCATTTGTGCACAAATCACTTAAGGAGCAAAAACGACACATGGAATCACTTTTCACGTGTAAGTACACCAAAAAGTAATAATTTGTAGAAGTTTTTTAAAATCATTAGTTAAATTTCTGGTTTAAGTTTAAAGACTTACGAAAACGTTAACAAGAGTATCTCGAAAGCAGCTTTACAGAAGTTTAGCCAATACTTATGGTATTTAACTGTGAAGCAGCTATCCTGTCACTATTTGACGATAAAGTAGACCAAGCAACAAAAGTAAAGATGGTGGCAAATTTAATGAAAGAAAATATATCAACCACTGAGAAATGATACGTCCCATAGAAGGAAGAACTTTGTGGTCCATTGTATGGTTAGTTTGATAGATAAATGGTGTACTTTCTTTAGTTTTCTGTCTATTTCAGAGAAAGACATCTATGATTTTATTCAGTCAAGAGCAAGTATTTCTTCTTTCGTCTCAGAATTGATTAGTTTTCTCCACGAATGTTCTTTATGAGAGACTAACGCCTCGTTTCTAGAAGCCAAAAATACTGTCTACCCTTAGAGCAGTAAATGATACAGCCGAAAGGGCTGTAAAATTGATGCAAGACTTTCATAGTTTGATTAAGGTTGATGAGGAACAAAAACAATTTTTGTTACGTTTTGTACAAGAGCACAGAAAGATCTATCCTGACTAAAAAGAAACATTGAAAAGAAAATATGCTCCAATAATTGTCGATAAATATATCCAATAAATATACGATTTGGACCAATTTGTGTTTTATTTTCCAAAACTACATGAATTCTTAAGTCAATCCATAGTACCTCAGTACAAATTCTCAAGTTGTAAGTTTGACATCAAGTCGCCACAGGTTCTCGTTATACCAAGGCAATAATATTTCATAATCGAGTAATTCAGACTAAATGGAAAAAATTGAGGGCATGCGCATGCGCATGCGTATCTGATTCCCCCTATTGTCATGAACACCCTAATATAGGTTTATTATACGTACATAATATCGCGTGGTAGTACTGACTGGTCAAGGTTATTTTGTAGGACATTGATGATAGACAGAGTCTTCAATGAGGGTGAAAAGTCCAAAACATGCAGGTCACTGTTGTCTATCAATCTCTCTGGGTCATCGTCCCCATCATCCACCGGTCGCAAATTCATGTGAGGACATGGACTGAAATTAAAAAAAATGAAATTAAGTACTTAATTTCTTATATTTGTTAGATTCTGATTTCTGATGCTTAAAAAATTGATGAAATTATCTCCAGAAATTGTAATGTTTATTCAACAGTAATTATATCATATCTTCAGTTTAACAAAGACGTATTATGTCGAAATTTATATTTTACAATTTAAAAAGCAGTTTAAATTAAAATTTAAATATACCCAATTTTTTTCATGATTTTGTCACCAAAATTGGGAAAATTATGGCTAAAAGTTATGTGTTTTAGTTCTGTTTTAACAAATATTTTTTCAAATAATGAATAGGATTTTATTATTTCAACGATTGATAAATCCATATCAATATTCTAAATCTATAATTTATAGGAATCTCATATTCCATTATATTCACTATTTCCCATTTAGGCCCCATTAGTTCTATTATTCTATCTGCTTCTCAATCCTTCTTATTCCACTGGGATGGTATGATTTTGAATAGAGATTATAATTGAGATAAAGGAAACTTCTTAGCTCATTATACTTAAAGGCTCGGGGAAAACCTTCATCAGAAATATTCATGATAACGATCTGGGTATGTGGCAAAGAGTAAGTAATAAATAAGATGGCACTATTAATCCTTCCCTTAAGCACAAATTATACACTGTACATTAAAATGGCCATTTAGTCTCTATGTAGATCACTAATTTAGAAACAAAAATACAAGTGATGATGCCAAACGTTAGAGACTCGTCTTGCTTGCGGTTACACCACACTCTTAAAGGCCATGTATGAAGATGGCCGCCGCCCAACTACAGACAAGATGCTCCGCCAAAGTGAACTTTTTTTAATAATCAATCATTATTGACACGCTATAAAATAATGTACCACCACTTACCACCCGGTAACAGTATCCACTTACCATTAGGTACCATCATCACTTAGTATTTGTAACACCTGCTTTCTATAAAAATAATCTCACCTTGTCCCTCCAAATAAGTATGCCTTATCCTCATGCATCAAGCAAGCCTGGCGTCTTCTTTTGCAGGGGACTGTCCCAGACACATTCAAATATTCCCATTGATTGTCCATTAGTGAATATTGATAGAGATCGTTAAAATGTGTCTTTGTGTTTCCATTGTAGCCACCAAAAACATACATGTGACCTTTGTAGACCCCTGAAATTTTTTATTGTTCGATTGAGTATAAGAGTGGTGATAACCTAAGATTGTCACAAACAAATTAGTCAACAAACTGACCAATTTGTGAGGTTGTGAGTTCAAATTCTTGGCAAGTACTTCTGAGTTTCTAACTTACACTCTTTTAACTCTAGCTTGATTAGAATGACAGCTGTCAAAGTGCCTCAAATAGTTCTGGGACAATAATGATCAAATCAAGGTAATGTGTTTATTTATTGACTGAGTGTTATGCACTATGAATAAAAAAAGATGTGTGTGTACCTATGGCAAAAACCTTCTGTGACTGTTAGGTTTTTATAGATCACTATTCAACACACTTTGACAGCTGTCATTCTAATCAAACTAGATTTAAAAGACTATACGATTTTTTTAAAAATGGTCATGATTTTTTTATTTAGTGCTTGATATGCACAGATGTGATAATGAATTTGGCTGGCGTTGAAATTGTTAGTTAGCACCTATCCGAAAGGCCGTGACTTCTAAATGAGCGTGTTATGAGAACATCCCGGAGCCTCCCAGCATAACTGGTGATATCAACATAAGTATCTTTTAACAAAATTGGTTCAGTAATTTTGATAAAATAAAGTACATTTCGTTATACAAGGTAACAAAATTTAATTTCTCAGGCTAAATTGGCTTGTAGGAAAAACTACAAGCAAAAGTTCGTTTTAAAAAGAAGGTCTTACAAGTTGAATGGCTGCGCCGTCCCTCTGGGCATGTTCCACTCGGATTAAGGGTTCCCCATTTCTCTTCCACTACATCTAAATAATGCACTTGTGGGCAGTATACTTCTTCCTGAGAGTTGTATGGACTATTCAAGTCTCCTCGACCTCCATACACATACATTCTGTTACCATAACCTACTGCTGTATGGAAGTCTCTGTGTGATGGTGGTCTGCCTTGAGGGTGAATGTACTTCCACCCCATCGTATCCAAATTCAAACAATGAACTTCCTGTGAATATTGCTCTGTGAGGTATTCAAAACCACCAAACACATACATTTTGTTTCCAATAACACAAGCAGAGTGACCATCTTTGGCATATGGCATCATGCCAGACACATTTGGGGTGCTCCAGTTTAGTGTTTTTGTATCAAAGCAGCATAGGATATCACATGCTACAGAATTATTTCTACCTCCCCACATATAAATCTAGAACACATTAAAACATAGTAAATATAACAACAAATATAGTATATCTTCACAGCAGTCCTATTTTTACACCTAAGAGTAAATAGGTACCTACTATTTAATGATAATACTGGTCAGTTTTCAATTGTATAATAAAATTGACATGTTATGCAAAACAGTAGGAAGTAAGTAACAATGTAAATAAAACTAAATAAACAGCTATAAATAATGTGGGCATGGACAGCGTAATATGATAATTATATACTTTGATACTAACTTTATGACCGTATGATACCACTGTGTGCCCGTACCTTTGGAACGGTACATCATCATTTTTCTCGTAACAAACTGTAGTCCATCTTAATGTGGAAGTATCCAATACGTGTACAGGTATCGGTTCCCAATCTTTGTATTCTTCAGTGGAACAGTAACCACCAAATGAATAAATTTTATCACCAATTAAAGCCGCTGCATGATTAACTCGGCGTGGGCCACCTTCTATGCGCACTGTCCATTTCATTTTAATACGTATTGATAGGAGTATTTAAATACAATTTTTAACAGAAACCCATATCATTCGTAGACAACATTGATTGATTGATTAAAGAAGACGGCACTTGATAGCAGCAGAAAGATTACTGTCATTTATATTTTTTTCAAATGTAATTTATTTAGACACTGGCATAGCATTGGTCCGCATACAGCAAATAATAAAACAGAACTGTTCCCATCACGCCATTCTTACTATCGAGTGACTGGACAATAGTCCATTCCTGTCAAAATATGACCCGGGACTTTTCGGGAGAACTCTTGAGATAAAAATTGTGTAATATATGTTTTATTTTTTGCGCGTAATGTTTGTGATAATCAAATAAAAGCTTCAAATTCTGTCTTGTCCTCAGTAAACCTACTATCACTTTAGTGAGCGACTCTTAACTTACTTCGATAGGACTGGACACTGACAAGATGTATTTTAAATTGTTTTAATTTTACGAAGAAAACTTAACACTGGCAGAATGTGTTAATTGTACAATTGCCATATGAAGAAAAAGTAGGAGTCGCTCAATAAATAATTCTTGTATCTTCGGCTGACCATATCGGTCATGGTCAGGTTTCACCATTTGTTTTTCCCGACACGATTTATTATTACTCTCCTATAAGATTAAATCCCCTAAACAAATAAACAAATGCCAGTTGTAGTGCAGCTGCGCAGTTTTGGAACGAATGGATGTAGAGCAGTGATTCCCAAAGTTGTATTTATCTACTGTACCCACTCTTAAGGATACCCTCGAGTCAAATACTATTTCTATCATAAATTCCATGCCATCTCCGGTCAATGTGTCTTTTAGTTTTTCTCCTCTTACTGACGAAGAAATGCACAAAATAATTTTAACCTTTAAGTCAAAAGCTGTTGATTTTGATGATGTGGGCAGAGTCATGATAATACCTATTCTTGATTACATTCTCCCTGCGATCACCCAATTGTCAACTTCTCCTTTTTCTAGGGTCTTCCCTTCGATTTTGCGTAAAGCCTTTGCTTTCCCTCTTCCTAAAGTAATATATATACCTAATCCCTGCTCTCTCAATAACTTCAGACCTATTTCCATTCTTCATTTTCTATCTAAAATTCTCAAAGCCGCTGTCCATAAACAGGTTGCCAACTACTTCTATTCGAATTCCGTGCTCAGCATGTTCCAATCTGGTTTTCGGCCTGGACATAGCACTACTACAACACTTTTAAAAGTAGTTGATGTTTTCTATATTTAATAATCTCATTACCAAACATCTCAAATGTTCTTACCATCTGTGTGCAGATCACTTACAGTTCTACGCTCAAGCTGAAGTCGATAAACTAAACAAAGCAGTGGATGAGTTAAATTATGACTTATGCCGTATCTCTGAATGGTCAACTAAGTTTGGAACTGCAGTTAATCCAGCTAAGTGTTAATCAATTATACTTGGCAGTTCCCGCCGCTTAGCGAAAATTTATCAAAGCACTGTTGCACCCATTCTTTATAACAATATAGTTACGAGTATACAGTATTCCTCGCAGGTTAAGGATAACTCTTTGACCTGGATCCCTCATACCACTGAAGTATGTAGGTAAGTTACTAACATCCTTCGCAATTTCTACCGTTTCAAAAGTTTTCTCCCAACCTGTACCAAAACCTTGTTGGTACAAACACTCGTATTACCCATAATTGATTATTCTGATGCTTGTTGTTCTAACATCAACCAAGATCTTGGATTGAATCGTTTGCTCAATAATTGTATTCGTTTCATTTTCGGCTTACGCAAGTATTACGCAAGTTGTAGGAGGAGAGTGCACGCTGCATTCCCACAGGCTGGGCGCACTCGATTGGCCACGTTACCCCTCTGTCACAGAAGTCTACCTTGAAATGTATTGCATTTCCTACTTTATCGTATTTCCCCAATGTACGTACGTGTTTCGGTGAGATATGCCAGAGCCTATTCCCATCCTATCTCTCTCCAATTTTTCAACCATTTCTCCCAATTCATTTCTTAATCTGCAAAGGTAGACAGCGTATCCGGGGGAATGCCAACGTTTGTCATTCTGGACTGATGTTGACATGTATCGCGGATGTCTATGGACGACAGTATCCACTTACCACCAGATGGACCGTGTGCTCTTCTACCGCCTTTTTTCTGTATGAAAAAATGACCCCATCTCCTTTTATCGTTCTAAGCTTAAATGACTTCCTGTCAGAAAATGTAGGGAATTAACAATTCTTTGCATCCTCTTTTCCATACTGTACGATCCAAGTTGCCCAGATTCTTTGAAATCTAAATTTCTGTTTCGGGGTGATACTCATGACCGTTTTTTTCGCTCTGCCAACAATTCTGTTCTCCAAGTCTCTTCTTATCATACCGGATTCCTATTAAACTTTTGCCGCGCAGGCAGTCAAACTTTGGAACGCGATCCCTACTGACATTAGAAAGGTTTCCAACAAGAATAGTTTTAATATCAATATTGTATGATGAACATCATATATTGAATATCAATATATTGAATGTATTCATCATGTATATTTATTTATAGGTAAATTATTCATTCTGTACATAAATAAAATTTGTTGTGTATGTATGTATATACCTGTACATGTATGTATGAATGTCTGTTTATGTGTGTGTAAGTATATATATGTATGTATATATTCTTAATAACATATATATGTTTATTTGGTTTTTGTATTTGAATGTGTAATTGTTACTATGTGAGTGAACCTATACAGTCTCTAATGAATCTTAAACAATCAAAACTATATGATATGTGTATTAAACGCCATTCACAGAGCAAAATCATATGGGAATTTTAAGTCAGAGTGTGTGAAAATGAATGACTAGTGTTGATAATTAAGTAGGTATGTGCTTATTTGTGTTAAAAAGTTTTGAATAAAAGCTCTTCGTTGCTTGTGTAGTCGAAGTTGTCAAGCCAACTAACTTGTTGAATTTAATAATTTTCTCTGACTTATTAAATAAGTTATATATTCTAGGAGCCACATAATTCAAATTTCTCTTAGCTAAGCTGCTCCTAGCCGTAGGTACTAAACACCTTAAAACTCTTTTATTGGATTTGGGCAGTGCAGGAACAATAAGACGATGACATTTCCTTAAGTTCTGCAAAACATAAAGCTTGGGCACATAAAGCACACCCTGCCTCCTTATAAACAGCTATATAAGATAAATATAGATGTCTAAATGGTAAATGCATCATTACTTTTAAAAGAGCTAGTTGAGCTCGTTCCACTTTTAACATAGAGGTTTTCGGCGCACCGCCTCAAGAAGTACTGCAATAGGTAATGATGTATTCAGCCAATGCCTTAAAAGTCTGTTAATAATTTGCGGCTAGCTACCGCACGCAAACACCTAAAGATGTAAATAAATCGACTTAACCTTAAAGTGATTGCATTTAAATGCGACCTCCATACCAGTATATCATCTAATAGAACCCCTAAGTATCTTATAATTACGAGGCGTATTCGAAAAGTAAGGGCCGTTCGCTTATATTTCAAAATCGACAAGTCGTAACACGTTTAAACTTGTGCATATCTGTACGTGCACTACTCGTGCAGCTATTTCAGGTGTTGTTTTGATTCAGTAGTCATTTGCCTATCTGTGCGTACAGTAAACAATGTCCGCGATAATCGTTGCTCCCGCCAGCTGTGAAGTTCGCGCTGTAATAAGATTTTTGTGTGCAAAAGGATCTTTTTCCGTGACAATTGTGTAGACAGTAGTGCGCCCAAGATGAGGAAATTCATCAGCCAGGGCACTAATCGTCAACCGACGATCAGATCGCAGTTTTTGGTCCACCAGAGAAACAATTTCATCGGTTTGCATACTGGGCCTACCACTCGGCTCTTCGTCATGAACATTTGTTCGTCCAGTTTTGAAATCACGACACCATTGTCTAACCTTTCCTTCATTCATTACAGTAGGTCCATAAACTAGGCATAACTCTCGATGAATTTCAGCAGCTGAAGATCCTTTTACACACAAAAATCTTATTACAGCGCGAACTTCACAGCTGGCGGGAGCAACGATTATCGCGGACATTGTTTACTGTACGCACAGATAGGCAAATGACTACTGAATCAAAACAACACCTGAAATAGCTGCACGAGTAGTGCACGTACAGATATGCACAAGTTTAAACGTGTTACGACTTGTCGATTTTGAAATATAAGCGAACGGCCCTTACTTTTCGAATACGCCTCGTATAACGTTAACTCGTGACAGTGTGGAGCACTCACATATTGAGCCTAAAGTAAAGAAAGAAGCCTAAAGAATACGATTTCATGGATAAGTATGAACTGTTAACTGAAAATCATTACCCGGATTCGAGCCCTTTGTTTTGTTAAAACGACATTTGGTTTTTGATGTATTTAGAGTTAAGAGGTTGTCTTCAAGCCAGGCAGTGACCACTCCCATTCTGTCTTCTACACGCACGGCGGTCCTGCCAGGAGACATCATACAACAAAAGCACAATGTCATCCGCAAACATAACGAGCTCCCCACCGTCAATGGAAATACTGCATAAATCATTAATATATATCAAAAACGAGTAGGACCTAATGTACTACTCTGAGGAAATCCATATGCACAAAAAGCATCGTTGCTTAAATTACCTTCAACATGAACTCTTTGATTTCGTCCTGTCAGATAGGTTTCAAACCAGGAGAGTACTAGACCTCTAATACCAGGATTTTGTAATCTAGATATTAAGACGAGAATAGAGACGGTATCAAATGCCTTTTGGAGGTCTAAAAACACACTAACACATTTCTCTCGCTCATCCAGATATGACGTAACCAAAGTCGTAAGTTTAAAAACAGCATCGTCGGTTGACTTACCTACACGGAATCCATATTGATTTGGTGTAATGAAATAATTTCCTCTCAGCCCTTGGACGTCCACTGCTGGACATAGGCCTCCCCCATTGTCCGCCATTTAGACCTATCGGCAGCGACCTGCATCCAGCGGGTGCCCGCAACCTTTATGAGGTCGTCTGTCCATCTAGCAGATGGACGTCCTCGGCTTCGTCCGCCGGTACGTGGTCTCCATTCGAGAACCCTTCTGCCCCATCGGCCATCG
This sequence comes from Sesia apiformis, assembly GCA_914767545.1. Lineage (NCBI taxonomy): Eukaryota > Metazoa > Arthropoda > Insecta > Lepidoptera > Sesiidae > Sesia > Sesia apiformis. The sequence continues at coordinate 12,539,847 of OU611955.1, forward strand.
GTTCTTCGAGCTATGTGCCCTGCCCACTGCCACTTCAGCTTGCTAACCCGAGAGGCTATGTCGGTGACTTTAGTTCGTCTACGGATCTCCTCATTCCTGATTCGATCACGTAGGGAAACCCCGAGCATAGCCCTCTCCATAGCTCGCTGTGCGACAGTGAGCTTATTTATGAGGCCCATAGTCAGAGACAGGGCCGTCTTAAGTCTATTCTGCGCCGGGGTGCGGGAGTGTATCCTAAGACAGTCAAACATCCTATTGTGTATCCTATGACAGTCAAATATCCTATTGTGTATCCTATGACAGTCAAATATCCTATTGTGTATCCTATGACAGTCAAATATCCTATTGTGTAATTGTTTACTATAGCGTTATATTTTTTCATTACCTTTAAAAGGTGAGCGCCCGGGGTGCACCGCACCCCTTGCACCCCCTGGTAAAGACGGCCCTGGTCAGAGACCACGTCTCGGTGCCGTAGGTCATCACCGGCAACACACACTGGTCGATGAAATAATTAGCTTCAAGATATTTAATTAACCTTTTATTGACTATTCTTTCCAAAATTTTTGATAATGATGTTAAGAGGGAAATGAGTCGGTAATTGGTGGGAAGGTTTCTATCTCCTGATTTGAAAATTGGACAAATTATCGCTTTCTTAAAAGCATTGCCAGAATTAAGGCTAAGATTTCACATATAAGTTCAGCTATTAAAACAGAAAATGTTTTGAGGAAGGTTGTAGAAATATTGTTTCAACAAAAAGAGTTGCCAGATTTAAGACTCATTATTACGTTTGTTACCTCATTTGTATTCGTTGGGAGTAAACACATTGATTTCGAGGGTACATTTGTTAGATAACACATCTCTAGTCAGATCTGTGTTACATTTGTTGATTTTATTGAGTGTAAAGTCAGCTAACGTATGACGCATGTAAAATAATTATTCACATCATCTAACGAAGCACCAGCTGGAGTGTCCCATAAATTGAGAAGAGCAGTAGAAGATTCTTTTTTTGGGAAATATTACAATATTCCTTTATAGTTTTCCAAGTTTCTTTAGTGTTATTAATATTTAAATTAAATTTATGCAGATAGTATTTTTTAATGATTTTACAATATGATTACATACTGTACATTACATACTGTAATGTACATACATACTGTACGTTTCTGAATTATAAGTAAGTAATTTATTTTATGTTGCTCAATATTAGGATTTAATTTCATTATTTTATCTCTTTTGCGTAAAGAGCGTATACAACGTTTATGTTGCTCAATAATAGGCTTTAATTTCATGATTTTATCTCTCTTGCGTAAAGAGCGTACAACGTCTATGGTGATCCAAGGTTTAATTGGCCATATTTATTTGAAATGGCTTTAGTCTTAGTGTTTTACATCTGTTACGTTTTGCAACTTAGAAATCTTGGTCTCCAAAGCGAAGTCAATGTTTGTTATCGAATAGTACCTACCTACTCCTATCAATTTTCTTTGCTTAATATTATATATGTATACCTATGTTTTTTCTATATGTACTATATGTTTTTGCTAATAAAATAATCAAGTACTGAACTACTGAACTGATTAATATTTTTAAACAAAATTTGCTATTTAATATGTAGTGTGTAGGTATATATGGGGAAATTAAAGTGGTCGGTGATCGACGAGATCATACAAATCTCTTTACCGTCCCGTCTTGGCTGACCTCATGTCAATGACCTAAATTTTTCCTGCTCGTAATTCAGAGTTAGTATTTGATTCAGTGTCTGATGAGTCCGACGATGAGTCAATGACGCTTATGACCTTTAGCTATTTCGTCAATCACATGTGATTGATAGGCTTTACTTTTTCCAGCAATTGGATTTTTGTTTCATTGTACTCGTAAGTTATGTTTCTTTCCCGATAACCATTGTTGTGTGGAATCTTTTTCCCAATTGGTTACCGGGACTTTTTCTCGGCGCCTCAACGAGCAGGATGAATGTCTATTTTCTGGCTCTAAAATATCGAAAGTCGGCGTGACATAGTCGCTGCGTTGTGGAAACGTGAGTGCCTAATATGGTTCAAAACCCAACTGGTATGATCTTCAGTCATATCGCCAATGTTTTTCATCGTAAATGGAAACATAATATGATATAATGATATGTATATCCAGTCATATTCTTTACTACCTATTAACACGGATAACACAATCAGCCTTTAGTACCAGTGTAGATACTTGCATAAAGGTATCTTTAAAACATCATTATAAATATCAAAATCAATAAATCTTCGTAGCTATCGTATTTCCTCTTTCACGTTAATGTATCTTGTAGAGTAATGTTGTATTTTTTTTTCATCAACAAAGAGCAATAGGCGTGATCTTTCAACGCCAGGCGGCGTTAGGGCGCGAATCATTTGTTATTATTTCTCTCACGCGCCAAGTTTCCAACAAATTGTATTGTAACTGACAATATGAGCGATTATTGTTCGATTTCATATAAATGTTTGGCATGTGCCATAGAATAACTAAATTGTGTACTGTGCCTGGATTCAAAATTGTTTTTTAAGTACTAGTTTTGTTCAAAAATGTATCACTCCCGGAAGCACTTTGAAGATTTAGGAATGGATTTGGAAAAAGTATTGGGAAAATGGGGAGAGATTGGATAGGATGGGATGGGAGTGGGCTCTGGCATATCTCTTTCACTACCGAAACACGTACATAATATATATTGGGGGAATAGGGTAAAGTGAGAAATGTCGTACATTTTACGACAGTGTTCTGTGAAAGAGACCCCTCTTTCACAGACGACTAACGTGACCACTCGAGTGCGCCTATCTGCTCTATTCAAGTGTTAGACAATTAATAAAACTTCCATAGTGGTTTTGAAAATAGTACAAAGTTTATAATTGGGTTATGTAAACTATTTTTTTATCTAACTACACAAACTTTGCAACTTGTTAGTCAACATTTTATCTCACACACTGTTTATAGGAACGTATGTCAACAAAACGTATTTTTCTTCGTCCCTCGGGCGGTGACATGTCCTGTGACGTATAGAAAACGCATTGCCGATGACGTCCTATCTATAAATCATATTTGGGCTCGGCAATCGTCCGCACGGTCCCGCTCCTCGTTTTTTGTCTGACTCCTAAACCGTTAACGTGTGATGTGATAGAAGGGTGGCGTTGGCGACATGTGTTAGCTTTAGATGTTACAGAATCATTGAAAATGTCTTTTTCTCATAATAAGTTTCTAAACAGACATTCCTAGGAATAAAAGACAAAATTAAAATTTTTCATAAAATTCCCAACGGTAAAAAAACTACATTTACCTTTGAAAAGTTAAAATAAAAACATAAACCAGTCAGACATGCCCAGTCTGCTGTAACATACAGCATCATCGTCCCCTTTGTACCAGAACTGTTGATCGAACTAAATTTCGCCAAAAATTAGTCCAAACATAATAGTGCCACTGTGAACTATTAACAACATAAACACGCATTCAAATAAGTACACTCGTCTTGAAGTTTTAGAGCATTACAACTTTTAACTAGAACTAGGTACAGCAGCTGGCAAGTTAGTACTACAACTTCCATTCAGTAACACGCTCCAAAGTACAATTGCAAAAAGCCGCTTCAAAATCGGTCCAGCTGTTTCAGAGAAAAGTGGTAACAAAGGGGTACACAAACATACATTCTCTTACCACAAATACATCTTCATTCCGCCGCGGATAAAAATATTTCTAATCATAATTTTTTTTTATACTGTTAGTAGTTGTCGTAGTATTGAAGTATACTGCAGTTCGTTGCACTATCGCGATCATTAATAAAATTGTGTTTTAAAACGTGTGTAATTCATTATTTGACAATTTAATTACGATGCATATTTTGCTGTGTTCATAAGCATCGAGACAACTCTTGATATAACCATTGTTGATTGAGGATTCATTGTATTTAGTCAAATGAAGCACAGTGCACAGCATATATCTGCGATAGCCACAATATATCGTAGCTCTGTACTTCCTGCTACGATCTCTAAGACTTCAACGATACTACGCGCTACGATCTCACCGACTCACGATCCCGCGGTATCCCCCCAATGCAACGCCATAAGCCGAGGCCCGTTCCTTCCGCCGGTTTACCGGCGGGGTAGCCCTTAGGCTCGTAGCAACACACATTTTGTTCCTGGCTGAACGCCTTCTGCGCTCGCCCTAAATTAAACACGACCGGTGGACTCTTGAAAGGCTACTAGGGCCACAAGAATTTAACCACTTCGAAAAAAAAACTACGCGCTACGAAATATTTTGACATTACTGTGAAATTAAATTAATATTGTATTAAATTATATCTGTATGTAAATGTTTTTTTTTAATAAGTACTATATTTATAATTTATAAAATAAAAGTAAAAATATATCATCTTAAAGCATTCTCTACCAGCTAACTTTTATTTTAGAATTATTAACACAACCATCAAATAAGCATACTGAACACTTAGGTATTTGGATACGTTACACGCACCACCCGTTAGCCTATCCAATGGCAACATTTATCATCGGAATCCTATAAAAAGTAAACCGGAACTAATCCCGGAGCCCCACCAGCCCGCCAGCCCACCCCTAATCTGCATACGCCAAGGAAAATAATTTCACGCTACGCCATTCAGAAGATGCCCCTTTGATGTGATTTTAGATATTGCTAACAGGGTTATATTTCGGTTGGAGTTCATACTTTAATTGTAGGTGTGAATGTTTATTGTATATTTATAAGTTATATTGTCATCATCGAAATGTTACACTCTCGTTTGTATATTCGAGATAACTTTAGAGATATTTTGACTATTTTACGTATATGTGTAGGCTGTAATCGACTCATTCCCGGAGTCTGATACTATGAATGTATCTCACGATTTTGAGTTGATTGTCATATCGATTGAGTTTAGCAAATTTGTATGAAAAAATTGATAAGAACATAAAAATATTGCATTTTATCTAAATAGGATTCGTATAACTCGGAATCATGATCAAAATCCATGGTTTTAGATTTCAGGAATGGGTCGATTACACCCTGTATATAAAATATCTATCGATAAATAAACACACAAGGTAGCGAAGAATCGATATGTATCTTTAGGTGTATATATCACAGTCACATAAAAGAGCGCAATGTGTCTGGTCGCCTCGGCCGTCGTTATTGATACACGGAAAAGATTTCTCTTTGATAGTTGCGGTCGTGCGTTTTGACGCCTCGCCTCTTTCTAGTGTAGTTATTGATTTGCCTTTTATCGATAGTAACTTGTCGATATTCTGTTGTTTTTTTTGTCTACGTCTGATGCTGTGATTGGCAAATTGTAGCAACTCAACGCCATAAGCCGAGGCCCGTTCCTTCCGCCGGTTTAACATACAGCATCTGATGCTTGTAAACTCAACCTGTTGGCAACTTGGCCAAAGACCCAAGAGCCAAGTTGACCCGACACTATACCGAAGACATCCCGGACATCAGCCTGTACGAGATTAGGATGGCCCTCAAACAGCTTAGAAACAACAAGGCGCCGGGTGAGGACGGAATCACTTCAGAGCTTCTGAAAGCGGGTGGAACACCGGTACTGAAAGTCCTTCAGAAGCTCTTTAATTCCGTCTTGCTCGAAGGTATCACGCCGGAGACATGGAACGGAAGCGTGGTGGTGCTCTTCTTCAAGAAAGGCGACAAGACCTTGTTAAAGAACTATAGGCCCATCTCGCTTCTGAGCCATGTTTATAAGCTGTTTTCGAGGGTTATCACGAATCGTCTCGAGCGCAGGTTTGATGACTTCCAGCCTCCCGAACAAGTCGGTTTCCGAAAAGGCTATAGTACCATAGACCACATCCATACGCTGCGGCAAGTTATACAGAAGACCGAGGAGTATAACTTGCCATTATGCTTAGCGTTTGTGGACTATGAGAAAGCCTTTGATTCGATCGAGACTTGGGCAGTGCTACAGTCCCTCCAGCGGTGCCATATTGACTATCGGTATATCGAAGTGTTGAAGTGTTTGTATAACAACGCCACCATGTCAGTCCGAGTACAGGAAGGGAGCACGGAGCCGATTCCATTGCAGAGGGGTGTGAGACAAGGAGATGTCATCTCTCCGAAGCTCTTCACCAATGCGATGGAAGACGTTTTCAAGCTCCTGGAATGGAAAGGACTCGGCATCAACGTTGATGGCGAATGCATCACTCACCTTCGATTTGCCGACGATATCGTGGTCATGGCAGAATCGCTGGAGGATCTTAGCACAATGCTCGGAGACCTCAATCGAGTTTCCCAACAGGTGGGCCTTAAAATGAACATGGACAAGACGAAAATCATGTCGAATGTCCATGTCGTGCCCACCCCAGTTTCAGTTGGGAGCTCAATTCTCGAAGTTGTTGACGAGTACGTCTACCTAGGCCAAACGGTCCAACTAGGTAGGTCCAACTTCGAGAAAGAGGTCAATCGACGAATCCAACTCGGCTGGGCAGCGTTCGGAAAGCTACGCAGCGTCTTCTCGTCCAAAATACCTCAGTGCTTGAAGACGAAGGTCTTCGACCAGTGTGTGTTGCCAGTGATGACCTACGGCACCGAGACGTGGTCTCTGACTATGGGCCTCATAAATAAGCTCACTGTCGCACAGCGAGCTATGGAGAGGGCTATGCTCGGGGTTTCCCTACGTGATCGAATCAGGAATGAGGAGATCCGTAGACGAACTAAAGTCACCGACATAGCCTCTCGGGTTAGCAAGCTGAAGTGGCAGTGGGCAGGGCACATAGCTCGAAGAACCGATGGCCGATGGGGCAGACGGGTTCTCGAATGGAGACCACGTACCGGCGGACGAAGCCGAGGACGTCCATCTGCTAGATGGACAGACGACCTCATAAAGGTTGCGGGCACCCGCTGGATGCAGGTCGCTGCCGATAGGTCTAAATGGCGGACAATGGGGGAGGCCTATGTCCAGCAGTGGACGTCCAAGGGCTGAAAAGAAGAAGAAGAAGAAGATGCTGTGATATAATTATTAAAAATTTGCTAATTATGCTCTATCGATTCATTGTATGCGATAAGGGTTAGTCAAGGAAATTTTAGTTTGTTCCAAACCGCTACCTACTGTCTTGTCGATATCCTATCGTTATTTTGTTCATTCCTTAAAATATATAGGTACATATATTATTAGTTATTAGTTTGACTCTATCCGTAAATTCACAGTCGGTAAGCAATTTGTCTATTTGTTATTTCAGCAGAATAATAAAACAAATACCTAGCACACATTTTCCAAACATTAATCGCATTTTAAGGAATTATTAGAAAACTAATTTCAAGATTATTTCATTTAAAAAAAATACAGAAATAAATATAGTTAGAAGGCAAGACATTTCTATTGGCTTTAATGTCAATAAAAATGTAATAAGCGCTTCAGTTTTAGTTTCTTAGAATGAATGTCTGTTCAGGAATTATCTTTACCTGTTAATTTAATGATTACTGTCAATTTAGTGAGTTCCTGTGAGTGTGTGTTAGTGAGTTTAGTGGGTAAATAGTGAGTTACCTGCTAATGTTATTGGCAAATCACACCTTATAAACTAAGTACACATAGCTGTATTCCTTCCACACCTTACTAAGTATTTATTTAATAATGATTTCGCAGAGAAGGCCTGTCCCGATCGCGTCACATCGATATTTGTTGTGTCAAAGTAGTACAACACTAGCCATCATGAGGCTGCGTAACGTACCCCACAGAGCTCACGTTTATTGATGGACTTTGGAAGTTTTCAATATTATGGCTACTTTACATATCATACAGATATAGTTTTTATTACAATTTCGCATTTGCCGCCTGATGCGTGAACCGATTTTTAAGACCTTTGGAAATATGGGGTGTTACATATGTATTTGACCTGTCATCTGTATTACGTTGTTTTATACCTAGATAAATATACGTCGGGAACTTTGCGAGAAAGAAAAAATATTCTACGGGCTCTATACCACTTGCATCTATACAGAGTTTCATGCGTCTGAACCAATTTTGAACCAAGCTTCTTTCACAGCCTCTTCGAACGTAGAGCGTGTCTTTGGGCGACGAAAACTGCTTCCCTTTTAATTTCCATTTAATTTAATTTTCCTAAAATTGAATGCCTATAATTTTGGGAAATATAAAAAAGTCACAGTGTGCCAAGTCGGGACTGTATGGAGGATGGCCTAAAATTTTAACCGGGGTGCTGTCCCTGTCCAAAAAGTCCCCTGTTTTAAGCGCTGACTGAGTTTTAATCGCGCCCGCGTTGTCGTGGTGTAGCAGCAGTCCACGGAGACCTCTGTCTGCACGGTTGTTACTCACTACAGTAAAAACGTTTGGCAAGCACGTGGCTACGTACCATTCTGCGTTAATGATGCTTTGGTTTCGTAAACGTATAAATATTAGCTAACCAGTTAAAGTGAAAAATCTTGGGATTAAAATTTTTCCAGTACTTCTTGCTCTTTTTACTTTGGTTGGCGTTGGTTCCAATCGAAACAGCCAAACAGTAGATTTACGCGTAGTTTCTAGATAGTGGTAGGTCCAAGATTCGTCACCTGTAACAATGTCGTAAACGCGTCGAGACGACCCTGCTTCAAATTTTGTTACCATATCACGACACCAGTCGACACGAACTTGTTTTTGAGCCTCGTTGTGGTTGTGCGGCATCTAGTGCGATACCATCCTCTTGACTCCTAGCGTAGATGCCCATGTAATATTTCATACATATTCCCCGATCCAATCTGCAGTCTCTTCTGACTCTTCGTATGTATTCGTCTATTTTCACAAATTAAAATTTTCACTGCCACCACGTTTTCTATCGTAACAGCCGTTAAAAGGCGACCGATTCTTTCTTCGTCAGCTAAACTTAGTCGACCATGCTTAACTTTATTGTACCAACGATACGCAGTTGGCTAAGGAGGGCACTAGTATGCAAACGCCATTTGTATGCGAAGTCTATTAACAGAATCTTCAGGTTTTAAAGATCATTTAAAATTATACAATATTATAGCGCGGAAATGTACCTACCCGTCGAATATAAAGTCTATTTTTTAACGAGACACAATTTTTGATTTTGATTTAGCTCGTAGAAAATATGAAGGGAAATTTGAATTTGGAAAGTTTTGTTTTTATGTTTTTTTTCTTCAGATATGGCAATGGTGCAGGTAATACATTCTGCCAGTGTGAAGTTTTATTAGTAATAAACAATTTCAAAGTCTAAAACGTATCAAGTCAATGTCCAATCCCGTCAGAGTAAGTCAGGAGTCACTCAGTAAAATGATAGTAGGTTTACTGAGAACAGAAGAGGACTCCTTGAAAGCACACGAAAAAAGCAGCCCCACGCTTTTATTTGCTTACAAACACCACGAACGATAAACACTGAAGTTTAATAAACTACCACTATTAAACTACAAAACGCCTAATATACAATTTTTCAATAATCAAACAAAAACTCACCTTTACTTCTCGGGTTCCCGCCAAAGTCCCATTTCCAGTATCTAGTTAGTTTCTTTTTAAACCAAATGACTATTGTTATGTACCTATATGGTAGATATTCGTGAGCATTAATAGGTAGTTAAAAATTCGGTAATTTTTAAATTGGCTTCAATACTTTCGTTCCAGAAATGTTTGTCACAAGAGCAAACTGTGGAAGTCCGGAGTCTCATATTAATTACTCACAAACAAAAGAAAGCCATAGTGTAATCAAATTTCTTGTAAAGTACGGCATTTCAAAGTCATCACAAGCCGGTTTCTCTAAAAATGACATAACTAACACATTAGTGTCATTAGTATTTACGCGTGAGTGACAGAGATAGCGAAGAGAATTATGTGTTAACAAACGCATATACATTTTAAAAAAAAAAATGCTAACTAAATTGAACACGACACTATCTCTTTAAAATTTCAGCGAGGTCTTTCATTCTGTCCGAACGACGACATCTTAAGAACCGTATGTCATTTTTATGTGACCACTTTTCGGCGATATATCCCTTTCTATTGTCACTGAGGTGCTTCTAGGGATAAGGGCCTTAATATACGATTATAGGTGACACTCAGTATTGTACTTGACCTATTCCATGAATTATTACTATTATCGTACCGTGATAGTTCAATTTCGGTATTTTTTCAATAGGGCCTCATATTTAGGTACTTAATATTAGTAAAATTAACAAATGATGGCAGACGAACAGACAGTCCATCTAACGGTAAGTAAATACTGTTGCTAAAGGATATCGTCTAAAATGGCAAATTCAGCCAAAACTAAAGAAACTGGATATTCATTCATAAATTTATTGCTTGCCTGAATAATTAACACATGTAGGTAATAATCTAATACATATTAAATATTAGAATCGTAACAGAGTCGTGTAGTGTCACATGTAATGTTTTTTGAGAAAAGTGATTACAATATAAAGTAGATACGAATGATATGGAGCCCAAAACAACATTTTTTAGAATTTTCGTCTGTCTGTCTCAACGCTCATCAAGTCATCACGCAAAAACTACTCGATGGATTTTAATGAAAACTAGCGTAGTTATAGCTCATGCTTAGTTAATATTTAAGGTACTTTCTATCCAGATCCATTATTCCCACGGGAATTACTCTCAAAGTTTACGCGAACGAATCGTGGGCACTGTTAGTATTTATGTAGGTACTACTGAAAGTTAAATTATTTGAAATGGTCTAGGATTGCTACATGATTTAGTTTTACCTACATGTACGTCCATTTATTCCAAGTTTTGAACAAAAATTTTCTTTATTTTTAAGTTCTATCCCTATTGAAAACAGTTACATAGACGAATGGACACAAAAACATCATGTGCCCATTACTACCAACTAGCGACTTGCAACTTATAAAAAATATCCTTATCCAAAGAACACATAAAAAGCAGACATCGTTTTTCTTTTAAAAAACTCTCTCATTTGCCTATCAATAGTGGTTGAGGCAGATCTGACCGTAATAAATGTCATACTTTATGGCACTTGGGAAAAAATGCAAGGGAGCCATTTTACATTTTAGCCGGTGACCGGGGAACGGTATGTCGAATTACGAATTTCGAGTACCTATTTCCTTGGGGCATTCTAAATTTCTTGTTTGGAAACATTTGGTTTTACCATTGGGGATTTTATAAATTCTATCATTTCATACAGAATCACAAAAGATATGTAGGTACATACGATTTTAATAATTCGTTTTAGTCAGTTGTTAAGGTGCAAGTTTTTCAAATTCAAATTTAAAATTCAAAAATGTCCATTTTGGTGACCGTTATTGCAGTTAGTACATACAACGTATTGGTGGTATTCCGTACAAACGTATTGAATGCTAACCACATTTACCTCTTGGGAAATAAAAGATTGTATGAAAGTAAGTACCTAGTAATATTCGAGTCGGCTTTAATGTGCCAGATATTGAAATTAGCGAAATCTTAAAATAATAACTTAATTTTTATAGCTTTAATATTATGTTAGATATGTTTCTATATAAATAGAATCTTGAAACAACGAAATCCTAATTAAATTTTAATAGTGTCCCTCTGCTCATATAAACACTACTTTTTGTAAACTTAAATATAATATCTTTAATTATGTATTATTTTACTTTACATAGTATAGACACATAGGGCCGGATAAATGGACATATTTCGATCTTAGTCCAAGTTGTATTTTATAGGACATTTTTTGATCTACATATAGGTTAATTTCGAACTACATACTTGATCGAAGATATAAAACGGTGCATGAATTGTATATTTATATACTATATTAGAGATGGCTACTTATACATTATCTGTGTTATTTTATCTACACTAATTTATAAAGTAGTGTGTGATTTTGTTGACGAGAATCCTATGAAGTACCTACATAAACCCACTAAACCGATGTTAAAACTTCTTTCAGTAGATGTAGCTTACATGTTTTATGGGTATAGCGTAGAATTACGAATCATTACGCTACTTTCCTGGATGAAGTTGAAATGGATCTAAATATATAAATAATTAGATCAAAACATTTACGTGTGACATAATAGATGCTGCGGTATATTTCGGCTTAATTCTAATACGTAGAGCGCATCGCGCTATCACATCAGATTATGAGCTACCATTGTCGTCGTAATGAGATTACACTCTGTGGTACGATGCAAAATAACACGACGGAGCTTCGAAATTGAGCAAAATGCAACAAGGCTTAGCCGTCAAAAAGTGCACGTACCTACGTGCTTTTTTTTCCATGATTTTTCTAAAAAACATAAACTGAAGAACATAGGAAAAGTTAAATCATCACGCTGCAAAATATTTTTATTTTTACCACGACAGCACTTGACCATAATAATTTTTCTCTTTTTTGTTATAGAAATTAGGCGACAAGCGAAGTCGATCTGGTGGTAAGTGGATACTGTCGCCCATAGACAACCGCGATACATGCCAACATCAGTTCAGAATGACAAACATTGTCACGGACTTATTGGCGGGAACTCGAGCAGAGACGTTTTTGTTTGATTATTGTAAAAAATGTGTATTAGGCGTTTTTTGGTTTAATAGTGATAGTTTATTAAACTTCAAAGTATTTCGCGCGCGTGGTGTTTGTGATAATCAGATAAAAGCGAGGGATTGCGTTTTTCGTGTGCTTCCAAGGAATCCTCTTCTGTCCTCAGTAAACCTTCTATCACTTTACTGAGCGACTCCTGACTTACTTCATCGGGACTGGACATTGACATACGTTTTAGACTTTGAAATTGTTTATTACGAAGAAACTACTTATTACGTAAGTAGTATTTAAGTAGTACATATTTAACTGAGTCTATAATCATAAGCTCTAGAATAGTTCCAGATTCGAATCATTTCTTTGTTCCGTATATAAAAAGTTCACTTTTGTCATTTTTTTGTCCGATACCGCATAGAGTAACATCTACAGAGATTTTCAATATCTGTCAGTTTCCTGTTGACATGTGATCGATCACATTAAGCCACCCTCGTTTATGTTTAAAGTACAGTATTGCAAAAATTCAAATGCGATCGTTGCGAGACGTGTCTACTGTGAAGCTGGCCGCATTAATGATATACCACATGTGGGTAAATAAGTCACACAACCATACTACCTATCCTACATATAAATTAACAATGAAGTTTGAAGCCTTTTAAAACGGAATATTTTGTATTTATGGAAGGGGTGCACACTGCAATGCCACAGCCGATGGGCGCACTCGACATCCTTTCTCTTACCGAAGATTACTGTAAAATATACTTACTGCCTTTCCCTTCTTTATCATATTCCCTCAATGTAGGTACGTACGTGTTGCTGTAGTGAGTGAGATTTGCCATAGCCAATTCCCATCCTATCCTATCCTTCCATATTTCCTAACCCTTTCTCCAAATCCATTCCTAAATCTCCAAAGGTAGGCAGCACATCCGGGGGCGTGCCAATGTTTATCATGCTGAACTGACGTTGGCATGAATCGCGGATGTCTATATGTGACAGTATCCACTTACGGTCCACCTGGTGACCGTTTGCTCTTCTGACGCCTTCTTTCTATACAAAGAAGTTACTAAAGATAAGATTGCCACAATGATAGCCAACCTCTGATAGGAGATGACACCTAAAGAAGAAGAAGAATGATCATGAGTGGATTTTAGAAGAACCAGGTATTAGATTGATTAAAATAGTCTGTACGTTATGTGATGTGATAATGCCTAAGAGTTACCTTAGGAGTGTAACACCGAATATTTTATTTTAAATTACGTCTTCGTATATTTGGACCTGTCGAACTTAGAAAAAATTCAATGAGATAGAGTAGTCAACTTCGTCAGGGCCAAGGTTCCATTATTGGATAAAGTATTGTGATAATTCACGAATACATATGTAGAACAGTTGTAGAGTCAGATAAATAAAAGAAAAAACAACCTCTCTCTCTAAGAGGAAGAGGACTACCATACCATCAGCTTGTATCTCTTCACTGCTGGATATAGGCCTCTTCCAAGGATCGCCACCACGCCGCTCTTAGCATCCAGCCATTACTGGTGACTTTCTTCAAGTCGCCAGTCCACTTGATCGGGGGGCATCCTTCGCTACATTTAAATTCTTTATTTGCAAAATATGCGTACAAGAGATATTATTAGTACATTCCCGGTACGTGGTCTCCATTCGAGAACTCTTCCCCCCATCGGTTATTTGGCCTGCGGCATTTGTGGCCTGCCCACTGCCACTTAAGTTTGCAGATGAGGTGTGTTCGCAACCTTAGTCCTTCATCGTATTTCTTTCTTATGGATTTTGTCCTGCAAAGACTCTCCGATTAATAATAAGACTTACAGTAGGTAAATATGATAACATGTAACCGCATCCGAGTCATACTTCTCCCATTATTATTGGACATTGACCCTTGTCCCACAATGAAAAGTCCAGAATAGAATACTCAGATATCGAAGTGTTCGATATTTAAAATTCCGTTTCGATGTCGAAAAGATGTCGATCATCTTATGCACGCGAGCGTCTCCCGCAAGGCGTTAGCGCACCGTGAGATTAGCCCGATACAATATTTGCGCGTCGCGAGTGCGGGTGCCAGATAAAAGTGTTCTATTTATTACGAGAGACTGCGGCACATTCAGAACGTGTTACGCCTTGACATTCAACTTCGACGGGTCTTCTAAACACGTAAGCGGATACAGGAGTGGCAACACTACATTTTAAAAATGTTTTAATGTTGCTATTCTACTTTAACAATGAGTTTTTGTAATGATGCTTTACATGTACCTAGGTACCTATGCTTTCTCAACACCTTTTTAAAGCTATAACTATGCAATAAACCGATAATAATTAATGATTGCGAGCTGTGTCTGCTGTGAAGCTGGCCAAAATAATGACAAATTAGTGACTTTTGAAAAAAAAAACTAAGCACTGTCCCTATACGATATATTAAAAATACATTTAACACACATACATTTTATCTATGCGTACATTTTACCATTAGGTATATCTAAGAAAAGAATGCAGTGAACAGTTTCTGTAATTTGAATAGAAAATCTTTCATTTTGATATAAGTAAGTTGTAGGTAACTAAAAAGTAATATCTATCTGACGTTCTTACTGACTAGGTTTCAATAATTATTCAATTCAATTCAATAACTCTGCTTCAATAACTGAACATTGTTCTGAATAAGTAGGTTACTGATTCAGAACATTGTTCAGTTATTGAAATAGAAGATGGGTGCAGCCTGAGAAAACACCAACACCCTAATTGTATCACAATTTTAAATATCCTAATAAGTAATAAAAAAATTACCACCGTATTATTAATTGCTTTTGAGCTTTCAAATTAAATACTTTTGTGTCAGCCCTACAGCTAGCTATACGCGAGATGATACACCCCCGTCAATGTGTATAGAATCAATACGCGCGAGTGTGAATAATTTTTCATCTATACTACATTATAAGTATGAGTGTCGGCGGCTCGCTATCAGACACGTTACAGCATACGTAGGAACGCCTATTGTGTACCGAATATTGAGATTAGAAACATATACCATATGTATACGTATTAAAAAGTAATAAGTGTCAATATAAGTCTTCATTCCTTCAATTGTTATTTCAAAGTTATTAATGTGATAGATTTTAATTAGATTATGAATGCTAAGGTATTTGTTTAAATGTATAAATTAATAAAGATGTAATATTCATGTCCTGCATAGCCCAAAGGTTAATGCTGTAAGACACCAAGTCTGCCTTTTGTAAAAAAAAGAGTAAATATTTTTTAAATATGGCCAGTCAGATGGTGAAAGCACATTTCGACAAGCAACTATTCAAAGGGTATTTTTCACTATTGCGGTCAGTTCGGGTAAACCGCCGCAAAGTCAAAAGAACTTCAACTTCAAAGCGTGGAGGAATAACTGGCAGCACCAAGAGAATTCAAAATAAACTAGCAACACTGAAGCAAGAGTGCAAAATAAATGCGGCAACGGCACATCACACAGCCAGTGAATAAAAAGACAGACCGAGCGTGAAGTGATGAAAACTGGAAAAAATAATAAAGGCGGTTGCGAGGCGTCCTATTCTAGGATCTGTACCTTCATCTGTGTTAAGTTGACTCGAGCTGCGGCGTACGTATTTATAGTAGATATTTTAAGTAACAGTTAGTCACGACTTCACATAATTTAATGTATGTATTGTATGTATCTATGTATTGTGTGTCATTAATTAACGACCTCTCTATATTATATATTTTCTTAGTGTGCCAACTACAAAACTGTAATCATTATAACGATTTTGGTTTCTACAAACAATACTACTTACTGTATTTCCTGTGACAGATTTAATAGAAAAATATGAGATAGAAATCAGTTCATTGGAGCTTTAGAACATCAGAAAAATAGGCAAGAATTACGACCGTCTGAAATCTTAGAATTAGCGATGCCTTAGATCGAATAAACTAGGAGGTAGATACTAGGAGGCTTATCGAGATTAATTAGATAGAGCAAAAGAGCATAATAATTTTTACACCCTTTCTTTTCACATTTTCATTGCGGTCTGTATCTGAATCATACAATTAATTTAATATATATAGGTACAATTGTATCTTGTATCTGAATTACTTATATAATGCGATACCGGTATGTATGGTAAGAACATTGTAGATCACAAAAATTGAACCAAAAGAAGAAGAACCATATAATAGGTACCCATTACCTACAGTAGAAACATCACACAGAATAAGTGAGGTTTCCGCATACTTGAAACCGTGTCAATATTGTCCGACACGTTTGTGGGGTGAAGGAAAACGTATGATTTTTATATCAAAAGTAACGTGGCAACTTGACAGACACTCAAATGAGTATTACACTCGTGCGACACCCAACAAACAGCGATTAACTACGAGTGGATTACGCCGAGTGTGTGCAATAAGATGAAAGAGTGTCTCTACTCGTGTTACGAGTACATAGTCTGTTTCACTGGTTATAATTCAAATATATATTGAGTCCTGTAAATAAAATTTGCTCCGTAGGTATTATAGTTCATTTACGTATCTGGTAACTTTGGAATGTTAAATTAAAACCCTAGTGTCGTTGTCTATATAAGACGGTGTATTGTGAACAAACTAAACAAATGACGAGGCGATTTCTATAGAGACGATAAATAAAAAAGCCTACTTTTGTAATCAAACGCCCAAATCACTGCTAATATAGTCATTTGACATTGATCAGATAATTATTTAACGCATACACATTTTTATATGAGGGGTGATAGCCTAGGGTATCTATTGTTGACTCTGATAATGAGTTAAAATCATCAAAAATTATCACAAGCTTTGCGTAAGGAGGAAAACTTCATATGGAAACCCGCATGTTCCAGAATAAATCAAGAAATCTGAAGCATGTGTATTTGCTTCTGGGCCTTACCAATCCGCACTGGGCCCCTGTGGTGGATTATGACCTGAAACATCTTAGTGCCATCTAACATATTTCATATCTAAATTATTTCTGCTCAGATAGAGATGGGTCATAAGTCATCATAACACATAATCGGCCGTAGAGAATGTAATCCGCTGCCGTCTGAAAATACGGATTTTTTAAATTTTTATCTCATATCCGGATTATTCGGATTTTTTCTTGAAAAAAATATAAAATCGATATTATCCAGTTGACTAGGTTGCCCGCGTTCGTCGGAGTTACGTCACAGTATCCCACACGTGTCCCCCGGCTAGTGTTAAATAGGCAATAGGGCGATGATATCCCAAGCCAAGCACAACCCAGTTTAAATAATTCCAAACAAGATTTAACTCGCCAACTCGCAATAGTCAGCGCGATGTTTTAAGGGCCTACAAACCTCCAATGATGAAGAAACCACCCGAAGGTCGGCCCTACCATTCTTAACTATGGCAGCGGCTACGGGTACTAAGAATCCCCGGGTTCGGTTAAACTGCTAAAACCGACGACTATATAACACACGGACTTTAAGGCATGACGAGAATGTAGAAGAGTTGGAAACCGAGTTACGTAGAATAAGGTGGGATATTTTTGGGTTATCCGATGAGATGGAGAGGATACGTTGACCCTTGAATTTGGAAAAATACCACCATCCCTAGGTGACAAACCATCCCTAGGCGTGATCGGATTTCTCGTTAACAACGTTGTGGAAGTATCCGGTGTGTCAGCGAAGGTGGCATATCTTGTACTAGGTCTAGGTCAATTAATTGATAAGTACTAGTATCAATTATTATTAATTGAATTAATTATTGAATTAATTATTAATTGATACTAGTAACAATTAATAAGTCAATCATTCAGGTTAAAGAAAAACTACCCACATTGCAGAATCGAATTTTCTTTCGTTAAAAAGAAACTCCACAGGAAGTAAGGTATATTTACGAAAATGATTTAATTTTTTTTTTGCATAGAGGGATGGTTGTATCTTAACAATTCTGACACATACAATGCATCGATATGTTCATCAATACTATTATCAATAATTATTAGGTCCTGACCTATGTTTCCATTTTATATGGAATAATATTTTTTTTTCGTATGAAAATTATGTATATAATTACTCTCAATACACTTTTGCCATTTTAATCCTAGAAAGATAATTATAATCTACGTCCCAGAGACGTACGTCGCTTGAAAATATTGCTATTTATTTCTAACTATAAAACGCAGTGCATTGTCTTTCTCAGTCAACTCAGTCGTCGCCCAGAGCTGCTATGTTATGATTGTGTCGTAGCGGTAAGTACGTTACGTAACTAGATATAAATGTGTCGTACGTCAGCGAGACGTATGAGTATCTTTTGTGTAACTTTTGAAAAACCAGATAATTTTCTCTTTCTTAGTTTTAGTGTCTGTTTAACGATAATTTATTTTATTTTAAAGTATTGAAAATATTGTATCACCATGTTAAGTGGCAAGGCATTAAACCCAAGTCAGATTGTGGCAGGATTGAGCGGAAGAAGACGATGATACTTCGCAGGAAAGCGTCAGCGAATCAGAAGACCAGCTTTTTGAGGACAATGTTCAAAGTGACACAGAAGGCGAATATGTTGATGAAGCAGTTGGTACTGCAGCTTCTCTATCTATTGCACTGGACTCAAACCAATCGACATCATCAAACCTTCCATCTCCATATTCAAATTCAAATAATTATCCCACAATAATTATAATTATCCCTAATTATCACAATGGATGGTCAAAAGATTGGAAGTTTCAACCCTGATACGGTACTTGCGACAGAACAAAGAATTGATGCCTAACAACGCTGGTGAAAATATTCAGGCAAGACAGAACGACGAAACTGTACCTAAAAAGAAAAGATATTGTTCGTATTGCCCCTCCAAAATACGAAGAATGTCAAGAATGGAATGCCAAAAATGTAAAAAACCAATATGCGGTGAACACAGAAGAGATATGTGCTACGGCTGTGTTCTATTCTATTCTGTGTATTCTATTTTATTTAAAAATATTGTTTAGTATTTAAATAAATAATTCAGTACCAACAAGTAATACTTATAGACTGTTTGTGGAACAAAGGGTGCCTTTTTAAAAAGACTGTTTAATTTTAGTTCATTTGTAAGAGGATTTAAAAAGTTATGTTTTATATGTTAATAATATATATTTTTTCATTAAACTGGTACCTTATTTTCTTTTCAATAATTTAAACTTTTATTAAAAACCTTACAATCTTCAAAAAACATATAAAAGACAATAAAAATCCCTATCAATGTGACATACGTCTCTTAGACGTATGATTATCTTTAACGTAAGCAAACATATGATTATTTTTCTAGGGTTAATGGAAGTTGATTGATGCCTCTGTACTACTGGGGAAATGAACTGTTTGAAGCCGTTTTTCACTGCCTCATCGCAGTGAATTTTTTCTTCTGTAAAAAGTTATTCAGATTCCGAAAAATGGTAATCAGTAGGGGCAAGGTCTGGCGAGTACGGTGGGTGACGGAGAGCTTCCAGTCGAAGCTCCTGTAACTTTGAGACTGACTGGCGTGCAGGTGTTGGCGAGCTTTATCACGGAGAACCAGTGGACTAGAGCGATTGATCAGACTTGGTTGTTTGATAGCGAGCTTGTCCATTATCGTTTGCAGTTCTTCATAGTACACATCTGCAGCAATTATTGTACTAGATCTCTAGAAGCTGTAGTGGATAATACCGGCACAGATCCACCAAACATGTTCTTTTGATTCATTTTACGTTTGGGACATTGTTTGGCTATGTCTCCTACGTTCAATCATTATGACGAACGTTTACGATTATCATACAGGATCTACATCTCATCACAAATGACAATACGATTCAGAATCCCTTAATTTTTGTGGCGGTTCAGCAAAGTAAGACAAACTTGGACGCGTGTTTGCAGCTGACATTCATTAAGCTCATACGGTACCCACTTTCCGAGCTTTCTCACTTTCCCGATTTGATGGAAATGAATCAATATCGTTTTGTCCCTTACGCCGAATACTGCTGCTAACTCAGACGTGGTTTGACATGAATCCGCTTCCACTATTGCTTTCAATTCGTCGTTATCGACCTTAGCCTGCGGTCGTCCACGGAGCTTGTTCCTGAGAATCCTGAGGTTGAAATTTCTAGAACGGAAACGATCAAACCAAAAACGCACCGTGTGTTCGTTTGCGGTGTTTCGTCCGTATACCTACATCATTGATATTGCGTGCCGTCTCTGATGCGTAGCTGCCACGACGGAACTCATATTCGAAAATAACGCGTATTTTTAACTTTTCCATGGTCGCAAACAACAATATCTAAGCAAAAAATCGTTTGACGGAAAAACAAATTAATAATTGATTTTGAAAAAGAATGTCAAATCTTACATTAAAATTACATTTGGAATTCCAAGCCAAACACAAGATAACTAAGTTCAGAGTGGCCACTATGAACAAACAGCAATTTTATAGGTAAGGGCCAAATAGTATAGATACACATAGTACACAAAATGTAAATATCCACACGTATCTCATAGAATACTATATAATCCACTGTGGTATGGAATGCCTATTACTACATAGGATGCTATGTAGCTCATGGATGTGTAGCTCGCTCAAGAATTGTTAACCACACAATAGAGTGTCGATATAGCTCCTGTGTCGTGTGGTTACTTTTCCTGGACGAGTCAAACAGCCTGTGTTATTTTTGAAAGCATTTAATGCAATTATTATAGACAAGAGGCGTGTATTTGGAGATGTTACAATAAATAACAAGTTCAAGACCGGAAGTGATCACCGAATTGTAGAAATGTGCCACCTTTACGCTAGAAAGGTTTCTTCTGATGAAGGCCAATCCTCGTCCCACACTACTCCAAACCGTGCTAGGCTCCAACAAATTTTAACTGGAACTCCAGAATTGATGCGACGTACTTGGAACCTCAGCTAATGTTGCCGAGATAACCGATCACTTAGTGAGAGTAATCCAAGAAGCAGGCTGGCTGTAAATCTTTCAAATCACAGCGCAAAGGCAAAGAGTCCAAACTATCAAGAGAGACTCTGGATCTCGTGATAGTGAGGCGGAAGAGAGCTTCGTTCACCGCATCGCCAGATCGACAACTATAAAAATATCTAGATGCTGATATGCACATAAATAAATACATAAATCTTCGTCGGTTAAGGGTGTAGATTGTTGGCCTGAGATCTCGATTTCGAGCGACCGCAGCGCCAAAGTTTAATGTAACATCCGACGGGGCGGATGAATGACCTAGAGAGCGCGATTTTCAAAATGTTTTGCAACAAACGTTCCACGTTGAGAAATTGTTATTGAACTTGAATATTTACAGCATAACAATAACGTTGAATTTTTGGAAACTAGCTGTTGATTCTTTTTAATAGATTAATAAGAGTAGTTGAGACACAATTTTTATGTTTTTCTATCATTTGACATCTGACATTTTTGTATTCTACTTACCTAAAATTCCAACTATTTATTTATTTGTAATTTCACTACCAAAATTTATTCTAATTCGTAAAATATTCATTCAATAAAATAATTGCAAATTCAGTAGGAAGTGTGTT
The DNA here is from genome assembly GCA_914767545.1 of Sesia apiformis. NCBI lineage: Eukaryota > Metazoa > Arthropoda > Insecta > Lepidoptera > Sesiidae > Sesia > Sesia apiformis. Next base: position 12,561,836 of record OU611955.1, read on the forward strand.
TATCTCTACGCAAGGAAATGTGCCTATTGCGTAAACTCAAATACTTACTTTTTGTTTACGATCACCTCGTCGATATCTAAAAAAAATCCTAGGGTTTTAAAAAAAATGTCAATAAATGAAACACAAGTATAAAAATGATTTATTTACTACACAATAACAAATATGAGTCGCCATTACTCGCTATCTCAAAAGCGTGCTAGGGTTGTACAAAAATTAGTAAATAATTCATTTATTTACTAATTTTAACAGAAGTTTGTAAATTATTAATATACTAATTAAAAGTATGTAATTAAACAATAACGAAATATGAGTTCAAAATTCTAATGGTTTTTCATTCGATTACGGATCAAGTTCTGATTTCTGCTAATTTGATGATAAAATCAATGGCTATCACAAAACCTATCAGAATGAAAACGTTACCAGCTGCCCGATTCACGTAAGTAATAAAAACCGTAGCGCAGTGACGTCACTTCGTTTTTTGCAAATTTAGCCCTTTTAACCGACTTAAAAAAAGGAGAATTCTCAATTCGCTGTATTTTTGAACCAATTTTTATGATTCTTTACACCAGGTAACTCAGAAATTGTATAGTAATTGAGCTATTGGAAGATTTATGACAATCCAAGACTAGATAAGTAAGTGCGTTTAAAACAGAAAACCAAAAGGCGATTTCTAAGTTCCTAAGTTAAAACGACTTTTGGACTGGCGTGTTTACGTGAATCGACTGGCTGGGTAGTTAAGTTACCTGTATCTTTCAAAATCATTAGGCGTTCTTCTCTTTCATAACACGTAAAGCTCTTTCTTTCCTCTCTTTCATAGCCTCTATGATACTGGGCGCGTCACGAATGGGCATGCTTCGTGACTGCCGAGGATCAACTAATTCTGGAAGTAGGCAATCGTAATAAAACCTAACTAATTTCATCTCCATTTTCTCCTCCCAAAATTTGTCGTCCTTTTCTATAATATAAACTTTCATAGGTACAGTAGCACCAAACCAGATGCCAAGCATGCAAACGTTTCTTTTAGTAATATGTACCTGTCCCTGAATTTGGAAATACCAGTTATGATTTTTATTTATGACATAACCCTTGGAAGCCTTGTCCTTAACCCAAAAGGTATGTTTGGCCATTGCTTCATCAAGAGTCATGCCAGCTAAAGAATGTGGGCACTTAATTTCAATTAAACCGTTTGCATAAATGCCATCTGGTGTAGTACCAAGAAATTCATATTGATCGTCGACGAACAAACCGCAACCTTGTATACTAATATTCTCTTGAATTTCTAACTGTTTAATTGCGGTTTCTTCGTTTTCGATACCGTACCGTACAGCAGGCAAACTGGAGATATTACTACCATAAACGATTTTACGAACAAGAACAGCACAACTTGTGCTCTCTCGTTTTTTACAAACTTCCCCGAACGATGATGAGGTTAGTAATTTTCTCCTTGTACTCATCCACTCAGAACTACTTCTTTGCAAATGGGTCGACCTTTCAAGCTCCTCTCTTTCAGCACAAGACAACTTTAAATCGGCTAAAAAAGATGACTTGGCTTTCTCATATAATTCTGGACTCAGATCAGGTTTTTCGCAGTTTGGTCCATAGTGAGCGTCTTTCGATACAGCGCTGTGGCTCTTTTTCAATCTTAATTTAGGTTTAGCAATTAAACGGATTCTACGATTACAATTTTCCACTTTCGCGATCAAAGGATTAGGACTAGATTTAAATATTACTTCATGAGTTTTACTATGAATCGATCCTGTATTAAAAGACACAACAGCAGCTGCGCATCGGCCCGCATAAGAACCACGGGAAGAATAATTTACACGCTTACCCCCTACTAATTTGGCAATCACTGCGTTAAAACTTTCAACTATATTACTTGTACAATTATGAATTAAACTTCTAGAATGATATGACAGTCTTTTACTTAAAATGTGTACCGCGTCCATTAATCCGCATCCAACAATTGCTGGAAGCAACCCAACAGGTTCTATTCGACGAGTATCAGGTCTACAGAAATACTCCTTGCAATATTGGTGATTACCAAATACGTGTTGTGGACCATTTAGGATATCTTCACTAAGATTTTTTATTTTTTCTTCGAGTGACTGATTTTGATCGCCCCAATATTTAATAGCGCATTTTACACCCGTTCTTAAACGCAAATACCTTTCTTTTAGGAATTTCCGCAATTCGCAAGGATACTTAGTGTCTTTCGACAGTTTCTCCAAGCTATTGCAGTAGTTTCGTAAAAGATGATTTTTGCATTCAATTTTCTCTACTGTTAAATTACCGTACGGTCGCGAATCTAATATTTTTTTATAAGTACTGGAATCGCCGTCTGCTACAAATTTATTATTAATTACACCGTGATCAACAATGGAACGTTTAAACCCCTCAACTATTATGGTCGATTCCATACCGGTAGATGATCCCGAATAATTCTTGAAACAACGGTGTTCCGAGGGCTGACTGTCGTTCTTTGCGGCTCGTGCACAAACTACGCAGTATTTATTTTTAACTCCAAAAAACAATACTTTATTAGTTTTAATGCCAATTATCGCAGCTGCGCCGGACAAGGCGGAAAAATTCTTACCATAAGATCTCTTGCTCCAACAACCGTCAACAGCAACAGATATTAATGGTGTACCATTTTTATCAACACTACCTATAGACACTGCGTACTCCGCTTCTTCCTTGACAGCTTCTGCCATGGAATGTGCTGCTGTCTTTTCCCACCAATCGCAAACCGTATTATTAATTTCATTGTATAATGAAGGTGACATGATTGGTAGGGCTACTGCGGCAGTTAATGTTTTTAACTGATAGTAGCTCCCACCAGATGATATGATACCAGATACAATTTGATGATTCACTTCCATTCTATCTTCTTTCTTTTCAATCAAACACACAGTAAATTTCATACTACACATACTACATTTCATGATGAGTTTTGAGTCCAGACCAACTTTTACTTCACCTATTATACTGAGGTAACTTAACTTACAATCCATTGGACCGTGGTCCCCTATGGCCTGAAGAGCTTTAAAAAAAAAAGAAACGTCTACAACTCTACGCCCAACTTCCATTTCATCCACCTTTCCCTCTTGGTCGTTTTCAATAACTAGTTCCTGTAAAGAAAGATAATGGCTTGATTTTTTTTATAAAAAATAATTAAAAATTTAAAAAAATGCAAAAGAATTAATACAATATTAGGTTCCTGATGAATAGAAATTATAATTTCTTTACGCATTAGGTATTGTTTTTTTTATGACGTCACCTATTTGAACGTAAATTTTCTTTTGAGAAAGTAATTGAGAAGTATTTCGGTACTAAGGTGTTTGTCTCTCGATGAAAATAATAAATATTGCAAGAAAAATCTATAGGTAGGTATTGAGATTTTGTCTTCGCCCATCACTAACTAAGTAGTTTGTTTATTTATGTAACAAGTCTACAAGAATTACGTATAACAACTTACCTCTATACAGCGCGTAGCATTGTTGCTCAGAGTCTCGGCCCCAAGGTTTTCTTTATTTTCAATACTGGAAATATTATTCATCAATATTATCCACTTTTTATTTATTTTGTACAACCCTAAGCCAGACGCTAGGCGCCTCGCGTCTGTTTGGCGGTATAGGTATGTCGACAAAGTTGCGCTGTCGCCTACCTACTTCCACAATTTGATATTTAGACAATACTAGCCGACCCGGCGAACTCCGTATCGCCTTTTTTTTTTTTAAAAATCCTATTATTTTGATATTACATACAGATACTTCAATTTTATTTATCAGTATAGATATAGATAATACAAACCAATATTTACATGTTATTGTAGGTATATGTCTGAATCGGGCGATCTAAATCATATGACATATTGTATTAGCTTTGTAATGTACCCTGTTCAAATGCGATAATAAATAAGTAGGGAGGAACTTACATTTTATTCCGAGATCTTTTGGCTTTCATATTTTTATAATGCGTACAAAACTTTCTTTTCCCTGGCATGCCACTCAAATTCAATCAGTCCTGCGAAAAAAATAGCCTATGTTACTCAGTGATAATGTAGCTTTCGAATGATAAAAGAATTATTAAAATCAGTCCAGTACTTTTTGAGTTTATTCGTTACATACAAAAATCCAAATCTTTCCTCTTTATAATACCTATTAGTGTAGATATTGTATTTTTTACGATTTATATCTAGTTCCATCATGGTTTTCTTTCAGACATTCATTATATCGATACTTTCTACTAACTGAAAATAAATTAATTATAAAAATGTTATACTTACAGTTTTTTACAAAAAACACAAATTCACAATACGTAATTCTGCTGTCTGCAGCCGACAAGCGTGGTGTCGCGTTCACTTACAGAAAGGAACTGCCGCTGCAGACCACCGAGATTGCACGAATGAAACGAACGTTTTATCCCATACATTTGTGTATGAAAAATTTACCTTAAAATATATCTAGATTTTAGGGCTTTAAAAGAGGAAGTCTTTGTTTGTAAAGGTATAAAAAGAAGTATACAGCTATACTTATTGGTTTCTTCAGTGTTCAAAAAGTGTTTCTTTTTATCAATTTGTGTTGATTTATGGGGTTAAATCTGAAAAATACGAAGTCATGTTTTTGCATTTTTACTCAATTTTGTGCGTTTGTTGACGTTTATTATATAACAACTATTAGGTTTAAGAGTTTAATATAAGCATGAACATACTTATTGGTCTTTGATTGTAATATATACAAATTATCATTGATATCAATCATATGTAAATAGGTTAAATATGAAAAATCGTAACACTCTTTTCGGTGATTTTCACGATCTACACCCTTAAATATAAAACAAATTGAGGCAACAATTGAGAGCAATGAAGGCTCTCGAGTTTTTACTCAGCCTCTTCACCCGTTCAATTCACGCGACAATTCAGTTTGGTTTGAACCCCACATGTAGCGCATTTCATTTAAGAGCGTGTAGTATACCTATCTCTAACTGTTTCAATAATATTCAAAAAATGCGGATTTTGACTTGGAAATAAGAATTTGAAAATTTGTTAAAAAAAAACACAAAAATCCGCAATTTTCGGATTTCGGATAACACGAATTGGATTCCCTAGTTGCAGGTTACCAATACGAAGAGATATCTATACAGGGAAGTTAAGAATGCTATTTACCCAAATGAATAAATACCTACCTAATGTGTACAAATCTGTAGAACGTGCACACATAATCATTGACATGTGGTTTTATTCATTAAGTACGACCTCAATGCAACGTTCAACCAAAAGCAATTAGTGAAAACATAATACGTAAATTATGACAAGCGACCGCCTTGCTTTGTGCACAAATTTAATTTCATAGTTCACCTGCGTTAAATGTACGGAACGTGGACCGCTTCAGTGTAGGCGAGTCTTTATTATTTACTGCACTTTGGTAGCGTGAAATGCATTGTAATTCAGTTATTATTGGTGGTTGCGGAGAGGTTTGTTCTCGTTACTGTTATAAGAGGTTACAGAAATGTTATTTGGCGGAACGACTAGTACCTGTTTTCTTCATAGAGCAGTTCACCTGATGGTAAGTGGCTTATATGTTCTGCCAAACTTTGGTATTAGTGCAATCAGAACTTGCTGTTCGGAGGCACAGTTCTCGCCGAGAGTTTCCGATTGTACTCATTGTATGGGTAATGTGAATCATAGGAAATATTACCTGCCTTTATAGGTATCTACCCGGATTACTTATCGGTTTATCTACGAGTATTACACAGATAGTGAATCTGAAAATTTGTGAAGTACGTTTGGTTCATGTATGTAAATAAACGCTAATATTCAGGTAATACATAACTATGTATAATACAAAGGAAAGGTAGAATCTTTCAACTATTGCAAGTTTACGGTTAGGTACAGGTACGGTGGGCAACGGATCCATTGGAGTTTTATTTTGCTAGTATTGCTAGTATCTAAGGGTTAGAATGGGGTTGGTTTCCGGTTATTTTAAATCAACCATACATTATGTATCATACATAATTTCTTCATTATTAATTTTATACTGATTTAGTCATGTAAGAAAGAAATTGAACCTAGAACCAATGATTAAGACACAAATGAATGTCATACACGATAAATTTATTTCAGTTATAAATCCAAAAGTATCATACGAGTTCGTTCGAAAAACTCACTGAATTCATTTTTTGCATTAATTTCAGTGAAAAATTTTACGTAGGGGATTACAGACTGCGGCCGTCGCGTTCCAAAGTTACGGCTTTAATATAAAAATAAAGTTTAACGAGAATGCAGTCTGTTGCAGCTTCGCAATGTTGAACCGGATTTATTGCTTGGAAAAGACCATTTATTTCCTATACTTTTATGCCGATGCGCTAAGTGGATATTCTGTGTAATTTCTCTATTTTATATTCTTGTTCACGCATTCCCTATTTGTGAAGTAGCCCATCTCTGTAGTGCAAATCTAATATAATGCTTTTTCTTGTTATAATATTCCAAGAAGTTTGTGATAAAAAGTTCAAGACGGTCTAGCGCCTGTGCAATTTAAACGAGTTAAAGACATTTCAAAAACAAATTTGCTATAACGATGCTATTATTCAAAGAGCGGTCCTTACTTTGAATGAATGACTGAAGGAATGAATAAATTGAATGAATAATTTCATTGATAAAGTATTCATTTGTTTAGGTAGGTAATACGATTAAATAAACCTTTTATTACTCGCCATATGAAATAATATGCCATCTGAAAATATACGTAGGTATCCTATCTATGCAAGTAAGTGTATATCATATAGGAACTTAGAATGCGTTAATATGGGATAACGAAATGATCGAATGTGTTTTGAATCGAAATCGAATTTGTTATATAAGCCATATCATAATTTCATTCACATATATCATTTAAACCTTCCTATGTCTAATTGTAATTTTCAGTTGCCGAATCAATAAGTAATTTCAGAAAACTCAAGTTGGTGCTTGAGCAAAAGCAGTTTTCAGTATGTATTTTAAAGTCAGATTCTCTCAAACTTGCAAACCTGCCCAGGAAACTGCATTGTAATTAATTAGTGCAGAGTCTACGTAGAAATACTTACTTATATTGAATAAAATTGTGACCTTACGCACATACGAGTACCTACCTAAGTATAGTCTTGTGAAATGTCACACAAGGCAGATAACAAGCGCTTGCGGATAATTTGTTTGTCTGTTGATAATGAGAACTGGAGATTATCTGCTCGACGAAATATTCCGCGCTTTAACAAAGATTATATCTACATAGTTAAGGTGAATATAATTCTTGGATTTTTTTTATCCGATATTTAAAAACTAAGAAACCCCTAAAATTTCGCCATGTCCTATTCACAATTTTACAGTGATAAGTTCATAACTTTACCTAGTTTCGTTCCTTTTTGTTGAAAATTAGTATTACGTCAATAATACTTTTGAAACTAAGCTTTTTTGAGAAAAGTAGGTAAGTAGGTACGCACCACGTAGTACTTACTGTATTTGCCACATATAGGTAATGCTGTTATATTAAATATGTGGCATTCTGCGTGTTCCATTCCAAACGAAAGAAGTTCAGAATTAAGATTGTGCGGGTAGTTTCTATTTAACCCTGGAAATGGTAGATAAGGTTGTAGTGATTTTAATAGATACTGATCTTTACTGAAATTAATAGAGTGAAAAGTACTACTTAAATAGGTATCTATAAGTAGTATTCCGTTTGTCTATAAAGTAGGTAGATAATAAGAATAGAAACTGTTTAATATTTGGGTGATTCATTATTTATAATTGTATTTGAAATAAAGTAAATGAGGCTTCTATAAATTGATATTCGCCTTAAGTACACACTTGAAGACATCATTTGAGTAAAGATTTTAGTCTTTAAAATAGTGTTTCAGCGTGTAAATGTAAATACAGATAAGATTGGCCTTTGTTCTCAATGTAATACATGTTTTTTTCTAACTTGTCATTTTATCTTGAAATTATGATTGATAGGTAACAATTAAAAATAAAAACCTAGTAGTAGGTAGATTGCTTCTATATAAAATTTTCCTTCATCTTATTTGAGTAAAAATTATATCTGACTTTAGATAAAGGTGCGTTTCCACTAACCGATAATGTCTATGTTTGTTCAATTTCCATTTAAAATGCATTGACACAGGTTAGCACAGAACTGTCTACATTCATTATGTGCCGATTATACATATAATCTGCACATAATGAATGAATGTAGGTACATATAATCCTAACAAGTGAGCGGTCCCTTGATTGCAAACTTCATAAACAAGAATTTTAAAATAATCGTAATAGATTTTCAAGTTTCGTTCAAGTTCAAGTAATTTTCGTTGATCTAACTGTATGATTTTTTTTGTTCTACAACGTTATATCTACGGTTGGCGCTACTTAACTGTTTATTGAATAAATTGATCATGAGCTACAAAGGAATTTAAATTTGTGCGAAATCTCAATGACAAGATACTTTACGTCCAGATTTAGTGAAGTAAAATTCAGACAACATTCAGACTTGTAGGCTCCGTACTTAGTCGTAAATCCTAGATGCTTAATACTACAAGTATATCGACGGCCATAAAGTGAATTGTAGAAATGATGTAACATTGTTGCATCAATCGAATATTGAATATTCACAACCTGCGAATATTTTTTATAGAAATTTTGTTTTTATCAAGATGTCAGACGAGTGGTAACGCAAATGAAGATTAATGGGATTGAAAAAAATATACTTCTGTGAATTAACCAAATAGCAGTTCGAATAGCGGCCGTCGAAATACTAAAACTTTTCTGGACCGAGTAAAATTATTAGTCCTGACAACATCCGAACTCGGATGTGAGTAAGTAAAGTTAGTTTTAAATCCAATTATATTGTATTCAAGATATTTGATAGTAAACACTAGATTAAGTAAACACTTAGTTGCCGGATTAAGCAAAAAAGGTCCAGACAACATCCAGACTTGGATGTTGCGTCGGTTAAACTATACCTAGTTATAAATGGAAACTGGATTAAAAACGCGCGACATTGACAACCTTATAATTATAAGCCACTATAAACATACCTACTTTAAACATACACCTATCTCGATGTTGGTTCGCTGTATGTCAATTATATATTCAGGTGAAGACTTTTATGTAAGTATTATAGTTTTAAAATAGTAAGTTCTAATCGACAATACCAAAGTACCGTTTAGTTGAAAATGACACAATAACGAGTATTTTAGAGAGGCCCCTAGTCTCTACAACAATCAAAAGAGATCTACGAAAGAAAATATGGATAATTAAAGTGATATAATAATAATCATAATTTAATTTATTTAAGACATTGTTTTTATTGTAGTGGATAATAGAGTATCTTGGCGTGATATCAGGAGGTTGATTAACAAACGGCAAATGTCCTATAAATATTGATTTAAGTATTAACATTAACACATAAACTTGCAATGTGTCATTTTTTTTATTTATATATTTTTGTTATTTCTTGTATTTTTTTTAATATTTGTGATTTTCGTTTGTGTTTCTTATTGCCTACATTGTTTTTTTCTTTTGGTTATTGTCATATTTATATTGTATGTGTGTTAGTGTATATCGGAATAAAGTGTTGTCTATTGTCTAATTTACTAAAACAGGACTAGGCGGTTGGGAGCGCGAGGGATGTCTGGCGACCGCCGACTACCTACAGATCGCACGAGAAAGATGAAAAAGATTATGTAACTAAACACTGTCGTCCTGTGTCTCTACAGTAGGTATAATATAAAGTATGACGTTCCAGCATAGTACAAAGTATATTAAAAAGGATGAATAACGTTTTTCAATGAAACTTTTACAAGTAGAAGGAGTGTGAACGGCGAGCACCATTCGCCTTCAGTTCGTAGATGACATAGTCGAATCGCTCGAGTAAGAGAATGCGCTACTCGACGCGTTGGTCTCGCCATGGACTTGGACAAGACGAAAGTCATATTCAACGAGCATTATCATCTCGGGACCGGGAAGTGTCGAGGAAGTAACACTAGAAATTGTAGACCAATATGTCGGACAGCAATCCAGCTATTCAAGCCCAATCAATCGAGAGGTCAATAACCAGCTCGGCTGGACAACATTTGAGAAAAATCTCACCTCGTTCTAGTCGCCTACATCACAATGATTAAAATCTAGCGTGTCCCGTCAGTTATGTATGAGTTATGACGCACAGTGCCGAACCGTGGATTCTGACAGTGGATCTGATTTACAAGTGAACCTGATCACAAAATTTAAAGTTCTTCCTGATAAGGTGCCACAATAAATACTTATATCTTATAGTATACTTAAAATTTTTCGTAAATATTAATTTTCTTAATGCACTGCCGATAAACGGTATGTAGGTACCTCTGCAGTTTGGCAGTTATGGTACAATTTGTAATGGTTCGGTGTATGTTGCTTTTGTTTGGATTAAAATAATAAAAAAATGTTAGCAGTTTTAATTAATTATTATTCTTAACTTCTAATTTCTAGTATTTGGTATATTTAAAATGGTAATTAGTATTTAATATAATATGTAATCATCTCTGCATAGCCCAAAGGTTGACTGGTAAAAAATGGTTCAAAGAATTACTTAAGTTCGCCTTTTGTCACTCTGTGGAATAAAGAATTAATAAATAAATATAACCCCAATGTCAACAGTACCTAATAATATGTAGTTAATAAAATAATGTACGAGATAACTATCGTGTTTTTCACTATGTCAAGGTAGAGGACATGTATTTTCCAGACTTGCTTTCTACTTCCTATCAATAAGCTATCAAATAGTATCCTGAGAGTAGGTAAGTAAACTGTGTAAAATAAGGGTTCGCCACAATAATGAAACAGACATTATGTTAAGATAGGTACGAGGGCTCTTTTCGTACCCTTCATACGAATAACAAACCCTTAAACACTACATAATAATACTTACTTGCTTATTACTAGTACCTATTGAGTTTATTGTCTTACTTCAAGTTTCGCTTGGAGTCCATTGAACCACAATATGTGTTTACAAATTACAATGACCCTCGAAAAACAAATTACCTACTATTGTTACAAAACAATACTTTAATAATGCCTACTCAAAATGTCTAAGAATTAGAGTCTCAAAATATTTAAGTAATTTGAAAAACAATTTTAATTTTATAAACAAAAATTAATTATATTGTGTTCACATAAACACGCAACAAATGTAAAGACAAGATTTAATTATTTCATCTCTTTGCGTCCACATTCTCACAAATAATTATGTATCTATCTGTCTTTTATTGTACGAAATAAGGTACAATTTGGTTTAGCGGCCATAGTTGTTGCGAAGGTGAAGTATCGGAAACGAGGCTCCCGCGAGTTGTGGAAGTTATCGACCGCCATCGAGATCAGCATTCCACACTTATTTTATCAATCTTTTGCATGAGTAATTGTTAATCTTACATATTTCCGACTCAAATGTCACATGAGTAAGAAACTTTATTGCAGACCACAGAATACAGTGAAAATGATACAAAAGTTTAAATAACTATAGGTGTGGTGTAGGTACAATGATGAGTTTGGTGGGGAGGGCGGCGCATGCTGCATCTCACACATCATATTGATGATCCTACAGCAGACTAGGCGCATCTAATTATGCGAGTTACTCTTCATTAACGAGTTACTATGTTTTGGAAGTGAGTGAGATATGCCAGAGCTCATTTCCCATCTTATCCCATTCACTGCGAAGCACAATGAATGGGATTATTAAATTTCTTATGCCATTGTATTCCCTACTACCCAGTCCATCCCATGAAATGAAATTATCATTTATTTGCTTGAAATTTTGGTTAGATACATTAGGTGTTAATTGTTATTAATAGTTTCCTTCAAAATCTGCTTACATTAAAGCGTGCAAATCTATATATATAAAAATTGATGTTGGTATATCTGAGATTAATAGACTTCGACACCGTTTGACCAATCACCATAAAAGTTGGCACACATATGTATTTTTTCATGGAGAAGGTTTCTATGTTTATTGTAATTCGCCACTAGATGGCGCTGCAGCACATCAACTTCTATACCGTTCAACCGATCGCCATGAAAATTGGTATACGTAGGTACTTGAGCACGGAGAATATTTTCGAGCTATCGATTTTGTTGTAACTCGCCACTAGATGGCGCTGCAGCACATAAACTTCTATACCGTTCAATCGATCGCAAAAATCATATCGACGGCAAAACAGAATAATTTGTGATTTTATATACAGAGGTAAATAAATATACACAGGCAGGACAACGTCTGCCGGGTTTAGCTAGTATTATATAAATATTCAAATAAGTAATAATAGATATATAGGTATTCAAATATCTCGAAAGTCATTAAATTATTCCAATTAACAATTTCAATATTAATAAATTTACCTAATCATTACAATGACTTCGACTCACTTACAATGTCACATAAATTATTTTGCCATTAATTATTGTGATAATAGGTAGGTATTCCTTAATTAAATAAGAATTGTTTAATATAATTCCCACCTCGGGTTTCTACAACCGCACCTTCCGTCACAGAAGTGCGGTCCATCCGCATTTCCTCGATGCGGAGGTGTCGCGCACTGTTCGGTCCAAAAATTATTTTATACCGCGAACCCGTAGGTTGTGGAACGAACTGCCTCAAGAGGTCTTTCCATTGAGCTACGATATGGGGTTCTTCAAAAGAGCTGTGAATAGGATTTTGCAAGGTCGGCGGCGCACCCGCATACCCCCTGGTGTTGCAGGTGCCCATGGGCGGCGGTAACACTTATCACCACGTGGGACCGCTTGCTCGTCCGCCCACTAATCTATAAAAAAAAAAAAAAGTAGTGACATTCTTTGACTAGCCACTCATGTAGTTTTTTTTAAACAATAGCCTCGATATTGTAAGTAAGTATGAAATGATATTCCACGGAGTGAAGAATGTAGGTAATGAAAAAAGGAAATGAAGATTTAAAAGATTGCTACTAGTACCTACACTATTTATTTCTGTTTAAATGTTAAATTTTATGTTCTCCACTACTTTCAGTCTTTCTGTACTGTCCTACGAGCGAGACAGAGCCCAGTGGGTCGATTTCACGAGACGAATTAATTTGACACTTTTTTTTCGCTATCTGCAATAGCCCTTTTTATTGCTAACTGACGGTCTATAACGTTTACTTTAATAAAGTTATGTACGCAAAATGTAAAATTACGGTCCGCTTCTACTTAAAAGTGACAAAAAATCAAGATCAGGGTAACATGAATGAGTTACCTGGGAACACGAATGAAATACTAATAATACGAATGAAGTCTGCATGACCCTAATGATATTGGCTAACTGAACCATATATTTTAGGATAAGGATATTTTTTTAATAGGTAATGCTCAAGAAATATTTATATAATTACATTTTAGGAGAGGTGACAACAAAAATAAATTAAGTATTTTTATTTGAGCTTTTAATCAAATTTTGACTTTATAAAAAAAAACAAATATTAATTATAACACGATTATGTAACAAAATTTCTTTTTTTGATTAACAAAATATAATTAATATAAGTAATAAACTTTTTGGAATATATTTTCTCATATTTGTTTTTCTACCTTATTACTTTTAATACCTAGTTAAATCTTTATTGGTTTCTTATTCAATCTTTTTGTTTCTTAATTCTTTGGTTATTTTCCTATAGTCTTAATTATATAATCAGTCTTGATCATGTTTTAAAGGTACAATCACTTCTTCTTCTATTCTTCCATTTTTGTTCTTATTCTTTTTCTTATTCTGTATTCTCAAAAGACCGTTCATTAATAAAGCGGAGGAAAGCCTCTTGATGTTCACCAGACACCTTCTGTTGGGTGTTTATGAATGCCTGATTTGTCCAATGAAATTTTACATCTTCAAGTCTTATTACATCTTCTTTCTTTCTAGATTTTCTAACTTTGCGTAAAGTTTCGGAAGTTGCCGGATTATTGTTCCGATTATAATACTGGATGGATACATCGTTCAACACTGTAATTCGTTTGCTTGGTGGAATAACTTTTATATTTTGGACAGCCGATTCGATGACACTCTTATAGATTTTATGTAATTGCATATGTTTATCCTCATGTTCGCAGATTTTATCGCTACATAGAAAGCAGCTTAGTTTTCGAAACTCAAGAAACTCGGATCCAGAGTTCCAGATCACTTGGTGAACTAACATAGTTCCCTTGAATGGCGAAATATCCTTAGGAAGAAGAAGTTCTTTTTCAATAATTTCATGCTCCTCTACTACTTTTATCTCAACATTTTTAACATTTTCGCGAACAACTGCAAGGAATGTTGAGAAATCCCCGACGTCACGACCACATTTAACTTGACTATCAGCTGTCCGCTTAACCACAGCGCCAACGCCGTCGGGGGCGCCTTTGCCATGACCACTTTCTTGGTAATTCCATGTAACTAACTTCAAAAACGGGAAGGTATAGCGGAGCTCAGTCAGTATGTAAAATATTTGTTTATTTCGGTATTGGCTTGTTGGACTATCTGTGCGGTGGTAATATGGGGACATTTTTCGAATACAAATTCTAACGCCTTCTGTAAGTGCGCCCATACTGCAGGGGAATCATGCCGGGTGCATTCGCTGACCGTGCATAGACAATAGTGAACAGTCTCCTTTCCTTCCTTGAGATAAGCCACCACGGTATGGAGAGACACTTGTCCACGGCTACCTCCAAAGTGTAGATTCTGCACCTCTTCAGCAAATTTGTAACTATAATTTTCTGAAAAGTCCATGTGGAGAATTGTTTCGTCATGATTAAGGGATTGTTTCAATAAAGTAACAGCTTGGTATTGATTGAGGATGTTCACAGTATGATTAAGGAATTTTGGCAGGGAATGCTCAAGTTTACATATCAGGTCTTTAGGCTTAATTTTCCTTGTAATTTTTTTCACTAAATTTATTATTTTGGAGTCCACATTCTTTTTATCTCTGCACCATTCATGGTAGTCAATTTCTTCCTCATTATTAAATTCTTTGTACGGTATAACTCTGTTTTTACAAGTTTCACATTCTCTACCAACGCACTTTGTATTGTAGTTGTCGCAACAAAGAACGTGCAGCATGTCCTGATAATTCTTAATATCAACAATTTTATTTTTCTTTAAAGCGAAAATCATTAGATCTATATTTGTATGTGCCGTACATGCACATGTTTCCCTGTCATCTCGTGGCAAATAGACCCAAAATGGGCGTAGCCTTGTAAACGTTACATAACTAATCACTATGTTCGGATTGTCTTCAAGAAATTTTTTATGCAATTTTTTAACGGAGTCCAGCAGATACCGTTTTTGTTTCAGTATTCCGTATTTTTTTACATATTGCTTCTTTCCTGTACCAATGCGACTGTTAATGTCATCTTCATAAAATTGTTTTATTAATTCTTGGACATTGCCACTGACTTGCTTAATCTTTTGCTGAAATCTGTCTTTTAGACACTTTTTACGAAGCTCTAAACTAGGTCTACGTTTCATATTGCCAGCGGACTTTAAAATAACTTGTTCGGTTGTTGTTTCTTTGGCAGCATCGGGGCTATTCGATATATCAATAGGCGCTTGAGAAGGTAATGCAACGTTTCCTTCAAAACCAGTATATGCCTGATTTTGTTTAATTTTATTTAATTTCTTTGGTAAAATTCTGCAGCGGTTTTGGTACTTCTTAATTAATAAGGTCATTTCTTTTTTTTATAAAAGATAAATAGCATGATTTAACTTTAACGCTTTAATTTTACGTTGGAATGTTATTTTCTTACTTTCTTTATTCACCTCTTTTTCTACATTTTCCTCGTACAAAGGATCAGATAACTCTTCATCATTTATTTTTCCGTGAGCTTCGAGCACTTGAGAAATAGTTATTTCTTGTATGTTCCGTTCTTTTGCTTTCTTCTCCAGGTATCGCTTAGAATTTTCTCTCCAACGTTTTCTTTGTGCCCTTCGGTCCCTTGGGGACATTTGGTTAATATTTTTGACTTTCTTCTCGCTTTTCCTTTTTAAATAAGCTTCCTTTTTTTTATTCCTTTCAACGGCATATTTTTCAGGGTCGCTTTTTATTCTTTTATATTTTTCCCTTCTTGCAATCCTTCTCCTTTCTAATTCATCTTCATTTTTCTTACATTTTTCTTTCGCCATTTTAAACCTTAAACAATTTACCATATACTATAAGAAAAACTATCTAATAATTTTAACAAAGAAATTATTGGTAATTATCATGGGAGACACATAAATGAGAGAAAACTTGAAGTTGCAAATAAAAATAAGGTTTTTAAACCAAATTTGACAACACAAAAGCTAAAAAACAAGCAAAGAATCATAACCCTTCTTTTTCGTAGTCATGTAATAAACCGTTTCATTCGTGTCGAATGAAATTTCATTAGTGTTACTCAAAAATATGACACTAATGAAGTGACAAGAATGAAATTTTCAAAAAAAAATCTAATTTAATTGCGTCGTAGAATATTCTAGGACACCATTGAAGGCCGCAAAATATCCCGTTTATTTGTTGCTAATCTACGTGCATTATAAAGAATTCATTGTTCAAACACTCATTACCACACTATTATAAACACGAATGATTAAATTTTCGTATTAAGCACAGAAATCCAATAAAATAGCGATTTCTTACCAGAATAATGAAGCGTGCTCTGCTGTCGCCGAAGGTTTACACATGCCACTATAGTCACTTACGCAGCGGAGACGTGGGGATGGCGGTTTTGCACAGGATTGTTCTTAATGATGAACATTTATTTAGTCGACACTAATGATTGAAAAAAGTAATCACAAAATAAAACGCAGAGAAATCGTGTCATATTTTGTATTAATTTAATACTATTAGCGTAACTTGAGTTTATGGTTATTAATCTGTGACCAGAATAAAAAAAAATACAATTTCCCAGAGTATTTTTTTTTATAATTAAAGTTTTATTGAAAAATCGGGAAAATTACCGGTGACACAAATGAAAAAATAGATAGTTTATTATAATTATCTCGAATATTAAATATGATAGTTTAATATTTTTAACTGTATTATATTGTGATGTAATGTAAACATCGCAATAAATAGAAATTACGTGTATTCCAACAATATTATAGGAGTTATTTCATATACCCACTTTTTACGGTTGGTTTGAAATCGACCCCAGTGAAGTAACTATTCGTTCGACAAACCGATTTATAGGCTGCAACAGTAAAGACACCGCCTTGTTGAGAAAGTGCGGGAACACTTCATCAGCAAGGTGAGGGAGGCGCGTAGATGTAGTACGTACCATCCCTTTACTTTGGAAATTACATTATTAATCTGAAATTTTGAAGATTCCATTCTGTACAATAGTTTAAAAGTTCCATCAAAATCTGTGAAGCGGTAGTGTTATGTTGCTAATATGCAAATATACTGACGATAAATATAAATGTTGGTCTTTTTAAGAGCTGTAGGTGATTTTTCGATTGTTATAAGGAATCAAATAATAACCTTTATAGTTTCGTTATATCCGTCCGACTATATGTTATGGTAGCCTTATTACGGTCTAGTTTTATATATATAAAAGAATATATAAAAAATGACATCCCTTCTCATACCTATAGAAAATACTCTCAACATCAATCGGTGATCAATTTATTGAATAGAGCTTTCATATCAAACAAAATTCTTCAAGTTGCAAGAATATAGGTAAATAATAAGGTGTATATTAATAATAAGATTTATAAAGTGTACCTACCTAAATTTATTAATACCTAAATTTAAAATGAAATAAAATAATTTCAGAAATATTGTGTTACTAATTCGCTATAAATGTGTCTCTTTTTTAACTTAATACTTATATCTACTTAATTAATCTGAAAAAATATTCAAAATATACGATTAGCTTGTAGTGTTTGGTTCACACTTTCAATTTATGTAGGTTATCAATAACCTAACCTACTTTCAATTTCAATTCGATACCTATGCGTTACTCGAAATATAAATATAATAATTATGGGGTTCTTCAATGGAGCATACTAGATTCACTTCATTCCTTTCTGTAGATTATAGTCATTTTGGGAAGCGGTCATTTAAAAAAATTAGTCATTTTGGCAAGTAGTTATTTTGAAAAGTATTCATTTTCGGAAATAGTCACGTTGAAAAAGTAGTCATTTTAGCAAGTGGTTATTCAAGGAACTGGACGTGATGCTCCTAAGAAATCTATATAATAGGTACCTACCTATCTATACAAAAATATTATACATAGTTAAATGTTATGTAAACGGGGTAGTGTGACCACGGCAGGTAGGCACGGTTCATTTCAGTCTGGACTGAAACATCGGTGCTATAAAATGATTAAAAATTGTGAATACCTAACTCGTTTTCATAACAATTATTTTGTCCACCGCGGTAACAAAAGTTTAAAACCTTATAAAGAAAACGTGTTCCAGAATGACAATGGTATCGAATGCTCTCCACAATGCAGAATTGTAGAGAAGAAATAACGTAAATAAGAATAATTCAAAAATTATTTAAATAAAAACAATCCGATTTAACCAACGGTCGACCGGTGGATAATATCTTAAGTCATTTAATACCTTAAAGCCTGCGTACACTATTTGCAAAAAGAGTAAATAAACACAATTGATGCAATCACGAATATACAAAAGAAACCACTTCAAATAACTAGCCTTCAATACGGTCACTGTTGAACAAGTAGACTTGCTCGACAATTAAACAAACCGATAGCCATACATATGTAATGACTATTCACCAATCTGCACCGGGCCCATGGTGTTAAATGGCAATGCATGGCCCGAAATCCCCTAGTGATCTACTAGGGGAGGCCTTTGTCCTGTAGTGTGACGCTATAGACTGATGTCGACATCAACAGCAGCCGGCTGCTGCTGAATGAACTTACTGGACTTTTCTCCATGTTTGTTATGGTAGAAAACTATCCACTGATGCTTTATTTTACTAAAAATACTTTAAATATTCTTCTTATAGACACAATCCTCTTTAAGCGTTCCTACTTAAGTAATCAGAACTCATTGAGTAGATACTAGTTCGATTCTAGAAAATGTCTACAAGAAGTTACAATTGGATAGATACCTACCATTCGGCATAATTGACTCAAGCGACAAAAATGAAATTTTATAGGAAAGAAGATTTTGTATGTGATTTTGTAGGTAGGTTAGATTTAATATTTAGTTTTTGTACAAGGCGCTTGGACTATCTACTTATAAAATATCATGTCACAAAATCCATATTAGGTACACTATTTTTTATAATAAGTAGTAATCAAACAAAAACTCTTAATTTTTGTTTGATTCAAAAAGTTCTAATTCAAATCGTCTGTTCTTCAAACTTCCTCAGTTAATACCTACTTCTTCTTCTACAGCTAGATACACCTACAATACATTTCGCATGGCAATCATTTTGCTAAAGGTTCTTTAAAAATATATTTGGAATTATAAATTAAATTACAGTAATTAAAGTAGGTACCTTATACGGCGGTGGAGGGCCACCGATGACATTTCAAACAAACGAAAACCATAGGTATAAGGTCAAAAGTCAACAGTCTGAAATAAAATTTCCAAAATTTCCTCTTACCTATAATATATCCTATAATCGTTCCTATAATATTCAAAAATAATTATAATAACGCCACACTCGAAACTCAATAATCAATAACCGAACAATACTTACTTTGACAATTGTGTTAGTAAAACAGTTTGTTTGACAGTGTGTTAGTGTTAGTAACAACAAACAGTTGTGCTAGTTAAAACAATGCAAAATCTCGTAATGGTTATAGAAAGTATATATAAATTAATAAATAATAAATTTATGATAGAAAATAATAAATAATCCGCATTTAATTGCTCAAACTAGAAGTGCCTGTCTCGCGGGTCCAGAGACACATACAAAGACGAACAACCCACCCAGGCTCGAAGGTGTGTTACACAATAATATCCGACTGAGAATTGAATCCGATTACAAGTACACCTACCTTCTACCAACTGAGCTGATCGATGGTCATCTATGGAGTGATTTCTAATAAAGTATTCTTTAGATATATTCTGAATTCACTATCATAAATATAAGTAGGTAGGTAGGTAGGTAGGTACAGTGAATCTGAACAAATTTATTCTACAAAATGTGGAGACATTTATCATAATTACCTATTTCTGAATCGACCTTAATTAATAATGTCATTACAAAAATTTTATTTATCAAGAATAATTTTAGGACGTCCAGAACAAAACTAATTTAAAAAAGATTCGTAAGCTAAAATTAGGTCATTGGAAGACGTTCCTAAAGGTAGGTAGGTACCGACAGACCAAAAAATTCTAGATGGAATAATTTAGACATACCTAGGTATATTTAATTATGAAAATGGAATTATCGGTTTTTGGTCTATTCATTCTGTAAATATCTGTTTTTGTTTGTTTGAACAGTTAATGAAAACTATACCTACTTGATTTGAAAATAATCTATTCGCTTATTAATCATTTAAACAGATCAGATGAATTAAACACCTTTAATTAACTACGCCAGAAATTTATCGATTTTTTAGAATAGGTAATATGGAAGGTGGAATAATGTATAGGATTTGTCGGTTTTAGATTCGGATATGAAAATCGTTATAAAAGTTTATGGAATTGTCCGGCTATTGTTCCAACTGCTTATTTAAAAAAAAAAATAGTGTGTTTTTATCGGGATATGAAACGATGTGACCACGGTAATGTAAGAACTGCCCGAAGAAAATATATAAAAAAATGTCTTCCAAAAGTGTATTTTTGGGTTTTAGTTTTGGACCTCCTCAATTGAGATGTTTCATTATTTTAATTATCAGGCATAATTTTTATTAATGTTTTTTATGAGTTTTATTTTTGAGCATTCTTAGATGTGTAACACCATTTTGGGTAGACCTTAAAACATTTTATTTTTTAATATTATTTCCAAATAATTAGGTGACAATTTTTAACATTCAATTTTCAAATAAATTCTTATTTTCTATTATCTATGTTCAATGTGTAAAGTTGAGTTAAAAGGGATGAGTTACGAAAATTAACAAAACCTAGTTACCTATCTACTCGCACGTACTTATACCTACCTGGTATTTGAAGTTATTTTAATATTTTCAGCCTACATAAATCAGGAAATGAGTGCAAACGTGTTATACATTTTTTCTTATTTAAAAGAGATATAGATACCTATATATCTATATGGTAGGTATCTATGTATATTTTTGACTAATTTTGTTAAAAATAATTTGCTATTTTTTCCATGCCACAACAAACTTGTCCCTCAGCGTGTTACTATGTCACTGTTTCTAAATGATATACCTATTATAAAAAATAAACTGTAATTGCACGCACTGCACGATGATTTATAGGTGCATGACAGTCTACCAAGCCAAGTTCGAGCCGTACCTACACCTACTCAAGTCACTTTACGTTAATGACAACTTTTGTAGAGATAAAAGTTATCATTTAGATTAGTTATTAAAGTACCTATAGGAATAGACAAGTTAAAGTGAGATGGCTATAGATTCCTTAACAAACTTTTCTCATATTCAAAAAGTTTGTGTTCGAAACTTTATTGAAAGTACACCATTTATTTGTAATTAAATTGTACGTGTGTGTGTGTAGTGGTAGCGATCGTTCCGCGACGGCATCTCGGCTCATATTGATTGCCGGTGACATTCTTTATCAATACACCCCTGGCTGGGCGCGCGGCCGCACCACACAATACCCAAAAGAAACAGAAACGTTTCTTCGCGCGCTCGCAACGCACACGAAAAAAGGGCGGAGACTCCGCGGCGACGTCGTTACCCAATCGAATTAAACTTGCAGTGCCAGTTGACCAATCAGACGCGGCAACCGGGGCGGGCGCGCGCACGCGGCCGCGCCCTCGTTTCGCTCCGGCTTTTTATTTATTGTTGCGCGGAACAGCGCACGCGACGGGCGTGTAATGTGTGCTTAGTCTTACGTTACGAGCATGGAGTCCGCCGTGGACTCAGCGTCAACCGCGAGCGAGGTGAGCGGCTCCTCTGGGGGTTCGCCGAGGGTAAAGGGTGTTTCTCCGGCGCGAGGGCTGAGCCCACCGCAGCTGCTGGCGCCGCGGCTGTCGCTACCGCCGCCGGGCCTCGGCCTGCTGGGCTCGCTGCAGATGATGCACCACTCGCCGCTGGAGCTGATGGCGGCGGCGCACCACCACGGCCCGCCGCGCTACGGCAGCCCGCCGCCCATATCTACGTCGGACCCTTCAGCAAACGAGTGCAAGCTGGTGGACTATCGAGGTCAAAAAGTCGCCGCATTCATTATCCAAGGGGACACTATGTTGTGTCTGCCACAAGCTTTTGAACTATTCCTCAAACATTTAGTTGGGGGACTGCACACAGTGTATACTAAGCTAAAGAGACTGGACATAGTGCCGGTGGTGTGCAATGTGGAACAAGTACGAATACTGCGCGGGCTCGGCGCCATCCAGCCGGGCGTCAATCGTTGCAAGCTGTTGTCCTGTAAAGACTTCGACGTCCTTTACAGGGACTGCACCACTGCAAGGTACGTTTCATCAACTACAAACAAAATAGCGTGTGAATGTGAATGTAAAGCCAATGTGTTGACTGTACCATTGTGCCCATTTTATTTTTCCCGTTAAAGGAACAACGTGATTTCTGTTTTACATTTCATGCGTAGGTAATATATTATGTTCCTTCTCTGTTTTTATTTGCCTTTTAACTTTGTACATTTATAACGATTGACTGCTTATGTTTGTTTGTAGACATTAAGTATTGTGGTTTGTTGTGAAAACATTTTTAAAATTAGTTCCTGTTCTTTTAAATAAGTTGTAGAGAAATTACCATTTATATATACCGAACCATATAGGCGCCAGGGATTTTCTTTTTGATGAATGAAATTATTCATAATAATAATAAAAAAATGGGTATGGATATCAAATTCAATATTTCCGTAGGAAGGTAATTTTGTTTTGATTCTAGTTAAATATTGAAATATATACCTAAGGCTCATAATATTTAGGCTTAATAACCAAAAAGTTTTGATTAGCAACACGTACCCAATAAATACCTATTCCTAACACTCGCTGTGCAGAACAACAAAATATTTTAGTTATTCTGTGTTTTGCATTTCTTTGGTAAGTGCTGCAAACCTGCTGGAAGGGCTCTTCCATTAATTTTTCACATTTTAATACGCGCCAAATATTTCCACCGGATTAAATATTAAAGTGGGCTTCGGCGACGGAAGGGTTAAATCCCTGTTAATTAGCGGCTGAGGCTTTAAATTTTTAAATAGTAATTTTTACAAACGCTAAAGTTAGATTAAAAAATCTTGTTTTGTTGTGCGAGCGCGCATCGCTTGTCCGGGCTGGTAGGCCTATATAGTGCTTTTAATATTCGACCCAGAAAGCGATTTTAAAAATGTAATGTCCGCGGGAAGTGCGCGTTTGGGAGACGTAAAGTTTAATTTTTTCGCTCGTATTGACGCTTTGTGTTTGTAATTTTTAATGTTTGTTTATTGGTAAGCGGAAACGCTTGGGACGCGCCACCGCCCGCGCCGCCAGGCCCGGCTCCTTCATTCCCAATACGTATTAAATGTTAACATAAAATCACAATGTTGCTTGTTTAATTTTATTTCAACGGATGATATCATATGTAGTTACTTCAAGTTGGTCTGGGCTTTATGTGTTTTAGTGATAATGTGCCATATTGATATTAAGAATCTAAATGCTACAGTTATTTTTAAACAGATGTTTATTTTTAAATAGAAAACTACTGTAGTAGATACTTAAATGCGGCAGTTTATATTAACTAATATATAAAGATATAACAATGATTTAAATTAGTTTGTTACTTGTACTACTTTTTATAAAATAGGTGTGCCTATTTATAAAAATACAAAGAATGTTTTTTTTTAAACAGACAGAATTGACCTTACTCGGTAAGGACAAAGATTCACATCGCCCACTCCCAATGTTACTAAAGCAAAGATAAGATTTTAAAAAATAAATCTGCCAAATCCCGGCGGTCTTCAAATCCGGTTAATCTGTATTGACATGTTTCCACTATTTCGATTTCACTAATTATTTCCATTAACGATTCTTCCTTGTACAAATAAATACAACGTTATATATAGGTACCTACCTACTTCTTAAAAAAAATCAATACAACAACTTTGTTGATGTTTTGCTAATAGATATTGTACAATACCTATAGACAGTACCTATTGTAGGTACAATATTTTCTATTGTAAATTTAAATATTTAGACTAGAACTTACCTAGATAGCTGGTCAAATTTTAATACAAGAAAGTACAATGATCAGGTAGGTATATCTACGCGCTAATCCACGCACTCCCACTCTTTATATTTTTATTTGAATTGTTTCTTAAGTACAATAATTGATTAATGAATTAAAATGCTTTTTTTCTTACCTATTATATATCTATGTGGGTCGTAATTGGTACAATACTTAAGTACCTACACTACAGAATAAATGGAATTGGGACACGTCACTAGAAATAATGAAGTTAATGTGCCCGATTAGAACACATCGACATTATCTATATTAATCAAAATTACATACCTACATTTTTTTTTCTTATGCACGGTGCGCGGTATCCACGACGCACTGCGCAGATGCCTCTCGGGATGCACTAGGAAACGCGATATTTTTCAAAAACGGAACGCCCGCATTACAAAACGCAGTGTAAATAATAGGAGGACGCTCCTTTTCACGCTTCAATTAATTGCTCGACAGCAGATAAGCGAGTCCGGATCGAGTTACCGGAGTTGAAAACGGAACCGTATGGGCTGTTATGACTTTGCCTTCTTTAACTCTTTTATCCGTGCTACATATTTTTATAGTGAATTGCTATATAAATATTTTTCAAAAATAACAATGAAGTAGAAGTAGTTTTCGATTAAAAATGTAAGAAGTATAAGTATATATCTACTAAAGTTATAATAAGTTAAAATGTAAGTGTAATACTAAAGTTACAATTGGATGACGTAGGGTCTACACCATCCCTATAAAAATAGGAACACACTTTGGGAATAATGAAATTGAAACTAAATTACAACGGTGGGCTTTTTTTTAATTTTTAATTAATAGTATAAATAACGTTTTCTAATTGTTTATCAAATAAACGAAATTAGTTTCTCAAAGCACGTCGCTTCCAAATTGTAGCTGACTATTTTTTCTAATCAATGGGATCAAGCACAGAGTTCCGTGCATTGTCTCTGCTACAAAGAGTGATGTACAATTACAGGGGTCATTAACACGACTTTTTATGGAATTTTCAGTTTTACGGCTCATTTTGATGGTCCGCCTTCAAACGGAGTGATATTTTGTAAATAAACAAGGCACTGAAATAACTGCCTCAATTACCTTTGTAGAGCCGGTAGTTGCGTCGGAACTTTTGAATCATTTTTTGTATCCAGTTTCAGCTTAGACGCACTGTTTGAAGGTATGGTTGTACCACTTGTATCCTTGCATTAAATAACAAATGACTTAAATAATAATTTACAAAGAATTTATTTAATATTACCTACAGACTAGGGATGGTCCGAATTTTAGTATTCGTTTTAGGAATATTCACCAATTTTCGTATTCGTTTTGGTGAATATTCACCAATTTTCAAATATTCGTCTTAGTACTCGTATTCGGAATATTCTAAACTAATACTGGAATACCTACTAATCGAATAGTAAAAGCCCAAATGAGTAGTGAGTAGGTAAAGGTGGTTTTCTATACCTAAACAGAAAAAATACTTTAAGAATCAACGTTTGAATAGTTTATATACCTACCTAAACTTAATTTGTACTAAAGAAGACTGACCTTTAATTCAACTAAAATTACATACTTTGATATTGATATTATAAGTGCGTGCGCAGTCGGTTAGGTACCTACGAATAGGTACGAGTTGGGAATAGTGAACAAAATGATTTGTACTTATTCGCATTTGTATTTGCGAATAGGGTTTTTTGTTATTGGAAACAAGCCTAGCACAGACGTCCAGATTTCATCTTGTTGTTGTCGTTGTATTGGCTGCAGTCCAAATAGTTGTTCTCATTGAAACATTAAACCAAGACGCCTGCAGTGCAGTGTCTGAGACACGTATTGTGCCAGAATATAACTTGTGTAAGTTATGATTATAATTCAATTTCTAGGAACTTGGCTGTCTCTAGTCTAGATTAATATAACGTAATTAAATCATTTGTAATAGGTAGATAAATGGAAGAATTACTAAAATTATAATTGATATAGGTAAATAATGCAACAACTCCTAATTTGTTAGGTATTGCATAGGTATGTAAATAAAAAAATATCATTGACAATAGGGTTTATTTAAACTTTAATAATTTCAATAATTATTATTTTAATTAGCCATAAGCATAATCAGCCCTTTTAGTATTGCCTGCTGGACATCTCATGTACGTTGCTTATGCTTGAGGGATATGGCCTTAAAACTGAAACAATGAACTATTAATAAGATTTAATTTAGGTTTTGTTGTGTAACTAGATTACCGGTTTGTTTGTACTGTTATAGTGAAATCAATTCGTGAGGCTTTAAAGTCACAAGTTGAAAGAGGTTGGCAGTACTACTGTGTTAAAGACGTCACTAACATAACGAAACTCTTCACTTGAAACATTGTCAGTCCCATATCTATTTAATTCAGGAAAGGATTTGAAGAATGCTATTCATTATGGAGTTGTTTTCATCTTTAGTTGTCGAATAAGCCATAAGAATTTCACTTGAACAACCGTCTTGTTTGTGACGGTAGCTACAATGACAGTGATATCCAGCTAGATGTGTTTAACAGAACGTTTCCCAGATTTAATTATGATTTGTAATAATTCGTTATATATATTTTAATAAATTACCTGAAGTGATTTCATGTTCATGTATATTTGTAATTTCTCGCTCTTACTGTAAAAGTGATTACACTGCGTGTAATTAATGGATTTATTAATTATTAATGCAATTTAATTAAACACGTTTAACATTTTATTTTTACACATAATAATTCTCAAGTTTGTAGTTAGTTGCTATTGCATTGGCCAGATTGTATTTACATTTCATTTCGTAGTTTAGGTCAGTTTTTATATGTCATTCCGTAGTTTAAATCAATTCAAACTGGTAGTACCATTCGATTTTATTTAAACGGTTGTTTTTGATGTCATTTTGTACTAATTACACAGCGAACTGGCAACCGGCGGCGCCGGTGGACTGGCGCAGTTGCGATCGCGTTCCGCTCCTATCACGCTCCGTTCGTTGCACGCTTTATCGACAATCGGACCAGACACCCACGCGAATGGAACTTTTCTTTTTAGATTTCCGCACATCGATTGCTTCATTCAATTCATCTAATCTAATGCGTAAGGGTGAATGTAACAGAAAAGGTCCGCGAAACGCCAACGATACACTTTGTATAGGCACTTCAATACGATATTAGTCTTTTAAGATTTTTCACACATATTTTCCTTTCCACACCAATATGGTCACGAGCTGACTGGTGTATATAATCCAGCTGAAACGGCAAGTAAAGTAAATTATGTATTAAACACTCATTAAGGCCCGTTTTATAGATAAATGATTCACTTCTTTTAAATAATTACACAATTGAATAGTATACTAGAAATGAAGACGTGAAATTAAAATATCTTCTAAAATGACGAAGTTATAGGTTTTAAAATTCATAATTCATAGTTTGACTGCGCTACCGTATCTACTAATAACGTCACTATTACAGTAGTAGGTACTATTACAGCTACACGCGAGTAACAGAGATTACTGTTAATAACTTAGTTAATCTGCGGCAAGCCTAACATAACAATTATTTAATCAAAATGTGTAAATTTTTTTCATAATTTAATCGTTAATCTAAATCGACCTGTCAAGGTTTCTTACGTCTATTTCTAAATTGAAACAATTTAAGTTAAACCAAACTTAAAGCAATTTAATGTAACCTAACCTAAACCAACCATTGACATTTGTGAATTACCTACCAAAATTTTGTTACATTACACTTAGCAGGTATCTATAGAATAATTTACATATCTTAGATATTATAGATAGGGAGACATTATTTTATATATAGAATTATTTTATACATGTTGGATAAATCTTACACCTCAAACTTAGCACATTTAATCTAATAACATTGCAGTACCTACTTGTACATCTCACCTGCCTACAACGAAACATTATTACTTTATTGAATATTTATAGAAACTTAATATATATGTAGTTTCAAAAATGGCAGCTATAATGTGATTGACAAATAATTTTGTAAATAATATTGGTCGAAGTCCATCCAATTTAAACGGCCGATGGATTGGTTTGGATTAGAATCTGAAATTATGAGAGAATGTAGTCTAACTTCAATAATGTAATCTATTTATTTCATTTGTAATTAAAAATACATTAAAATATACATCATATCTATACAATAGTGAAAACCGCGTCTTAGTAGGTCTTGAGATTACCATAAACATCAGACTAAAATGGCACTTTAATTTTCAACTTTAAACCATAGATTATTTTAGTTATTTACATGTTGTATACGTATGTATGTTCATATATGTATGTATATTGAATAACACACCTTTCATCGCATCTCCCAATGTGCCTCTCTGTTCAACCCAAACGTTGGCTGGTAGAGAATGCCTTAAAGCGGGGGTTTCCAAACTACGGTCCGCGGGCCAAGACCGGCCCGCGAGCACCTGCTGGACATGTCTGAGATTCGCCAGACTTAACTTTATTTTATAATAAAACAGAATAATAATGAGATGATTTTATTCAATAAAGAACACTAATCACTGTCATACTGTCGTCTAGTAGGTACTTAAAGTGTACCTAAAATTAAACATTTAAATATTAATGAGATTTATGTGGGTGTGATTTTTCACAGACAATTGTTTGCAGTTGTGGATCAAGTTTACCAGTGCGACTTAAGATGGTCATCATTTAACTTGGATCTGTAGATTTTTTTGTGCATTTCATATTTCATAAGTAGCATTGATATTTTTTTTAAATGTCGCTGCAATGCAAATCAATCATTTCCGTTTGAAGTTCTGGAGAGAGGAAAGCTCTTGGCCTTTGGGACTTTGTGGAACAGTCAGTGTGGCTCTCAGGCCAAAAAATTTACCTTTTGTAAGTTTTTTAAATAAAATATGTAAAAAAACCGTGTCCACATAATTTGTTCAGACGTATTTTAGTCGATGACAAATATTTTTATTTAATTACATATTTATTTTACTCTTCTTGCACTACATTGTTCAGAGGCGGACAGAGGCAACAAAAATACTTCAAGGTATTTTTATTGACATCGACTAAGATACACACAGACCTCCCTTTGCAGTCACGGGAGAATTTCAACTCATAACCAGTTTAATCATGCGGATCCAGCCCGAATTTGTGAATATTCAATGGCCGTGCTCTCTCAGCTGGATTTAGAATAGCACGACCCCATTTCTTGCCGTGGGTGTGTATGAGGAGGACGAAAAAAAGAACTGTACCTAGGTATGGAAAATTAAACAATAAACTTTAAAGTTTATTTTTTTGCTAGTTTTTTTTTGAAATTTTCATGTCATTTAACTTTGAATCATGAACGAAATCCATAGTTTCAGAGTTCGGGAATGAATTAGTTAGGTACACCTTGTATAGAGAAAACGTTAATTTTTTTAATCAACTTTAAATATTTAAAACTAGAAAACGTTAAATCTAAACTTGTCGAAATGACTTGAGCATATCACGTGACTCGCAGAGACTGTTTTGGAATATATTAACGCTTTTTGGGAGTGAGTGGGTATTTCATCCCATAATACCCCATTCCGTACTATCCTTTCCATTTCCATCCTATCCCACTCCACCCTGTCCCGTCCAATGCTAAAGAGTAGCTATAGAGTACCTATAGGTAATAAATAAAATAAGAGGTTCCTCCGATCTCATCTTATCTATTATACATATTTATAATAAAATGATAACAAAGCCGTATCTGTACATGAAATATGTTTTGAAAAAGTCATTGCAGTGTAAAGGACGAATAATACAGAGCGCAAAACAATATTTTTTAGAATTATTATGCCTGTCTGTTTGTCTCAAAGCGCTACACACAAAATCCACTGAATTGATGTTAAGGTAACGTGGCACAATTATAGCTTATGTACTGATTTAACATTTAGGGTAGGTACGTTTTATCGCAGTCCGTTATAGAGTTATCATGGGAATTATTTTAAAGTTCCCGCGAACGAAGTCGCAGGCACAGCTAGTTATATAATAAAAATTGAATTTTACCTCTTCTATGTACCTTAATCGATCAATAAGCAACAATTACGAAATGTGAAATATTCGTCCTAGCATTATTCAATGAACAGTAACAAATAAACTCGAGAGGCTCAAGGAAGTACAATTTACTCCGAAGCAGTAAAGCGACAAACTGTTCCACAATGGGAATATCATGGAGGCAATTTATTACGATTGATCAACAAGTAGCTGGGGAAGCAGATCTCAAACGGAACGAAAGTATGAACGCCGACAATCCTAAACGGAACGTACACCGATAAAGGACCCTCCTAACACAAACGAAGTGAGCAGTAGGAACGCACGCCAACATTTGAAATGCTCCCGTACAATTCGAAAAACGCACACAAGTGACACGGGGGAATCCCTCCGGCTAGACGGAATTATCTCGGGCTCTATTTCCGTTTCTCGTACTATTGAAATTGCGTCCCGCTCGCGCTTCGTATTGAGAATATGACCGTCTCTTTCTCATTCGGTTCATTCATGATTGTGGATTTGAATGAATTCGAAACGTGCTTTTCCTTCCCGCATTTCCCGAACACTTGGGGAGCCGAGTCTGCGACGCGTGCAGGCGTCGCGACAATTTTATTTCGTGTTCCCATATATCACGGTTACATGAATGGACTCCCAAGTTTCCATTGTCGATTGATAAGTAAGTAACGTTACGGCAAAGACAGTAATGTAATGTTAGTAATTAAATCGTCTTTGGTTACGGTCAAAGAATCAGAGGTGCAGAAAAAGCAGGCGACACAATGAAATTACAACCGCATTTAATTAAAATTCGCATCCGTGTTAATTATATTGAATGGTTAATGGAAAGTATCGCATGGCGTGTATCGCGGTGCGCCGGTAGCCGTTGTATTGTAACGTCTTATAATTGCCGTTCACCATGTGTTATGCTCTAATCATGTTTAATTATACTCAGAAGAAGAAGTCATTGCTGTTTATCATGAGATGAACTGTTACAGATGTATAAACGCGCGAGAAAATGTTGGATGTAACGTTATGAAAGTACCGCCATGTCAACAGTTCTGAATGAATTTCGATTTTAATATACAATTTATATAGAGTAAGAACTTTCTTTTCATACTTTATGGAGGTGATGAAGACTTGGCGTTAGACTTATTTTTATGTTTTGTATTTTTAATTACGTATACCAATTAATCTGTTTAACTACTGGGTTTATTAAAGTCGGTTATAATTGCACAAATTACTCAACATGTTCGTAATATGCACAGGGCGATAGTGCTAAGCATTATCAAGTTGAAACTAATTAACCGTGGCACTTAGACATGAAGTAACGCTTCTAGCTACTGCAAATAATGCTAACACGTAACAAGGACTAATCTAATATTTGGTTCAAGTCATTTCCTCCTTCATAACGCATCAGCCTTGCAATTAAGAGAGGTAATGCTGCCAGCATGCTGGGTACCATGCTACACGAACCAAATTTTACCTGCTCAAAGTGTACATTGAGCATGATGTAGATACTAGTTATAAATTGAGCATATGTAAGCTAGGTTTAAGCATTTTAGTGGCAAATAAAACATTTTCTTTTCCGTCAATAAACTTTCATTCGTTTTAACCAATTTGGTGGCGTTAGAATTTCCGCATCCCCCAAACAATGGACAAACGATAAAAGGTCAATGCTTGATTGGTTAAAAAGAAGTAAAAAAGTATTTCATGCCGCCTGCTCATTACTACATAGGTGACATAGGATTGATAGGTATATACGATGTTATTACCTACCCTAACTAAATTTTAAATTAAAAAGAATATAGAAATAAAAATGCATATGAAGGGTTAAGGGGAGGCCTAAGATGTCATAGGCTGTATCCAAACTAAATGAAAATTGAAACTTCATTAGCATTATACTACCTAGATCAATCAAATGAATTATTATTGTTTCAATTAAACGGTGCGTTTCATTAACGAAGCGTCAAGTAGTAAGTTATACCATTCTCTCCATATTAATCCATATCCATATATATTTTTAATGTATATTTGCATAATGTGTGAACATTAGAAGTCATAGACAATTAAGTTACTTTTTTTCACTGTGTACACACGTAAGGCAGAGGAGTAGGTACGTTGTTGTAAATCCAATGCAGATTAGTATCAACACAATGGGAGGCGGAAATGCAAGGAAACTGACTTTTTGCACGACTCGCTCCACTCCCCATTGTGTGAATAAAACAAGATAATTGTCAGTAACTAATAGTTTATTAATATGATAAATCTTTTTTCCCATTAATACAATATTTACCCACTTACAATAAATTAATGTGTGTATTGAAATACTTTTGTATTCTTAAAAGCGATTAAAGTTGTTCATTACGACAATTTTAAATGATTTTATTAATTACGTTCTCGATAATCCATGTAGACAGTTAAAGATATTTACAAAGCACATTTACCATTTTGGTATTTAGAAAATTCGGTCACGAATGTGTCGTACACGCACTTGATAGATTCTGTAACAATTGCAATATAGTTACCTACCTAATATTGTTTATAATAGAGATTCAAAATTTCGTTTGTTCTATGAAAACTTTTCAATTTTTTTCAGAAATTATCTTAGTTTCAGTGTCTTTAACAAGTGCTATTACTACTAAGAGTTTTATAACGGTATTTAAAAGGTGGGAACCGTCTTGTAAAGGATAGCGTCTTGTAAAGGATAGCGTCTCGTAAAGTATAAATATCTATCGATTAAAGGGTTAAAGGTAAAGAATCTCATTATTTTCAAAGATTTATTCTATTCATTTTTTCTCTATGGGAGCGAAATGAGGGAAAATATATGAACGCAGTCACATACATATTTTATGGAGAAACGGACGGACATGATGAAACTATATGGGTTCTAAGGAGTCTTGGAACCCATTGGTATATTTGAAATCTTGAATATACCAATATTCAATTCAATATTGAGTATGCCTTGAATATTGAATATACTCTTATCCAAGTCCTTTGTTATTTTCAGTATGTTTTTACCATTAATTTATATTTTTATAACATGCCTACGAGATGAAAGTAATTTAAGTAAATTAAGTAATTATGTAAATTAAGTATGAAAATTAACTCTTAAAATATCAAATATGATTAAAGCAAGCTCCTTGTAAGTTATATATAGGTATACTAGAGTTAATATTACAATATATTTTTTTCAACATCATTAGCAAATTTTGGTTAATGTATATTTGGCTTCTTGTATATTTCCGTTTTGGTTACATTTTTAGTTTTTTCTTTGGATCCGCCAACAAAAGGAGCATTTTAAAATATAGAATAAATTATAAAATAAACAAGAATTACATATTAATCTTATATTACTAAGATTGAAAAGGTGCATATTGTAAGCCCGCTCTAGACTCACGCCGTGAAGTCGCGGCGAGAATTCACGTCTTGAACCTGCGTGCCCCGAGAACATCTTTCTACACTTGTTCACAGTTATATTCACGTACTTGTTCAAAATTGTCGTTACAGTAGTTGCTCCAACTATCGAATGTATGAAATCCTTTAAAACCTTAGTTTCTTATACCTATGATTTTCGTTCTAATTCGGGCTGTGAAATCTGTAAAGAAAACACTTATTTGAACCGACGCATTGTTACTATCATCTCGACGCACTGAAGACGACGCGTGAATGTGGAGAGTGTTCATGGCTCACGCCCGCCAACCCTTTGTCGCGGACACAGCTTATCGATTCCAACCGGGAAACAAGCCATGAAAGCGATAGAACGCCGCCAAAACCATCCACTCTCGCGCTCACGGCTGTTCGCGGGGCTTCACGGTGTGAGTCTAGAGCCGGCTTTAGAGTTTAAAAAATATTATTATAACATTATATTGTTGTTATATTGTTAGAACACGTACATATATATAACATATACATATATGAAGGGGTTAAATTTGCATCGTATTATTCTACCAGAATGGTATTTATCTTTTGTGGGATTACACTGTATTATTTTTGATTGAACTGTTGAAAAAAGATTCTCGTCTTTTGAGAAAGAAAATATTATAATTTATCAGATTTATCAGAACAAAAATGTTAATAACAGTAAATACCTGTAACATTAAATACCTTAACATTTTGATTACTAAAGAGTTACTTTCCGGGACATTGCCCGGGACTTCCCCCAGTTGCAGTTCTCGATTTTGCAGCCGCGAATCAAACCTAAATAAATCGATAGAAACCATCAAAATTAACAAAAAATGTTCTAAAGTAAAAATTTGTAAAACGTCTAGAAACCGAGACAATATTGAAAGCTATAACTTTGACCTTGATTATCTTAGTTCCGAGAAGTTTTAGGATATTTTACTTAAGGGCATTTTTTGTTTGTTTGACCGTCTATCGATTTATTAAGGTTTGTTGGCGGCCGCATAATCGAGAACTTTTCAAAATGGCGGTAAGTAGGTATGCCAGGCTCCATACAAAAATGTCCCAACCGTTTTGCGTTACTTTTTGCGTTTTGCGTGCCCTCTCCAGGCTAAATACGATGTGCCATACATATTATTATCGTCGGCTGCTGTACAAGTTCCATTTAAACCGTAAGCATGATTTTACGCTACGGGACCTTATAAATAGAGACTTCTAGGTTGATAGAATGAAGTTATTAATAGTAAGAGATCGCACAAGAAACGCATTCGCACGATTATTTGATTATGAAGTGATACTATTCACTCTAGTTTACTGAGGTTTTTCTTTATATTCCCATCATACAATATCAATTTGTTTAATAGATTCTGTTTGAATTGTATCACTTTTACAGTTATTTCCTATTAAGGCTGATATGGCGCTAAATAGAAAAAGTTGATTAGAAAACTATTAGATGTTTACCAAAAAGAATACCAACGAATTAACTGTAATGTAACATAAAAAATATGCTCATACTCATATGTATTGCATACTTTTAATTATATGTTTTATTTATTTTAATAGTCACAATTATTTACAACATTTAATGACATAATAAAGTGTACACAAGTTCTAAATTGCAAGTGAAATATCCAAATTTTAATTCTACTGTAATTTAATAACGGACATTTTAAAGTGAATAACTTGAAATTTGAATTATGGAACTCCAGGGTTACCGCTTTTGCCCGCGACTTCGATCGCATGGTCCGCATGAATAGAGGCTTATGTGTTAATCCAGATTGTAACCTTGTATCAGTCTATAACGTCCCACTGCTGGAAGCAGACCTCCCTAGTAAATCATTGGGGGTTTCGGGCCATAATCTACTACGCGGGCCCAGAACGGATTGGTGGATACACATACTCCAGATTGTTTTTATTTTTTATTCCTCTGCCATGCGCGATTCCGCAAGATGTTTTCCCTCGTCGCCGAGCTAGTGACATTTATTTTAAAAATCCGTACTTAAGTAGGTATATTAGAAACTTAGTGCTACGGGCCGAGTCTAGTATAGATACCCCTAGGCTATCACCGTTCTACTCCAAATTACAATCTACCTATTCGCTAAGTTTCAACGAAATCGGTTCAACTGTTTTCACGTGATTGAGTAACAAACATCCAAACTTTCGCATTTATAATATTAGTAGGATTGGAAAAATATCTATATAAGTAGTAAATAAAAAGTTGAAATATCGATCGTGGAAGTATTAATTGGTGCAAGGAACATACCAGTACTTTTAGAAAGAATAAAAAAATGTTTTTTTCTTACAAAAAAACTTTATAAGCTTATTATTGCACAGTTATAGTTTTAACATTAAGAGCTTTAAGACTTTTAAGTACCTACCTAAGTAAAAAGTACCTATTGGTTTGTTTCTACGATCAATATTTGTAGATTAGATCAGAACGGAGAAAGATTATTTACAGAAGAAGAAAGCCCGACCGAAATTAGTTTTGAAATTATACCACTAACTAGCGAACAAATGGAATCGTTTACAGTTTATAACGTTAACGAAGCAACAAATGAGATAAGGGCTACTTAAGGGGCCCGTCTTAGGCCCTCGTTAAACTCTGATATACGATTTATAATAAAACTTAATAAAACATTCGCAACAATTTAAAAAGGGATTCAATAAAAAAGTTAGTAGGCGTAGCAAATATCAAATGTGAGGTCGCAAGTTGCCAGCATCAAAAAGAAACGATAGTAAATTGCGTTTTATAACTCTAAAGTTATTTGCTTTATTTTCAATTATATTCCGTGAGTCATTTAACAATTTTATACAGTGATCTTAACATTGTTGGAAGGCAAAAGGAAAAGAACAGAAATGCTTGAGCAATGCCAAAAAGTTACTGAATTTACATATGGAATAGTGAACTTAATCAAATTACTCATCTAAATAATTAATAAATAGAATTATTTGAATAGTACCTAATTAATTATATACCTAGAATCGCATAAAAATGTTTTATAATGGCAGGGCTACGGGTTAAATGTTTAAACCTACAGAGACATTTTAATTTCCATCATAATCGTTAAAAGTTTTAAGTGTCATCAGAGTCGTCACACTCTTCACACAGCTCGATTGCGATGGAACACGTCCTTTGGTGCAACACTTTAACATAACAAGAATTTAATAGCATTAAATTAAAAACGCAATTAAAGTCTGCGAATATTCAAATTGTAAACTACATTCTTAAATTTATTTTTTTCCCAATATTTTAGTATTGATAGTATGATAAATAGATCTCTGTAGGATGACTTTACCCTGTGGACATTTATCATGTTGTGGACATTGAGTAGATGTCACTGCGTATATCGCTAGCTTCCATCTTTGCGAGAGAGTGCACGCTGCATTTCCACGCATTTATGCCGCTGGGCACAATCGACTCGCCACGTTACCCCTCTCTCACAGAAGACTACCTTGAATTGTACTGCATTTCCTACATTATCGTATTTCCCCAAAGTACTTACGTGTTTCGGTAGTGAGTCTCACTCACTACCGAAACACGTAAGTACTATTATTACTACGGAATTACTTTTTTAACAAATTGAAATCTTATACTAAACTTATTTTATACTTAATCTCACAGAAGACTACTTACCGTACCTAAGTGTTTACGTTGTGAGTAAGATATGCCAGAGCCCACTCCCATCCCATCCTATCCTAACCCTCCCCATTTTCTCAACCCTTTCTCTCAATCTTTTCCTTAATCTGCAAAGGTAGGCAGCGCATCTGGGGCGTGCCAACGTTTGTCATTCTGGACTGATGTTGGTCTGTATCGCGGATATCTATGAACAACAGTATCCATTTACCATCAGGTGGACTGTATGCTCGTCTGTCGCCTTTTTCTATAATAAAAAAGAAACCTAACTATTATGGGTATTAATTTACCTTAATCGTGTGTGATAGATAGCAGGTATTTGGGCGTTAGAGAGCATGAGAGATTATGAATGAATTAGAATGATTTTACAGAATTTCTAAGTATCCCTAATTTATTTTTACAATATAAGTGTATATATATTGTATAAAGTCAGTGTGGTTCGCGTCAACAAAGTAGCGGTGGTAGTGTCATAAAATGGCCACAATCGTCAGAGGTACGCCGGCCGCGCCTTGCACTCCGATTAAAAGATATTTACTGCCGATATAAAATTATTTCATTTCGACATTGGACACATTTAAAATAATTATCGTCGCCGCACTTAAATAACTTTGTTTCCAGTTTATGGCTTGTAGAGCTTGTAAACATCTATCCATAGGTATTCCTACGTACTCTGTTCGCGGGAAGGTATCGACTTCGGTTGTCCGTGTAACTAACTTTTAATGATGCACCTACTTGTTAAAATGTAAATTCAACGTATGATGTAGGTACAGAGAAACTTCCAGTTACTTCCAGAAAAGTCTTAAATACGTGATGTTTTTGAAGATTCGTCAGACAGCGATCAAAATTATCGATTCCACGAGAGTGAGTGAAAAATCGATAGCGGTCCAGATGCACAAAAATGGGGCAGAGGAATCGATTTGCCCCACATTTTGGCGGTCTAGCGGCCGCCGCCGACGAGGGTAACGCTCGCGATAAGGGATAGTGCCCCCTCCAGGGGCGGTGGTGCACCCCCCGACCCCCTCGATAATATTTACCGCCCCCCGGCTATACTTACGCCCCTCAGTATTTACGGGTTAGAGAAAAACAAGGGTACTCGAGCTGCGGAAGGTGCAACGTAGATTTTAATCCTTTCTGATGTTTATGATTGATGGAGGATTTCGCGATCGGCGTTGCGCTGATGTTGATGGATTCTTTATGATTCCTTGTTGCTTATTGCTCTAATCGCGGATCGTGCCAACGGTCTCGTTTTTATGTTTGCTATCATTGAAACACGACTATAAATTTGTTTCTTAGGACAACTTAGGAAACCCTAAAATATTATAATGTTTAATAGTATGATATTTAAACTATAATAATACTCTAGTCAACTAATAATAGTATCCAGCTATGTGTAAATCTAGTGCTCAGTGCATCTTCAATTTAGTCGTTGGAAAACGTGGCGTTGCATAAAAACTGGTGAGATACGTGACGACGCACAACACCCCTTATTTTGTACTTACCTATTTTTGTTTTGCGTCACAAACCTGAGATTAACCGTCGAGTGATAATTCTAAAAAAATGCTTGCACTCACAAATTTTAGGTGAATAATTGATCCATTTTTACCTAAAGCCTGTCCCCAAACTGTAACTCCCTAGTGTCCGACCTCACAAGAAGCGCCATTTCCAAAACCATATTTCCCAACTGACAACAACGTTAAAATAATATCAAACAATAGTTGTAAAATAATCAATAATAATCAAGTTCATAACGTATTCATTTTGAAACGCCGCTGGCGCCATCTGTCAGTCAATAAATGCTCTTTAAAAAAACTTAATTAGACTCCTTTCAAAGACAGAGTTACATCAAAATAACCGCATAGAAGCACCTATCAACATTATGCAAGTGGTTCCTAAAACTGTTGATGCTCTTATAATAGAGTTTAATGTTGCTTGCCCTGGAAATGTAAGGACGGTAAATGGAAGTTTGTCAGGATGTAATGTGGTGATGATGGGTAAAGACGTCACTCAAATATTGACGCGTGCCCAATAGCCAGTGTGTCCACACTGCTATGTCAGGGTCAAAAGACTAATTATTATTTTCATTGCCACAATAGACATTGGGTTGCTTGAATATTTTATTCGCTGTGCCTCTTAAAACATAAATTGCCTATTCACATTAGAACTAAATTACTTATTCATAATTTATTAATTTTTTAAAAAGATACCCGTTGGCAAAGGATATTTTAAATCTTTTTGTTTTTTAATTTCATTCATAATACAACCTTATAAAAATTACGGTGTTGTTGAAAAAAAAAACAATTGTAGACAAAAACTCAACTGAAGTGAAACATATAAGTTAATTTACTTATAAAAGCGTTATATTACCTGTTAGTTACGTTTGAACCGTCGGGAAATTAAGTTTGGGGAATTGAAACTAGTCATTGTTCTTTTAATTGCGGTCAATTTGTGGCGTTCTAGACGAAATGTGCTGATCATTGTATATTGTGGGGTAACGGCTGCCTTCCAACGTTTTATTAGATGTAAGGGCGTATTGTGTTTAACATAAGTTTCATGGATGCGATATGAAAATATACAATTATTACATCTATCTGAAATATTAAATTTCAATGTGAATCTTACTTTTGAGTTCAAAACTTTTAAAAAATGTGTAATACTTTTTCGATAAAATCAAATAATCGACATATCAGTTCCCATCACTAGCTGCACATTTTGGGACGTGTTTTAATAATTTCATTCGAAATATCATTATAGATATCAAAGAAAGGGTTGCACAGTGGGCCGACTGCGCGCTGACTCGCACAAAACGCTCTATCTGCATATGCCTTCTGATTGATGTGGCCTGTAATTATTTAGACGCGTTAATAACACCACCGACGACGGCCGCACTCTATTTCTGACTTAAGACGAATGAAATGAGAAATTCTATCGGACTCTATAATAGAGCTTATTGCTTTCTGATGTTTTGTTGATTGAGCGAACAGAAATTGCTATTAAGTTGTGAAGACCCATGTTTTATTTCGCATTTCAGATTTCAATTTTGATTAGATATTCTCCAGTTTATAATTAACATTAAAAGTAGTTTTATAATTTGTTTTGTTTGATAATACGCGTTCAGATAATTATAATCTATACGCAGTGGACAAAACCACACCCATACGAAAATGTAAATACGTAAGCCACACCCGAGTTGTAAACATTTTCATAATAGCAGAGTATCGTGGATTTATTTACATAAATGGCCACCACATACAGATTGTCTTTATGTTTTCTGTGCGTGCGACCCCAACTCAAACGAATCAGAATATTAACGTAAATAGCAATGGCGGAAAAAAAAGCTATTATGCAAATGAAACATTTTGAGGTAAATAGAAACTGACGTAATGCGTTGTTAAGAAAGGAATAATAAATCGTTTTTGTTGGTGAGTTTATTAGATTATTTCTTTGCCTAAAACGTCCCTTGGCGATGTGCGTGACTTAATTGGATTTTATTAGATTTACTTACTTATTGATTTCGTCCGTTGCTGTAAGTACGAGTAGTAGAGGCATGTGCTTTTTGAGTGAAGAAGACTTTAAAAGTATTCACTAGCTGAATCTTTCTTAGTTTTTTT
The DNA here is from genome assembly GCA_914767545.1 of Sesia apiformis. Taxonomy (NCBI): domain Eukaryota; kingdom Metazoa; phylum Arthropoda; class Insecta; order Lepidoptera; family Sesiidae; genus Sesia; species Sesia apiformis. The sequence goes on from OU611955.1 coordinate 12,602,764, forward strand.
ATCGATCAAATACTTATCAAATACTTTTCTTATTATTAAATCAAACAAATCCACAAATCAGTCCGGTTTTGTACGTGATTTACATTTTAAATTACAATATTACTTATTCGTAATTGATATAACTAAACTAGTGAAGTGGGCAGATTATTGAATAAGTCACAATGTAAGAGTACTTAGACAGTACTCCCTGCAAACGCCATGTGGCACAGGCAGCATAAAAATAACCCGTGTATTAATTTCGCCAAAATAAAAAATGAAATTGGCATCCATTGAGATCCTAGATATGAATACGTTATGATATACATTATTACGTTTAATAACAAACGGCTGTTGAGTGCCGAATATGCTTACGTCATATCTGAACGGGAACCGAATAATAGAGTTCGCTTCAAACGTTTAGCGAACCCTCGAAAATTGAAATAAAAAAGAACCATTCGAGATGTAACAGCGATATGATTTTGCACTTTTTATTTATTTCTGTTTGCGTGCGTGTTTTTTAACACTGGACGGGCGGCGGAGAGCTACGAATCGATTGGACACATTGAAATTACTGGTCTGGTGTTACGCAACTTTGTCGCTTCCATTGATAATGTGGTTTAATACGGTCAAAAGTGGAGCTCAAATTGTTTGCACACGTAATTTAATGCCCAAAATTATAAGGCACATAAATCATTATTACTATTATTAGGTACAGCATCTATAATTTTTATACGCCTTTAAATTTTCGAATATAGCCTAGGTATTGTAGAGTCCTATACGTTATTGAATTCAAACAAAGACTCGTCTCACTACTTAAGTTCGCTTATGGATGTACTTGTGACTAACGTTCATGAGATAACTACTAAGTGTTAAATACGTATTTTTTAAATTGTCACTAGCTCGGCGGCGAAGGAAAACATTGTGAGGAAACCAAAGTGCTCTAGAATTTTAAAAACAAGAATCTAGGCGTCTAATACCAATCAGTAGGTACTGAATCCGCGCAGTGAAACAAAAACACCTCATGTTGGGAAGTGGTTATTGGTAAAGACATCTCTATTAGCTTCTATATTCGCTCAAACTCACCCCTATTTTTTAACATTACTGTAATTACAAGCGATATTGATGCAAAGTGACTCGGATATATATATGTATATATATATCTATAGATATACAGTACACAATCCAAATTGTACAATACTATACTACTTTTATCTATAGTACTTTCTTTTAGTATAGGTACGAGTATGATCGCACAAACAAGGCATGTAGGTATGTTAATCTAAAATAATATTAAACTAGTTTGATTCTGTTGTAGAGAATATTAGAACAAAGAGACAGAACCAAAGCAAAATCGGTCCAGCCTTCTATTATCCTCAAAATTTTATTTTAAAACGGCAACCATTTTGTATTCGCAATGTCCAATATTCTCCGAAGAACTCAAAATATTCGGACATTTGGACGGAGCCCCCCAATCGTAAGAATGTGATTAATTAAATAAAATGAACAGCCCTGGAAAGAAATTCGCGAACCCTTGGCCAAGCGTTTTTTATAACAGACATATCTCATTTTGTTTTTAGGGGTGTAATTGACTGCTTGTTAATTTTATTTTAATTTTCTGCTGCGAGGAATTTATGAATTTACTTTGTTTATTATTTGTAGGTACGTACGTATCTAGCAGATTGATTTTAGAGGTCTTGACGACAGCAACAACAAAGATTAATAAATCAACCAACTTTCACACACTGCTTTTGCTTAATTACGTCTCATTAAATATGGAAATCAAAGTCAATAAAATAGACGTATCTGTACAGCCAATCTAACACAAACAGGATAGAAACGGTGCTAATTCATAACAACGTAACATTCGCTACTCATATTTCCAATTAAAATTCCTATACATATGCATTGCTCGAATCAGATATCTCTATTGTCCATTGAATAGTTAGCATCGTACACGTACGACTGTATTATGCATTTCTAGCGATTGCTCATTGAGTGCGTGTAAACAAATACTAGACTTGTGCTGAGTACAGCACGAGTAAATGTAATAGTGACACGTCCATCCATTATATATTGTATGATATAGGAATTAAATTCAATTTGATCGAGTCATTTTGAAAAGTAACGGAATTACTTTTTTTTCAAATTAAAATATTATACTAAACTTATTTTATACTTAATCTCACAGAAGACTACTTACCGTACCTAAGTGTTTACGTTGTGAGTAAGATATGCTAGAGCCAATTCCCATCCCATTCTATCGTATCCCTTCCCATTTTCCTAACCCTTTTCCAAATGCATTCCTAAATCTCAAGGATAGGCAGCGCATCCGGGGGTGAACCTGCGTTTGTTATTCTGCACTGATGTTGGTATTATCGCTGATGTCCCTGGGCACCAGTATCCAGGCACCACTAGATGAGCAGGACTGTCAGCTCGCCTGCCACCTCCTTTGCACATATGTAACCATCATCGTATATTTAGCAATATAAAATCAATAATGTGGATAGTTATCTTCATTCCTGATACTGTATTGTAAATAATGGAACTCAATTTGTGTATCGTAAAACATAATTGATATTATCTTGTTTTGGAAATGACTGTTTCGTTCATAAAAATAAATAAAAAAATACTCCATCACAATATATTCCTTGGTGGTAAATCATACAGGAGGCAGCTTTTTCTATAGAAATAACAATAGAAATGTGTGGCAATTTTTGTATATACATTTTTATGTAACATTTTACGATTTTCATGTTTCGTATACACATTTCGGTATCAACAGACACAAACAGATAAGATCCGACCGAACCTGGGTTTTTAGTCTCGGCCGAGACCGAGACCGAGACCGAGAAAGAAATAATTTCTCGGCCGAGACCGAGACCGAGACTTGACAAAACCTTAAAAGGGAGGTCCGTAGCTACTCTGTGAACCGGTGTTGGCAGGGAGCCGGCCTAAATCCCTGTCTATGATATGTTACGTTTAAGTAAGGCAATCATATAAAATGAAATGAAACATAATTGAAAAAAGAAAACTTAGAAAATAAAATACACAAAAAACATCAATTTCGTAATAAAATCGTGTAATACTCAAAATTAAACGGTACTAATTATAAGATAAGAAAAGTAATTTTCAGCATTATATCCTTTTAAGTTATGCCGTCTTTCGTCATACAACTGTCCAGCTCTACTAAAAAGCTGTTCACTAGCGACACTCGTTGGAGGTACCGATAGAAACTTGTTAGCTGCCTGTTTTAAGATTTTATATGGAGATGAATGCCAGTATTCAAAAATGTTGGCATTTCTTTGAAGCCTTGGTTCTCTAAGAAAGCTATCGAGCGCTTGTTCTATCGCCACGTTTGCGTCTCTTTCATCGGACATTGGGTCATCATCCGAATTAATAGAATCATGAGCTGCCCAAAGATTGGACTCATTTATATGTGAACTTGTCAAAGAAGTTGAAGCAGAGGTAGATGTATCCCTCTCCGTTGTCGGTGACTGTAAACTTCTATTAATTGATTCAAAAATTTTAATTTTAGCTAAGACAATTTCATTTTCAGTAAGATATTCAGTTTTAAATCTCTGGTCGTTGAGTGTTGGGGCAATACAAGGCCAACTACTTTTTAAAAACGCAAAGTGATGATTTAGTGCGGACAGCAATTTGCTTTTCATCATGATTTTGGTAATCATCTATTGAATCATTATCAATTGAGCGCTGAGAACTTTGTGTTGGGTTTAGTTTTCCATTTAGCATTGCCACTAACGGTATTATCATTGACACACAAGACGAGTCCGAAGAAATGTCTAATGTGGCTTGGTAAATTCAAATTGCTTAGTCTCGGCCATGGCCGAGAATCTCGGCGTTTTAGCCGAGAACCGAGATCGAACTACTCGGCCAGATTTTTAGCCGAGAATAGCCGAGACCGAGACCGAGACCGAGATCTCGGTCGGAAGCTCACACACTCACACATACACGCACACACAAGTAACTTGTTTTGCACACTACCTATATGTTTTAGTTTTTTTCGTTATTTAATAATTATTCTTAGTGTGCTCATCGATATATTGTTATGTCTATGTTTGTAATGAATTCTAATGCCTATTTTTCTATTTGTAATTTTTATTTGTAGCTTGTAATGCCTATTTTTCTTACTTTAAACCTGTGTAAGAGGAGGTACTGGCTTTCAAGATACAGATTTTAATCTAATTTGTGAGTCAGGAGCTCACTAAACAAAATCTGGTATTTAAAAATTGAGAGAAATGAAGACAATTTCAATTTACATATTTATATATACCTATAGGTATTTATATACCGGGTGGAAAATACGAACGGGACATGGAGGGAAAGTACAATAAATATTGAAGATATCAAATTTCACTCAAAGGAACAATTCTTTTGTTTTTTAAAATAAGAATAACCGCATTCAAACATTTTTTTAAAAAGCTTACCTGACCCGGACATCGAACCAACTAAAAATGCAAAAAATAGACAGTCACTATTTCATTGAACCAATCGATAGGGTCTATGATAAGGATAAAATCTCTCGAACAAACATTGTATCTTACAATTAAAGAAGACCATGAAATCTAACAATTTGTACATATCGAATTAACCTGAAGGACACGTACCTAGATAGATAGATAACTCTTTATTCCACATATTGCACATAGAACAAATTGCTTACAAATGTTTTTTTTAGCTGATTATTATACTTGATACATTATTTTTTCTTTTATTTACTCTTATCGTGGAGTTCTAAGAAAATGATAAAAGGACTTTTACTTTTAAAAAATAAACAGTCTAGGATAGGATGTTAGTTAGAGTCGATATGTACGAATTGTTACATTTCATGGTCTTCTTTAATTGTAAAATACAATGTTTGTTCGAGAGGTTTTATCCTTATCATAGACCCTATCGATTGGTTCAATAAAATAGTGACTATCTATTTTTTGCGTTTTTAGTTGGTTCGATGCCCGGGTCAAGTAAGCTTTTTAAAAAAAAATTTGAATGCGAATATTTTTATTTAAAAAAAAAATGTTTCCTTTGAGTGAAATTTGATATCTTCAATATTTATTGTACTTTCCCTCCATGTCCCGTTCGTATTTTCCACCCGGTATACCTATTTACTTATTAAGTTATTTAGTACTGAGGTAACTAGTATTTATGTATTGGAGAAACTACTCAGTGCACAGTATATTCATTACTGGTCGTATACTCACAAGGTGAATGACTTCACAGAATCTATGTAATCACTAATACACAGCACAGCCTCTTAGCAAACAAGATTACTGATACATCCTGCCACCTCGGTGGCCTAATCCACGCGTAGAGCTGCTTATCATTCGGATATGGGGGAAAATTTATGAATGACGCCTTTATTGCATTCTTTATTGTTTGTCACACAAAAGAGCCGCGCTTTGTTCCAAATTCTTTATCAAGAGAAAAATTATAATGCCTTTGTAGTGTAATCAACAGATGAGTGTCTTGATGCAATTTCTTTGTACCTTATTAGTTTATGGAACACATTATATAACTTTAAGAATAGTCAACTCTTTGAGAAGAAGTCTCATGGCCATAACTTCTGTGGGTATTTCCGTAAAGAAGGTATTCCGTAGTATTTTAAAAATCGGTTCTAACGTATACGGGAGCAGCTATCTTTTAGAATCTGTCTTACACTTTTGTTTACACAATATTTAAGTAGGTAGGTACATATTAGTATTGATTAAAAATAACCAAAATCTGTGAGAAGAGGTATATTTATGAGCAGTTCAGTAGCTATTTTCAAAAACAAGGTATTTCTGTAGTATTTAAAAATCAGTTCAATGTATACGAGATTCAGCTATCTCTAAGAATCTTACACTTTTGTTTACAATACTTACTTAAGTTGGTAATAGTATTGATTCCAGACGTTGGTGTAAATAATGATGATGATGCAGAAACCTTCAAAATCAACCTAAAAGTAAAACATTACCTTAAATGGTTTATATTTTTCTGGAAAGTTATTCTTATTCTACACCAATATGCATACAGAGTTACTTACGGTTATGCATTTATACACACCTTCACACACACACACACACCCTCACTCACTCACACACACAGTGACACCCACTCACACCCCTTTCACACACTAACACATACGCACACACCTTCACACACAACACACCATCCCATACACGCTTCGGTAGTTTCAGTTCAAAAAAGGTTTGATATATTTATTTTTGTAAAACATTTTTAATGTAATTACCATTCAAAGATTATGCCAATAATTGACTAATCCACATAATATGTGACACTATCTGAATAAAATAATCTTATTTTCGATAGGCATTTATAAATTTTGGTCAATTTTAAATTTACTTATTTCAAGATGATGTATGAATTCTACATAGGCAATAATAATAATAAACAGTATAGTTAAAAGTATTTTTCATTTTATTTTTTATAAATAACATCACACTTAATGGTTTCACACTAGGATTCGCAGTACCATGGGTCCAGAAACACATACAAAGCCGAACACAACACATGAACCACCCAGACCCAAACAAACACCTGTCTTTATACAAATGTTTGTCCGACCAGGAATCGAACCCGGGGCCTATTGCACAGCATGCAGAATCACTATCAACTGGGCTAATTGGGCCAAAAGTATAATGATATGATTCATTCATGCCGTGTTTAAGTAGCTGTTCTCTATTCAAGTAGGACCATGTAATTGTTTGTATAAGAAATAGTTTGATACGGTAATTCAACTTCCGTAAGTCGAAATAGCAGTAGTGCGCCGAAGTCGACTTGTCTACCACCGAATGATCTACTTAAATAATGTTCTTAATGTAGGTATTCTAAGTAATTCTATGTTATTATTTAATAAATACATTTTATAACGAAAAGTAAAACAATAAGTTAATTCAATTAATCTCAACTCAGCTTTTAGTAGAATCAACTTCAGTAGATTTTTTTTTTCTTTTTATATATGGCGATGGTGCAATTATCACATTGTACCATGTCAAGTTTTCTTCGCAATAAACAATAATAATTTTAAAGTCTAAAACGTATTCTTTTAAATGGCCAGACCCGCGAAGTAAGTTAGGTGTCGCTCAGTAAAGTGATAGTAAGTTTACTGAGGACAGAAGGTGACTCCTTGGAAGCACACGGAAAACGCAGTCTTAAGCTTTTATTTTATCCACAAAAAACACTTGACCACACGGCAATTAATTATTTTTAATAAAAAATTAATGGAATTCCCACGTCATGTCCAATTATTTCATAAGACTGCAATAAACATATCTTTATTAGTAATATATAATAAAAATAGGTTAATTGGTAGGTTCATGCAGAAAATCATTCACACGGATACTGATGTAATTATAGATAGGTAACAATTCTGTTATGCAATCTTTCAGCAATCCTATGTTTTGCCCCAATAAGTAGCACCTAATGGCGATGTTTCATTGGCTACACTGAAGTATTTATTTACGAAATGCTCTTAGAAATTTAGAACAAATCTTATTATCTTGTGAAAGTGTGTAATTCTGTGATCACGTCCGATCGGATCCGTTTAAAACAATGAACAGTTGAATTTATTAAATGCACCGTGGTGCGTCTCTAATGTTCAGCCATGAGATAAGGCCATGGCAAATCTGTTACAGTTAGAAAGCGGTGAAACAGCCATGGAATTCCAGGATCTGCATTGAACTGATAAATTCCTGCGGACAATTAAAATTCACATAAATGAGGAAATGTGACGTAAAGAAATAAATATTATGCAATTGTTGTTTGTAAGTACATTGTTTTGAAAATGACACTCAACATAATATTGGTTTTTGATACTATATATGGTGCACGTGTAGAATGGAAAGGTTGATCTCTGTTCAAGGTAGTATTCAACTGTTCAAAAGAACAGCTGAAATAAACATAGAAACGAACTACATATATAACTTACTACAGGAATGTTTGTAGATTATTACTAGGCGAGTTCCGCTTTATCAAAAGATACTGCCGTGAAACGTAAGTACTATGATAATATAGTAAGTACTTCGAAAATGAATAAGTATCGCCAGAGTTATTCAATATTCAAATCTTCTTATTCAATCCCATACCGACGAATAGAAATAAATGAGATAAGCGAAGTCTCTTTTCTCTCATACCGTTCCCTCCCATCTAATTGCATCTCATCACAACGGGTTGAGAATGTAATAGGATAAATGAAACTACATATCCAATATGCCCTTCACTTTTCATTCCTGTTTACTCTCTATTCTCCATCTTTTTTTAAGATTTGAATATTTACTCTTAAATCTTCAACCGTAAACGTAGGGGGTGTGTCAGTGTTTGCCATTCTTGACTGATGTTGGCATATATCGCGGATATCCATGGGCGATATTATCCACTTATCACAAGGTGATCACAAGGTTTCTATAAAAAAGTTTGTTAAAGTTTCTAAGACCTGTCGAGATAATAATAATATAATGACACGTCTGTATGTCAGTTCTGACACATCGTAAATGCTTCTGTCATCGTTCGTAACATGTCGATACGATGATCACAGAGGCGTGTGAAGTGCATATCGACTATTAATACCTAGTTTTTAACTCACAGGTTTGAGCGGCATAATTACGCAATACAAACTGAGGACAGTTTTTATGTGACTGATAACTATGAGCAACGCTCATTTCTCTTCCCTAGTTAGGTAGTATTTAGGATTCAGCACATGCATGGGAGTGGCGATACCCTAGGGGTATCTATACTCGAGTCACATTTGTGTGATCGTGAGTTCAAATCCCAGAGTTTGTACTTAAGTACGGATTTTTTTAAATTGTCACTATCTTGGCGGTGAGGGAAAACATCGTGGGGAAACCCACATGCTCCAGAAATAAAAATCCGGAATATGCGATCCACCAATCCGCACTGGATCCACGTCCGAAACTCCCCATCTCCCCGTTGATTTACTAAAGGAAGCCTGTGCTCTGGCAGTGGGACGTTATAGCCTGATACAATTTTACAAAAAATGGGGTTAAAAGAAACTTCCTCTCCGTTATCTAACCAGTCTTTTCCCAATAATATTATAAATGCGAAAATTTGGGTGTTTGAATGTTTGTTAGTCAATCAAGTCAATCAATCAAGAACTGATTTCGCTGAAACTTGACAAATAGGTGGATTGTGATTCCGATTAACACATAGGCTAATTTTCATGTAGCTTAAGCGAACGAAGTCGCGGGCAATAGCTAGTTTAATCAGAAGTAATAACAATAAACCCTCTGTGACATTTGCTATTTGTCAAAATGTGTTTATTATATTGCGATTGATTATAAAGAGAAATACAACAGAAAATTCGTTTTATGGCTGTATTCCATATACGAGTACCTACCACAAACGCGTAGCGTGTATTTAGACCACAACTCTAATTTTGTTTCGTGTCGTTTTCAATATGCTGGAAGGCGTTATGGACCGCATTTTTTCCCAACGAGCGTTTTACTAGTATAAATAGATATACTTTATTGTACACCAAAACATACAGATAAGAAACACGAAATTACAAGTAATTAGAAATACAGTCGCTACAGCATTTTCTTCCATGTAACCTTTGGCTGGTAAGAAGAAGAAGTAGTTAGATACCGTCAGAATCCTCAACTAAATGTGTTGACCTACTAATTTTTGACTATATACCTACAATACACCGATGCGACCAATTAGAAACCTGTCTTAGCTTTTAAATTCCAGTAACTTACTTAATAATATTTTTATAGTTGCAGTTGTGCACTAGTTATGTAGTAACCAGTAGGAAATGCAATTATCCGCGATGCCCCCAAGTCACTCAAGCATGTAACTCCTTATCTCTGTTGCATGTTTTTTCAATATGCAATCCCAGACAATCACGTTGCTTTATCTGACAATCAGAATTCTCAGTAATATTTTCCATTCGTTTTAATTGTACAGTTTCGTAACTAGCCGGTGGCTCTTCGTGTCAATTCATTTGTGAATTGCTAATACACAAAGTCGAAGCAGTTGGTTAAAGATGCAATGCTGATAGTTTGTATGGCGTAAATAGGCCATACAAAATATAGTACGAAATTATAAATACAAATATAATACAATCCAAAATAAAACACCAATACAAAATTAAAAATAACAAAATAAAATACAAAATTACAATCATCTAAATAGGTGATTATGGACTCTCGAAAATGTAATCAATATTGTTATTAGGAAATTAAACCTAAATCAGTCGAAATAACAACTTCAATAAACAAAATGAAGAAAATAGAGCAACATCTACCATAAATAACACTCGTGGAGTTCGTTTGACATTAATGCCAGTTTAACGATTTAAAGATGTTTTATATTTTTTTAAGAAAAATAAAGCCCAATTTTTAATCATTTATTGTGATGGAGAGGTTTCTGTTTGCTGGCAGTTTGTTACGGCAGTGTGTGTCGCGTTATGCGGCAGCTACATTTTTTGCGGTTAGATAGCTCGCCTCATTTCAGCCGGCTTGAATATTTCGCGCGTGTTCTCCAATAATTAACAATTTTCACCGATTAACTCGTAACTGAAAGAACATATAAACATCAACGTGGCACTAAATCATTATCTCAATTAGATCTAACATTAAAATTTAGGTTTCAGGTATCCTTTATTACTTAGATTTATATATTTATTTAATTAGGAGAACCATTGCTGTGCTTTCGTACTGCTTGCTCATTTAAATTATTATTTGGCGTTAAGGAAAATTGTGTGAAATCGAGCAAACAAAATGCAATAAATGTTGCAAATGAAATGAGCCTTTCTCAACCAATTTAATTAATTTTCAATACTTGGATGTTGCAAAGATTTTTGGAGTGTCATTTAGATATATTTCGGAATCATCAACTGTCTACTTAAAGAAGATTGTTATACCGTTAACAACAGGTCCGCAACAATTTATTATGAGCACTGTAATAAACTACTAATAAGGGCTATAATCAAATAATTTTAAGTGCATTAGCGTGTTACTATGTAGTAACACGTAGTAGGTACTATATAGTAGTATGTAGTTGTACATTTCTGAATTGTCCACGCATCCCCTAATTTAATTTATTTAGATCCTACTGAAGGAAACGAATAGGGAATAAACACAGAAAATGAATAAAACTAAAGTGGACGGGAAAGATGAACATTGTTTATCTTCTCCTCAATTAAACAAGTACCTATCTACTTATTTCAACAAATAACAACATATTCATTTTTTATAAAATATAATTAAATACGTAAAAAGGGCACCAATAATATGTAATGCGTATTACGATCTTTATTTAGCAAATTATGTTTTAAAAATAAATGTTCAGAAGCGAATAACGAAGTAAAACCAGTCAGGGAATTATCGATATAAATTATAATATTATTTTTATTTTATAAACCCAATTACAGAAATTAAGATTATTTTTCAACCACCTTTAATTAATCCTCTTGTTAATGACTAATTATAATAAGAATACCGAGCGATCTTGAGTCGAATGGATGAATACATACTTAAGGGTTATTAAAATTAAATAAATAAAAAAATTAACATTAAAATATGAATTAATAACTATAGGAATGGGAAACAGCGCTTATTTATGTTTTAACGATGGTAGGTAATTATGTTATTATGAATATCTAAATGCCTTATTGACATAAAAAAAATCGGACCTTTCACGCGAGGTGCGTAGTACGGATACGAATGATTGTATAAATGTACTCAGTATAAAGGTGTGTTTCCCCTCGCGATGTTTTGATATCTTAATGCAGATAATATAAGTGATGTATGCACTCCGGAAGCGTGGGTGGCAGTGAATGTGGTAAACTAACTGGTCAATTCCTTATTCAAAACACTAGGTGTTTGCTGTGGATTTACCCTGCATAGCGGTTAGACGTTTTTGTATTTATTTTTAGAGGAAGAGGGCGGCAGCCGTTCAAATTATCCACCTGGTGGTAAATGGACAACATCAGTCCAGAATGACAAACATTGGCCCGCCCCTAAATGTGCTGCCTACCTTTGGAGATTTAGGACATAATGTGCCATATGTGTGATTATCTAAGAAAATTGACTTTATTGTCGTTTCTATTTTTCCAGATATTTGAATAATACGACTATAAAAAAAATAATAAGTATTTTTGTCAATGCTTTAACAAACAAACAAAATATTTGTACCAAACATTGCCGAGAACTATTACCCATAGCTATCTCATTTAAAAGGCTGAAGTGCTCGCGTGATACAACAAACTTAGTATGGAGAAAAATTGTGGCCAGTTGCTTTAACAACGTAATTGTGTTTTACGGCGGTCGTTTATAGTGACGGTTTGAAAATTTGCCTCGTCTTGTTATATATATCATTTAGATACATTGTTAGCTGATGGTTAACTGGAGTAGCTATACCTGTTACTGTTGTATAGATAAGTTTAGCAGCCGCCTAGCAGTTTTAAGCGGTATTGTATTGGTTTGTATGAACTTTTATACTTACTTGCTTAATTATAGATAGGTACGTTAGCAAGAAATAATTGTTGATCCACTATCCTTTATTCTTAATTTTGCAGTATTATAATACTGTCATGTTTGATATGTACGACTGTGACGTGATATCATTGAATTATCTATTATGTTAGCGATGTTTGATTAATACCGCCAAGTAAAGAATGAAGGATAGTGGCTTAACAATTAAATATCGTGACTGTACTAGTTAAGAGCCTAGTGTACTAATTTTTTTTGCATTTTTAAGCGAAGACTTGTAGTGTTCCTTGAATAACTTTGGATTCCTAAAAAGTTGGGAACTTTATAGAATGTGCAAGTGATTAGCAATGTGTATGGTAGGTACATCATAGCAACAATATAACAAGTGAAAATGAGTTCAAGTTCTATTTCGCAATAAAATGAGTATTTTACATTTTATAAATTTACATACGTATTATTGTATACATTTTAACATGATAGCAAATATAACCTCAGCACTTATGCACCTCTGTAGGTATATTTGTTTCAATAATTTCCGCAGTACTCGAACTAGTTCTAGTTCTAGACAAACATCTTCCTTAAACAGTTCGGACTTTACCGTGTTGAGTCGTTCACACACCACAAGAACCTTACAACCGATCAAATACTTGTTGGGAGGAAATAAACTTTATGCAGTTACTTTAAAGGTTATTTTATCAGGTAGTATTATATTATTGGTGATAATGATATTTTCGTTTTGATGCACAATAAATCGTGACCACGCGATCAACTCGATGCCTCAAGCTAATCGCTCCTGTTCCCTTGTATTTAAATTCATTCAAATTTATTATTTTATTCACATCGCTTCACAAGCATTTACTTAAAAACGTTTTTCATATAACTACCATTAGTATTGTAACGAACATTGCTATCACAGATTACGTTTATCATTATTTTATGTAATTTATAAGGTTTAAAAGGAACATTTGATATTCTAAATCATAAAAATATATTGGATTACATTGGATAAATGTGAAAATTTTCTGCGTCGTAAGTAGACAGTTATCATTTGGCCGTGTAGTTTTAATGGTTATTCCAACATTCAAATGTTTCATATTGCCAGCTGATTATTAAGGAAGGTGATCTGGTAACACTAAGCGTATCCTGTTTATTCTAAAAGGTTACACATTATCGATTCAATTAGGAGCCACTTCTTGCTTTCCGCTCAGCATTTTAATGCAATTAATTGTTGCCATTCATGCTTCTTGCCTTAGCTTTTAGCGCGCAAAATGCTTGGAGTTAATTATGACAAATGAACGCATCTATTGTTAGCACGCAACCGAAAGCCGAGGCGTAAAAACGCACTCGTCACTATCATCTTATCAGTCCTACCCTCCTGCTAACAAGTCAAGTTCTTTTGTGGCAATTCTAGCAGCAATGTCACGTGTATAGTGTTTTTGCTAATTTGTGTTCATTCAAGTGGTCAGTCCACCTGGCTGCAGGGCGTCCCACGCTACGTCTCCCGAAAGTCACCGGCAGTGGCTAGATGAGGAGAGCGGAAGACCGTGTGTGGTGGCGCTCCTCAGGAGATCCCTATATCCATCAGTGGAGAGACACAGGCTGATGGTATGGTACGGTGTCTATTACGAAGAAAAACTTCCTTAATAAATACGAGTGTTTAGTTACAGTCACTGATTATACATATAATAATCTATTAATATTAAAATCTGTATTATTGAAAAAACTAGGAAGAACTAGATTAACAATATCTACCAGTGAGGTGGTCCATAACGACAAAATTTCTGACTGTTTTTATACTGCGATAGAAATGTTAATTAAACGATCCGAAAAGCGTGTTCAAATAGATGGAGACTATATTGAAAAATAAAAATAGCTTCAAGAACTTGAGTGTTCCTTTTCGAAATTTTTGGACCTCCCCTCGTACCTGTCTCCGAACTGGAGTTCAACAGAAAGTCAAATGAATGATTTACAAATATAGTCATAATAATAGTCAACACATAATAGTCATACAATACTGAATATGATTACTTCGCGTAACGCTCTCTTGTAATTCTTGTTTTCCGGTAATAAGGCAATATTTCCATTACTATACGAGGTGTAATTGGTTAAGTCATAAGTGGAATAATAGGGTGTGTGTAACACTTTAAGTATTCGCTATGCACTCAAACGGGATTACAGTCCACGTTTTTAAATATTAAATAAATGACACGGCTATCAGCGAGCATGCAACGCGTCGCACACATTGTACTCACTACTCACTACAATGTTTCTTAATTAAAAGTAATTTTAAAAAGGTTTATATGCATAATGTGCTTAGTTAACAAAACTCATTCAATATTTCACGAATGGATTATCTTTAGTGTCTTTAAATTTCACTATAATATAATTCACTGTAACAAGCGTTTATAAAGTTTTTAGAGTACTTACAGCTCAAACAAAATAACTGTCCCGATTAATCATTTACGTAAAAAAGTTACCCTTTTAATTAGCGGTAGGCGAACATTTTAATCTGAGCTCACAGGATTACAAGCACTGTACAAGGACTTAAACGATTCAGAAATAATAATTCTTCCGAGTGTTATAAATAAGAAGAAAAAGGATGTTGTCTTACGCAGAGAGGAGAAAGGGGTAGAGATTCGCTAAAGGTGGCGCTACACCGAATGCTATAAAATTTTAATAACATGCTTACTTGACCTAATTCCGCGTAACACAATTTTATAGCAGCCTTAGATAGAGACAGTGACACAACACTATTAAAGTTATGAATGGCATCAATAATTATATGATGACAGTTAATGTCGTCGAATTTGCTCAAAAGGAGAGCTATTTTTTCCCATTAATATTGGTCAAGTATTCATGTGCATCGACATTATTAAATTACATAGCAATTTGCGGCGTTCGTCTCCCGCATTAAGTTACATGCACCTCTGAAAGATCCCACTCGAAATTACCATAGTAAATACCATAATTATCTACGTATGTACCTACGTATGTCCGCGAGGGTCACGGCTGCATCGTAATATTTTTTATTGCCTCCTTAATTTGTCACATTTAACTGGTGTTTAGGTCAAGTATATAAATTATTTTTAACATCAATTACAACATTAAATGTAATTTAAAAATTAAAATTGCGTTCTCTAATAATGTAAAACTATAAGTGGAAAATTAAGAAGATAGCTTACGTTAGCGTGTGTGTGTTAGCCCTAAGGAGAACCAGAGCAGTATTCACCTAAGTAAGAAGTAATGTACTAATTGGGCTGTTTCCTTGGGTGAGTCGCGGGTGAAGGGAAATTAATGCCCCCAGGAGGATAAATGTGCAATTATTTTTCCCGAAAAATGTTCGTAACAGTCGTGTCAAAAGTTTGTTTAGAGGGCAGGTGCGGCGGAAGAGTTACAAGTAGGTACACAAATCTTGTACAATGGTTCTTTTATTAACACTAGGTAGCTTTGTGACATAGTTATGTTGTATTAAGTTAACACATATATACTTATACCTTATATCGAATACTCAAGTTAATACATAGATAGAATACAGCTGACAATCCCATCTGTCAATATTTATGAACTTTGGTCGGTACGTCAATAGATGGAATTTTGTGTATGAATATGATTGAAGCGTAGATCATCTTTCGGTCAGATGGACTGACGACTTGAAGAAAGATCAAATGAATTGCAGTAGCCGGATGAAAAGAGCGCGAAATATCGTGTTTGCTGGCAGGTTTTGGGGAGACCTATATACATAATAATATGTATGTTACACGATAATAGGTAGGTATAATGTTATTGAAGTCGTAATCCTAACAATATTATCAAGGCATATGACATTGGATCTTTTATTGTTCTTTCGTGCTTTATGGAACGCCGGTGGGCGAGTCTTGTTTGACAAGTGTAAAATTTCGTTTGTTTCTTAGTAAATCACTTCAACAAATCAAATAATCTCTACCAAATTTAACATCAGTGTAACATGTATTCTTTGGATATGGAGACCATATAATCTGATAGCTTTTTATTCTTGGCAAATTATACGATACAAATTTAATAATTTTAAATTTCATTTTAATACGTAATAAAGATAAGAAGTAGCTAGGAGAGGAGGGACAGCTACTCGTATTTACATTATTAATTAGATTTCCAAGTGGGGTGGATGCTTTGCAAATAATTATGTCTACGTATTAATTGAGAGCTATGAATTTTCTGGGCCGGTGATCTGCTTATTGCTGGAAATTGAGAATATTCGTACATATTTGTTTGCGTTTATGATAGCCGATAATAAATTTTAAACGGAGGCCAAATAAAATATAATTGAAAACAGATGGATGTATGGATATTTCATTATTTTGTTATTAAAGAAATTTGTCGCCCAAGATTTAAGAAATTCTTTATGGTGTTGCATCACCGCGAGACAACACGTGTAGGTACCTACACTTACATTGAATAATGATTAAGTTTTAACATCTGAATATATTTAAAATATAGTATATTTAACGATAATCACATTTTAATTATAACAATAACAAATTTTATTTTTTATTTTTGTTGGTCATTAAAAGTTGTTCCACAAAAATTAAGACCTACCTATCGTTCTCTTTAGATCGTTATTCAGCACAATAGTTTTTTATTATTAAATGCGAGGTGGAAGTTAGAGAGGTATCTCGTAGACTTAAATAGGCTGGTAGACCCCTACATCCCGGTATAATCACGGTCAATTGACTGTGTAGCCTAGATCGTATCTATTTATTGCTAGACCCTGTCAAACGTAATTTATAGTTGTGACTCATTGGACATGTCGCCAGCTATGATCTAGTAAGTAGGTACCTACTTGACTAGTGTTGCGGAATGCTTTTAAAGTTTACTTCCAAATTATAATCCAACAGCATCTATTGCTACAGATCTTAATCATAAATTTAAATTTAATAATTGTTGTTTTAATTCAATCATTGGTTAACATTTTTTGTTAGTTTTTAACTAGGTAGTTTAAACTAGGACTGTTTTAAAAATGAAAGTTTTTAACCGTTTGAAAGGCGGTAAATTAAGTAAAAGAGTGGTAGCGTGTTGCAAATTGATTATTATATTAAGTAAACCAGAATATGATCTGTATCAAATTGTAAGTGTACGCAATTTTAATTTTTTTTAAATCAATTAATTTGATGATAGTTGATGAGAAACCATGACTTATTAAAACAGATTGCGCAAATCAACGACGCAACAAATCTTCGGTCCACAAACAAATTAATATGGAAGTCTTTATGGACGCCACATCAAAAGAAATGGGCCGAAATGTTTGTGGTCAATTTATTTACTAGTGATTCGTTACGGTTTGGGCGGATACTTGGTCCGATGATAAATTGTATACAGTCACTCATTTTCTTCCAATCTCCAGACAACAACTACATAATTTAAACCTTAAGTTGAACAAAACAAGGATTTAAATAGCAGTCTCGATGTTTAAAATGCATGTCAAGTGTTTTATGAAGTAAAAATTTTAATTTGAACTTTAAGAAAATGTCACCTAAAATTCATTTTGCGATGGATGCCAATCGTCATAAAACTGTGGGATTCCGAATGACACTACAGACTGACAAATGATTACCAGCCACAGTTCAACAGTTAATTTGTATGTAAATATAGTGTTATTTATTTTTTGTATTCCAATTTGTATAACTATTCTCACAATTCTTTAGTGAACATAGACCTAATTTACCGGCAAACTGGTATGAAATGTAGATCGTTGATGTATTTATGAAAGGCGAGTAGTTTTCTATACTAAAGGGACACATTTTTATGAACTTAACAATAACAAACATTGAATAGGAAGGGAAAATAAACGCTAAATTGCACTCATTTACTGGGTCGCGGCGATCAATCATGGCGGCTAAGTCATCAGCCGGTTCAAATGTCAAACGAACCTAGGGTGGCAATAAAAAAGAAAAACCGAATTGCCATTATTAAAAAAGTGACTGTGACTTTATTTCCATTGTCGATTGCCGATTCGGGATTATTAACTGACTTGCATATTTTTTGTGTTCTAATATTGATAGATTGGTTTTTCGAGTGCCTAGGTGACTTTGCGTGTGTGCGTGCGTGTGTACGTTGTAAGTGCCGCTGATTACAGTGTCTATGAGAAAAGTATTTGTGTCAAAATATCACAAAACGATAGTCATCAGTAGCTGTTCGCACGCCAAGTGAAATGTATTGTCTGAAACGCTACCGTAGACCACTCTATTCAACGCTCGCTTCTTTTTATTCCTACTTTTGTTAAGTTTTAATAAATTCTTTTTAACGTTTTGACGTTTTCATTATTCGCTCTATGTATTTCCTCATATTACACCTATCAACCACTATCATTACTTAAATACGTCCATTTAAGTATTATTGTTCACATACTTGTCATTATTGCCCCGGTTGCTGTAGCATGTCTAGGGAATTGGATTCAATTTGACATAATTGATTTTCCTTAATTTTACGATTTCGTTTGCGTGATCTTGTCCGGTAATAATCCAATAAATTTGTCCATCGGGAAGGGGATTCTCTATAGTAATAATGGCTCAATATTAATCGGGTTTTATTAGTCAATTGGTCGATGCACTTTTTATTTCTCTATGATTGCTAACCGTTCGTTGTGTGATTCAAAGACTGGATTAAAGGAAACATTTTTGCATTTTATTCAAATTTTATTGTCTAAGAAGACTCATACTTACATTATAACTGTATTTTGCATTCGTTTATTTAGCGTTAAAAGACAGGGCATTTTTTACGATTTTTGGGTTCAATAATCACAAAATGTCAGCACGCTGTATAAATAAACTGCAGCACGACTCACATATTGCACACAAAGCAATAAAATACAGAGTCGAGTTTCATGTTTATTGCTGTACAAATATTTAACTTTATTCCTGAGGCTTTTGTTTAGAGACATTCATCTGAAGACAGATACCTATTCTGTTTTAATTCTTTCGAATAATGACCGAAAGTTGAATTGATTTGTGATTAGACCATTTTGAATAGCGCTAGCAGAAATAATTTGTAATTAAATATATGAAATGTAATCATTTGTGTTGGTATTGCAGCAGTGTGCAAATGCAAACACGAGTGGGATTGCGTGCGAGCGCACAATATCACCGGAGTCAAGCCGTTCGACGCTACCCCATATTTTAACAACTGTCCTAATACATCTTGCAATGTTGTTTTTAACTGTTTCTGCCCCATTATTGTTTGTTCTTTTTTTTAGCATGTTTACTTTTCATTTTTGTATTACATTTTTGTATTACATTTTTGTTGCTGGTCTGTCCTTTATAAGGTTTTTTGTTTTGATTGATCGATGAGCAGGAATATGTATCTGTATAGATTTTATTTTCGTTGTCGATTCATTCATATAATGCTACCATTCAATGGGACTGGACACGACGTCCATGTATTGATAAAAGCGGTGCATGCTAGGCTAAGATTCATATTCAAAATGAATACAATTGTACTACATAATAATTTGCATGTAAATTTATCTGTGTCAATCGCCCGTCCAGTGAAGTAGTCAGTCAAAATTTTGAAAAATTTAAAAATTTTCAACGAATTGGATGGATTTTTTTCTTCATTTCAGGTGCCTGTCAATGAAAGCGCCAGACAGGTATGTCGCTAACTCAGTTGCACCGCGCGTTCGGTTTCGTTCGGCCGGTTTCGGTTGCGTTCGGAAACGTTCGGGCGGACTCGGCCGCTTGCCCGGCCGCTCGCAGGCCAAGGGGGTAGCCTGGAAGACCACACGACAAACCCTCAACGCAGGAATAATAAACACAGTATTATTTTCCAACAAAATTGCTTATTGATGTTTTTTATTTATATTGTCTTTTGGTTTTTTCTGCAAAATTCCACCTCTCTTTACAAGGTAGGTCCCATTTCATCTGTCATTGAAATTTGAATTGAACGATCACTTTACTCCGCCATACCTTTCTTTATGCTTGATTGGACAGTGACTCAGTTTTCATACATTCCACTGCATCTGTTTCAATGGTGTGATTTTTTACTGTATTAGGTGTGATAATATTTGTGGGTGAAATGTTAGTTGTCGTTGTTTTGGGTCCAGGTTACACCCTAGCTTTTAATGGATATGATATGAATTCCCAACCAAATCACAGATAAATTTACAATAAATTTATTATTCGTACGTAGTACCTGTTGAATGTGTTAGTTTCTTTGTATTTAGTTTTATTGGCATGATTGTATTTATTTTAATTATTTATTCACCAAGGATTGCGGTGTCCACTGTTTCTGTGGTAAGTATGATATAATAATTCTTTCAAATACCTACTAAATTAACAATAACAGAACATTGCTACTGCACTACGAACAATCTATACATTAGGAGTATTAGTGTACGCATGGGTGATAACGAGACCCAAAACCGATCCAATGACAAATGCGTGATCATCATCATCAAATCGTAAAGGATTTAACGCCTCTGTTGGCACGCTTCTTTTGTTGGCGTTATAAAGCCGGCCATTAATGTGTTTGATAAAACGTTGGCCATACAAAAAGATACTGTCGGGCTACCGTGGGCTCCCCACTGGGAGACCTCATTGAGGAATGGTGCCACGCTGTGGTACTCACAAAGGGAGCACAAAAGGTGCAGAATGCTCCGCTTCTCGTGTTTTGGTCATCATTGTACTGTGAGTGGCTTGTTAACAATCTGTGTGAGTTGCAGTTTTGCATTAGTTGCAAAAAAATTTAAGATTTGATGAGGGAAGTTGAGTCAGCTGTATATTTTAATTTTATAAATGTAACTGTGGTTGTTAATGTTTTTAAAGTGTACGCAAATTAATAATGACAAAATGTTGTTTGCAGTTACAAGGAATTAATAGTTACTTAGTAGCATCAATTCACAAATCAAAGACAAAGCACTTTTATCTAATGGAATTCCGATTCAAACAGATCTATGTCATCTCAGAGTCATCCCTGCTGTCTATAATCCTCATGGTAGCTCTTTAAAAGCATTAAGATAAAACGGAATGCGTATCGTTTTTACGCTTATCGTAATTTTAAATTATAATTTCATTCCGCTCCTCTTATTACTATTGTAGCTCTGGTAGCGCTATAATGTTATGGATTTGGAATACAGTCCAACACACCCTAAAAAAAAGACTTCAGTAAAATAAAATAAAAGAATAGATAACCTCAAAGGCCGGTACACAAATATACACATTTATGATGCATTCGTGGACCTTTTACTAGGCAAAGGCAAGAAGTGGACAAGTGCTAGAATTAACCTCATAAATCTTTGAAGGGAAAATACTAGCACGCGCCAAACAGAAAGATAAAGCTTACGTTTATTAAATAGAAATCTTCAAACATTTCATGTTTGAAGTGAAACGAACGGCAATCACAACAAAGGATCCGTTTACAATCTAACGCCTTTTAAACTAACAAAGGCTGAACTCAAATAAACACTAAATCGTTAACCCTTTGACCGTCCGTGGGCAATTTTCACTCCGTCACGGAAAACGGAATAGAAATGATTTTGCAAAGGGTCCCGAATGCAGACAGTTCTACTGGGATTATTCTCAAATCGTCGTTAGAGATTTTTATCGAACACTATTCCTTTAAATTGGTAACAGCATATAGAATCGTCTTTTAAATATCAAATACTATTTACTATTCTTATTTGATGTATCCGTTTTATTTATAGATTCTAAATAGGTTTTATAAGTTGTTTATATGTAAAATTAAACCAAATCTGATGTGCATAACACACACGTAATACTTTGGACAAATATAATAATCCCAAGTGTAATATGTAAAAGATTTCGCATAAAAGTTATGTTTAGGAATTTATTAGGCTTTATAGTTGCGAAAATTATAAGAAATTACGAGTGATTTGTAGATTCTCCCCAGAGGAGGGAGTGTTTATTGTGAAATCGCTGGAGGTGTCCGCTTGTGTCGTTTGCTCTAGCGTGTCCCTTTGTGTGCAAATTATGTATTCTTCACGTAGACAGTCCTCTCTTTTTCTGCTGTTTTTCAGTTCCAAAACGTGGTCTGCTTTTGTCACATGTTAGAAATCTGTTTTTAATATCTTTAATATATTTTATTTCTTTAGTATCTAAATTTGGTCTTGTCCCTTTGGAAGTCCGCTTGTGACTTTTTTATAGATAACTTTACCTATTGATTATTATAATATTAGGTAATAGTTTTTATACATCAAAGTACTAAAGAAATGTCACTCATTAAGTTATTATAAATGAATGAACATTGATCCTTATAACGTATTTCATTTTATGCAGTTACCTCGGATCCACAAATAGACTTTCGTATAGACGAAGGTGTGGTCACATCTCAATGTCAATCGACTTTGATCTCGCCGCCCCACCATCGCCCCCGCGCTCACGCCGATGTGAACAATAGGTATTCTCTTAGTCTTAACACCTTGTCGGACTATTCATTGTTCTATACAAATACCTACATTCTCGTAAATGGTCCATAGACTTAAAGACTTTTTTTCTTTTAGCACACAGAGAAATTACGTATGAATGAGAGGAGTAATGATTATGAAGCAGATATATCATTGTGTTTGTAAAGCTTAATATCCCTTGTATTTAAAATAACCTCGCTCATTGGAAACGAGTAATAATTGGACATAGTTAGTTACATTATTGAAATGTGATTGGTGGAAACGGTCAAGCCGATTCAATTGTTGATTTATTATGGTCGTTGCATACAATTGAAGGTTTTCTGGTACGTACTAACGAGTGTGTTGATACAAAACTAATCAGCTTGTAATTTGGTATTGTTGGAATTGATGTGGGAAACTGCAATCTCAATGTTGTGAATGACGCATATTTATTTCTAAACTGTTACTATTAAAGTAATGTTTTGGAGTTGAATCACCCGTGAAGGTGTTATCATGCGCAGCATGTGAAAATTCTTATGTTTAATGAGGCCTCCTGCCAATTATGTCATGTGTGGCCGGTGCGTTGCTCTGGCCAGTAACCGCACTCACCCAGTTACGCGCAGAGGCGTGATGAGAAACGGAACGTGAACTTTCCCTCTCATCACATACCCTAACTGCCCATGAGTTACTTATTACGTAATGCTTAACAATTCTGCTTTATCCCCCTCTTGGCCTTAGCTCAAGTGAGAATGAGTGGTTGCACTTTACAGTGCCTAATCAGTGCAATTCCAATTAACTCAGATAGGTTTCGGCCAGGTTAAAGATGTTATCTAATCTGTGACGATACTCCACAATTCAAATATCAGTTTTGAAGAATTATTTTTATAGTTCCTAAACTACTTGAACAGGAGAATTCCTGTGACAGAAAGAGTAACTACATTAAAGTTTGAAGTCAAAAACTCGAGTTCTTAATTAAAATCAACTCAATATTTTCAGTGTATATTTCAAAGCGTCTAAGACAAATGAATCTATAAAATTAATTGAACAAGTAATCGAAAACTCAGAAAGAATTTCTTCATCTCTGCTGTAGGGGAGCGGGAAACAAATGAGGGGCGGACATTGAATAATTCGATTTCCTTATTTGCACCAATCAATATCTTATAAGGCAATACGTTATCGTTGTTAAGACAAGAAATTTTTGGTTAATCAATCAAATTGGTGTATCAATAATGATTGATGCAGCGTTGAATCAAACAAAACTCCTATCTAAACCATCTTCTAAGTTTAAATAGCTTTGTATCCATATTTTCGCATGTAACTATAATATTGGTAATTGAAAAACCAAATAATAAACCTGCCAACGAAATGCTGATGGTCCAATTTCCTGTGGTTATTTGTTCAATATTACGAGTACCTCAGATTGCAAAGCAAATTCAGGTGCTAAAGTTACAACATTAACTAGGTTTGAAGTGATCCCCACTAAAGAGTTGAAGGGTGGCAGCGCTGGAAGCAATGCGGAGTCGACGGTGGTCGCAGACGGCATATTAGTACATATAATTGCATTTGCCACCGAGCTCGCTGACGTTTCCTATAGCGTATCTACTGCTGGATCTTATAGACAATTGAGTTACCTACACAAACCACCCTCTGCAATAAGTTGCCACTGATGGAAATATTTCGCTTCTAAATTGACTTTCTAACAACTCTTGAACCAATCGTCAGAATATCCACGTTACGTAAACAAGATTATTTTATATTCGAATTAATAGTTAAGCTGATTAATATTTAGAAGCAAATCTTACAAATCGAATAAGCGTAACGGACTATCTGATTAATTAAGGACCTTCGCTAAAAATAAGCTTGTATTAAATTTGGTCGTAATACTGTCGGGTACTTATTTAATTCCGGATATAAAATTTCTGTGATTGAGCCCCAGCGGGTGGAGCCAAGGGGCGTGAATTCCAACAAAATTAGCACCAGGGGTCGAAGTAAAAAAGCGAAGGAAAAATTTAATGAACAGGAAAATGCTCCTTTTTGCAGCTATTCCATCTATTTATCTACATCGGGATGCCCATTACCTTGCTAAGAGAAAAGTTTACATTTTTAATTTAATGATTCCACTTTGTGGAAGTTGGGCGGGTTTCGGCGAGATCTTAATTTGGGGATTTCTGAGGCGTCTCGTTTTGTAAATATTATTCCTTTAATAAGACCTCACGTTGAGGGGGTGCCGCTCTACTCCGTGATTACGACTCTCCTTGCCGGCTTCATTTTGGACCTCGTCATTTTGATTGGCGCTAATGAAATTTTTCCTACTCGCCATGTCATTTTCTTGTTCCTGACAGAATAATTTTCAGGGAACATGAAACATTTCGCACTGTGTCACAAACACACCCTCTAAACATTTATCGCAGGCAATTTCGAAACATCTGAGACGATATTTTTGTCATCTTCTCTTCATTTATGTTTTTCACTTTTGCTAATGCAATATCTTACTTATCTCTTTCCTGAGTGCGTGCCCCATCTGTAACAAAATTCCTAAATCGTCAAGTCTCAGCTGCGTTCGCTTTGGCGATGACGTTTCGCTCTTAGCGGCTGTTTTAAAATTGAATATTTGATGCCGCACTCCCTCATGACGAATCCGCGGCGGGGAAAAGTGCCCAATTCGGTGGCGCGTAATTTTTTGAATGTCTCTGTTAACGACTATATCCATTACCTTTCATTTCCTGTGTGCTGCTTCATACATTTTGTTAATATTTTATATACTTTTAAGGTCATACTAGAATTTTTATACATTAATCATTATTTGTACAGAAAAATAATTACATCTCCATTCTTGAAATACCAATTGAGTATCGAATAATAATTGATTATTGAAAATAACAATAAATTTAATACGTGAAAGGTTGGTTCCACCACAGAACTGGGATTTCCTTCTACATTCATATACTCTGTGGATTCAACCGTATATTTATCGACTCATGATTAAAGGAAATATTATCCTAGATACTATCTATCTTAATAAATATCCACTGCATTGTATTGTTTAGCTTTCTCTTCTTTCTCTGAGCCACTATTGCGGAAACATTATCTTGATTGCAAAAGTGCTCATTGCTTTGCACACAGTGCTAAGTCGACAATGGTTTCACACGGAATGGTGGAAATTGTTATAGATATACGAGTAATGCTCTATTACGTACGGTGATAGCACATAACAAATAAATTCTTTCGCATAAAGATCGCTATACCTTTTTGTTCTTAAAAAACGGGATTGATAGATTATAATTGCGTATATTTTCATTGCGAATGCCTGTTTTCATTACGAATTTTAATTAGTTTGTAAATCGATAGTAATATCAATAGATTTCCAAACAGATAACTAATAAAACTGCTTTTATCTGTTATCAAACAAACTGTATGGCACTCGATGGTTCCCATTATAAACACAAATGGTTACAGCTTAGTTCCTTTCTAATTACGCAGATAAGCGACTTCAATAACGGTTCTTTTATCACATTCATATGTTTGGAATCTAATTGGAATTTCGCATGTTAATATGCGGACTCCTCATTGATCGATATTATGTTTGCTTTTTGATATTGCTGGCCATATTTTATATGTATCCATTTGATTAATAAGAATAACTAATGATAAATATTTGTAATATTACATCTATTCTCTGATCCCTGGATTACAATAATATTGGAATAAAATGACGTTTGTTATGTTATGTAACAATCATTTATGATAAAGAACACACGTTTCTGGTGATTTTTGTCCTTTTTTTGTCATAATAATATTTTGGGCAACATCAAACAACATGATATCATTCTTTATCTGCTGATGACGAAAAGCAAACCAAACACTTAGCAGACTACAACCTATGAACAAAATAATACAAAACATAAATTTCCTAGTTTTCAGCTAGTTGTTTATCAGATTACTCTAAAATTAGTACGTACCGTTTTTCGGTACGTACTAATGCTCTAGAAGGACTATTAATTAATGGAAAATATTATCGTAAACATCTGTCGAAAATGTTTATTCTCTATTCTATTACAAAATTTGGTGTAAAGTTTTAAATTTAAAACTGCATTTCTACGTATGCATTATTAAAACACAAGGTCTGCTCCAATTTGTCAAAATGTAAAATATGTCTATTATGGTCAATATTAATACATCAATTGCTAAATTTGCATTTAAACGTTTACGATAGAAAGATAATTTGGGAAATTACAGTTATTTTAATAGAAATTATAGCGAGCGCTGTCTACGCGGGTCGAGGGGGTCGGTTTTTTACAAAAACATCTGTTGTGTGCATCGTATGAGTTTTTTGTTATTTTAAAAGGAGACATGATGGATCAGTTTCAACACATATTCGTCGGTTCCTTTGTTGCCTGGTTTATGGCTTTGTAATGTGTTTCTTTGTTTGTTCAGTACGTGTTACGGTCGCTTCCGAAGTTAGTGAAAAAATTAGAGCTTTATGACACTACGCTTAGGTAACAGTTGTACTTCTATTATAGAAGAATTACATTTTTAACCTCAAAAAATGCTACAAGGTTTTTAATATCAAATTCAATTACACACAGATTATGGGACAAAACGTTATAGCGTTACTTTTTGAAGACGACGTTGCACAAAAGGTGGACAAAAAGTATGATCTTCACGTAAAACTTTTGTATAAGTGTGGGAGTGTCTCGTATTTTCAAGAGCCTCTTTTTAAAGCCACCGTTGCGTGTTTTCGAAATAGGATTTAGTGCAGATTGCCGGTGTCGACTAAAGCTTACATAATCTTATCTTTTAAGTAAAAAGCGATCGGTTTGTCGTTGAAGTTTCTTTTGAATGCTATTGCAGAGCCACATGTCATTACATGTGGCTAAATTGTTTAAAAGATTTTCAACCTTATTCTCTTGCGGTTTAGTGGAGGATTGGAGAGATCGATTTTTTTTTAGAGAAAGGTGTTCTGCTGTTCAAATTATATTTCTATTTCTTTATCTTTACTGGTACTATATGAATTACAGAAATTACTCACAAAAAGGTTTTTATAATTGGGTTTACATTTTTGAATGGGAACATTTCTGACGTTAAAAGCTTTGAGTCTCAAGATATGAATAAAGAAAAGAACTATTCGAAAAGCAAATACAAGAGTAACCTACGGTATATCTGAGGTCATTTAAGATTCTGCTTATGTTTTTGATGGTCGTACTTTGTTTGTGTGAGCACTACCTATATTCTTCATTTAATGTCACGTTTAATTATCTAAATCTATCTATAATTGTCTTGTGAAGGTATTCATTAAATTATTTATTTTATGTTTATTAAGTAACTAACAATTTATTTAATTCTTATTTGTAATTTTAATTATGCAACTAAATCGTGCTGATTTAGTTCCACCAATAAAGTCATTCTTCAACATAATACATTTTAATTAAATTATTTACCATGTTTTCGATTTAATTAAAATGCACACGGAAAACTTACGTAACTAAATATTTAATAGTAATGCTTACCGTGGATGTAGGTACAGTCGCGTAAAAAAGTTCCATTTAAAATTAGTTTATATTGAATAAAGCATAATAATGTAATCAGCGCTCAGATCGAATGTAACAGAATATTGCCGAACGTGAACAAAATATGCGAATGTTTATTTGCTTCATCACTCGGAGACGGAGAGCTCCTGCGTCGGCCGTGAGATTGAGAATATAGCTAGAAATGTTACAAAGAGGATGTAGACACTACCATTTCTAGAGTAAATGTCACGAAAACTGAAAGGCTAGAAATTCAAGAAAGAAGTCATAAATCTGATTCATTCTTTATTTCTTCTTTCTTTCATAACCTGAAAAACCCTTTTGTGTTGTTGACTTAAACAGTTTACATTTTTATTACGCTTTATTTCCAATTATTTGTTATATTTAGATATATTGTATTTTATTTTTGTTATATAGAGTTATGCTGTGTTATTATTTATAATGATAAATTATTTTTATATTTAGTACCAATATTATATAATTTCATGACGTTTGCCTATGTAGCCTATGTAGTTTATCACGTGTTCACATTATCAAATGTATTTATTTTAACTTCATTCTACAATGATATGCACAACAGGCGGACTTAATACCATAAGGCATTCTCTACCAGTGAACCACCAGATTGCACAGAAAAAGGGTCGTAGGGGCTATATCATATAGTTTTAAATCAGAAAATAATAATTAGAAAAAATATCATACTTATTCGTATTTTCTCATGTAATTCAACTCTAAAGAATGTCTTAGCATTAAACACGCCTTTGCATCTTGTAGTACAATATGCTTATAAGTTTAAATAAAAAATAAGCTATTGGGTAAAGAATTAGAAATAATTCAGATGTCAGTTGGCAATAAGTAAAGATAATATATATATATATATATATATATATATATATATATATATATATATATATATATATATCAGATGTCCTTGAATGCTTTGTTTCAAGTGTGTTTCTTACTTTACTCAAATTTTCTACTATTTTAGTTTCCACGATATTTCAAATTGCTTTTGTCATTTGTGTGATTGATGCGTTTGCTCTATACATTTGACATATTCGAATGTGGAAGATATCGTAAGCCTTGTTTAGATTAACAGAATTTATAAAAACACACAGATTAAACTAAGATTCTACTTTTATAGAATTTCAAGCACGTTGTTGCAAGGGCTGGTCAGGTCTAATAGTTCACATGTCTATGACGACGTTTTAGTGGAGATTGGCACTGAACATGCGACTACACTCGATCATACGTTTGCATCTCGTCGTGACTTACGCTCTGTTATACCTCGCTTACACCGGTTACAAACAACCGTCTTCGAATGAAAGTACAACTTCATTTCAACATGAGATGCGGAAATTATAGACGTTTGTTAAAGTTTCGTGTGTAACATCTCTTGCTGTGTTGAAATGAGCTTGCACAGTGGTAACTGAATGTTTTTTTTGCATTTCCTTAACTTTCTTTACATGAGTAATAAAAATAAAATAATAAGATTTTGTCTTTATTTATTCCGGAGCAAATAATACAAGCTCAAAAATTACATTAATGGGATTTATAATTTGTTCAATGAGGTTATATTTGTCTTATTAACTAGTTTCTTAGTTCTGTATTAAATCAAACATGCCATTTAGTATTTATATAATTTACAAGATATCTTTTTGGTTAAATGACTTAATAACTTTGCGGACCACTCGAGTCCTGACGAACCTATAATGGCTCTGTAGTCTATTTTAAAATATAGGTTCAATTTTTTTTCTGCTCTGCTGGAAATAGGTATCTGTTATTCGTATTACATATGGGGTTCGCCAATTACATTTAATTTATTATTATTAACTTTATCGCAAATGTAGGTATATGAAAAAAATATTATTTTTCATTTGTTTGCCGACGAATACCTTCATTATCATATTGTCCCATCGTTTTCCCACTTGAGCACTTGTCATATATCGCCTCTCTCCATCGAGAGTAAAAGAAGTGTCAGTCGGTCCTCCTTGACTACTCAAATACGTTGTATTCTGGGACTCCAAAGGGACTCTATGAGAGAACTTTAGCGCATCATAAACGAGGGTGACAGTGAAAAGTTTTAGAATCTCAAAAATGAAATCATTATAAAGAATATCTATTATTTATTAATAGTACATTACTGTCCAGGCCCGAAATAATGCAATTGACGGCCGAGTAATATTGGAAGGACGAGGCGAAGCCTGAATAATGAAGCCACATCCGAGCAAGTAGGAGAAAAGATTATTTATTAAAGATGAAATCATCCTTATGAAATTATAAAGATGGAAGTTGTTTTATTGTCTTTTCATCGATACACTTTTTTATACGATGTAACCATTTTGTGAAGCATTCAGCCCACCCTTCTTTAGGCACCCCTTCAACAGTCGTTTGGAAGGCCGATACTGCCTCTTCTGCATTACTCTGGGTTTAAACAGAAGACAAACATGTTTTCACATACCAGTCCCCTGTTACTGTTCTTTTATTTTATAAAGTCATGCAAAGTGGCCCGATCTGCCAAAGAAGGAGGCAATCATCTTCTTTTCAGCATTCCGTCCTTTCTTCACTTTCGTCGGCCACTCTTCGAAAGGAAAGGCCCACTGCGCATATTGCCTCTTAGTTTCGGGCTCATAGCAGTAGATCCAGCTCTCATCACCTATTACTATATCAAAAACAGTATTTGATTGACCATTGTCGTATTTTTCAAGCATTTGGAAACACCATTCCACACGGCAGTGTTTTTGATCATACAAATTTGAACACTGTTCCAATGTTTTTGAACATTTGACGGCAATGCTTTCGTTAGATCCATATACAGGGCGGCAACCAGAGTCTTTTTATCTATACTTACCTACCTATTACCACTTTATATAAAAAGTCATAAATAGCCATATTAATTGATGTTTATAGAACCCCTTTTGTTTATTAGTGAAAATACTGTTTAGTTCAAAGTAAGCATACACTGTTATATATCACTTTTTCGAATATTTTTGAGAATATTGGTAATAACGCTACTGGTCGATAATTATCCAGTATAATTATCTTGTTAAATAAAACACATTTTTTTCAAATTGTAGTTAGAAATAAAAAACAAAATGACAGATTTGAAAATTGATAGTCAGAGAGTTCCATTTTCAATCATTTGTTTTTTTCTATCGTAAAATTCTAAGAGCTTTTAGTTTGATCTATCGTATGTGTCCGCGCCGTTTTATATATATGGGTATGTAATAAATTAAGTAAAGGTGTCAGTTACACAGTGACTTTGGTGACAGTGCAAAATAAGTACAGTGTGGTGCCCTCAGGAGCAGCAGGACCCAAAGATACTCAGGTAGGCGCTAGTCCATGCTTCCAATTGTCACACCCTTATTAATTCGCACCGCGCGCCGCGAGACCACATGTAGATGTATTTATTATATTGTAGATTTCGTAATTTCTGTATTCAGATGTACCTAACTAACAAACATTTGCTACTAAATTGATCAAACTTAATCGAGTTTGAGTTAGGGAGCGTAATTTAATTCAAAACGTATCCATTTCCTTTCTGCAAATAATATAATAAAGGTACATTTATAGCGGTTACAGAGAGGCGAAAGTGTACTGCAGTGGTGTAGGAAAAAACGAGCCGGAGTTTTGATTGATCACCGACTCCGAGTTTTTTGTGTGAAATTAAAAACACGGAGTGGGCATGCGTTGGATTAAAGAGGAATTTAAGTCTGCCAATAAATAGAGGGATCCGGGCCTTTGTTGTCGAAAACAAATTATGTATTATTTTTGTAAGATGGACATCGATTTTGCGGCACAGCTATATGCGTCAGGTACTAATAAATGCTATGGTAGATACATACAGAATACTTGTAATTGTTAACTTATAAAATGTAATAAAGAAAATCTGTATTTTGCGCCTTTCTTTTATTGGCATGACGCTGTCTGTAGACACTGTCTGTGCGTAAGCTATTTGAAAATTAATCGTCTTTGTTATAGTTTGCTCTGTAGTTGATTTTAATATGAATATTATTTTTTATATGAAAGGTGGTAGACATCCTGATTTTAACTGTTTACCGTCGCGATGGATACCTGCAATACTAGAATGATTACGCTGTCAATCTTGCAGATACCTATAATATTCACAGCTCTCTTGAATAACCTAATGTCGTAACGCTTGTCGTCGAAAATAATATTGACGATTCAACATATTTAATAATTGAGAATATATCTCAATACTGGTTTTAGTAAAATAATATTATTTTCTTTAGTATGTAGGTATATTACAATAGGTTGTATGTTCTGCCCTAGAAATTTTCGTATTATACCACCAATCACATTTAGGAACTTACGTATAATGAACAAATTCGTAGCTGTCTATAACATTACATCAGTCATCTTAAAGGAAATAAACACAAATGAATTTCAACAGAAACCGCATGTAGACCGCTAACGAGTAATTAAACCATCTATAATATATTAGGCAGCATTATGCATACTAAATTCGTGGGAGACTTAGTAGAAATGTTAGCGGAATGGTTGGGGAGATGTGTAACACCCAATACCGCAAAGGTAAAGAGTAATAATAGGAGCTATTTGGAACTTTATGAACGATCAAAATTGTAAGAGCACGTGTATAAAATACACTTTGCAAAGTAGATTTAAATTTTAATACAAAGCTTTCAGTCGAGGGTGGTAAGTAACGTCTTGACGTTAGAAATACGTGGAGCTGACTTCTCGCCAAAAATTTCTGGGGTATTATCTAACTTAAACTGTTCTGTGAATCCATAGTTATAGGGAGGCGGTAATTTCACATGTGTAATTAATGTATACGTTACTTGCTTTCTTTAAAATTCTTTTCTTTATACGAGCCAGCACTACTTGTAAGTAATACTGAGGTATCAATTAAATAGAGACTTATTTTATCAGGTGTAGTCATCCATTTCGATTTCCATTCACTTCGATTCAATGGGATTTTTGGGATCTTCTACTCCTGGTCTTCAAATACGATTTCAACATACTTCACCATATTTTGGCAGTCATAAAAACCTGTAGTCTTCTGGTGTAGGTGAATGATTTCGTAGAAGACTCAATATGCATCTCGCCAATCCGTCAGATTTGGACAGAAAGTTCATCGTGGATTCTTCTCCTCGTTACAGTCTCAGCAGATGTTCTCATCTGCTAAGCTCGTCCTATAGGAGATTTTCTATGCGAATAGACACTTAGTAATTATTTTAGTGAATGATTGTTATACCTAAGTATAACATTTTCATGGAGTTTAAATGATAAGTGTGATAGGAAGTGAGTGCCCGAGGCGTATCCACACTAAGACTTCGGCACCGGAGACTCAGGTGTCGACTGCGGCCGATTTCACAAGACAATGCTTAATAATTTCATTTCGCCATTACGGCGGCCATCTTTGCCAGTCGCACAGTTAGAGGGCATCGGCGCACCCCTCCACGAGCAATTTGCATTGTAACCCGGACCACGTAGAAGGCCCTAACTGCCATACCACCACCTCCTAACTCTTGAATATATAATTTTGTTGCTTTTATTAACAGCAACTTTGCGTGGGAATTGGCGATAGCCTTCCGCGGCGACTGTTTATTGTGGACGATAACTTGCTAGATTTATTTTATAGTTCAGCTAGGACTTTGTCCTATAAGGGTTGGTTCACGTTTTACGCGGACGCTTTTATACTGCCAATAAAGAAGGCGATGCATGGAGCTATTAAAATATTTGTTGGACTTATTTGACAGGGCATTTATTTTGAAATGTTTATTGGCTCCCGGGTTTACATTGTTGCTTAAATTAAACGCTTAATCACGTGCCATAGTCGCTAATATAACAATACCTACGTTGTTATTAAAAATCGACAGTAAAATGTTAGTAAATTAATCGAAAATATGAATGAAGCCATCAAACAAACAGCACAAATAGATGTAACCGTAATTGCTTTCCCGACCCGACCTTAATGTAAAAGTTACCCAAGACTATTACAGACTTAAAAAGTTTCCGATGGTGCCTATAAATTAATGTGTTTGCATGTCTCCGTTGCCATTTAAGTTCGCTTTACAACTTTCGGTTTGTTTGAGGGTGTTCAGTGGATATTTAATTTGTTATTTGGATAAACATAATTTGTTATTTGGATTAACGTAATGTTAATAAAACAACTGCAGTTGTTTCATTAGCAGTACCAAATCAAATTCTTGGAGGATTTATTTAGTATTCTACAGTTATTTAGTTATTAGTACTCTGGCTGTCTTACGTTTTTGACAGTCCTTAACTGCAGTTCTTAAAACTAGTTTACAAAAGAACATACTTCGTCACTTTTAAAATAATACACAAGAGTATCAATGAGTTTCAAGCGATCTGAAGTTTTTGCAATTAAACATGGAATTGCTACGTTTCGTCAATGTGTTAATTAAAAGTAAAAATGTAAGTTATATCAAATTTAATATTTAAAATATTTAATACTCGTACAGTATATATAATAGTTCTCATAATCTCATTGCTCACCAGCGCTTTTATTGCTCTTCCAGGTTAGGTAAAAAATACCTGTCCTAAAGGGATAAACACGCCTTTTGAGCTTCTTCTCTTTTATAATAATTTTCAACAACACTTGAAGCATAAATTATATTACTTAAAAAAATAAAATAATAAGACATCATAAGCCTAAGCATATCACCAGTAGAAAGGCGTCCGTTTCGAATCGTCGTCGTATACTGTAAAACAGTGAGCACTGGTACAGGAAACGGGCGCACTGGGCTCCGGTGCCGAATAAATTGTTCCTCTAATTCTAATGGCGACTTTTAAGGGGAAGTATAATTCCATTTCGTGTTTTCAACTCTTTGGGGCACGGAAATCGACATTAATAGGTTGTGAAAGGTTTCTCCTTGCAAGTATTTTTTGACGTTTACAACTTAGAATATTTTATTTACGACCAAAAAAGTAGTAGGTACTGTATGTAGTACAGTAGTGCTGTTATTTTCAATTTGTCTAAATTCTAAATGTACCACACAGTAGGTAAACTAGCATCTACATATATAGACCAAAAATAATCTAGCTATTTTGAGAATGAGAAAATGAATAAATAACATCTTCGGGATATCGTAGTAATCAATAATTCATTTAATTGTAGCAATTGATTCTTTGTAAGTATAGGTAGTATCTTCGGGTTCTTTGGGATATCCTAGTAGTAAATATTCACTTAGTTCTACCAATTTATTCTACGTAAGTATAGTAATAGTGGTATGGAGACCACACTCTCCATACGAATCCCAGAGAGACGGGGGAAAACAAAACGTGAGGCGTCCTTCATCCATGTGGACTGAAGACTTAGAAAAAGTCGCCTGTGGTGTCTGGATGACCGTGTAGTGTAGTGGTGGTCCTTATAAAATGTCTACCTATATCCAGCTGTAAAGACCACATGTTGACCACATAGCCGTACATACTTTGGTATAGTAGTAGGTAGTACGTAATTAGGTATTATTCAGCTTCTTCAGATGTGTTCTTTATCGGAATAACTTGTATCTGCATTATATATTAGGTTTAGTAAATCGTCGTCTATTCTATTTTATTTTACTAATTCTTACGATACTTTTACTTTATTATCGGAAACTGAAAACAACAAATAATATTCAAGTTATATCCGTCTGGTTAAAGTGTTTTAACCAGCTGTTCTCTCTAGCGATACTCTTGCGAGAAATTAAAGATCATCTTAGCCCACATTTGTAATGGAATTTCACTGATTTATGAAATTAAATCGCTGCATTATTCTACAACACCGCTAGTGGCGCATCGCACACGTGCACGATTGATTGTAACCGGACACGTGATAAAACAAAAGCTGGTGACAGACGAGTGTCAATATCCTTAGAATAAGAGCTACTACATAGGAGGCCCGTATGTAGGAACTTCATTCAGTAAGTACAATGGCACTTTACTTGCTGTGTGGGAATGTTAGTAGAAATGAGTGTTTAACATACTTCTTAAGTGAACAATTTTACTGTGTCATAGCATAAATGAAAAAATATTTTCTCTTTCTCAAATGCGTGCAGACATTTCGGTACATAAAGTTTGCATCCGCTGTCCAGGCTTAGTATTCGTATTTAGTAAGAAGTATAATGTAAAAAGCAACCTTCTGGTAATACTATATCACAACCAGCTGTTTTTTCGTCCACTGCTGGACATGGGCCTAATTATGTACATTGGCTAAGCATGAGGGATGGCACGGTCTTTAATCGCCGCGCTGGCCAAGCAGTTTGGCAAGTCCATTCTTTTAGAGATTGTGTAGTTCCTCAGCGGTTGTGGTAGCGGCTTTGTTATCCCTTAGTAAGTTAGTACATACTGTCATACAATGTATGTCAGGGTATGTAATACCGTACTTAATGCAAGTGAAGATAGGTAATTTGAAATTATAATATACCATGTAGGCATTATGCTATGAAATCGTGAATTCTGCGGTGGTGTTACCGGTATGGTACCTACTCTCGTCTGTCAGGGCTGGACGAAGAGACAATTCATTGTGTTAAAAATCGAGTTGTATTTTGAGGACTATATACAGTCTGCACAGAGGTGATTTTCCAACATTTTAAGTCTATCAAAGAAACGATATTTGGCCTTAATTTTCGAGAAATTGAAGGTTGTGAATAAGATTCTGCAAGGTCGACAGCGCATTAGCAGCCCTTTGGTCTTGCAGGTGTCGATGAGCGGCGCTGACCACTTACCATCCAGTAGGTCGTCCGTCCATCTGCCACCCCTTATACCTACAAAAAAATAAAAATAAAAAAACGATTGAAAATAAAAATTTAAATTGATTTCGGACTTGAATTTAAACTTTCTTGAGTGTATAGAGAAATAGTTTTTGTAGTCGTAAGAACGACAAAAGGACAGGGATTGAACCACCGCCCGTATAATTCGTACTATCAAAGATTAATTTACAGATATAGCTGTAGATTTTGTCTCCAACCGAAAATCTAATTTATTATTAGGTGTTTATTAATTCCCATTTCTACATCTCTCCGCGATCCATAGCTTCATCACGACGCCGAGTGGAAAGCTAATCGTATCGCGATTCACGAGTCGTTCGCGCGTTATAATTAGTACAAATCGTCTGCTCAAAGCCACAGTCCGTAGACCTAACAGCGTATAGACAGGTCTAAATCGCCTTTTTTTTAAATTTATATTATTTTGTTTGGCAGCTTCTTCGGTAGTAAAAGCCTTTAACGAAAATTTTTAACCAAAACATTACACAGATTTTGTAATTTTTACTGAATTAATTTGATTAGCATGAAAAACTAGGATTTGTTTAATCGATAAATACATATAATTCAAAACTATATTGACCTTTTTCTAAACTCCTGCAAAATCCTATATGGTTAGCATTGATTCGCATCGCCTCAGCAAAGTGACTGGTTATTTGAATTGGTCTCTTTTCAGGAATCATAAGATTACATAACAAGGAAATTATAACATAACCCATATCTAAAAGTTTGTATACCTGCGAGCCCGCCATGGAATCCAGTAATCTCGCAAGTTAATAGATTCGATAATTCATCGCGACGCGCGTCTGAATAGATGCTAGAACGATTGATGGCACTTGTATCGAGACAGTAGACACGCGACACGTTTCCAATTTTATTGTCGCTCGCTTGCCTTGCTCGTGATTAATTCGAAAAGATTTAAGTTTTAATCGTATTTGATAAATATGTGCGGGCGAAAAAAAATTGCAAAAATGATATGAATTATACAAAAATATAACATTTATTTCCCTGGATTTTAATTATATACATGAAATATTAATAATTCACACAAAGCGCCACTATTCAAGTAGGTATAAACTCGATATACGTCACTATAATTTCCAAAGAGTAGATTTAATAAAATTATTAGAAGGAGATAAGGTCAAGGTATGTAGTTATATACTGGTACAAAGCACGAAAGATACATGGGAATGTTTTTTCTTGTGTAAAGGTGAGTCCTATTTAAAAATCTATTAGCCCTACTTTTTGCTTTCCCATAGCAATGACTTCAATAAGATCTTCACCAGCGTCACTAAGTAATTCGCCGCGGCGTCCAATTGTAAAGTTGGAAACACATTTTTGTAAGAAATGTCCGCCTTATACACCTCTTTGTGGTCACATTCCAATGATCGGTTCACTGACGCTGCCGCTTAATAGATATAATCGAAGTAGTTTTTTTATTTAAACGAATGTGATTTTGTAGAGGAAGGTTAGGTTATGCTTCTGAAGATTGTTTGTGTTCTTTACTATGATTTAACGCTTGTTGACTCTGCGAATTTTATAATTAAAATCTGGCGCCAAATTATCCGATCTTTTGTAACGAAATCGTCTGCACCCAACTGAATTGATCGACCTAAACGGTACCAGAAATTAACAACAGAACTTAATTATTAGAAAAAAAAAGCAGCTACCGTGGAGTTGCAGAGCAAATGCAGAACAATTAGACCGTCACTAATTACCGTCGAAAAATTGTTGGAATTGAATCCAAACATTTGTCTCCTAACGAATCGTATCGGGCGGCTTCGGCTCAAAGCGGCGTGATTCGGCAATTCCGTTCCATTTCCAAATGCTCGCTGCCCATTCGTTCCCTCGGCTACGCCTACCCAATAAATTAGATGCCTCGCGTAGCGTACCGCATAGTTACAAACTAATGAAATCCCGAAAAGATTTCAACCCATTTTCTTAACAACTTTTCCGCGAGAGCAAGCGCCTTCAAAGATTTTACCCCCAAGAAATAATTCCGCTAATAACGCTCAACTCTCACACGGGTATGTTATGCAACCATAGGAATTTCATTAGATACACACGCGTCTGTTTGTTAAGGCGCTTTCCATTGCTAAAAGTTTCTTGAGGCGGGTATAATTCCTTTGTTTGTTGGGGGGGTGGCGCCCCCGCTCACCCACTACGTTTTCTAAGTCATCGGGTCCAATTATGCCCCTTTGTAGGTTTTGATATGTAAATTCGCGATTTTATTAAACAAACCGTGATGCCATTCGAGAGCAGCGAGCCGGATTAATAGCTTCTTCAGATTTGTGTAATCGCTTTCTCTTAAGACAACATCGCGGGAAGTCGCGAGGGAGTGATACCCTTTGAGTGTTCTCACAAATGTATCTGTTTGATGTTATTGTCTAAGTGAATTAGAAACAAGTATCCGGGTCAAGGGTCAATGGAGCGTTCACTTGTTTGAATTGATTCCTTGTGCCTACTTAAATTTAATGTCACCAGTTAATACTCCTTGATTATAATCTTCATTCTCCTAACCTTGATCTATCTAATTGTATATTGTTGAAAACAGCAGCATTAATTTAACACGAATTGTTTGTCTCCATTTGGTTGTAACCGTGTTTTTTGTCAGGGGGCGTACCGCAGCGAAACTTATTCTAACAATAGAGAATGACGTCATGAACCATGATGCACCACAAAGAGGTAAATACATGTATAATGTATATGTATGTATGTATAAAGGTAAATAATGTATATAATGTGCTGAACCTTAATTATCCCCTATGTATCCTGTAAGATAGACGATCAACACGTCTGACCCCTAAAGTTCTTACTTATAAAACCCGCATATTTCACGAACAATCACAGATCCGTCGCCCCAAAAATTAATCTGTGCATACAGACATAAAAATGGACGTTACGAGTGGTTACAGCCCAAACTACCCATTCGATTTAAGCTTAATTTTTACCCCGACACTATTAATAATTTACACGGTATAACGCCAACGTTTGCGCCATATTACAACGCATAAATTAATAATGTCGTTCGCTTGTTTAACTGCGAATCAGATGAGTTTTATTGACAATTTTGTTGGGAAAGCGCAATTTGCGGGATGGCCACACCGTGACGCCAAGTGGTCACCAAATAGGGGTGACTTGGGGGAGGCAGGGGAACTATCAACAATTGTCAACTGGACGTATTTAGCAATATCGATAGTGAAGGTTAATGGGATGGGGTGCGGAAGGAATTAAGTGGAGGAAGGTTTTTGATGAGAGCAATAATAATATAATTTTGTTTGCTTAATAAGTTTTAATAGTCTGTTTTCGATGCAAACATGAGGCACTTGCCAATCAAACCTTATTGCGTTCACCCTTTAAATTGAAGGTTAAACTGAAATTAGCTACATTATACAATAAGTCATACAATTGAAAAAATATATTGTATTTAAATTCTGTCATTCTCATTGTCTGCTTATATAACTTTTATATGTTGAAACTATTCACCGTTATTGACGCCGAACAAGTAATTATATTTTTATTTTTTTGGTGAGAAATGTATAAGAAGATTGACTAAGACTATTTGTATATTTTATTGTAACAACTGTGTAAGATATTTTGTATGTCTCTCTCTGAAATTACTACTTAAATAAATAAATAAAAGTATAAAATCTTTGGCATTTGTCTATATGGCGATGAGTCAGAGATGATCTCAATCTACCATAACAAAAATACTTTTTATTTTAATGGTTTTACAGAAGTATAAAAGAATTTTATCGTATACTAAGTGTATCCACTAATATTATAAATGCTACTAAAAAGTGACAGAGTCACTTTTTCACATACATTTATTTTTCACGACAAAACCACTGAACCGATTTTGATGAAATTTGGTACGGAGATAGATCGAAACCCAGGAACGGACATAGGGTACTTTTCAGGGACAGACTTAGGGTATTTACCACGATAACCGAATTCCACGCGGGCGAAGCCGCGGGCACAGCTAGTATTTTAATGAATCGAAGGACGCTATTCAGTGATTTTGCAATATAGAGCAGTCAAAATATTGATATTTTCCATGTCAATTCTAAACTAGTCCAGAAGCAAATACACATTTATTAGTTTATCAAATTATAGATGCGCTCTCCATACTACTGTAGTGAACTATCAGGGCGCCGCCGGTAGATGCAAATGTTTCCATCGCATTACTGTAACTCAATCCTGCACGAATGTACACAATTGCATTTGGGGTTGCATTGAGGTGCTGCCATACCGGCGTTACTGTGCAAACAGAGGCTCCCGCCTGTGTGGATTGCGCTTTATGACATCATTGTGTACGGCGCCGAATGGCTGATTTAATCTGAAATTACATTTCGTTTATAAGTTGTGATTGGTTAAAATTAGCTGTCTATATGTTACATTATTGATCGTAATAGTATCTTGTCTAGGTTTTGCTATCGTCTACATCCAGACTTTTTTTACAGTGTAAGTACGTCATATATACCGGCTACATAAACTATCAAATATATTAAGATCACTTTTTATCAATATAATTGCAGCTTTAGCCATTTATTAGAAAACAAAGTCTCAATAAAACGGTACGTGTAAAAACATCCAATTTATAACTCACTCATACGTGGATTAAAGCTTCATTAAGTCTCAACTTCAAGACATGAAACCAGTTTCAAATTTACCTATTCTTTTTTAAGTTAAATCACATTTTTTTCTTTCGGTTTTATTCGAACAGAATGTTCTGGAACAAAATTTCAAACTACACTCTAAACGGTAAATGCCGCGTTATGTTCACGTGGACGTCAGGGTGAGATTAACTTTCATAGCACTATTCAATAACATTAGCATTACATTAATAAAAAATCTTCTTTGTGGTCCCCATCTCTTCCTGTGGGTGTGGTAAAGCCCTAAGGAACTACACCACCTCTAAAAGAGTGGACTTGCCAAGCCATCCCGTTTGGCCAGGCGTGGCGTTTTAAGGCCTTACATCCTTCATGCTCGCGACAGTGTTCATGAGGAGGCCTATGTCCAGCAGTGGATACTGAAAGAGCTGGTTGAATTGCATTGCATAACAAAAAAAGTGAATTCTGTATGAATAAATGTAGGTATCGAAATTTCGTCAAAGTTTATCCTAAAACTTTTACGTCTCTGTCTCATTTCGTTTACGAAATACGTAGATAGGTACAAATGTAATGGCACAATGTTTCGTTTACAAAATACATGTTTGTTTGTGCGACACATAAACAAACACGGAGAAGTGACTTCTGTTTGGACCCCTCGCGTACAGAATTTTAAAAAATAAGGAAGAAT
Source organism: Sesia apiformis (assembly GCA_914767545.1). Taxonomy (NCBI): domain Eukaryota; kingdom Metazoa; phylum Arthropoda; class Insecta; order Lepidoptera; family Sesiidae; genus Sesia; species Sesia apiformis. The sequence continues at coordinate 12,645,152 of OU611955.1, forward strand.
TACAAAAAAGTATTTCATCTATACTATTTTGTGAATTGCAAAGGAAAATAATCGTAAATAATTGTGTGCCGAGTTTAAATAGATATTCGCTTACGTCAACTACAATCAGTATGTTAAAACGCATTACAAACAAATTAGTTCTTTCAAATAAATGTTTTGTTTTCTCATTTAACTCATTGCTTATTTGTATGACTGAAATGAGTATGACAGCATGACGTATGCGCTCGAGTTCCTCTTATCAGGCCCGGTCAAAATGCTCTGCCGCCTCGAATTAACACGGTGTTTTGTTATCATTCAATTTGATTCCGCCGGCGGCTGTTTTATTATTTTAATGAGCCTCAATTTTCAGGGATAATTGAACTGACGTCGCACTGCTCCGATTATTATTTCATTCGATACCTACAGGTTCGTGGCACGGTGCTTAAGCGTCAGTAAAACGGAGGCAGGTAATTTATTTTGTATATAAAAACATTTATGACCAAGAAACCTTTAAAGTGCATCCATTATGAATTCATTTAACAATTTTTACATAATTTTCTATTTTTCTTTATAGTTATACATGCTTAAAGTTTGTAGTTGAAAATATCTAAACAGGTTGTCATCAAGTCATCATTAATTATAATTGCCGATTAATTCGCAATTTGATAGTATGTCATACAAAATGAACATATAATGGTGTCGTAATAAAATGGCAATGACATAAAAAAGGAAAATAATGAACTGTCAACCTGACACATCGATGTTAGAGATTCAGACATGCTTACCCCCCCCCCCCCCCCATGTCTTGCTAGGCGGCACTAAGCAGCGTGTCACGTTGAGCATTGCATTTGCGAAAATGTCAAACCTTCACTGTCCAAACATGTGTCCATGTGTCCAAACATGTGTCCTGTCCTGTGTGAGTAGTGTTGAAAATCCTAATTTGGTAAAAATAGCTCCTTTGATATTTTAATAGCAATATAATTTCTGAAAGAGGAAACCGCATTTATTATACCATTTTATAATCTACATTAATTAGGCATTTTTTAAAAATAGTTTGCCACTATTGGTTTGCTACATTTTTGTGGTAACTGAAGGTCAAATTCAAATTAGTAGTCGAAGGTTTAGTAGGTCGTACTGGTTAATCTCTTTTATACTAGTGACTCCATTAGGTCAATGCTCGCTTGTCTGGTAATTGGTCTTTTTGGAACAAAGTAGCTGTTGAATAAGTTTAATTAGCCTATTTCATTGGCAACTGATAATATAATATTATATGTATAAATTCATTTTTTGACAGCCTACATTTTGCCCGATTACAAATGAAAAAATACAGTTTTGAAATCGCTTCCGCTAATGCTTCATCACACTGTCTTCAGTACTCTAGTATTTGCCTAAACTGTCGCTAGTTCGCCGGTCGCCCCCACCGATAAACAAAACAGGACAATAATACAAGTAAATTATAGGTGCCTTTATTTCGTATCCAACTAGCAACTTGTTTGCCTATACATAGGTGAAGTTGACTTAGTGCCGTTCGTTTAATTAAAGGGGTGCCCTTTGATTTGTAGTTGTTAATTTGAAAGAGTGTGCTTGATAATGTGACTGTAAATAAAGCACATATACACTGATCATATTTCCAAATATTTTAAAATATTACAGTGAAAAGTTAAACGTTACATACAATTTTTTTTTTGTTTACGTCTGTAAAGATTCTGTTTTGGTTAATTTTTAGTAAAAAGACTAGGTACATGTGATTTTTTTAAAAAATTCATAAACTGTTCTGTAGAGTTTCTTCGGAATTCTACAATATATTTAAAATCTAGGGAAATTTTTAACAATTTATTTCGTATTAAGTTATTTACAACAACTAAAATTGCTGATTGTACGAGTATTTGTTAACCATCGTATATGTTACTGTGAATGTTCAAAGTTTGGTGATCGTTAACCGATAGAAGGTAGCCAATCATCAATGTCGTGACATTCATTACATTAGACATCAGTGACATTTCATTAAAATTAATTAATTTATTAAATTACTTTGGAGATAAGTTTCATAATGAAGACTGATAAACTATGCACTGTTGCATTGCATAGTCTGGATGCTACATGTTGCACGCAAAAATTACGTGTATTTTACGTTAAAAATAAAAATTATGCACGCACACAAATGTCTGTGGGTCTGTCGTACGTTATAAACTAGTTTAAATTCCTTTTCTCTGACTGTATATTATATAGTAATGTAAGTGAATACCCGCTAATGAGATCTGTCTCATACTGTAGAAGTGGTCGGCGGTAGACTGACCACAAACTGCGGCACGCGATGCTCATTGCCCTGTCACAGCCTATAGTTCCCTTGTTAAGTACCTACTACACAATAAAACCACATTTCTATTATACAGAATGTCTAAAATCGGTGATAAAAATAAAGGATGTTGTTATAAACTCATAAGTTATAAAAATATCTTTTTGACTATAGGATAATTCCCAACCATTTAATTGTGGAAACTATGTTTTTAGTTATCGCTATATTTTTTTCTTTTTCGTGTTATATTTTTCGTATAGTAACAAAATATGATAAAAGGTAAAAATAAAATACTTTTAAGATCAATAAAAGTAGAACACAATAATGTTATTATATTGTATATACTTAGAATTAATTTGTTTATCTTTGTATTCCCTTTTATATGTATGTATTTGTTTGTATATAAATAAAATAATTACGAGTAACGTATAGTACCTACGTATAAATTATATACTCGAACACCGCGTCTCTAAAAATATTTAGCACCCTTAAATTGAAAAGTCTAATTTGGACGGTTTCTCTTTGCGTGACTACACAACCTAATATTTTTTTTACCATACACGGTTTCAAGCAAATTGATTACTTCTATTAACTTGTTTCTCCAAAGTGACAGCCCTTGCTATTAAAGATGGCTGCGGTCATTCCAGTTTTGAATTTTCAATATAAAATAGTGATGTTACACCCTAATTATGTGATGGGGATGCGTTATTAGTTGTTACTAATGGTATTATTTTAATTTAAATTGATTTTGCGGGAAGTATATGTCAGGAGAATGATGTATTAATTGATTGAGGTGGTATGATATTAATTTTTAAAACATGTTAACATTTTGGGATGGTCATGAAAATTAAATTCCTTTACATAATCGATTACTCATATTTTCGAATTAAATTTATTAATGATATTATGTGACTTTTAGATTGAATTTCTGATCTTATATTCAAGAAATATACATTGCTATTTATTTTGAAATGTTAATTAGGAGTAGAACTATTTGTTTCTAAACATTGTCGTAGAAAAAGGGTTACCTATTTCAACATATCTCAAGTTGAAATAGTTATATTTGAGTTAGATAAGCCCCAGAACATACTCGAGGAGCTGGGAACGGATGTTCAGTAGCACTGACACGACAAGTAGACAAGATAATAGGTGTTAATTGAAAAAAGTTTATATATTTTTGATAATGAATGCATTTCTGATTACTCCTATTTTCGATGTTTGTACATTAAAAATGACGTAAGCCTTGAGTGAGACTTTTATAGTGGCATAGAAAAAGATTTTTACGTTAGTTGGCGACTAGGTATGTAATGTATGACCTAGATAGGATAAAACTGAATGTAACAGAATTTAGAATTAAAGCGATGTGAAAAACATTAAATACATTGTGCAAATTTTTAGATATGTCATTTCTAACAACGATTTTAATCGATTTAAGACTTTTTACTTTTCATGTAACTTAGATAAACGGAAAGTTAATTTCAACCTCTATTTATTTCGCAGTTAACAATAAATAAATTGTCAATAATGTAAAACTATTGAAACATAATAACATAAAACAAATAAGCAATAATTGTACAGTTAAATAAAAAGCAGCCAATCAAAACCCGGACGTAGTACACAATAGAATGATTCCCACATGCCTCCGTCGAAACAAAACAAAGGTTTAAATATCGTCTAAACGCTGAAATAACAAAGCGATTACGCCACGATCTGTGTTACTATTGTGTCCCAAGTGAAGAGCATCCCAAACTAGAGAAAATAGCCACCTACTATTTGTGTCATAGGACTTTTTATATTCATCAATTTTATCGTTGTTACTAATCTGAACATTAATTATAGGGTACCATTATTTTTCTTATCACTAATTTGTATACCTACAACTAGTCTAATATATAGGTATAATCTCCATTGTAATCATTTTTACACAGCCGAACATTAATAAAAAAAAACATAGTAGATAAGTATATACATAATTATTATATTTAACTATTTTACAAATTTAGATCAAGACTCGAGTGTGTTTATGTGTTTTTATAACATTACTCCACTTGCTATTAGAAAGATCGAAACCCATTCTGTGGAGATTCTTATCTAAATCAATAATATGTTTTTATTGGAAATGTCTTTCCGTCTATCGTCTGTCACTTGCACCACATCGTGTAACACGGGTACAGAAACAGTAACGCGGGTAGTCTCACTCAGCGTTCTAATATTTAATAGTTTATGATGTATTATCATAACAAATCTCAACGAGTTACTATGAACCAATGTTAGTACGATTCAGCTATGATTGCTGTTTTCACCAAATGGTTTTGATTTTTGACATTTAACTTAGGTGTAGGTACTGAGAAAAAAATTGTTCAATCTGTTTTAACCCAAGATTTAAAACAATGTCGACTTATGTAGATCTTTTGTAATATTTATTTATGATAAAAGATTATAAATAAAAAAAATAAATTATAAAGATAATGTTTATATGTACTTAGTTCAATTACAAAATTCCAATGTCATTTTCTGTTAGTACATTAATTACTTTTCTGTTGCGCCGTAGTGAATACGAAGCCATACCTTATCATTACTTATCGTGCGTTACCATACCATACCATACCTACCATACCATGTGTCTCTCCAAGGACCGCCACCACATGCAGTCTTTCACTCTTCACATTCAGTCACCACCTGTGATTTTCTACCGCATCGGTTAGCGAGCCTGCGACAACCATGGCCTGTCCACTTCAGCTTACTGATTGTTTGAGTTATGTCGGCAACATCGTTTCATCGTCGTTCGTTTTAGATTTTGTCCAGCAAAGAGACTCCGAACATAGCTCTTTCCATCGGTCGGTGAGCGACTTTGAACTTGTGGATAAGGCCTACTGTTAGAAACCACGTTTCGGCACCATACGTCAAAACGGGCAGGACGCACTGATTGATAGGCGATGAGAAGAGGTGATGCATTTCTCCGAATGCTGCCCAACCGAAGTCATCAAGTTATAATAATCTCCAATTATGATATATTTTAATACTATTTTAGATATGTGAACTAATTATATGTATTATGCACTATAAATACATAGTTAATTGGCATGACAGCGTGCGCTCAGTTTCAGTTGTACAGTAATTATTGGGTTATGTAATTACGCTTTCAAACTATATTCACAAAGCCCTATCTGGTTACACACATTATTAATATTAGTTAAATTAGGACACAAAAGTTAATATATGTAGTTGAAGAGGTGTTTAATGACAGCGTAAACATTAAAATGTTTGTAGAAATTTTATTATGTGCGCTTAATATTCTAATTCATTCATCATGAGCTTCGCACAGCGCAAACTTCGGAGTAACAACATAACCGGTACGCACTGGCGACGGCTGGCATTTTGTGAAATGTTCCTCGGACGCCGACATAATTTATGACTGCTACCTAATTGTATTTCTTTTTGCTGAATATTAATAAACGCAATTAACGTATTACGGCCAAGCCCTTGCCGTCGATTTTTTCACTATATTTTTATCGATAAACTTTACCTATTGATAGGCAAAGATCTAAAGATAAGGGTAAACTGTATGTCATTATCGTAACGTTAGCTCATTTGTATTTATAAGCCCCACTATTATTGTTATTATAGATAAAGTATCAAATCGTATGGTCCGCATTTGCAGCAAACGAGCGGTCGATACAAAAGGACTTAACATATTATTTTTTTCATCATATTTTATTATGAACTTCTGTTCAACATCCAGATGTTTAAGTCTGATCAAACAAAAGATTTTTCAGATGTACTCGAATAGCGTCAGAGTGTAACTATTACATTCTTGATTTATGATTAACTTGTGTTTACTTTAAAATTCCCAGCTTTGATTTGAGATTTAAAATATCTCTCATTATTTATTTATCCTGTGCTATTGTTTTGGAAGTTTTCTTAAAGTTCTGGTCTTCTATATATAAAAGTAATGGTAACAGTTGACCCTTATAAAATATTGATCATGACTACTTAGGCACTTGGTCCGACACTTATTTGTTTATTGCAACTCTTGTGACATTGTAAAGTCAATCATTTTAACAATATTGACTAGTCCACCTTCGTTTACAGCCACATTATATTAAACATGTTAAAGTTCTAGAATAGATATGAATATAGGTGTTTTATGACGATAAAATGACGGAAAACTAATCAATGTTAGTATTCCTTTTAATAGTTTGTTTCATATTTCCGACAACGCTGATGTTTTTCTAATAACTTGTTTAACATACACAATCATTACGTTTATTTTTGTTCGACACTGAACTATCACACGTCCGGGACTCCATTCTGTTTCAAATCTTTCGCATGTTTGTTTTGATTATTAAAAATTTTCATTTAACATAACTACAGAATTAAAGTTAAACCAGAAACAGCGGACGTTAGTTTATGAAAATAATTTTAGTTTACTAAGACCAGAAACATTTTTTGATATTTTCAACAAGAACGACCGGTTTTCGAATAGCATCACCCCATCTCTTCCCGCGAATATCGAAAATGGCGAATTGGGAATAATACAGCTGCTACCACGAGCCCTGTGGAATTACACCACCTGTAAAAGAGTGGATTCGTCATCCCACTTGATCAGCCTGACGTTATAAATGTCCATGGCCCATGGAGGCCCATGTCCAGCAGTGGATGATAAAAAGGCTGGTTACGGTGACGGTGAACAACATCTACGAGCATAACTAATCTCGTAATAACTAGTCGCTACTCTTAAAATAGATTGTTTACATTTGTGATGCATCCGATGCAATTATTCGTTTCAGAGCATTTTAAATTCTCCGTTAATCTTTCAAGTGTCACTTAATGGTTTTTGACGAAAACTGAGTTTAGTTTTTCACGGCTCTATAATTTAAAAGCCGATACCATATGACTTGTATGACTCGGCAATATTAACCGCCAGAATTAGAAGAAATTAATTTAGGAACTAGGGGTTTGTTATAGGCCAGGTAGCTTGTTGTTTTTTTCGACTTCAAAGGTCGGGTTTTGAAATGATTTTGAATTTAAAAAAATACTACAAACGACGAGAACGGTAGCAAACTTTTTTATTATTCCTGACGAAGCGTGTCGATATAATAGAAAACTATTAAATACAGAAAACGTATCAAAATAGTGCATCAGACATGGACCCAAAATGGGTAATCTGTTTTTGTGTCTTTTAAAAAGAAACATTTTGTGGCTCCAGTAGCAAAACATCATTCATGGTAATAAAGTGCCAATTTATAAGATGACTCTTTGAATTCAGTCACGTTATCAAAATAAAACCACTTAGTATAGTAGGTAACTAATATTGAATTCTATTAGATTAGCTACCTAGTGTTATGAAAAATACGCAATACAATTACAATTCTTATTGGGTTTTAAAATTATTCTTAAAACATAACTTACTATTTGTCACGCCCCCTATTGGAATTTTTGTCATATCCTCGTGAATGGCCCGAGGCGTGTCGCGGGCGGCGGGCAGCGGTCACCCGTGTACAAATTGTATAATTTCACACAACAAAACAATCCTCCGACACAAAGTCCGCTTGAATGACCGCGTCCAAACCAACACACGTCACCGATTCACAACAAAACGTGCCAAACACACGCAGCCCGACTGTTATACAATCAATTGAAAAGTGTTAAATGAAAAACAGCTACAAAGGAAAACTCACCATTTGATTTTACCTTTCGATATTAATCAACAGCCAACAAACAGAATGCACGTCACAAACATGCTAAAAACAAAATGTAAGTACAGTGAAAATTTCCTTGACGTAAATATGATAATGTAATAAAATCTTTCAAAAGCACGGGAAGAATAAAACCGTGTATTTTTAATGAAATACGCAGACAGATAATAGTTAAAAAGGGAATTTCATAGCGACTTAAGAGATATGAAATAAAACGATAATATGTCAGAAGGTATTACCGGCCTGACAATAGGGTACGACAAAGAGAGATTGTAAAGATGGCTCTCACATTTTGTCTACAGAAAACGGGAAATATAAATGACATGTACCGAATGTACCGTACATTATAATGTACCGAAAATAGGTACAGTTAGACATATTGTCAATGAATGCTATTGAAAAGTGTTTCGAAAACAACTACAACCAGGTTTAATAAAATATTTAATAGAGTTTAAAGCAAAGTTCAAGAATGTTAAATTAGATACAGACGAAATAATTGAAAAATAAATTGATTAAAGCATCCTTTGATACAGTAGACAAAGCAACAATACAGAAGCCAATATCAAACGGGTAATTCTTAAGGAATAGAAATAAAACCGATTCAAGTCTTTGTGAAGATGACGTCTCTTTTTCATTCGGAGCAGTCATCGAGTTTCCTTTGTAATTAAATATTGAAATTAAGAAATGAACAGCCGCTAATTACAAGAGGTTGTCCCTTGGGGGCTGATTATGTTACCCTAGCATTCGCAGAAAGGGATGTCGGACGTGCTCTTATTACAATTAATATTTAACATTTTAATGTTGCGTGCACTTCGTTCGTTTGTTTGTATTTTGTAATATTGCGTATGTCTGTGATTGCGGTGAAGGTCCGATGAGTAATCAGAATTAATGGAAGTAGTCATAAACATTAAAAACGTCGTTTAATTAGTCTATGTAAATTGCAAATGTAACCAATATTTGACCAGCGCAAAATTTTATAGGACTTTATTTACACTAAAGATTAATTAATAAGTATAAATAAGCAAGTTCATTGTTTCATAAATTAAATATAAGCGCTTAATTAAAAATAAGCGCTTAATTAAAAATGCTACCTCAAATTTTATTGTAGGTATAACGTGAAAGGGGTGAGTCGAATATTTCATTTCACCTTTTTATCATGTAACTCCAGACGCCACTAATACGTCTTCCGTTTCCTTATGAACACGTTTCAGTACTTTATGTTCTTCCTTTATTATAATATTTTATATGCACCAAACTTGCTTATATCTACGTGTGAAGTTTTATGTTAATTTGTTATATTTTTAAATACTTAAATTCAAATCGGTAACTAAAATTATATTGTGATACACAAATATATCTTTAGTAATATATTATTATTCTTATTATATATTATATATTATTATATATTATATATATTATTAGTAATATAGATAGTATATTATTCTAGTAATAATGTAGTGATTAAAGTATCAGTTGTCGCCAAATACAATAATGGAAGCGCGTTCAAAAACATGAATAAAAAAGAAAGAGTCATACAAGACATAAATTCGGTGTTTGGACGTTTCAATTATCCGGACCACGTGGCGTGCCGACAATGATGTTCGTGCCAACAGTAATAAAAATTAAAAAAAAAATGTAATCTAGTGTATGGATTTTATGTTGGCGTCTCATTCTATTACTAATAAAAGAATTTGTCTGAGAATGATGTGACTGTTTTCGAGAACAGTTGCATACAAAAGGAAAAAATAGGTCTATAATAACATTTCTTCATTACGATCTGATCGCAGATGAAATAGGCTCAGATCTTAATACGTTCGGTATGTCTTTATTAACTGTCAACAAATCAAGAGAAGCACCGGGAGCCGTTTAATACCCTATCAGACAAACGTAATTAGTTTTGTAAATAAAATGCCTCGGAGAAATTGAAACGTAGCAGCTACCTGACTGTTGCGGTGACTTGCCACATTATTGTCTTCAGATACTACACTCGACTCCACTGTTATTAAACTAGTAATGGCTAAAAAACTACTTACATGAACAATATTCGCACTAAACACGCTCTTTCTTATATAAGTAATGATCTAGACCAAGAAGTATCTGATTTTTAAAAACTAATTTAATTTTCAAATTACGTCGAACAATAAGCTTTTTAAAACTCTTTATCAAGCACATTAAATACAAAATGTACGTTAGAAACATGAAATATCATTTATACCTTAGAAACATGATATATCATTTATAAAAACGAAAAAAGACGAGTATTACACACAATTAGTAAGAAATATACTGGAAAATTAAATGCTACTGACTGTACATGGTCAACTTAAGATTTATATCTGGTGTTATTTGGATTTAAATTGCTTGTTACAGTTTTTTTCTATAGGTACATTTTATTGTTTCGATGTTTTAACCAGATATAGAACCGATTATTTAATATAGCTACTAAAATACAAAAACTATTGTATACTAAAAAGCCAAATGATAGATTTTTCTTTAAAATTTCTAATATATCGTATATAATCATAAAAAAATATACAGGCTGCCGTCCCTGGGGCAGGTAGCGTTTGGAGAACATCTTGATTCAACTGCATACGAAATAATTGTAAAGCAACATTACTGCCGGTAAACTTTCCACCCCAAGCATTTTTTATTTAATTTTTATTTTTACGACACGATTAAACGCGGCTTTGCTTTCACTTTTTATTGTTACTGTCTATGTGCCCTCTAATTTTTGGCTGCAATTACATTTTTGTTCTGCTGTTTTATTAAAACATTATTTTTAATGAAACACGGTCTCTTGCTTGCGTTGCATATTTAGAACATTTAGAAGTAGTCCCCTAGCTTCTCATAAGATGATAAGTAACAAGTAAAGTGAATAATATAGTTCTCTCTTCTTCCTCAGGTACTTCTCAAGGTGAATAGGTATTATGTCTATTCGAGGACTGAATCCATCTTCGACCGGAACTTCTTTAAAATACTGTACCGCTTAACCGCAATCATTTATCATGTTTGTAGTGAACCCAGAGCAAACTGCTACTGCGTTTGAGTTTACCGTAGATAAGATTACGTTCGTTTGTTTTACCTAGTCTACCGATTTGTGAGCCATTCTTAAGACAGAGCTTCGTTGTTTGATGTCATATACCCGGTGCTTCCGAGGGGCAAGGAACTTTTGAAAAGGAAATAAGGTGTTTGATACGAGTGAAGGGTGACTATGCACATCCGTGTAAGCGTCTCAGTAAATTGTCATCAAATATTGATTTATTGCCTAATTTAGACTAAAGTGGGTTTTAACTGAGTTTAATGATACGGTTGTAGTAAAAATATTCTTCACAGATATATTTTTCGTGCTCAAAGTATCTTTCACACTCGGGACTGGGTGAATGGACGATTAGTAGAAATTATAGGACGTCGTGTTACATAAGACGATTGCACAGAGAATTAGTTATGAATCACTGGAACGGTTTTAGTATCGTCTAATTAGTGTAACTCTTACAAGTAGTAATACTACTACCCTAAATTGGAATCATTCTTTTTGAGTTTATTGAATGCAGGCTTTAATTTATTCGTTTTCATATAATTATAAACACCCATATACTCTTATTGAGCGGTGATAGCCCAAGGGTATCTGTACTCGACTCACATTCGTATGATCGTGAAACCAAATCCTGGGCGCGTAGGTACCACTGACTTTCTACTTTACGTATTTAAAATAAAAATGTCATTTGCTCGGCGCTGAGGTAAAACATCTTGAGGAAATCAGCATGCTCCAGAAATAAAAAAATCTAGAGGAATATAAAAAGATAAAAGAATGTATCTGATCCACCAATCGGCACTGGGCCCGCGTGGTGGATTAAGGCCCGAAACCCTCCAGTAATTTACTGGAGGAGGCCTGTGCCCTGCAGTGGAACGTTATAGACTACAAATACCCTTATTGACTTTCGATAACAATTTAATTAAATTAATTAATTAATTTACTAAACTATCTTGTTTAGTTTAAAAATTTTCATTTTTTTTTTATTGTACGCCATTTTTGTCTAACTTGATAATTATATTTACTACTTTAACATGAACTGTACCGCGTTATTCTCACTAAATATACGGATAGTTACTCACACACAAGTTTTAGTATCTTCGGTAAATATTACATAAGTAACATTATATTTTTCCAAAAAATAAAAAATATCCTGACGTTAGATACTTACAACTTCTTTCATCATTGACCCATTATAGAAATGAAAGGTAACATCAGCGGCACGGAAATCGAATAGTGCAATTAAAAACATTTAAATATTACTAGTTCTAAAATGGAATCTTTCTCATATGACACAAGTTTCATTTTCATTTGAAAGCCACTGGCAAAGGGGATATTTTCGGAAGAGCCAAGCGTTTTAAAAGAGTTTCATTTAATATGTAAACATTCCCATACGGGTAGTAGTGCTACCGTGTAAATAATCGTACGTACGAGTACAGTAACGAAAACAAAAAAAATTACAGATTATGACTATTAGCTTACGATAGGCTGTCAGCGAGTTGTTTTTGGTCTTTTCACTTTTTAAACTGCCTTGTAGTCGGGGAAGGATGTTTACGCCACGTGAACATTATGATTTAGTGTCAGTTATTGGTAGTGAGTGTGAACACGTATACTAAGAGTTGAGAATAGTAAATATAATAACAAAGACTCGGCAGTCTATTCATAGTTCGATGCTGTGGACTCTGTTTGTTTTGGTAATAGCTTCACGTGGCGCTTGAGATCCTACAGACATTTTATGAGATGTAACAAGCAGGAAGGGTTTGTATTAATTTGATCCTTTCCTGGATCCATAATTGACCTCATTTGGTATTGTGTAATATTTCTTTAAAAAGCGACTATTATCTTATCATATTATGTATATATTGTGTTTATTAAAATAAATCCTAACCAGCCCATTTTCCGTCTACTGCTGTATATGTGCCTCCTCCAGCACATCGTCCTGTGCATGAGGGATCTATGGCTTTAAAATGCTATGCTGGCATGCGGATTGGTGAGTCCATTCTCTTAGAGATGGTGTAATTCTTCAGGGCTTGTGGTAGCAGCTTTGGTATCGTTTAGCGGCTTTGTTTACGACTCAAACAGGAAGAGATAGGCTGGTGCTATTCTCAAGATTCATGAGTCGCATAGATTTCTGCGATTTTATGAAGCTGGCGAACTGCAATAGGTCACGTGGCCGTTTATTGGTATAGTAGTGCATCCATAATACGAATTTGCAAGGCAGTTCATTTAATGGCCAGAAGTGAGAAGTGTGAATAAGGACTCATAATAGGTCCCTTGATATGTTTGAAAACGATATAAACGCTGCATTAGATATTATATGTTAAATCTCGACTATAAGACTTCTAAGAGGCTTCGTCTAACCAGTAACCCTTCTTGGTTAATATCGCGACGAATTTCGAAAATAATCTTCTGATTGTGATAAAGTACAGTAAAAATCTATGAGTTTCTATCTGCAACTCACGTTCGTGAAGTCATGTGTTCTAAACGCGACCCATCTGAGTGTTTACGTAAGAATTTTTCAATTAATCAATTTTCAATTAATTAGCTCGGCGGTCGAGGAAAGTAACCTGAAGAAACCCGCGTGTTCGTGAATTAAAAAAAAATACACTTTATCCGCGAGGTGGATTGAGAAACCACCGTCATTGACAGACGGATCTGTCTACCGTCCCCAATTTATTTATTTAGTTCAGCCAACAAGGCCCATAGATTATACAAAATACATTAAAAATTATACTAAATATGTGTACTATGCTTCATGCTGTTTATTATTGGAAGTTGCTTTTGGAAACGCCGGAATACTACAACATTTGGTCAGATGGTGTACGTCACCAGGTCATGCGGCGGGACTTGCACCACAAACGACTGATGTTGTGACGAAGCTCCAGCGGGTCGATGTTTGTTTGATCTTAATATATTCTGCTAGATTTTGTGTTTTAGTGGAGAACAAGAAACTGCATTTTCAAATTGCGTGTGAAGATATTATTATCTATTGGCGCCTATAGAGTGTCGTGAACAGATACAAAAACAAGTCCAGTGTGGGCAGTAGAATCAAAAACAAACAAGACGGAGCAATAGACAGATTTGTCTGTCGATAGCAACACCTTCACCCACCACCGCAGTCTCGCCGTGACCACGCTTCATTTAACTTGACTGAAATGTCAGTTTACATAAATAACTACTGCTATGTTCAACCAAGATAACATCATATGTAACATTGTTATTATTTTTGAAAAACTACTGAATCTGGATTTTTGTCATACCCTTCGATCAGGATTTACTTTATGTTTGTCAAACTATCTATCAAGTACATATCTGTCAGGAATATCTGGGGACTCCTTTGTGGATGCTATTTGATCAGTGACACGGGCGGTGAGTGATGAATATTGCCAAGCAAATATAACAAAAAGCAAAACTATCCGCGGTGTTGGTTTCACTAGGGTTGGCCGACGAAAGAGTGCCAAACGTAGAATGGAATGTCCTTTGATGTTTTGTGTTATTTGGAAAATTATATACACAAGTACCTATATGTTTATGAAATAAATGTTACTGTAAATATCCGAAGTGCTGCGAATGTCGACACTCATCGGTGATTATTAATATTGATTAAAATGATTAAACACGAAAGTGAATAACCAAAATTTATTACTACGAGTTTCATTTAAGATGATTCATTTTGTGAACTCATAGATTTCGGTCCTAGACGAATAAATGCTATTACGTTACTGTATCATATAACCACATTTATTACGCAGGCGGTAGGTACTTCGTAGGTGACGGGAAACTTGTAGGATTGACCAGAGAAGGTCGTTGTTTAATTAGCATGTGTAAAGACCTACAAACAGAATTGACTATCTTTGGATCTTTTTATTTGTGCGTAATATTTCTACAGAATAACAAACAATGCTTACGCATATGTAGCATATATCAAGGTTATTGGTCACATTTGACAGTCCCGCGTTCCTGCAATATTTTAAAGTGGGATATTATCTCCGAAGGTAAAAAAAAAGATATATTTTAGACTTTCATCAGAGACATTGATGAGTGTCAATTTTCACAGGTGGATGTCGACAGTCACCAATTTCTGACATTCTTAGTAACACAGCAGCTTTAGAGTTATATATAACAGCGCTATAACCACATTTGTTGTTGTGTGTTTCGATAAAGGTATACTTAAGGGCACAGCTAAAAATTAAAGTAAGTAAATAATATTTTTCCTCGTGCATTCTTGTTCGCTTCGTTTCTTATTACGTTAACGAATTACTAAATCAAAATTTCACTTTTGCTACAAGCGGTAGATCCTTTAAAGGTTTGGGCCTCTGTCAGTTGATACTCTTTCGCTTACACCCATATAAATCGTTCGGAAATCGTTTGGTAATAAATCGAACGCTTTTTAATGGCAGTTTATCGCAGTGAGCTTTGCGGTATTCAGATTACGAGTATGGCCTAAGTGGCGGCAAGGGAGCGGCACGTGCTCTCCTTATCTCTGTCCCTCGACACTTTCAATATTCGATTTCGTCGCGGTCGCGGTTTTATACAGTTTTTTGTACTCCTGACTGTACTCCTACCAAAAATAAATACTACCGTTTTTTGTAGGCAATATTTGAAGTTCATTGACGCTATTGTTTGCTGTTTACAAAGAAAAAGTAGCAACGAAATTAGGACGAGAGAGAGTATTTTCATAATTTATAAAAGCCAAAAGAAACTTGAAAATACTAAGTCAATGTATGTGAAATTTTGGAATTAATGTGGATACGTGTATTTGGATACCAAAGTGATGAAACCCTTTATCAGAGCCGCGCCACGAGGAAAAAATTGTGACAACACACAATCGCACCCCAAAGCGTAACCGAAAACGAGACTCGCCGCAATCCAAGCTAATGGAGTGTCTCATAATGACGGTTGCTGACATAAAAATAAATAGGCGAGAGTCAGTTTCTGCGTAAGCCGATACTATGATAACAGCATCGCTCCCCTGATAATTGCCGAACTTGCCCGACGATGATGTACCTAGTAGTAATGTATTGAGGATTACGGACCTGCCAGTGCAATTATCTGCTGGTGATGCCTCTTAATACTTAGATATTACTGAGCAATATTTGTAGGTATCATTTGTGAATAATAAAGGAGAAATTAATGTAGAAGTACAAATAGGCAACAGAGCATAGAAATTAACGTACGATGGTGATGACAAAAAAGTATACATATAGTTAATAGTTCGAACAAAAATATTTATAAACACAATCTCGATCCCATCAATCCCATACACCACTGGGTGGGTATGTAATAAATTTAAGTCGTTGTGTCAATTTACTTATGGTAATAAGTAAGGTGTGTAAGGGTTCCCAACCATCATCTATCGGGATCTAAGCAAACCTTACCTGCCAGTGGTGCACCTTGCTAGCAAACAGACAAGGCTATGGCGAACAACCTTAGCGTTAAGAGGACAATAGTCTGCGGCTTGCAACCACCCTCTCATCGGAGTCCACCACCATAATGGCACCGAAACTGACACGAGGCCTGTGTTATGATCTGGTGTTGCTGAGAGTTTCCATGCTATTAGAGAGGTGTTTTCATGCGAGGACGAAGACTAGCAGTTACATGGCTGAGTCAGCGTACTTAGACGTGACATGGTGATCCGGGGATGGGGGATACCCGGTGAAACGGTTTCCCACTGACCGCCCGCGTGTTCTTGGGGGCTGGACCCGGGGATTACTTAATCTCCGTCCCGGGAGGCCGAAAGTTTTCAATTGTGCCGGAGGAGGAGGCCGGAGTGGAACCCGGCTGCTGCTTTCAGGGGGGACTTTCCGTGCCCCGCGTTAGCGAATCGCACAACCTGTGTGCCTGGATTCTTTCAGCACTGCACTTCGTTTTTGAACTCGCGTGACAACGCCTTTCTATTCTTCCCCCTTCTTACTATTTTTTACTTACCTTTTTTTTACGATTGTACTTTTTACGATTTTTAATGGAACGTGCTAAGAAAACACCACCTTTTTACCTTTAAGCATATTAGACAATATTATGCCAATGAAATATTAGGGGATTTCATACAATACATACATACCATACATACAATACATTACCACCTCCTAACGGCGAAACCGGCTTTGTTGTTCCTGGCGGAGACACATATTCTTCTCCATCACATCTTATATATTATATACTCTATCCCGGTTATAAGTTACAGAGCGCCCATTCGTGCGGCACGCTGGGATATGTATGTGTGTTCGGGATGATATCTGCCGTCACTGTCTTAGTCACTATGAAGACAGGGATCTGTCAATTCTTAGTTCCACTTGGTTTTACGCGTGCCTATACGGGTCTCATAGCGATGATGCGGAGACAATTCGTCTCTTCTAGAGCATACAAGAGGCGACTGACTCAGTAGTCGAACAGTTCTCCTTGACGGAGGTCGTGGTTCTCAGTGATTACAACGCCCATCACGTAGTGTTTGGGGTCATGAACCACCAACCATGCTGAGAGAACTGCATATGGTTGCAGGTGTCCATGGGCGGCGGTAACGCTTACCATCACGTGAGACCGCTTGCTCGTCCGCCCTCTTCTCTATAAAAAAAAAAAAATAATAATTTTGCGCAGTATTGTGGTTCCTCGCAAATCGTATCCCATATCCCACCCATATACCATTCCGCATATCGAGGGCCATACCCCCTCCTTGTTGGATCTCCTGCTGACTACACATCCAAAGAGCTACAGTGTGTCGGTTGATGCACCACTTGGGTTAACCGATCACTGGTCGTCCGATCGTTGGTGCCAATCGCACCTCCTCCATAACCCTGCCCCATCGGAAAGCTGTTAGTTTGGACATCAACAAAGTCTTTGACCGGGTCTGGCATTAAGCTCTGCTCTCCAAGCTACCATCTATGGGCTGTCGGAGGGAGTTTGCAAATGCGTTGCTAGTTTTTTGACAGGTCATAGTATTCAGGTAGTAGTTGATGGTTGCTGCTTCAATCAATAAGCCTGTCAATAACTTAATGTCCCGCAAAGTTCAGTGTTGTCCCTGACGTTGTTTCTACTGCATATCAACGACAAGCTGAAAATTAGTGACATTCGCTGCTATGCGGATGATAGTACTGGGAATACCTTCTAGGAGTCTTGGGACTTGGGTCAAGGAGAGTCGTGCTAAACTTTTGTCCGACGCAGAAAATTCTCTGAGTAAAGTCTCAGTATAAGGTGACCAGAACTTAGTTTAATTCAACCCCAACAAGACACAAGAATCACAGCAAAAAAGCATCATTCGACGCAGAGTCTTTGTTCCAGGGCACTCCTCTTAAAATTGCTAATAGTATAGGAATCCTAAGTGTCGATATATCTAACAAAGTCGAATTTCGTAGCCACTTGGAGATTAATGTTATACTGATCTCGAAAAAGCTCGGAATTCTTAACAGAACTAAACAGTACTTCACTTCTGGGCAACATCTGTTGCTATACAAAGCTCACATGGAATACTGTTCACATCTCTGAGCTGGTGCACCAAGATCAACTCAACTACGGTCAACGACGTACTGTACTAATAGTCGACGATCCCATACTCACAAGCCATCTAGAACCCCTTAGCGTCCGGAGATACGTTGCTATACAATGGGGAGTGCTCTGAGGAACTGTTTAATATAACACCTAATACTGGTTTTTATTACCGCACCGCTTGTCATCGAAAGGCGGTACATCCACACTTTCCTGATCTGGAAAGTGTGGATGTACCGCGTTTCGACAGTCTGAGTAATCACGTACTGTTCGACCGCCGACTAGACATTTTATACCTTTATACCCGAGGATTGAGGAACGACTTACCTCCTGAGGGTTTTCCGCCGCGTTATAATATGGAGTTCTTCAAGACGGCTGTAAATAGATATTTGCAGGGTAGGCAGCGCGTCTTTAATCTTCCTGGTACCTATTGCAGGCGTCCATAGGCGACGATAACCACGTACACCGGTTGTTTGCCACCTTTAATTTAAAAAAAGTCGATTTAATCAAAGAATTTCCTAGTTTATTAAATATCTTGACTAATTTAAATTGTTGTTGCCAGAAGAAAAAAATCTGGAAAGATTCGAATTAGCACTAAATGTTAAAACTCTAATTGTACAGTTATTTTTGACAAAAACCTAAAACCGTTCTAGAAGATTTATTCATATGTGGTCGATGAAATTGGGTCTAAAACACAATAGGCTTAAGGGCAAAGATTTAGGTGACAAACTTTATTGCGTCCAAGAATATACTGTTGTCTATTACGTGACCATAAATCACGGATGGGAAAACAATAAGCGTGAAATTGTGGAAACTGTGGTCGACGTCTTGTGGTATTAAATCTTCGGGGGAGTGAAATAAATAAAAATAAATCTGTGCCCACCCCAACGCGAGAACTTGATTTATTAGATAAGTGCTGCAGATTCTGGTGCAAGACGATTCTGCCAGCAAATTCTGATTGTTATTAATTAACGAAGAAGTTATTGTTATGTTTTTGCTTTGTAACGCTGTAATGATTGTTCGTAGTTTGAGGAGAATGTTTGCAGTGACAACGGTGAAGGATGATAGGATGGTATATTCTAAGGAGTAGGCAACATTTTAACATTTTTATTTTAAAGAACATTTATTATGGAAGATTTTGTTTATGCTTTGATGCAAACAAAATAAAATATCTATCAAAGAAAGAATCTAAACAGAGAATTTACATAATTTAACAAAATATCGCAAGATTTTCAAGTACTTATTTTCAATCTTAAACACGATCATATAGGTAAAATTCCAATATTCGGTAAGCGCTAGTAAAATGTTATCAGCTTAACAGCGTATGAATTGTTCTAGTTCTATGAATTGACATTATTCTAGAGGGTTTTGAATAGAAGGAAGGCGGATGACGAGCATATAGTCAACCCGGTGGTGGTAAGTCCAAGGCCATCCATGATACATGCCAATATGAGTCCATAATGATAAATGTTGGCACGCCCCCGGGTGCGCTGCTTACCTTTGGATATTTAGAAATGAATTTGGAGAAAGGGTTAGGAAAATGGGGAGGGATAGGATAGGATGGGAATGGGCTTTAACATCTTTCACTCACTACCGAAACGTGTACAGTTAAAATTTCAGTAATCTACCCGTCTTTTCCCGCTTTTGTAGAATAAGTGTATCGCCCTAAACGGCAGTAACGTGCTACTATGTCCACAGCTCCAGGCCGGGTCGACCACCGAAACGTGCGTCCGGAGTGGGCCTCTCGCTAGCAGCCACGCAGTTCCCGGGACACCCCTTCAAGAAGCACCGCCTTGAAAACGGAGACTACTCGCCGTACGAAAATGGGCATATGAGTGGTAAGTAGCACCATCAATTCTATCTCCATTCTGAAATGTAACTAAATCTATATTAGTTCTAGTTTGGAGATCAGTAATTTTATCAATTCTTAGTTTATTATATGGAATATTTATCGGTGTAATTGATCATTTTTTTTTGTAATTAGTGGGATCTTTGGCCGATAGGATTAATACATGTTTAACGACAAAATTCATTTAAAAATAGTTACTTACTTACATACTTTTCCTTGTTTTATTGTTGTTTATGGTTCTTTCTGCAATTTAATTAACAGTCTGTCTCAGTTTAATGTATTCATGTTTTAACATTAATTCTTACGTAACCAGGCAGTATTCTGATATAAATCCGAACAAACGGTACCATGACATGTGATAACATCAAACCGGGTTCGTGTAAGCTCCGGATAGGCGCCGGATATGAATCCCCGCCTTCTCGGGAGGTACGCTTTCTCATTTCGTATACAAATTACACAAATACAAAATTATCCCAACACAAACGGAGAAAAGGGAATAAAGTGATTAAATAGAGCTCAGCGCAAGACGGCTAGCAATCAATCATTTTTGTCGCTTACGGCTTTGTTGATATTGTGCAGTCTCCTCTCGCTTCCACTTGTGTGTTTAATATTTCCCATCTCCCTTTGGCTTGAAGTGTCGTGCCAGACAAGGGAGCAATTACATTCGTGATCTTGCATAAGTGGCGCTTGCTTATCGCGCACTGCCGCATTCGACTTTGAATGTAGTTTGTTCGCTTTTTTCCCTTAAATTTGCAATTCGAAACACTCTCGAGTAAAAGGCATTATTCTGGTTTGTTATTATTGTCGAGCATGTTTTGATTTCACTGTGATAATTATGCTTTATTTAAGATCCGTATTGCTCCATTTTATACCTCCTTATCTATACCTACTTATTTGAGCTTATTGTAATTACCTAATTACCTACAGAGCGTCTACAAATAAATATGTTACTGTTAATTATTTTACAATTAGTGAAGAGATGGATGGGATGTGCCGTATGCGTGCATGGGTTTGTTATAAGATTTAAAGCTTACGATCTACGATTTACTTCACACTCATAGTTTTGGTGCTTGCGCAACTTTTCATTATGTTGAAATACTTATCTATCATTTTAAAAATTTTCAAGTATGTAGGTACTTAATTTTGTTAAAAGTAGAATTCAGTTTGTGTCAAGATTTATGATTCTGAAATTTACTCATCTCCCGTTTTAATAACGCTCACGTAATTAAATTCGTGCACGTATCAGTATCAAGTGTGTTCGTTCCATCTGTAAACGGGCTCCGCTAAGCCAATATTATTTTGACGAGTCGTTGACAGTGGTTTACAGTTGATGAAACAGGCTCACACATTTGAATATTCTAAGTAAACCACGCACACGGTTATAATATCTGAAACACACACGCACATTAGGGTGTCACTGTCTGAGTGAGAGAGGAGGCGGGTGGCCCATTTTCACCCCGTGAAATAATAGGATACGAAAACATCGCAGGCAGAATATAATCCTCCTACGAAGGTTGAACGGAATGGAAATAGGAATATGAAATGCGTGAAAGGGACGTGTCGGTCCACGTGCCCGATGAAAGGGTTACCGATGTTTATCTTTAGGAGGTAAATCAAAATCGATGTTCACTCCGTGACGCGCGACTTAGGTTTGAGATAGTAGATTAAGATCGTTTTGATATGTTTTTGATTTCCGTACCGGGTGTGCTGTGAGAATTCACGATTACTTCTCTATTTTTATGGTATACAATCCAATATATCATTCTGTTTGTCTCTTGGAGGCCCGAATCTCAGCAGACGCGCGTCAGGGAAGCGGCATAGTGCGTCAAATAGCTTGTTTATATTATTAGTGAACATTATCTCAAAGTCATATGATTTAAATATGTGTGACGCTTCGTTTATAGCCAGCGGCTGTTCGACGCAGAAGGTTCACGGCTCCATCGACATCTGCTGACGCGTCATATAAATTTAAACCATATGTGTTTGAGATACAGTTCAATATTGAAATACAATACCTACATGACGCACCGCGCCGCGCGCCGATTGCTTGACGCGTGGTTGA
The DNA here is from genome assembly GCA_914767545.1 of Sesia apiformis. NCBI lineage: Eukaryota > Metazoa > Arthropoda > Insecta > Lepidoptera > Sesiidae > Sesia > Sesia apiformis. The sequence continues at coordinate 12,667,547 of OU611955.1, forward strand.
TGAGAATCGGCCCTAACTCTAGATTTTATTAAATCAGGATTCAGTTTTATCAATTATGTAGTATATCTGAAATGTCAAGATTGGTTTAATAATAATGTGTGTTGCTATTATACAGAATAAATCAAAATGTACACAGCTGCAATAAAATTTGACAGTAGTTATTTATTGTACGTATCCAAATAGAACTTGTTATTATGATACTTTGGCAGGTTCGAGTAAGTTCGAGTAAACCCTGTAAAATATTTCTGAATGAAAATAATCATATATTTTAATTATTGTAACGTATTTTCCGCTTGGCAACCCTGATAACCCGGAAACTGGTATGAAAATGATGTGTTGATAATAATTAAAGGTTTCGTACAGTGTCGCCGCGACTCGCATAGTATAAACCGGGGGATGATGTAAGTCATTATAACATTACTCAGCGGGGTATAAAGCTTTACATTCTGATTGAATTCTGCGACTGAAATTAAGTAAGGATTTGCCTGTTTATGTTAAGGGTGGGGTGTGGATCAGTCAATTTGCGGATCTCGTCTTTTCACGCCTTTGTACTTTTGTTGTTAACACACTCTTAGGTGTTTTAACTCCGGTTTTATAATAATTTTGTAGTTATGAAATGATAAATGAATGGGAATTTATAGATAATAAAACAGATATAGTGGTTCTGTATGTTTGTTATATATATATGTATGTATATGCAGATTTGTATATTATACGTATATGTATTCATCGGGCATATTAAAGGCATCGTCGGTTGTCGTTTCATTAAGTTATATATTTATACCTCTTATCGCACCTCTCAATGTATCTCTTTGTTTAACCCGCAGGTCAGCTGGTAGAGAATGCCTTATTAAGGCATTAAGCTCGCCTTTTGTACTTTGCCTTTTGATATTGTGCAATACAATTTGTTAAATAAATAAAGTGAGTTGTCAGTTCCGCAGTTGTAACATAATTAAATCATTTTGTACCTACGAGTACACTGTAAAAGAAAAACTATTGAAAAAGAAAAAAATGTTGTTTACGCATTGGATTAAAAATAATTCACACATTCTCCACAACCAGTGAATGGAGAGTATGTCAGATTTTTTTCTTTTACATACAAAACATCCAATAAACACCGTTGCAGCCAACAATCGTATTAATTTCTCGGTTAAAGTAACCACTTGCAATCAAATAAATTGCTCGTATGGAATTCGCATGCGCTATAAGGAAATTGCAATAATGAACTCGGTGGCAACAATAATTTAACGCCGAAGCGAAGCGAGACGATTCAAAAAAGTATTATTACTATTGTAAGAATTTCAAGAAAGGCAAGTGTGTTTGTTGTATTCTCATTCATATCTTCCCCACTACTTCAGTTTATCTGTTCGATTTTTGTGTTACTTTATGATTTTATGTAAGTATATATGTATGTATCTATACCTACATGTAAATGACTTATGCTGCAGTCAGAGGATCGGAATAAGCCCAAATTAGGAATTAGGAGAATTAGGAATGTTCATAGTTCAAAAAACTAGTTTCGCAAATGATTGAATTCCATTTTCGGTGCACGTGTGGTATAGATACATGTGTTTGCAGTGGCAAAAGTGCAACGTCAGCGATCTCCATAATATAATCATATGTAATTTATAGAGATGGACCAAAATTTGCTCCACATTCGGTAATGCCGAAATTCGTCATCTTTTACCGAACTTCGGCGTTTGGCCTAATTTCGGTTTATGAGCCCAAAATTCGGTTCATGTGCCGAAAATTCGGTAACATGAACTAACATTATTGACTCTACTAGTAGCCTGTATTCTGCACACTAAAATGACGTATTCTACAACGATTACATAATACTTGATTAGACTCGCGCTTTTTTTGAGTATCAGAAACATTATACACAAAAGCATTTGGAAGTTTTATAAACTATTACTATTAAATCACAAAATGCACAATGCAGAATTTTTGCAATAATCAAATAAAAACTCAAATCCACCTCTCGACTTCCCGCCAAAAAATCAACGTGATAGGTTAACAATCACCATTATTCATATGCCTGGTCATAAAGGGTGCGAAATCATCCAAAGTTCAGCTGAACTTCGGCCGAATTTCGGCTTCGGCAAATGTTTTAACCGAATATTCGGCCGAACTCGACATTTGGCAGAATCCACATTCGGTTCATCACTAGTAATTTGTATGTGAATGTATATATTTTTATTTATGCGCTTCTTGTGCTTTCTGTATCCTTATTTAAAACTGAACCTTCGATTATTTCTTAATAAACTGGTTGTTGACTGATCGGGAATGTCCTGTGACATTAACTGCACATATCATTGTGCAGTAAGGTTTGAATAAACAAATTAATATTTATGGGTATACGCCGAGATAATACGCTGATAAACTGTTACTAGAATAATATTGAAAAACAGAAATTGTTGTGTCGTTTCACACATTTCACATACAACAATATCGTAAAGGCATTCCAATTCAATAATTAAGTAGGCAATAAAATTATTATTGATGCACATGAGCATTGTGTTAAAATATACACAATTGATGGTGATAAAAACGAAAATGGGCATTAATTCATTCGGACGATTTACAGAAAAGTCAAAGTTCTTCGATAAATGGAGATTCCGTAGCAAAATAATATTTTATACAATTTTATTTAAATGCTTCATTTCAAATGTGTCCACTAGAGATGTTATGGAGCTGCGTAACCGTAACCGAAACTATCGGATATCCGAAATAAAATAACCGAAACCGAATCCGTAATAAAAGTTTCGAATGTTATTACAAATAATTTTGTTTCGAAGATAGCAGTAATAGTTATTGTTAATATAATTCCTTGAAAGTAAAGTTACAATTACTCCCTATTTGGTTTTATTTTCCTTCGTTGTCAGTGATACATTTCTTAAAGAACTCGATTAAAAACATATCCGTAATCGAAACCATATTCGAAACAAATTCCAAAATAATTTCATATTTGTAGATATCCGTATCCGAAACCGGTTAAAGAGTATAAATATATCCGGATCCGAAATAATCCCTAACAACCGTAGTGTCCACAATAGAAATTAGCTTTGAAATTAGTCCACAAGGTAGCTTTTGAAACGTTCACACATTTTTTTGTCTTTAGTACTTATATGCACCACTTTATTTCTTTTGAATCAATTAATGATTATAAGAGGCCCCCTAGACGATCAATTATATTGTGCAATTTGCGCAATGTTTTTGATCGTTTAGGGAATGTATTGAAATTCGATTAGGTGCAAAGTGCGATTCAATAATAATGCAGAATGACTTTATTGTATAATTTTATTGTAGGTTTAGGAACCGCCTTAGTCAATAAGTCCTACTGCAGGGCACAGATCTTCCCTTTGCAATCATAAGGTTCATAGGGCTACCGGTCATAATCTACCACACGGACATGCTGTATAATAAAAAAACGGGGCATGTATAATAACAATATATACTCTTTTTTAATTCTGTAGTGCAGAGGTTTTCTCGCGATGTATTTATACCTTTCCTGCTGAGCTGAAAAGAAAAATTCGTACTGAAGCAGAAACTCGGTGTTACGGACGTTACGAATGTAAGTCGAGAATAGATACCCCTAGCTAATCAATCACCCTTCTTTTGAATATTAATTTACGTTATTTTAAAAGTAGTCCTAAGTACTACGTGTTTTACTTATTTTGCACGGAACCCTAGTGGCTATTTAATAAAGTGAGGTCGCCCTTCACCTGCGAGTGCATCGAGTGCATCGACAGACATTAATTACCAACGATAAAAGCGAATATCGACTTTCAATTAGTGAAATATTATGTACATGTCGTCTGATGAATTGACCAAGCAACGTCTAGCTGAATATATGCGTATGCACATCGGTTTTGATATCTCAAATTTCAGTTTAATTGAAGCTTCAGCCATTGAGACCCATTGAGGCTTCAGTAAATATAATATTTATTAATGAGATATAATAAATATAAAAAAGAAATAAATCCTATAAGCAATAGTTTAATCTTTTTAATATAGAAAAATGGCGGCAGACGAGCATACAGTCCATCCGATGGTAAGTGGATACTATCGACCATAGACATCCACGATACACGCCAACATTAGTAGCCACGACCGGTGACACTTGAAAGGCCACTAGCGCCACAAGAATTTAAACATTCACGATGTTAAGACAAATCAAGGTTTTTTAGCCGGTACGAGTCCGGCACTACCTGGGCCCCATTCTCAGGTGTCCATGAGGATTTTCCTTGATTGTCTTTCCTAACAAAAAAAAAAAAGCCAACATTAATCCAAAATGACAAACGTTGGGACGCCCCCGAATCCGCTGCCTACCTTTGGAGATATAGGAATGGATTTGGAGAAAGGGTTGGGAAAATGGGGATAGATAGGATGGGAATGGACTCTAGCACATCTCACTCACTACCGAAACACGTACGTACATTGAGGAAATAAGATAAAGTGGGAAATGCAGTACATTTCAAGGTAGTCTTCTGTCATAGAGGGGTAACGTGGCCAGTCGAGTGGGCCCAGTAGCTGTTGAATTGCAGCGTGCACTCTCCCCCTCAAAAAGTAACAGCAGTCGATTTTTGTTTGTTCGATTTCAGAAAGTAATAGTAAAAGTGTAGTGCGGGCGCGGCCGCGCGCCCTACAGCCACTGTAAGTAGTTACGCCGTGGGACCATATTTACGTGCACAAAAAAAATATGCCGTCTACAGTTATTAACACATTTATTAACCATTTTTTATGTAAAATTTCCCGTACTTTAGAATGGCTTCATTAGTTTATGTAAAAAAAAAATAATTTCGATTATCATTTGCCAATAACAAGAATTTTACAATTTTTTTGTTAAGTAAATAACGAAGCGTACACTCTATGGTAGTAAATTTTTATGCTATGTTTAAAACATGCTTACGAAGGTCGGGAAAAAAAAATACCTACAGGAGAATTTTTGCTAATTGAATATCATCTAACTTTACTCTACTAAAGGGGTTTCGGCTGTAAATGAGTCTAATTCCTCATATTTACCACATTATGCCGAGTTGAACAGTCATTCGGTGCGGTACTGTGACACATGATATCGAATTTCATTATTCTTAAAACTCTGTTTTCTTTAACTGTTACGTGTACTGTGTCTGTCCACATATTATTATTCCTTTCTTATTTTCTTTTTCTAGTAATCAAGTATAAAATCATTTCAAGTATTCCGTCAATAGATGAGTTGAGTCGATTTGTCCAGCACGATATGTGGGTTAGGTACCAAAATATTTAGGCCGACGAAATTCACAATAATTTTCGCATCTGTTCCTCGGCCCGTGTGTCGCTTGCAATGTTTGAATTCCACACACTCGAAATTTGTATCGTGCATCGAATTATTCGAATTGTTCCTCGTGAGATCGTTTGAATTATGTGTACATACTAATTTTAAACAATTGACTTTTCGATCCGTTAGTCCGTCTCGTTCTATTCATTACTTTAATTGGATAGCCAACTCAGAAAAAGGAAAAAATAAAACATGGAAATTGTATAATTGTGCGAAATTAATTACCTACTTCTTCCAAATAATAAAGAGCTGACGTATGATTAATTAGTTACACTTAAATGCGTAATAGGTATATTATTATATCATTACAGTGATATACACTTATCACTCATCATCAGTATCACACTGTTCATAATATTACGTAGGTAGTAAGTTACGTAGGTACCTGTAAGTTCTGTCTTTCCATTTTAACTTCTATATGCTATTTACCTATATTATACCTTTCTTTTACACTTTTGCGATATATAAAAAGAATTATTTTTATTATAATTAGGTACCTATAAGTAATTAAGTATACCGAAAAGTAAGTACATATTAAACTATTTATCATTCACTATCAGTTTACAGATAATTTATTCTATTTAAGACAAGTAGGTATAATTACGTGTATTAAACCGTTATTAATATTTTTCTATAATAAATAAAAAAGAAAAATTGAACGGTTCCAGAGTCGAAATACGTGTAAGCCGAAGGTAGCGAATTCGATATTTGTCACAGAGTTTTTGCTACCACCTTCACGTAACATTAAAGAGAACCAACTTTCGAATTTATAATTTAAGATTAGCATACAACTATGTAAGTACGTATTGTATCTGTTTTGTTTAAAGAAAACGTCATTTGATTAGATTTAAGTGATTGTTAATTTACTTTACACCATCTATAAAACCTTTATGCTTAAATATAAAACATTAAACAGTAGTTGTAGTAGCTAACGCACCATGACTATTTCCACGTCTTAAGCATTAAATTCCCATCATTTTTGGCGTGCAGCGTGTTCACAATTATGTTGTTTTGCTACCCAGTCATGACATTACTCACACCTCGGAGTCATTGCCGTGGAATCGTTCTGTTTTTTGCCGGAGGAAAAGCATATTTCTTTTAATTAGCTCCACCGGTGTACCGGTTGGCAACATTCTACGAGTTGCTTTAAATGTTTTTTTCATTAAATGCTCCCGCTTCAACTTTATTATGTTGTCACTAGTAACATTTTGTCATTTTTTAAGTAATGGCCCTCGAATTTCCCCGCAATTTGTAATTTATTATTCAGAAGAGCGGAAGGCAATTCATGATTTTCTACGAATAAAGAACATTTAAATGTTATCCAAATAAAAAGTAATTGCAGTAATCTTTCCGCTTAAAATTATGCGCGATACAAGTATAAACGAATGTAAATAAATTGATAAAAGCATAGTCCTTTCATAAGATGTAATTGTACGTCCAATACATGCCATGATTGGGTACAATACGTACAATACAATACATGATTGAGTGACGAATTGTGACCATCGAATTATGTTAAGTGATAAAACTGATTTATTAACCAGTTACCAATAACTCGACTCGTTGCCTGCGGTAGTTTTTGTACTAAAAAAATTTTTGTACGGAATTATGTTGTCGTTACCGTACTTTGTATAGTATTGAATCGACGACACATAATAACCGTTATTTCGTTGAAGAAGCGACGTGTTATCAACGACAAAGATTAATATAACAATTATAACATCACATACAAAGCAATGAAAGCTCATTAGTTATGGGGTTAATTTATATTTTTTCTCGTTTCTATAGCCTTTAAGTAAACGACTTTGTTTAGCAAATTAAAACAGTTTCAAATGGCATTGAAAAATATCCTTGCGTTAAGGTACATTAAAACGTGTTTAAAGTGTATCGTTTACGTTGTACGATTAAGTTTAATGTGCAAATGTCTCCGTATTTTTCATGTCCTTATTAAAAATGATACACTTTTTAAATGTAACCAAACATCTAACTCAATTACTAACAGCAGCTGCTCACAAAAACCACCAAGAGATAATCTTCCTTTTGTGAAATACATGTTATTAATAAAAATATGAATTGATATTTCGTATCTATGATACTTGTTATTTAACAAAAGCCTCGCTACTTTTGTGAATTTTTACGAATGACTAAACTTTTATTATTAAATGTATTTACATGGAGAACAATTCTGTCTACTTTGAGGTACAGATGCAATCATAAGTCCGTTTTTTCTGAACTTATAGTATACAAAGAACGTTCTTATTTTGAAAATTAATAGGCTCCTTAAAAAATAGATAAAATAACTGAATTTAATATCCTTATGAAAAAGAGAAATTATATACGCAGTTCTAGACACTAACCATTCAGGAACAGAAACTGGAAAGTTTTACAATTTTGTCATAAAGAAACGGTATAATAACGCGTATGGCACATCCTAATCCCAGCACATATATTTATCCGGGATAAAACTGTATCCCGGTCAATTTACGAGTAATTAAGCCTGACCCTCTTTCGCACGAGGGAGAAGTTTTATTTGGCCGCGGGAATAGTCCGGGATTGCCGCTGGACTCGTGTCCCATTGGCTGCCATCGCGTAAATATTCCCGGTTCTCCGGGAACTTGATTAATGTTCTGCTGGTGTGAATTACTGCACCGTTTTGATATGTCTTGAAGAGGACATTTCGTCCTATTATGCGAAACATTTTCGCTATGTGTAGTTATTTATACGTAGCTAAAATGTAAAGGTCATTCTTTATTTATAATAATATACAGATTGTAAATTGTATTTCCAGATAGAGGATTAGTAAAGTAAAGCAGTGTACACTGTGGCAGTACTATACAATTAATATTAACATAGTTCTAAATAAAATATTTATACTAACACATTTGTAATTATACTCATCCGCCCCTTAAGTCATTGTAACTAATATTAATTTAATACAAAAGTACCTGTATGTAATAAATGGCAGCGTGTGTGTCTAAAGGTTGAATCATGTTGAACGCTTTATCCTCGAGCCTATAACTTCTCAAATTGCGTTGGTAAGTAAGGGACGCGGATTAGTGTGTGCTAGGGCAAATATTTTATTACACTCCAAATCTCCAGCCCTCAACGTTTTATTGTTCATAAGGCTCGTCCGCGCCAAATGAAAGAGTTTATGGCGAAGACATAAGTCTGTCGATGTTGCCACTACCGGGGAGTTTACTCTGTTTTTGTGTTAGTTTTGTTTGTTATTTTATTTCATTGTTATTTTTCGTACTTATGTTTCGATCAACCCAACGTACAAAAAAAATATTTTGTATTGTATTTTTTATATTATTTTCGAAATTAATTAGAATTTTATAAAAACTTGAATGTGTAAAACGACTTAAAATAATCTTATTGAAGACAAACATATATTTTCAATAAATGAAAATAAAATACATATAGTATTTATGTTTATTGTACCAATTTTATTTTCTTTTTTAATTTAATTTTTCACCTAGTAACATTCGGCGTGTCCGTCTTGTTGACTCAACTTATTGACTGTCCACATTTTGCCGGCGATTGTACGATATTACTGTTATTGATTGTACTCGGCGCGTGACTTGTGTAGATGATTGTAGCCGCTTTCTTCGGCACAAACACACTTTTTGCGTTCCTCACAATGCGTCGAGGGAGTTGTGAATAAAAATCAACCATGGAAAAGTAGTCTAATTTGATTCTAAGAGGAAATTATTATTAACGTGGTTGTCCAATCGTACTATTTACATTATTAAAAAGTGTTAACAAAAAGCTCCATTGTTGACTGATCTTGGATTGCGACACTTGTGTAGAAGGGCAAGATCGACACGGTGTCGCCTTGTTGGAAAGCGAGTTGCATTCCACTTGATGTGTTGTTTCCTGTTGTGTGCTTTATAGATTGCTTACAGATCCGACATGTGTATTGTCTGATTTTCTGTCTTGTTCTATTCGACAACTTTATTGATGGCAAGTTCTTATTGTGGTACTAGGTATTTATTGTGTATTTATTCGTAACAAAATAGTAGATTGTTAACTAAGGGATGAATGGCACCCATTTCTGACGAGATATTCTGGCGCTCGAACGAAGTGAGAGCGCCAATAGTTCGAGTCTACTTTTTATTTCGAATATGAGGAAAGTAAACACAAGCCATATATGCAAAAAATATTTATTAAAAATGTGTTGGTATACAAATGTGTTACTTAAAATTAATAGTGAAATTCGAGCAATTTGTGAATTCAAGAGAAAGGTTTTTTCCTGGAATATTAATATTAGACATCGTTTGTGAAATTTGAGTATCATGTAGAGGTATATCAGTAACTGTCGGAGAAGGCATTCTCTCGTTGGTAGAAGAAAACGCTGGTTGATTGTCCCTGACTGGTATTCGATTACTTCTAATTTATGTCAATAATCTATCTAAATTAATTTTGACGCGGTTTAATCGGTGTCTTAAATAACATCGCAAACAAAAATTCTACAAAGTTAAGAATTAATATAGTATTAATCGAAGTGTGGCTGTATAGATTTCTGCCGTTGCCCAGTGTAACTACGACTTATTGACTAAACTTTTTTTCAACTACTTTTCGGCCCTAGAGCTTAAACGTATCACTTTCAGCCCGCTTCTTAGATAATCTATGGTCTACTTTCAGAGTATGAGAAATGAAAATGCAATTTTCTATTCGCTCATTCTAAGTATATATTCACTACAATATTTAGACATTCGTATGGTGTTTCGCACGTTATAACTTGAAGCTTGAGTTAAGGTAATATTAAATTTCAATATGCGAGAAAAAATTGCTATATTTCTGATTGTCTATGAACCTATGTTTTTGTGTTGAGAAGACGAGAGTTTTAGTGTGTATCTTTTAATGTAGTGCAAACATTGTGTGGATGCAAAAACTGTGTGATAGCACATTTGTGATAAAAAGACATTATGCGTTTGTTATACTGGCGCATCAGTTTATCTTTCTACACAGCAACTGCACAGGAATTCCTATTTAAATTAGCTGCTATATTTATGAATGCTCATAAAGGCTTCTCGAGCAGCTTTTTTACACCATGACAATTATTTAATGTTTTTTTTTCATTCTGAGCCAAAATGCAGGCTGATAATTTAGTTGGATTGCAATCGGTATGAGTATACTAGTATAGTGTGCACACTCACTTCCAACTAAACTATTTAGTTGGAGACAAACTATCGGCTGAGTGTGATAGTTTGGTCTGCAACATGCAAAGGTGTCATTCATAAATGTGTTTGACATTTGATACAAACATTACTATGCTATTAGCTGCAAAAACACAGTCCCATTGCGACAACATTAATGACGATTTCACACAAAACAGCGGTCCGTTATTTCATTCGAGTCGTATGCCATTCGTACACTGGCACTGCAATTATGTATTTATTGTAAACGGAACGATTGCCCGCTCGCTGTAATTTGCTTTTAATTCGTCGAGTTTCGTATCATTTTCGTGTTTCTTCGTTTTGCACGCCCTTGGAGATTTGTTGGATTACCGACTCGTCGTCACACCTCGGAGACGACTTGCAGGTTATATTCATCTATAGCTAAGGTTTTGTGCTTATTGTTTGTCTTTTGATTTTTTCTTGCAACACTCTATACACTGAAAAAATAGTGGGTAACGGCTTCTAGGAATTCGTTGACTACTACCTAGGATCAGTTCGCTACATTTTTATTCTCCGCTAGATTGGACAGAGAATATAGAATACTGCTGCTGTAGAGCCAGCGGTTGTGGCATTATTTCAGTGCTATTACAATATCAAAACTGTGTCGTCTATATTTCAGTGCTTACAATTGAATCAGTAGCGTGCATCTCATATAATCAACCAATCAAACTTATCCTATAAATGCTACTTTACCTACCCTAACATGAGTGAACTGTGGACGATTCATAATATTGTTATTGCTTGTGACGCGTTCCAGTCTGCTAAAAGCAAACTTCATTATATATACATAAATACTGCTATTCCTTACCTACTTAAAGCGATTGCACACCATTAAACTAACTATATATGTACGTATTTCATTGAAATAGGACTATTTCTTTTTTTCGAGAAAAATAAGTTTTCTAAACTAAAGTAAAACTAACCGTAAGAACACGTCGTCTCAATATATTTACATGCCGAAATATAGCAAGTTGCTTTCTGGTATGATTACAATTAAAGAACCTTCGATCCTGTACCAAATCTTTATAAACTGAAAAAAAGTTAGAAGTTATAAGGCGTTCGTAACTAACTGGTGCGGTAACAACACACAGTGGTTAAATTATTATAAAAGCACACAAACAAGGTCCAATAAGGAATACGTTAGCATACTGTGTTCTAATTGACGTTCCAAGTAATCGCAACCGATCTTTACAATCTGAAAACATGCAACAAATGTATCAACCAATTTAACTTTACAATCAGGGAGGTAAGCCATGATATTGATGTTTTTTCCTTTATAGATCTTACTTGGTGCTGCATAAAATATATTTCTATATAAAAATAGCTCAAGTAGCAGGTTGAGATTTCATTGATAGCTGCCATGGAATTGTTTTTTATTAAATAGTGATAGTTTTATATATTAATTGAAATTTAACTAGAGTTTCATACTAGTTTTAAAAAAGAATGAGTGAGACTTTTTAGTTCTTTTTATTAAACTTTCCTGTGTCGAGTTCCATTTGACAGATTTGTAAGTAATTATGTAAGTAATTAAGTAGCCCCACGTACGAACCACGACCAAGGTTAATAAGGATGAATTAAAGGCTATAGTGGAAGCAGATCCATCTCAAAGTACAGCTGAGTTAGCAGCAGGGTTTGATCTTAGTGATAAAACAATGTTGGTTCATCTGCGTCAAATCGGCAAAATAAAGAAGCTCGAAAAGTGGGTACCGTATGAACTGAACGAACTTCAGCGATAACAACGCGTCGAAGTGTGCACTGTATTATTGAACCGTCACAAAAATGTAGAAATTTTGAATCACATCGTGACTTGTGATGAGAAATGAATCCTGTACGATAACCGCAAACGTTCGTATCAGCGGCTGGATCCAGAAGTTGCAGCTCGACAATGTCCAAAATCAAGATAACTAAGAAAAAACTACTGGTATCAGTTTGATGGTCGTGTGCCGGTATTGTCCACTACAGTTTCTTGCGAGCCGGTCAAACGATTGATGTGTACTGTAAGGAGCTGCAAACGATGATGGAAAAGCTGGCCACAAAGCAACCAAGTTTGGTCAATCGCTCATCTTCACTTCTTCTTCATGCCCTCACACTTCTCATTCGACTTCAACAACTGGACCTGAAGACTCTCTCTCTCTCACCCACCATACTCACCGGACTTTGCGCCGAGAGATTTCCATTTCCTTCGAAATTTGGACAACTTTATTTGGACAAAAAAAATATATTTTGAAGTAGCTATGATTAGGGCTTTTGAAGAATATTTTTTTTCCGTTCACGAGACTTTTACAGGAGAGGCATCAATCAACTGCCCGTGAGGTGGCGAAAGTGTGTAGATATTATGGGTCAATATTTCGACTAACATAATAAATATTTTTATAACAAAAAAAAAATCAGGTTCTCATACGAATCGGGCGTTACATAGTTATACATTAATAGTTTATAGCTTACAACTACAAACTACTACAAAAGAAAATGAACTCATTTTAAATAGGTATATTTTTTTAAACTGATTAGGAAACTAGGCTGGAGCTTGAGAATATTTTAGGGGAGTTTTCATTATCTCTGTCTGCACTCACGCGTGTATATAATGACACTATTGCATTAGTCTGTTCCAACTTTGACTTTTAAGACCTATAACTCAGTCCTTTTTCTACATATTTTGATTTTGATTTCTAGTGGCTGCGGCGTATTTATTTAATTAGTATATGATGTTTAAAAAGAGTGAAATGTTCTATTATTACTCAAGTTCTATTATTATTATATGTGTGACAACCTGGAAATTTGGAAATTATTAATTCAGTTTTAGGTAGGCACATAAACTAAAAAATATAACTAAGAAATACGTTCTTTATAAACAGTACCCATGACTTCTCAATTTATTTTGTAATCGTTTAGTTTTTTTTTTGCTTTTATAGTTATTTTATAAGGGGTCGAAGGGTACTAACTAGTGAATAGAAATTATAATTTTCAACTTATTCTATTTGAAACAGCTGTTTAGTAATATCTTCTCTTAAACAACCAGTCTTTATTTTTGACACTTGATAAAAAGTAGAGGAATACATATAAATTGATCACAAACTCGTATATCGATGACCGCAAACAATATTCAGTAGAATTTTAACTAAAAGTGAAACATTTTAGTTGGTGGGTGATGTTTTAATTTTTTATAGACAAGACAGTTTTGCCTTCAGACGAACTATAAAAAATATAAACAACACAAGACGGCTAGACATAAATGTGTGCCTATCGTTATTGTAGTCTGTCTGACTGTTTTGGCTCAATGCGTACACAGAGCCTAAAGATAAATGTCGAATCTGTAGGCCCTACTTCAACCTGGTAGTAGATAACGTACGAGTCTACATATTAACAGCTCAATCCTATGTGTAATTACTTAAGCTGGAATTTATAAAGAAACATTGTATTGCATTTATTATCCTCTATTTATTCTCGGGATTTAATGCATTTTATAATTTATTCCTTTCCAGTGATTTACAGACCATTACGGTAATGTTAAGGTTTCCAGTTAAAACCACCGAGTTATAAAATCTAGGAGACTACATTTACGATAGATATTTCCTATTTTACGACGGCAACAAAACTTTAATAATACATACAGTACATTTTGTTTTATTTACAATTTATATCAAGGAACCACTCCAACCATTTCACTGTTCGAAACACTCGACATTTATAAACTTGCTAAGTTGAAAAGGCGGTTAACATGAAAAATACGGCGTTCAACATTAATTGAAATAATTGCCAGCGATGTAGTTGACATATTACACAATAATTTTATTGACATACAATTGCTCTGCAGTAACACATTACTTACCAGGTTTAATAATAATCACTAAGTACACTTTAATTAATTGTAATGAGTAATGAACATCTGCAAGTACTTACTACAAAAATTATATACCAAACTTTTTGATTTTGATCATATAAATTATACACTGAATGCTCTATATTCTAGGATAAATAATTAATTGAGCAGCAAACAGAATACTGAAAAAGCAAAAATCAAATCCATTAAAGCTGGGTTATATTTAGGTTATCTGGTCACAGTAAAGAAATAGAAGTCGAGCCTGGTCCAGTTGGTCGAGCGACCAGCAGAAGACTCCGTCGATTTGGTGATGACATTCTTAATATTTCTCAATAGTTTATATAATTTAGTTATAAAAAAATAGGCTGTTTTGTTGATAGTGATTTGTTGCTCATGTAATATTTTATTCTGTTCGTTTAAATAGGAGCCACGTTCTAACAACAAAATCATTCTAAATTGCTCTAGAAACTTCAGAATATCGGCAATTTTTTTATAAAGTTTGAAGAATGTCACCTAATATGGAAGCTACATTTTGGAAAGCGTCTTAAATACTTTAAATATCTACTATTATTGAAATCTGTAAAAGCGACATAGAAGGTTACATTGTCTGTCAAGGTGCTTGTTTTCGCTTTATGGCCAATCATTTATGCTCGCTCGTTTGATTATTTTGCAATCTGCCCATAATAAAACTCAACGGTTATATGGCTGTTCCACTATCTTTAAAACTGCGAATGTAAAACGTCCTTTGTTACAAGTTGTGAAGATTTTAGTGTTGATTAAATTTTTGTTTCTTAATACTAATACAATCGGTTGTTGATGACCATTTAAGTACACCTGAAATCATAAAAAATAACAACCATTATTTTGAAAACTGTAGGTACAATGATTGATATTCGCTAAAAATATGATTGCACTTCTTGTTAGTTGTGTTATTGTCGATTGTTATGAATATAATTACATATACATAGATCGATATGTATTATTATTGTAATGTACGACATTATTATACAACAAAACATACAGAAGAGAACCATAAAAATGCAAGTAATTAGGAGAACAATCGGCGGCCTTATTGCTAAAACGATTTCTTCCCTTCAACCTTTGGGTGGTAAGAAGTCTGTAGACGAATAGAGATAGGTGGTACAATAAAGAATAGTGTTATAATATTATAACATTAATATGATTTTTTTTATGCCATTTACCAAAGCAATAATTGCCACTGAAAATATTAAGTTATATAAATCAGCTTCTAAATTAAATCACAATGATTACAACGAATGTCAGGGGAATGTATGAAGATGTAAAGGAATCCAGTAGTTCGCAGAATCCTAAAATGAAACCAAAACAAACACCACTCGACATTTGGCGTCAAACATATTTATAAAAATAAAATGCTGTCTTTAAAGATTTGCGATTATGATTGCCCTCATCCCAACCTCCTTTAAACACATAAGTGATATAATTGGGGTCTCGATTCTATCGATTCTAATTCAATATAATGGTCGGTAATTTGGTGCGATCATTTGTCGAGGACAGTCGATATTCGATCAATAAATCGATGAAAATCGATATAATAGCGGTTCGAAATCGACGTTTCATTTCTTTAAATGCCTAATTAGTGGAATCCCTTAATAATAGTCATAACGGTAAACGATGAACATTTTTGTTGAGAGTAAACGATTCAAGGGTTTTGTTTTTGTACTTTTAACAGCATTATGGATTTATAATCACAATACAAATAGCGTTTCAAAAAGGATAGAGAACGCAAACGTTGAAAAATTTTACGTGAAAGAGAGATAATGGTGACAAGGATAAGACAATGACATTCGTGATCTAAGATATTGCCATTAACGTCTTATGCGCTAACAATCAGGATTAGGTACACATTTTAAAGAGTACTATCTATGTACGTTCTCTCCTCATATTTATTCCAATAGGAATCATCGTAGCGCGCACCGACCAGACCAATTAGAATGAGATGGCATGATATATTAATACTTATAAGAAAGAGGGAGAGAGCTCGAGGGTTGTTTTAACCGCAAAGTTGTTAAGAGATTTAACACGTATTTAGTTAATCAGTAGGTGCGGTTGACCGGTGCGGTTCCCGGGTTGTTAGGTGCCCGGGGTTATGATTTTTGGTCTACTAACCCGATTGCGGTTAAGGATGCCACTCTGTTTATGATCCTGTTATATTTTCTTTACATATTTTATTTTGTGAGAAATGCTATTTTGGTTTTATTTACTGCCATATGAACATACTGAAATGAAACTCGTCTTTTTTTCATATAAATAAAACGAAAGATGAGACATAATATTAAATAATTTATCATTTAACAATCGTTACCACATTTCCACACAATACAACATTTAATATGAGCTCAAACTATATCTACAATCGGTACGTCCCTTCACTGCTTGATATAAGCCTCTCCTAACCCAAAGCTCGCCACCACACTCAATCTTTTTGCCTTCCCACACCGTATTACTACAGGGTGGATAAAAATGGGTGGGTGTCGTAAAAGGCAAAGGGACACACGTTTCAACAAGTTTCAAGGAACTACACCACCTCTACACTCAAACTACTACACTCAAACTACTACACTCAAACTAACTAAGCAACTAACTAATTAAGTCGTTGCTGACGGTAGCTGCTCTGACACTGCCAATTAATGCTGGTGTCCCGCAAGGCTCTGTGCTTTCTTCCACACTGTTCTTCTGCATATCAACTACCTGTTACAAATCGGTAACATGCGTTGTTATGCAGTACGGGGGAAGGTTTGTATAAGGGCCGTGCGAATATCCTTCATGCCGAGGTGGCATAGAGTCATGTAAGGCTTGTGTTCGAAATCGAGAATTCCTTAGATCGAGTCTCGAATTGGGGTAAACTTAACTTGGTCCAATTTAACCCCAACAAGACACAAGTCTGTGCAAACAACCGCTAAGAAAGCTCCATTTGTCGTGGCACCTCGATTTCAGAACATTCCTCTCAAGATCTCTTAGAGTTTTGGGATCCTTGGCGTCGATATTTCGAACAAAGTTGAGTTTCGGAGTCATCTGGCGAGCAAGATAAAACTTATTAGTAAAAAACTCGGTGTACTGAATATAGCAAAGCAGTACTTCACTCCGGGGTAACGCTTGTCGCTTTATAAAGGTCAAATTTGGCCCCACATGGAGTACTGCTTACATCTCTGGGCCGGTGCACCGAAGTACCAGCTGGACCCTCTTGATTCCGTCCAACGACGCGCTATCCGAATTGTCGACGATCCCATTCACACAGGTGGTTTAGAATCGTTCAGCATCCGTAGAGATGTTGAATCTCGCTGCGTTTTCTACCGCCTTTATAATGGGGAATGTTCTGAAGAGCTGTTCAATTTGATACTAACTTTGGGTTTGGGCACTTTCTTGACATAGCGTACAGTGAGGTGAAAGACACTTTGAAAAAGGTCCAGCAGTGGACGAAAAAAAGGGCTAGTTATAGTTATGGTACCGTCATGTATCGAAAGGAATTATGTTATACTTGTACTCGTTAACGAAAAACTAAATTCAAATTCAAAGAATTTATTGCAGAGTTATAGGAAAATAGTAATATGTTTCATAGAAAATATTAAGTGGTCTTAAATCTATATTGAAATTACGTGATATCTCGTTTCCATTTAGTTTAATATGAGCTCAAACTATATCTACAATGGTAGCTAAAACAATAGCATAAACATTTTGTGGAAAAACAACAAATACCTACAAAAGTAAATGGAGCCGCGCGTGCTACAAAAGATAACCGAAGCGGTTAAACTAAACAAATAAGCCCAAGCAATTAATTCAGGGTCCATTGGTCATAATAATGTTTGTTTGTCTCTAACTTTGTAGCCACGGAATTTATGAGCGTCGGACAAATTAAAGGTTAAAGTAGGTATATACTTGTGTATTGTTCATGGCATTATGAAATCTATATTTATATTAAAATTATAAATGCGAAAGTTTGTTTGTTTATTTGGTTGTTAAATAGTAACTATTCAACATATAGTTACCACGTTAGAAGTAAGCGTTACGAAGCGCTACAACGAGTAAAAGTACACGTGTAGTTTGTAGATTAACACATATTAACATCTCCGTGTGATCATGATATTTATTTCCTCTCTACGCAAAGCTTGTCTGTCAGAGATCGCTCTTAGCGATAAGACCGCCTATTGTGCATTTTGTGTTTGCAATGTCAGTTATTGTTTTGTTTCGTGTATATGGAGTTTTATCTATCTATGTAGTTAATAGTTTTTGTGCCGGATCAATGCTGACGATGCCACTGGCAACATTTTGGTATAACGTAAAAATATGTTTCAAGACGAAATTTCTACTTTTTAATTAATCACTTGTATGTAGGTATAGCCAAGCTCACATGCTTTTACTGAATGTTGTTATCAATGCTGTGTGATTTAAACTAATTTTCATTTTTCTTCTAAAAATCAATTAGTCTAAAATTTCTAAAAGTCTAAAAGTTCTAAAATTTATTCTAAAAATCATTTCTTTCTGCAAGAAAACGCAGGCAAACAATCTTCTCTGCAAGCGTATTCGTTATGCTGTTGGTGCCAATAGCATCAGGAAAGAAATCAAATTCAAATTTTTAATCTGTACAAACAGGTGACTCTCTGATCTCACACAAACGTGGGTGATAATTAAAATTTCGCCGTTCCACAACAACAACACGTGCATACCTGAGTCCTTAATCGCGGAACAAAGCGATACACATATTTAATTTTAATACTCAGCAATCCCAAAATCCTTTGTAAAACGTTGCCACAATGGAAAAGGGTTTCCTTTAACGGTACAACCGTTAATTCGTGTTTAATTCGACACCTTGTTAATTGTTTCCTCCGCCCCAGTCCGTTTGGTGACCTCGGGGGTACGGTGGACAGTCAAAAACCTCCCGGAGCCTCCAAAAACCACCCCAAAGGGGGTCATTTTAAGAATATTTGCACAACCCCCTATATTTACTCGGGTTGTTTGTGGTACCCAGAAAACAATAGTCTCGAAATTCATTGCTCATTTTATTATTGTTTATACACCGTTTTACGGGCGATTCCATTATTGGGACCAGTAATTAAATGATAATACTGGGCATTAATTGGATTTTGCCAGAGTGCGATATTATGTTTAAGTGCTCTGTTATTTGTTGTTGAATTCGACATTTAAATTGGGCGTGATTTATTTTATCCTTTTTAATAAATTTTACTTATGTTCTCCTACTTTCCCTTCTTTCTATCTATGAGGTTTTCTGTCTATGAATTGAATTATCTGCTGAGGTTTCCTATCTATGAACTGAGTTCAGTTCAGAACCTTAGCATCTGAACCTCAGCAGACGGTTGTCTGCTGAGGTTTTTCCACTAAGCTATCACATGGGGCTCTTCTAATAGCTATTCCATTATACATGGGGCTCTTCAAGAAAGTTGTGAATAGAATTCTTCAGTTCGGCAGTGTATCCGCATACCCCTGGTATCGAAGGTGTCCATGGGCAGCGACGACTACTTACCACGATGTGGGCCGCCTCTTAGCCAGGTGGCTGAGTGGTCAGTAGTTGGTAAAGATGTCTTTCATAAAAAAAATCTGTACTTATTCTTTATTTTATCCAATTATTACAATTATTCTTATCTCATTAATCATTATACCCGTATAACTTCATAACCCTTAACGGCTTTGAATCTATAATTGTATAGCAATTAAGGCTGTGTGGTGTCGGCCAGCCATAGAATAGCAATAGCACCACCCCATCTCTTCACGTGGATGTCGCGAAAGGCGGCTAAGGGATAACAAAGCCGATATCACAAACCCTGTGGAACTACACCACCTCTAAAAAAGTAGACTCGCCAAACCGCTTGTCTAGCGTAAGGCCATGCATCTCTCATGCACATTGTCTTGTGCATGAGGTATGTATGGCGCATGTCCAACAGTGGACGAAAAAGCCGGTTACGGTTAAACCTGCAGGGACTTAGTAGAGTATGGTACTCCCAAAAATCAGACGTCTTCCAAAAGACCATTTAGACAGGCAGTCATTTAGACTAATGAAAATATAATTTATTAAATGACATCTCTATCTTCCAGAAATGGCTCGCCTAGAGAAGTCTCCGCTCCTGGCGAACGGGTACAACGCGCCACCCACTCACCTAGGCCCGATGGGCTTCATGCATCAGCACGCCCTCATGTCGCCCGGGATGCCGCATCACGGCGTACCCCGGCCCGACGGCTCAATTATCAAGGGGCAACCTATGCACAACATGGAAGCACTTGCAAGGTAACTTTTCTTTGTACTGCAACGTTATATTTGCGGTTGGCACTGCCTAACCGCTAATAAAATTGAATAAGTTGATAAGCTGCAAAGAAATTTGTATTTGTGCGAACGTTCGATTAGACGATACTGTACATACAGCCAGTTACTATGTAGGCTCTTTACTTCGAATTTTGTGTTTTATTACAATAATTGGAATTCTCGGAAAAGGTATTCCTGTAATATTTTCGGGAACTGTGCCTGACCTAGACGGCGCGCGCATCCCAAGACATACTAATATTCGTCATAAATTAGTTACCTATGTATCGCGAATGTATAAAAAATAGCTGTGAGGACTTTAGAATGGTATTATAAACATTTATATATATCAGGTAATTAAACATATGTAAGGCTACATTGCATTATACTCGTAAAATCATTTATCTTTACTATTACCCGTTCTTTATACACGTTCGCGTGAAGGCCATTTTTATAGTGTGGTGTTTGTATCAAGTTGGCTTGGCAAATCCCACTGGCCAACTCCTCCGCAATCCTTTTCCTATACCATCTCCTAAATCTTTAAAGGTGAGCAGCTCATCCGAGGGTGTGAAGCGTTCGTCACTTTTAACTGATGTTGGCATGATGTGCATTAACCGCAATATTCACTTACCACCGGGTGAATTACCAGGCCATCTATTTTCTCTATATATAAGAAACATAGCAGCATAATTTACGATGTCAATCCATATATGTATTTTCCTAGTATTCTAATTTGGTATATCAATCAGTTAGATTTTAACAGCCTTACTCCTAAAATTTGAAGATTGCTCAATATCTCTTGTCCTTTACTAAAAAAATAAACTTAAACTGATTAAAAAGTAATAAAGAATTTTAAGCAACAATTAAATTTTGAAATTGCTTATATGAGTGAAGTGGGGGTTTATATCTTGAAAAAGTTAACAACACAACGTGTGGTATAGGAGTAAATATAAACGTTTTAGATTCCAATCATCGGCAATGTGACAACAAAAGAAAAATACTATAATTTCAGTGGCATGGTTACTTGTAAGTAGGTGGTGGTCGCCTAATCGAGCTAGTTGGTGAAGCCCTCCCGCAAGTCTTATTTGAATAAAATTTATCTACAGGTAGATTACGTGTCTAAGTAGATAATAGGATAAACATTAATTTAGCGGCACCTGCAGAAAGGAAACAGTATACGCACTAGTAAATAGATCCTTTTATTTTATATAAACAAGTAAATAAATAAGTATTAAGGCTACACGAGTAACATTCATCACTATTTTAGGGAGGTATAAGGACCTTGAATGTTATTATTAGAAAATTGTGGAGCTTGTTATAAAACTAGTTCATTCCAGCGGTTTCGTCTGCTTGGTACACATTTCTATCTTGTAATGTTTTGTTCACCGGTAGTGGTTTAATGTGAAGAGCTAGAGATCGTGTGCGGTGGTGAACTTTGGGAGTGCCCTATATCCAGCACAGAAGAGACTGTATAGTAACGTTTTGTTTAGCCTAGGTGTGAATCTCAATTTCTAGCTACCTCCCAATGTAATTCTCATTAAAATTTGTTCAGTAGTTTTTGGATAAATATTAAAGATAACCGTACACACACAAAGTGCAAGTTATGTTGTTTTCTATGTGTACTTCTACTTGTAGTCTAAACAAATAATGCCACATCATGACTCTCACTCCCTGGCTTCAGGAACACACAGAATAACGAACTGAAACTACTCAGATTCTGAACAAACATTTGTCTTTGTCCATTCAAGAAACAACTTGGAACCGTTAAGAGTAGCATACAGCAGGTGGAAAACACTATCGACTCGACGTTATATTTGCGATTCGATTCGACTCGACTTGGCTAAATGTCGCACGTGTTATACGTCTCTACCTACTCATTAATATAGTATTTACTGAATATAGTACGAGGATGGTTATTAGACTTAATCTACATACTTAAGTACATCTACATTAATCTACTATATACACTATTACTATAGATACTACTATATATCTACTACTAGATACTAGATACTAGATACTATATATACTATCTACTATATACATTAATCTACATACTTACTTCTACATACGAGTACTTAAATAATTTATTAATTCTTAGAATATTATTAATTCTTTCAGGAATTTTAGTTCGACTATTTATTAAAATAATGAGATAAAAACAAAAACAATAAAAATCCATTTTTATGTTGTTTTTCCTATTTAAATTTCCTGAAATCAAACAGTCCATAAACCATGAAAAGGAAGATATGAAAACCTAAAAAAAACATCCAAGTATTTAAATTACTTACAGGTTACAAATCTTTAGCACTTAAACGGCTTTCGTACAAGTGAACGAAAAGAAACCTCTAAGCAGGTCACAAGTGTAGGTCAGGTTAAACGTCTGTCGGGCCTGTTAATCCATTTAGATAAGTACAAACACTGAATGACCCCACTTCCGTACGGAAGACCCACAATGTCTTATCCCACTGTCTTACTGCCACTGTAATATGAGACAAGTGTCTTACTAACTTATTGAAAAGAAAGGGTTTGACGTCACGAATTACTCACGTCTTATATTTCATTTGAAACCTCGATCAACTAATTTGAAAACAGATTTGGAAAAAGGCAGGACTTAAATGGATTATTACTGCTAGAAAAGGAAAATTGACTAAAAAATTGAAAAATATCAAATTTATCTAATTGAGAAATTATTCCGATAAATTACATACCAATATAACCAACCAAACTTAATCAATAACAAATGTTCACTTCAAATTAGAACATTAAACAAGCCAATTGCAAACACTTAATGAAATAATAAATGGCAATAAATTAAAACTCCCTAAAGAGTTATATACTTTTGAATACAATCAAAGAAAAGTTTAATGAAAAACAAAGAGCTAAAGTAAGCGAGAAACAATTTCAACGATCGCGCATGACTTGCCACGTACAAATATAAAGCGATTGTTTTTAAAACATAATTAATATCTTCAACCCCTTACTCAATCTAATGGAACATTTAATATTGAGTGCTCATAATATAAAATTATTCCTTTCACATTATACCTAACCCTTCTACTTCCCATAAAAGTTTCTTCTTTTCAAAAACTTGAGTACAATTTGTTACAGCTTTTTATCTGAAAAAATAAAAGTCTACTTAATGAAAGCTCTTTTTGTCAAAGAAAGATAATTTGTTGTATTTGAATTAAAATTCTGGCTCGCCGTAGCTGAACATTTTCATTCTTATTGTTCTGTCCATTTTCTTATTTCTAA
This sequence comes from Sesia apiformis, assembly GCA_914767545.1. Classification (NCBI taxonomy): domain Eukaryota; kingdom Metazoa; phylum Arthropoda; class Insecta; order Lepidoptera; family Sesiidae; genus Sesia; species Sesia apiformis. The sequence continues at coordinate 12,691,411 of OU611955.1, forward strand.
CATTTTTTCTGTACCCTTTCTTCAGTTTTCTTATTTTAATTTCTTTGTCTACAGATCTGGTATTTGGGAGAATTGTAGAGCGGCATACGAGGACATCGTAAAACATCTCGAAAGGTAAGGAGCACTTACCTTATCAACAAGAGTATTGTGACTAGTTGTAGCGACAGGAGTGTCAAAATTTGAATAATCATACCGGCAAACGATTGGGAATTTGTCGACACGTCCATTCACTCGATCATTGTTTAACGTATCGAGTCGAGATAATCTGGTTCCTAATTGGTTGACACTTTCATTCGTTACATTAGGACGTTTCTTCTTCTGATTTGTTTTTATTATTTGTTTCTTTGCTTGTACGGTTTCTTTCTCTTTTTTCTCATCATCATCATTCTATGTAGGTTTTATAAATGTCCAACTGAACAATGCTGATTTATCTTTTGTAATACATAAAGATTGACACGAAATGGAGTTTGTTAAAAGAAATGCAACTCTTTTGCTAATTTAAATGAGGTACAGATATCACAGGAGGGTGTGAAATTAGAGGAGACAATTAGATCCGTGGATCGGGTGTATTTTTAACAAATGACCGCTCGCTGAGCCGGCCGCTTGCGGGGTGTGAACAATTCATCAAGCTCATTCAGGGGCTAATCTCGATGCGAGGAAAAAGCGGCTCTCATGTAAATTGGACCGATTCAAGGGCCAATCGTTAGGGGAAAGCACTTTTCTTTTCGTGTTTAATGGATGGTGATTGATCGGTGGGTGCTTTGAACGATACTCGCGGTTTTGACTTCGTTTTCGAGTGCGTCGATTGAATGTTACGACCTGGATTTGATTGACGACGCCCCGCGATTTCCGCGAAAAGGTGGGATGTTATTGAATGAATCAAAAAGTGAAAAGACCCTTAGGGCAAATGCCATAGGCAGGGCTGATAACGTGTATATTCGTGATACCTAATTCTGTTATTTGGACTTTTACAAAACAACGTTATGTAAGAGTTAATTCACAATAAAAAGCCAAAATTAACAATGATATGTGTTGATATTATTGAGAATAAAAAGGCACTTTTCCTTTCCAAACGTGTAGTGATCATGTGTCCCACGTTGTAGACACCTCACTTGTTACGGAATTTTATTTATCATTATACAGTTAAACGCAGTTCCCATGCAAATCCTTCTAATTAATTCTCTAGATTGGAAAATAAAATCGTATCCGTGTAGGTGTAGGGAGAGGCTGAGAGGCGAGCAGGCGGCGTGGTTCGGCGTATAGAATTACAGTCAGACAGCGGGCCGTGTACCGATGTGTCACTGTCAGCCGCGATCGGCCAGCTAGAGCGCGGGATTAGAGCGTTTTTTAAAGATATTAACCTCGTAATTTCGGTAAAAAAAATTAAAAAGGACATCTTTAGCGGTCCACTTGCGCGTGCCATGCAAAGCTGTAGATAATACTTAATTCACTTAGCTTTAGGGTTCAACTAAGAGTATATTTGTAAATATTATATTTGTATAATCTTAGTAAAGGGTCGGTATGGACCTTTTGTTGGTGTAGACTTATTGACTTTGGTTAACATAATCTAACTTAAAGGGTATGTGACCTGAGTGGCATACTTACTTACCGCCCTTTTGAAAAATTCTCGATTTTGCAGCCGCCAACCAAATCTAAATAAATCAATAGAACACATCAAAACAAACAAAAATGTCCATAGGTAAAAGTTTAAAATCAAATAATCAATCGTTTTAGAAGTTTTAGAACATTGCTTATTTATATTGATGTCTTCTATCGACTTGTTACATCTAATTTAGACATATGAAACTATTTAGTCACCAACATATACACAGTCGTTATATCACCTTTAATTTAGTAGGTTTAAATAAATTTCGTATTTTCGAAACATCCCGTTCCAAAATATTTTATAAGGTCCAAATCAGATATGATAGATCAACAGAAGAAATCAAAATAAACAAAAAAATGTTCTAAAGTAAAAAATTCTAAAACGTCTAGAAACAGACAATATTGAAAGTTATAATTTTAACCTTGATTATCTCAGTTCCGAGACGGTTTAGGAGATTTTACCTAAGAACATGTTTTGTTTCTTTTGATGTCTTCTATCGATTTATTAAGGTTTAGTTGGCGGCCGCAAAATCGAGTTTTTTGTAAAATGGCAGAAAGTTGATATGCCAGGTTCCATGCAAAAATGTCTCAACCCTATTCGATGCTTAAAGATTTCAAAGATAATGTCACATTTGTATAAACCTTTCATAATTTGAAATTTGAATCATAATTTCATAATCTTTTTTTGATTTTCTTTTAAAATTAAACTTTGTGAGATACTCAACACAAAAATCAACGAAACATTAAAAATTACGTTATATATTAATTAATGATAGTTATTTGATAGTTATGATTGTATCTTTTGACTGATGACTCAATATTATTGAGTCATGAGTCAAAAGATACAGATATGTAGATAGATACATGGATATTGAGTAAATAACCTTTTATTGCACTCTATCTTCATATGAAATTCAACTATTTAGGTATGTCGTTCTCGGAATTTACTACAGATGGCGCCATGTGTTTCACTTATATTAAATAAAAACTAGTGACTTAACTATGTATGTACTGTTAATTTATGTTAATTAAAACAAGTGTTTTTATAATTTTCTTAAGCAATAATGTCATATTAATGCCCTTGTGAATGTTGTAAGCTCCTTGCTCTCGAATTACAAAATTAGCTAGGCATATCGATAGGTAGTACTACTGGATATGGTGGCGCTTTTGGTTGCAAGAAAAATACAGTTTCGTAATATGTACCTAAGTATCGAATAATTTATACGTCATCTAAAAGTTAGTGATAATTAAAAAATAAATATTTTAATATATAATTATGTTTAACTGATAGAAGCGGCGGCGAAAGCCAATTATATTTTCCTACAATATAATTATACGTGTGTCATCCATCATTTGGACAGATCACTATAATGAGCACTTTATTTTCTTTATTGTCAAAAATCAAAACAATTGGCCTGGTTTTGCCAAAAAAATCCTTAAAACTTTCCAGGAGAAACACGATACACAGCAATGAATGTCGCAACAAAATTGTCTCCGTAGATTTTGTGATTATGCGAACTATCATACAGAGAAATATACGTTATCCTTTATATATACGAGAATATATAGAGATATAATTAAAAAAAACGAAATTCTTTTAAAATGTTTTATCTTTGTTTATTCAGGACTGTAATGTGTTATAATTTTAGTTGAATTCACGCATTTTGTTTTAAAAAAATATATAAATAAATTTAACGCTAATCAAAACTAAAATGGTGGACGGTTCTGAATTATCCCACGCAAATATGTTTGTAAAAATATATCTGGGTTCGTTTAGTTCGCGCATGCGTCACGACCGATTCTCAATATTAAGTCCAATTAATTGACGGGATTATCTCTGATTTAATATAATTTGTGCTGTTTGTTTTGTTTCCTCTTGTATTGGTTTTCATGTTTCATTAACTAAGATATTTGTGTTTGTTTGTTTAGATGATCAAAGATTGTACTTTAAATGTTATACTTACGCCATAATATATACGCATAAAACTTATTTTAGATGAGATGAGTGTTAGTGTAATTTCCATTCTGATGGGATATAATAGTATTTTGTTTATATTATAAATATTATATTATTTTATATTATTTGTTTAATTAATAGTGTTTAAATAGTATCGTGAGGTGTCTAATTAACTTGTAATAAGTTCCATTCTAAACAATTGAACAAATTTTCCTCAAGATATTTTTGTGCCTGGTTTTTACAAGTTTTGGAACCAACCCATCTCTTTGATGAACTTACGAGTAGCTTTTGAGTAATTAATATTATGTTACAAAATAGTACACGGCGATATACCTATATATAAAAATCAATATATATATATATATATATATATATATGTGTGTAACGTATATGAGAAAGATACAGTAAAGAGAAAGTGACATCACACAGGAAATATGTAAATATTCACATAACATAACAGTGACATAACAGTCGTACGGGTCTTTTTCCTCTCTTTTGTTAATAAATAAATGTCCACTTCTTTATGAGGTCGTTGTGCGTCAAATCCCAGTCAAATTAGTACCTACCAAAAAAAGTCGACTCCTGTATATCCTGAAACGGTTGATAATTATGTAGAATAACCAAAAAGTTTCATTTTAATAAACACTTCATTTGGAGTTAATTAGGTGTCTTACAGTAATTATTAAACTTGTTTAATTACCGCATATAGGAGATGTACACAATATGTAGTTGCCATATTATGATTTTGGTTTTGTAAATTATGCCCCTAAGTATGGTACCTATTAATTATGTATTAGTAAGTGAAAACATAATTTAGAGTTTATTTGTAAACTCATAAAAAGGCTGTTTTTTTGGAAAACGCTGTCCTATGCTCATAATTCAAAAAAAATCTTGCTCTTTAAAGTCATCTATAACGGCTTTTGCTGTGAAACCGATCATTTGTGAAACCGCTGTGAAGTTATTTTGCAAAAATCAACATTTAATGAAAAATTTAAATTTTAGAATATCCTGGCGACAAATTCCGATTTTCGAAAATCCGTTTCTTGGGAACTATATGATGTACGGAAATAATGCTATACTCCCTTTATAGAAAATTTACTGTAGTTTAATTCATTAATTTATGATTTTTTCCACCAAACGCACTGTTTAAGAGACATTTCGCAATAAGAGAAACATCGTTGAAAAAACCTACCTCGGAAAAACTCGAGATGTGACAGTGCCCGCGGTTGTCTGCCGAGGTCAAAAACTTCGATTTTTAAATACGTACAAGATATCAAAAATTCAAACAGCCCGACCTTTTGCATGATACGATGTATAATTTGACTGAACTGTTAGAGACATCGGGTCTGTATTTGAAACTGTAATGAGTATTGTCATCCTTTTTTCAGCTTTTTATTGTAGTAGTGCAAAATGTTATTGACATAGTAATACCCTCTGCTGGCCAGGGACCTCGTCATGCAAATTGTCTTATGCATGCTTTCATGCAGAAGACAATTTGCATGATGAATGGCCTTAAAACGGCACGCTGGACAAGCGGATTGGCGAGTCCAATCTGTTAGATGATGTAGTTCGGTAGGGCTCGTGGCAGTCGCTTTGTTATCCCTTAGTCGCCTTTTACAACACTCACGGTAAGAGATTGGGTGCGTGCTATTCTAAGGCCAACAGACACCGCTCGGTCACACCTATGTATATATGTTATGTGGTACCAATGTATGTATGTATATGTCATATGTATGTATGTAAACTATTAGATATGTATAATTATTACATAAATATGTAGATATAAAAACACCATTGACTTTTACCTGACGAATTGTATTCTATGTGAATATTAAATTTGTATTGAGTGCATCTGTATGAATAAATATACTTAATACGTTTATTATACGAGTTACTTTTTGCATTGAAAAATGAATTGCTATAGCTTTGTATTAACAGGCCACATAATATTTTCTGTGCATTTTTACTGTAAAAACCTGCTTGCACTACATTTATATGTGACAATATTAACTGCATAATGGAGCAAATACGCATGTGAGAAATGGAATCGATTAAGTTAAGGAAGTCCACATACTCGTATGTGCTTAAATGAGACCTTTTCCTTCGATGGAAGTTGTCATATTTCTTCGTTAATTTACTCTATATAATATTTTGAAAAATATACAGTGTAAAATATAATTATATTTCAATATCAGACTATAACGTCCTACTGCAGAACACAGGAGCTCCCCTAGTGAATAGCAGCAACCAAGAGTTGCTGCTGCTGGAGTTGCTGTACAAACTGCTCGATAACCCATCCTCCTAGTTTCGGACCCTGTGGCCCTGAAATATGCGCGCATCACATTTAAATTTAATTAACTCGACCAAGCTATACGTCGCATGGGTCCACCAGCGGCAGGACTCGAATACTGGGCCGTAGAAGACCCTCCCGGGACCATGCCAGCTGGTAGAGATGATGGACGTGAGTCTGGTGGTCGGCCCATATGTCTGGTTTCGCTGTCTCGCCTTCTGCCACGCCCAGCAGCAGCTCTAGACGTGCCCAGGCTGCGACACTGTTTGCATTCCTCTCTCCTTCATCATCATACTTACTTTTGGGTTTCATACAACGGAGGACACCCATTTCCCCGAGGGGACCGTTGGTCTGGGGATCCACACAGAGCACATCTACAGACTCGAGAATACTCCATATCTCCTGCTACAGCAGCCCCAGCCCAACTTCAACTTGATTGAGCCGAGACCGCCCGACAGGGAAGCACAAAGCTCGCCGGTCCCGCGTCTACAAATGTGCTCCACATCGAGACCCAGTCTGATGGTCGCCTGCAGGTACGACACCCCATACCTGCAGAGTGAGTACACAACCTCATGGGAAGAGAGGAGGGACTAATTGCGTGACGAGACAGTCATGCCACATTGTTTATCTCATCACAGGCGATGTCTTATCGTCATTATTAGCTTATTATAATACATCGTATTATTATTACTTATTATAATATAAAATATTATAACACAGTATTTGTCAGATAACTGTACAATAGACATCCACAAAAAAATATTTTTAAGTAGAGAGCATTTCCGCTGACATACTGCTCTGTAGTTTGCAAGATATTATTATATGATATATTTTATGATAATTTTTGTTATGCGGTTCAGTAAATAAATTAAAAACATAGAAATATTTACTGTCCAAATTCATATCTACTCGTACATATTATACATTAATACCCGGAACAGTTAGTAATTGCCACTAATTATAATACATTACTGTCGCTAACCAGCGCCCGATATCGATCTAAGCGCGCAACATTGTCTCTTGGTTCCACTCGGACATGTTCGCGCGACACAATCTGCACAGTCAATCAATTCGACTCAATTAGCAGTCAACAAATCGTTGGGATCAATGCATTCGTCCGGTTTAATTCCGTTTCCGTTGGAATTAGGTGCGATTAATCGTTGCGCCGGGCTAAGCCGGGAGGGAGCACTCCAGCCGGATCGGCACACATCGCTGTGACGTCGCTCGTTATTCATCCCCGTACCCTTGCCTCGGAAAGATAGCTTTGTTGACCCTTTCTGTTTTAAAGCTATTGAACAACTGGGAGAAATAGATCGAAATCGTATGGTAACTGCTCAGTCTGCGATAGACTTTGTTTATATTTTAATTAGTTTATGTTTGTACTCGATCTATTAAATATGCAATAGTTTTAAAACTATTTCATTTCATTTATTGCTTTCATGGACAGTCTTATTTCAAATAATACAATATAATCTTAATACAATCAAAATATGGTCACAAAATAACAACACTAAATGTACATATAAAGTAATTATATCAAACTATTATGTTAAATGTTCTACATGTAAGGCTAATGTTATATGAGTACATGCAAGATACATGTTACAAGATATATGGATTAAATTATGACTGTCAAGAAAGTCAAATATTTAGTTCACGATTGAAGCATTTTATAACCTTGTCATTGAAATAATCGTCTGTTATATAATAGGTTTATCTATTAACATTACAATTACGCCGTCGAAAGAGTACTGATTCGACAGTTCATGAACAGTTGGTTGATATAACTTTGAAGTGGAGTACAAATTACAAAAAAAAAAATTGTCGTTAATAGACGCTCTCAAAACAAATTTCATGCGAAAATGACATAGTTAGGCAATTTTATACTAAACGTGATTGTTTGGAGCCCTAAATAATGTTTAATAACTAAGAAAACTGTTATTTTTTTCAATCCGTGAGACGCTGTTGCTGTGCGAAGCTGTAATAGATGTTGACAATTTTGGTAAAGACGCTATCAGAAATCATATTTACAATTATTATTCAAGAAATTAATCTCCGAATAGAAGAATGCTTTTGATATCATTAAAAGAGGTTGGCTTATTTAGTAGAGGAAAAACGGCATTGTCACAAATATTAAAAATGATTGGCTTCGAAGAGTGGATGGACGGCACGAAAGCTTACACATCTGCCAACAACATCTGCTTACAAGTGCCAATGGGCAAAAGAGATCGACTGATTATCTGTCATGCCGGTTCCGCTGGATCCGACTTCGTGGAGAACGCGTTGCTGGCTTTCGAGTCAAAGAACACTTCTGACTAGAGTGAGGAGATGAATGCTGATACATTTAGACAGTGGTTTGAACATCAATTAATACCCAGCCTGCCGGAGCCTTCAGTTATTTTAATGGACAATGCTTTATACCATTCCATGTAGGTGGATAAAGCGCCTACCCAGGCCAGTAAAAAACAGAACTGGTTACGTGGCTTGAAAAAAGCGGAAGTAAATCCAATGTCCGGCTACTGAAAGCAGATTTAATAAACTAGTGAAAGAGAAGCGTTACGAGTGCGATACGAGATAGACAAACTGGCTCTAGCTGGCTCCGAACTCCGCCGTACCATTGTCAGTACCATGTCATCGAGTTAATGTGGGCCCAAATTAAAAGTAAATGTTCAAATTGATTTTCTGTATCATTTTAAACACAGTGCTATATAATAATTATCTTGGTATATGTGTGTGTGTGTGTTGATGGCAGATAAAGATTTTCTATTCTATTCAATATATCAATCAGTCGGGTATATCCTACACAAAGACTAAAAAGTTAAGTACCAGATTTTTTTTATATATTACAGATCGCCACAATACAGCTCTGCCATTCAGCACTAATAAAATGTCGAACCTACTAAAAGATGCTTGTGAGAACGTCACAAAAGACGTCTGTGCGAAAGTAGTTGAAATAACCAGAAAAATAATTTTGCATGATTATGACCGCGATATTAGGATTGATTCCATAATTGACAATGAAATAATTATTCAAGTATCTGATAGCGACGACGATAGCAGTAGTTCGCGTGATTCTGATTCAGAATAGTGTAAAATACTCAATAAAACATATTTTAACCACAATGGCATTTTTTTATTTCCGTGTTCCCTATTCACATCAACGAAAGTATTATCATTATCTGTTAATAAAAGTATTTAATGATACTGCTACGATTGTCTATAGTCACATCACTAGTTATAGTCGAATAAATAGGATAAATAGTCGTTATTGAATATCAGTTATATCAGTATTTGCATCCTCAGCTTAATAATTTTTAACATTCATTATACTCGTAATTACTTGGCGAACCTTGGAAGAGGCTTATATATACGAGTAGCAGTGCAGAGATACAGGCTCATGGTGTGGTATATTCACATAAAGAAGCTTTTGATTCTCGCTTTTTCTAAGTCGTCGAATATCGAGAGTAGTAAACTCTTGTAAATAGTTCTTCTTACTGATAACAGTACTGATAACTGATAACACATAAGTGTTAGGTGAAATTTTGTTTCAAATCTCTATTTAATTTTTTACTTAGTGACTTCTATTGTTTTTATGCATTGGCAAAAAGTGACGTAAGTTTCGTGACATAGCAGCAACACAGAGCAACATTTGCGTGATTGGATCCTCCACCATTAATTTCAGCGAAGATCAAACGGCCACCGAGGGTGATATTTATCAAGGATATTGCGAATTATTTTAATCAAATCAAATTCCCTTCGTTGTAAACAAATGCTTTTGATTAATGAGACGCGCGACAGAGCCTCGCAGCCGTTGTGATAAAACACCAGAGGAAAAGGCAAAATTAATGGCCATAAAATGAACTCTTGTATCTGAAAGATAAAGATGCTGAATGCTTTGAATCTTAAGTGATTTTTCTTCTCTTCCTATTTTGAAATATGATTCGGAGGCTCGCATCTGGTGACTCTGTACATTTATTTAGGAGCTTTAGAATTAGGTGGGAGTAATTTTGCGCGATTAGTGCGTAACTTTCCGCGCGCTCTGGGAGATATTTAGATTGTCATGCCGCGAAATCATTAATAATAACGACTTTTGATTTTCACTGGGCTAATATGCAAAGGGCGTTGTATGAAGGGTGCCGAGTCACGGCGGCAGTCGTCAGAGCCCTCTGAATACCTTCCCAGTTTGTCACCAATGCGGTCCTGCTGGAATTTTAACTAGCTCTTTGAGCTTTGCCCTTTTATTGCTAAAACTATTTGGTTAGTTTTGTTGGTGAACCTGACTATTCGGTATGCTTTAATGCTAACATTCTCATTGCGTTTATACAATACTATAGCTATTGGCCGTGGCTTCGCTCGCGTGGATTTAATGCAGTTAATTGTCAAGTGGTATTTGGCTCACGTGGTATCATGTTCTATCCGAGGCAGACAGAATAACAAACATTCACTTGGTTCTTCAACTGTTAAGTACACCTACTTAAGAAGATATTAACGAAGACACAATTTTAAAAATTGTTAAAACTCGTGATGAACGTGATAATACGTGTTGTATTGTAGAATAAATTGTATTGTAGATTGTGTTGTTAATGTGACTATCAAATATTTTTTCCATGCAAACTTTAACACCCCGTTTCACCCCTGTAGAGGTTGAATTTAGATAAATTGTTAGTTCATTTGTCTATGGGTCATAAAATATAGTTATTGTTCAAATTTCACGTTTCTAGGTTTAGCGATTTTAATTCGACGTTGATGAGTCGGTCAGTCAATCCTGACTGACTGACCGACTCATCAATGCCTATTTTTCTTTATATGTAGGTATATATTGTTATTCGCGTGAGTAAACTTACACTTCTTTTTGAAAAAGAGTCCGTTCATGCTCAGTCTAGAATTTGTTGATAATCAATTGCAACTTGTATCTTTGAACCAATCTTATATTACTAGTACAACGTGAAAAATTATGTCAAATAGTAATAGAATGACAACATTATAATGTAAACGTGTAACCGGATAAAGTGTAACAGTGTCACAATGTAACTTGCAACGTCAGTGTTTATTAATCTGGATCGGGCGCCTGACAGCACAAGTCAGATTTCTCATCAAAAATAAGAATTAATGGCGAGCCGCATTAATCATGAGCCTGCAAACGGCAAGAGGTGTCTGTATCTCATTATTTTCCATTACTAATGATATGTACACAGCGATAAGGGGCGTCTTTCACAAAAATTCAAGTCACCTCCCTCGATTGCTTAGGTGTTGCGTAGCTTTGTCACTTGATATTGATTTGGTGGAAACTGGAGAGATAAGGAGTAATGCGCTCGTCGTACGCTGATCGCTACGGTTTATGTCGTAAACTGTATTTAGCAGCTCAATTTACCAGTTTTTATGATCATATGTTAGGAGTAGGCCGTGTGGTTTCCACCGGATTTAAAATAGCACCACTACAATTCTTCCCATGGGTGGCGTAAACGGCGACTTAGGGATAACAGCAGCTACGACAAGCCCTGGAGAACTACCATATACCACCTCTAATAGAGTGGACATGTCAACCCGTTTGGCCAGCATGGCATTTTAAGGCCATACATTCCTCATGCGCTAGACAGCGTGCTTGAGGAAGCCCATGTCCAGCATTGGACGAAAAAAGGGTTAGTTACGGTTATAATAGGATAGGGGTATTTTTTTTTAAAAGTGGTAAGTGGTTACCGCCGTCCATGAATATCTGTAACACTAGGATATTCACAGCTTTCTAGAAGAACCCTTTGACATAACATAGTGGAAATACTTTGAACACAGTTTGTACACACGCGTGAGCATAAGGATAATAAACTAAGTAAGGATCTCTACTTAGTTTACTTAGTTTCAACTTAAGATTTTTTTAACGGTCATTAGGTCGTCGTTAAAGAAATATATCGTGAGGAAACCCGGATACGTACTCTAGAATTAAAAAAAGAAAATATCGGAGGCATACGGTATATCTGTCAATTCGCACTAGGCCCGCTTAGTGGGTTATGACGCCAAATCTCGTTTTGAGAGCCTGAAATAGGCTGTTATCAGTGAACCTGTCTATAAGTTATATCTGTATGCAGTGTCTCAAAACTGTTCGAAACCTTTAAGGCACCTTTTGACACATCAAGGTTTCGTACCCGTAACCAGCGGTTTTATCGTCCACTACTGAACTGTATTTCCTTATGGACATTGTCTTGTGTGCTAGGTATGTATGATCTAGAAACGCAACGCTGGCTGGCCAAGTGGATCGGCAAGTGTTTTAGAGGTGGTGTGGCTTGGGGCATGTGGTAGCGACTTCGTTATCCCTTAGCCGCCTTTTTCGACTCCCACGGGATTCGGGAAGAGCCACTACACGGTCATGATTGTTATAATTATTGTTCATATTTTTGTTCGCTATTCAAACACATTATTTTAACACTTACACCTTATACCTGCATAGATAGGTATAGATATCAACATATCTGGTTATGGTAATCGCAAATGTTGTTTTATGCGGCAGCGCGTGCCATGGTGGGAAGCACTCATTATATCATCCTACAATCCGGTCTCGTTTACACAGAGTCTGAAACACATTCGTAGAGGGATTAGCAAATCTCGAATGCATAAACACAAACATTCACGGAGCAGCAATGTATTACAATATTTGGTCGGAAAATTTGTTACAAATCATGCTGTTTCATTTTTTGATACATTTGCTAATGTTTTTGAGGAATTGAGGTCATCTATAAGTAATGTTTGTCGAGTGTGAATTAACATATATTTGTTAAAATATGTAAATTTAATTGAAAAGGAAACCGTTATGGCTTATGTTATGGTTTATTCTTATAAAAGTTTTATCTTTGATTGGAAACTAATCACGGTTGTGTACTTCAAATCCTATAAGGATACATTTAATAACTATATAGACGCAGGATACATTGTCAAACAAATTGTTTTGAAACACAATTTAATAAATAATAACTTTTCTCTGCACTCTGTTTGTATATGGTATTTACCGCTAATAATTGTGTACATTTAGCTAGAAACAGAGTAATTAAACATAGAATTTAAAACAAATAAAATGTAAGTGAAGGAACTCCAAAGTAATGCAAATAAATGTGACGTAGGTAATAAACCGAATAAATAAAGAAATAAGCAACAAATGAATCTTGCTGATTAACTCTGTTACAAAAACAACAATACATACCCGAACCAGCAAAATTTTGGTGCTGAGTAACAAGCTTTGTAAAGAATCACGTTTTTTTTATTTAAGCACAGCATACTAAATTATTATCAGATTTTATATTCTTTATCGCAAAGCTACAGGAGTCATTTTGAATCTTTGACGTCATCAACGCTCAGGTCATTAGGTAAATATGGAAGGAAGATAACAAACGCCATGAATGTCATCATCATTATTAATATTCACTTTACGCCATACGCAAGAAGCGTATTGTGTAAAATTATAATACTTACTTAAAAATAATAAGTGGCTGATGGTACTTACTAAATTTAGAAATAATGATGCAGTAATAAACAAAGGGAAATGAATAAAAATTTTCAGCGTCGCCAGAGTGTGACGCGCCGCCGACAAACCCAGCAATCAATTAACCGCCTTCACTCAATAATTTTTAATAAGTCCGCAACACTAATCACTTCCTCTCCAAAAGGCGTGACCGCTCTATTCCTAGCTGCAGTTGGCAACACTGCCATTGACAGAAGATGTCACTTTTCCTTTAATTACGCGGCGGCCTCATTTCTTCGCGCCCTATTAGTACACATCAATCAATGTTGCCAATACCTATTTTTTACCCTGCGACTCGAGTGTTTTTTCCCTTGGTCGGTTTTTGTTTACGGAGATTTTTTAAGTGGGGAATAATTTGATGAGGTCCGCAACCCGACTGTGTTGGATGCGGGCGATGCTCATTTGTCATCGTCTTGTCATTTCTGCGTTTCTTTCGAGCAGTTGAATCGCTAAAGTAATTATGTAAGTTTTTAGTTGATTTTTTTCCTCATTTGCCACTCTCTCAGACGTCTTTTGTGTTGATCTATCGATCTTTATAACGATTTATTGATCGGAATGTAAATAGAGTGTCTCGTATGTAATTACCTGCGTATGATAATTTTATTGTTCGTTTTAATGGAGCATAAATCGAGTGCATAAAACATTCTGATGACTTGTTTGATTTGTCTATCAAGCTTAAGGGAGCAGAACTCGTATGCATAATAATATCCCATCCCATCGAGTTGAGAATATAATGGGGTAGGTAAAAGAAGTCTCTTATGCCCATTATATTGCCCATCCTTCTTCCTATCCCATTCCATCCCATCCCATCTCGTCTGATTGTTATCCTGTTATATTCTTATTCCTCCCCTCAGGAAACGTGAAGAGTGTAATAATGAATCAGGTAATTTCATTCTGTCCATTCTCAATTATTTTCTAAATCCTTTAATAAATCTCGAAAGGTGTGCACAGCACATCGGTAGGGGGCGTAACAAAGTTTGTCATTCTTCAGTGATGATGGCATTTATCACAACTGTCGGCGACACTATCACTCGCCGACCACCTTTCTTATAAAAAAAATGTTTATATACACTTCTAAGTACCCACTTTCCTAGATTTTTTATAAGAGTTAAGATGTTTGTTTCTGCTCCTAGGCTGTTCTGATAACCGACTAATAAGTCAAAACAAGCCTATCAAATCAGTCTTATAGCTATCATTTTACTATATCGAAGGGTCGGTATCCGCTAAATAATCTCCTCTGTTCCGTATTCCAAAAAAGATCCATTCGGATCACTGACGTCACTGGAACCCCCTTCCTATTTTTCCATAATTAACACGTTTAAAACAAACGAACATCGCCCGCCACGAGAACTATGAATACGAAATCAACGTGTCATGTTGTTAATACCGACATCGATGGGGTAAATCAAATATATGAATCCACAGATCAAAAGAATTCATTACAGTGTGTAAATCACAATTTGCATGTGGCGATGAATATGCATCCAGAACGCGTGAGTTTGAACATTCTGTGCTGCGTTTACACTCTGAACTAGCAAACAGGTGCGTTTTTGAGTTTGGGAATTTGTACTTGTTTGGGTAGTGAGTGAGATATGCCAGAGTCTATTTCCAACTCATAATATTCCATTTCCTTAACCATCTCTACAAATCCATTTCTAAATCTCTATAGGCCCATAGGCAGCGCAACCGGGCGAGGCAATGTTTGTCATACTGATCTGATGTTGGAATGTATCGTGGATGTAGATTGGTATCCGTTTACCATCAGTTGGACTGTATGCTCTTCTGATGCCATCTTTCTATATATAAAAAATTGCATTTGAATATCCCTATGTTCACTGAAACGTTTAGATATTTAAAAGCAAATCTGTTCTAATAAAATTGAGACACTACCATCTCCGTATGAGATAAAGAAAGAAAGCAAATGGTTGGTAAGTTGACTCAATCTGTTTCAAAGACGTGTAGAAAAAGACAGAATATATGTTTAATTCTCGGCTTTAGGGGCAAACTAATTACAGTACGGCATACAAACAAACTATTCTGTTACGACTGTCTTTTTTTTAATGTAAATACGAGTATATTTACTCGTAGTTATCAAGAGGTTTTTGCATAATTTAAATTAAAATTGTTTGGGTCATAGGTTTACAATGCTGTTACATTTAAATAGTACACATCCCGTCTTATTTGGATACAAGATTAAAGTAAAATTTTGATAATACCACGATAATTAAAAAAATCTCTAATTACAAGTGTTTGTCATTGTTACTCTCATTTGTCAAAATGTGATAAGTAGTTAAGATGCTACTAGGGAACAAATGAACATACATACATACTGACATAAAATCATAACCCTCCTTTCGCTTTGCCGTAATCGGGTAAAAACTAATTAAGTACTTAAGTACGAATTTTAAAAACTAGCTCCGCGGTGAAGGAAAACATCGTGACAAAACCCGCAAGCTGAAGAATTTGGAAAAATCTGTAACACATGTGTAACAAATTTAATATTTATTAAAAAAGTATTGATATACGAGGGGTGATCAAAAATTAGTGAGAACGACATATATACTCCTTGGTAAGAAAAAAAATAAATACTGGCAGGCATAGCTCAGATATTTGTAATATTAATAAAGAAAAAGTCTTCGATTCTCTTTTGTTTTTTTTTCTGAATGTAGTCATTTGTCAAACGGTCCAACTAGGTAGGTCCAACTTCGAGAAAGAGGTCAATCGACGAATCCAACTCGGCTGGGCAGCGTTCGGGAAGCTACGCAGCGTCTTCTCGTCCGAAATACCTCAGTGCTTGAAGACGAAGGTCTTCGACCAGTGTGTGTTGCCAGTGATGACCTACGGCACCGAGACGTGGTCTCTGACTATGGGCCTCATAAATAAGCTCACTGTCGCACAGCCAGCTATGGAGAGGGCTATGCTCGGGGTTTCCCTACGTGATCGAATCAGGAATGAGGAGATCCGTAGACGAACTAAAGTCACCGATATAGCCTCTCGGGTTAGCAAGCTAAAGTGGCAGTGGGCAGGGCACATAGCTCGAAGAACCGATGGCCGATGGGGCAGAAGGGTTCTCGAATGGAGACCACGTACCGGCGGACGAAGCCGAGGACGTCCATCTGCTAGATGGATGCAGGTCGCTGCCGATAGGTCTAAATGGCGGACAATGGGGGAGGCCTATGTCCAGCAGTGGACGTCCAAGGGCTGAAAAGAAGAAGAAGAAGTCATTTGTTTGCATCGTGTCGGAACGTGTTCTCGAAAATGGAGAAAAACGAAGTGCGAGCCGTTATTAAATACCTCTGTTTAAAAAAGTTAACGACGCAAGAGATTCACTGCGAATTGGAGGCAACATTAGGAGAGTCTGCTCCGCCGTATTCCACTGTCGCAAGGTGGGCTTCTCAATTTCGAGTAGGGAGAACGAGCACGGAAGACGAACATCGTCGCGGCCGCCCATCGACGTCAGTCACCCAAGAACATGTTGTTAAAGTCGAGAAAATTGTATTGAGCGATCGAAGAGTTACCATCCGTTACTTAGTTCAAGAAACGGGCATTTCATATGGAAATATTCAATCCATATTGAATCAATCTTTGAATATGAGAAAAGTCTCCGCAAGATGGATGCCGAGAATGTTAACAGACAGTCAGAAACAAAATCGACTTGCCATTTCGAAGACATTGTTGGACAAATTTCAAGAAAATTCTGAAAACTTTTGGTCTCGTTTCGTAACAATGGACGAAACATGGGTCCATCATTTTGATCCCGAGACAAAACAGCAATCTTCACAATGGAAACGGCCATCATCACCGACCCCGAAGAAGTTTCGTGCCGTGGCATCGGCTGGCAAGATTATGGCCTCAATATTTTGGGACTCAGAAGGGATATTGTTGATTGATTACCTGGAGCGTGGAACCACTATTACAGGCCAATATTATGCAGCATTAATTCCCAAGTTGAGGAATACCATCAAAAAGAAAAGGAGAGGGAAACTTCGAAGGGGCGTGCTGTTTCATCACGACAACGCACAGCTCGGCAGTTGCGATGGCTGCCATTCAACAAGCTGGCTTCGAATTGGTTGACCATCCCCCTTATTCACCAGATCTGGCGCCTAGCGATTTTTATCTGTTCCCCAAATTGAAAGAATACTTAAGGGGAAACAGGTACGAAGACGATAACGAGGTGATAGATGCCGTGGAGAACTTTTTGCAGGACCAAGACAAAACTTTTTTTTTGAAAGGGATTGAAGCCTTGGAAAAGCGCTGGCTGGACTCGGTGTGTAGAGAGACTCGGAGACTATGTAGAAAAATAAATTATTAAGTTATCAATAGTCATTATATTCTATCTCATTCTCACTACTTTTTGATTTCTCCTCGTATACTTACAGACGATTTAGATATTTGTAAGTAGATACTTTGAGATTCGATCTTGTAGGTATAGATATTTGTAAACTCAGTACTTCAAATTTAAAGTACTTCCGACTTGCACAAGTGATCTGTAGCGTGTAAACGGTCCATCATTCAGAAACGCTGACTGGCCATCAAACCGGACACTTGCCATTCCGTTCGCTTCCTGACCTTTTCCCGTTTTGTTATGCAAATCCCAGCAGCTGGGGGACTTACATAACGCGAATAAAAAGTATTTTCACTGTTTACATGCTGACTTCGCTCTGAGTGCGAGTCGTGTGTGAGTGCGAATAACTCGGCGAAAAACGCGATATTTCCATGTAAACGTCGGTGAATAAATTCCCAATTAGTACATTTTTCCTATAAAGTGCTTTTTTTGTAACTGATTTCATTGTTTATGTAATCGGTTTTTATTTAAATGTTCAAGGTTTTTTGAATAACAAACACTTGTATATATTTTTCGTTAACTTATTTTTAATTAATATTACAAATGCGAAGGATGTTTGATTGTGTACTGATAACTACAACAAATGAATAAATCATCACGAAACTTGGAATAAGTGTCATTTTAAATACTAATTCTACGCGGGCGAAGACGTGGACAACAACTAGTACGTGGGTGGCACTAAAAGTTTTTAGAATCTCTAAAATGAAATCAGATATAAAGTTTTATAGCTTTACGAAGCATTCTCCGCGACAATCGACTCACTTTTTCATGCGATGAAACCACTGTATGAAGCATTTAAAGATTGTTTTTTTTAGGCACCTCTTCAACAGCCGTTTGGAAAGCCGTTACTGCCTCTTCTAAATTTTTAAAACTTATTCCTGTGAGTTTATCCTTAATTTTAGGGAATAAATAAAAATCACAGGGCGTAAAGCCGTGACTGTATGGCGGATGACCCATTAACTATACATTTACAGTACTCTAAAATTGCTTCGTTTGTCTGGCGGAGTGAGCTGGGGCATTGTCGTGATAGGGGATCGTTCAGCTTCGTGTTTGTCGTTTTCCAAAACGGAAGACACATACCAGTTGTTCCGGACACATACCGGAAGCAGTTGTTCACATACCAGTCCGCAGTTACTGTTCTTTTATTTTCTAAAGTTATAGTAGCAAAGTGGCCCGATGTGTCAAAGAAAGAGGCAATCATCTTCTTGCCAGCACTCCGTCCTTTCTTCACTTTCGTCGGCAACTTTTCGAAAGGAAAGACCCACTGCGCAAATTGCCTCTTAGTTTAAGGCTCATAGCAGTAGATCCATATTTCATCACCTGTTACTATATCTAAAACAGCATTTGATTGACCATTGTCAAATTTTTCAAACATTTGGAGACATGCGGCTGTGTTTTTGAGCTTCGCTCAAATTGTGAGGAATCCATCTAGAACAAAACTTTCTTACACATAGGTGATCATATCAAATAGTTAGTTTGAACTTGACTCATACCAATACCTAATGATGCCCGTATCTACTGATATGTCTTTCGTTTGTCTGCTTCAATCATGAGCCACACAGTTTTAATGTTTTCTTCCGTCACCTGCTCTCGCAGGATGCCCTTCTCTTACATCGTCACTGAGGTACGACCAAGTTTAAATTCATTGAACCAGTTATAAACACTGGCACTGGATGGGGCTTCGTCACTAAATGCTAACTTAAGTTTTTTTTATAACTTATGCCTTAAGCGGATCTTATGCCACAAAGAAATTCCGAACCGTAGCTGTATTTATGACTTGTATTAACACCGTTTTTTCTGCTTTCAAAAGCTTGAAGTCTTGTACTCTTCATTTGCGTTGCTTTTTTATGAAATAATCTAGGCAACTTGCTACGTTTACTTAGTTTGTACCAAGTTGCCCAATGAACACTGTTCGAACTAACATTCTGCTTTCGCGCTCGATGATTTTCCCCGCCGATCATCCCGCAATCGTAGAGTTAGGTCATTTTTATCGTTCAAATTTAAAAGTGCGGGTTATATGTCCGAATATCTCTAAAAAGTACTCAATTTTATTATATAAAATTTTGCCATTATGCTTGCCAGGTTATTCATAGGATTAGTATGTTTATGAATAGAAGTCAAAATCGCCAAAAATCAACTTCGGCAGCATCGAAATGTATAAAGTAATGTATAGATATCTAAGTACGTATTTTATAATACGTACTTATATATCTATACTAATATTATAAATAAATGCTGTGAGTGTTTTCTTTTTGTTTATATATAAGAGAAAGTTTATGTATGGTTTATGTAAATCTAAAAATTACAGGAATTTTTTTGAAATTTCTTTAA
Organism: Sesia apiformis; assembly: GCA_914767545.1. Lineage (NCBI taxonomy): Eukaryota > Metazoa > Arthropoda > Insecta > Lepidoptera > Sesiidae > Sesia > Sesia apiformis. Next base: position 12,711,443 of record OU611955.1, read on the forward strand.
ATTTTAGAAAGTTCACTAAATGCAGATGGAGAAAACCTTTATTGGAGTTCCCGTATTTGTATTTAGGTAGTATAATTTATGTATGAAGAAAGAGGTTCATTTGCAAAATGCTACTTCACTGTTGTTGTAGTGTAAGTCAGGACGAAAGGTTAAATTAAATTACTTCACTAAACATGTTGGACAATACCATGCTTGACCTTGAAATTTTGACGTAGACATCGACTTCAATTACATGAAATTACTGTGAAAAACAAATGTTACTAAATTGGTGGAATATAACTGATAAATAATAATTATACACAAGCAAGAGTCATCAAACACAGTCAACCATCGGTCGGCTAAACAACCGTCCAACCCTACCACTGCCCACAAATCAAATGTTTTGATAGCACCGCGGTATTAACGAGACAATTTGATTGCGGACATATCCGCGGCAAATTGCTTCTAAATTATATTTTCTGTTTACTTTCTGCCAAACTCCCCGTTTCGATGTGTGACGTATGTATGTTCGAGGCAGATGCTTGTTTGTTTCTGTTACGTTAATTATCCAATTTGTTTACTCGTTTTTTGATATTGTTCGAGCGCGCCAATGAAATACCGTGTACATAGTGACAGCACTTTGTATTTATGAAGTCGTGTTACAAAATTTTATCGGAACGGGTTCTGGTAGCCGTAATCTCTACAATCAAACTGTCGTTTTAAGTTTCACTATCGCGTTTATTAAATTAATTAACAGGATTTTTCATAATTAGATGTCTAGTTAGCATGGTGCGACTGAACAAACTGTCAGGCACGTGTTAATACACCCACGTAGGAAAACCTTCGATTTCATTCGGCGAAAGTAAGATTTAATCTGTATCTGTATTTCTGATTCTTATCTTCAACACACGGTAACAACGTTTTCCGTAAATGCTAATTACCATTCATTATGAATACGGATATGATTGTGTACTGTTAGGTTCTGCTCCACTGACAATTACTATTCGTGTTTCATTAAATTGAATTCATAGTTTTGAAAGAATGTCGAAATGCATGTTAATCAGATCTCAAATTATAACTGTAATAAATGTATGCATTTATTTGTTTGTAAATTATGTATTTCACCAGCCCTTTTATTATCTACTGCTAGATGGGCCTACTATTATTATCTGCTACTATTATCTGCTGCTGCATGGGCCTCCTCAAGGTCTTAAAGTGCCACACTGGCCAAGCGGATTGGCGAGTTCATTATTTTAAAGGGAGTGAGTGTACTTTGTACTTCCTAGTGAGGTACAAACTTTACGACATCCCTTAATCGCCTTTTCGGACACCCACGAGAAGAGATGGGATATAGCTATTCTAAAGCTTCTCGACACCACACGACCATGTACGTATACAGACATAATTATAATTATAATATTACAATTTATAGCATTTTATTACAATAGTATTACAATTAGTATTATTTTTTTTTGGAAAAAAAGTATTGCTCAGAACTAGGTAGGTAAGTACTGATTAGTCTTGTTCCTAGATAGCTTATCTACAAAAAAAAATTGAAATAGCACTTGAAAGATTTAATTAAATCAAAGATTATACCTTTCAATGATTATCTATTCAAAGTTGTTACTTTATCAATGGAGTGGACAAAACTATGATCGATGTGGCACATGGTTCGACTCTGGTTTAAGATAAATCGACACAGATACTGTGCTTGTCCGTCAGATAGTATCTACAAAGAGACAGACGTTTATTTCTAGAGATATTATATTATTTATTATGTCCATAGCTCATTGCTTTAATTTTAACGTGTGTTAAACTTCCTGTTACATTTTGAATAGAAAAATAGAAGTTACAATATTTTTAAGACAGCCATCGTTTCTATTGATCAAACGATAAGTTACATAACCGCGTTCAAATCCATATATATTATAATCCTACGTAAGCACCGCAGAAAACGCATACGTCGATACACCATTATCGTCTCGTTCGAAACATGTTGTGGTCAACGCGAGCGATCACTTCGATTACAATCATTACCCATGCAATTGATCCGTGACCACTCAGCGGCTTCAAACGATGAACAATTTCAACCGTCTACTCTAAGTTATTGCGATTCGACGAGATACATTCAAGCCGCTGGAAGTTCAGGAAGGGTTTGTCGCGTCACATTATCCAAGGCCGATCCAATTGGAAGTGTGCCGATAGGTACATGTGAATTTGTGCGGTCACTCCATATGCATTGAAGTCTTATTTATGCAATAGGCGGTTAGTGAATTGTTCGGATAGGATTACTACTCTTTTAAATCGTGCGCTTGTAGAGGAATCCAATATCGTTTATGGGGGTATGAATTTCTAAATCGACAAAAAACAGACTGATATTATGAGGCAATCTAACTAGCGTTTCCCTAATAATCGTACAATAAAATTGAGCATTACCGAAAGCATTGCCATTACAGATAATGGTAATGTCCCTAAAAAGTCGGGGTGTAGGAATCGTAGAAGCAATTTTGCATAATTATCCAGCATCGCGCCGGGAGACAGGCGACGCTCTGGCGATTCTAATAACGTTGTGCGGACCGATCGGAATCTCGTTACGCTACTGTAATCTGCCAACAACAAATAGGATGTCATTTTGTAAGATTCTTGTTTTAAATCTGGTATTTTTTTCTTCTCTTCACTCCTTGCAACAATCTCACTACTTCACGGATGTTTTATTTAGTAATTACTAAAGGTTTATATCTGCACATGGGGTTTATAGATTCAGACGTTGTGTTTTCTACACAAGTACGTATTTGAGATGTAATGTACATACAGTGATCGTACTATAATTTTCCATTTATAAAAGCCTATTTGAGAACCCATAACATAGTTTATAAACTGCTCATGATGTTCAAACATCCTTCACCTTCTCCATTTTTACAGCTCCCACTAAATATCAAATCTCCTCACGTACTTCTAATATCGTAATGAGCTCCTAAGCTCCAAAAGACATATTTTATTTTCCTCCAAACACATTTTATATTTCATTTCACGTTTCATAAGTTAAATTTGCATGTCCCTCTTTGTATTTGGCAACCGTAATGCTCCGGTCGCTTAGTGCACTTTTATTACGGTATTAAGTGATGTAATTTTTTTCATATTATATTATTCAAATTTAAATAACTGTCTCCGGTTTCCCCCGCGGAGGTCCCACTTACTCTACCATTTCTTTTTGTCGCCCCCGAATTTGGTTATTTTGGTTAGACATTTCCGCTATGGACTACGAAATCAATGGAGATCCAAATATATTTTCCCAAAACGTTGCTTCAATCGAATGAACAAAATGTAGGGAATTAAATTTTATTTTGTCATTTAATAGGCATATTTGTCATACTGTTAGTATTAGGACTTTTGTAATTATCGTTTAGTCACGTTATTTAAATATTCATTATATCATTGAAATTTGGTAAATAAAACTAAAAACAGTTGCTTCAGTTACTAATACAAAAGTTCTTAAATGATTATTTAGAAAAACCTTAAATAGCTTCTTTGTTAAATTTACCGTTTTGTCTTCAAGAATTATTGGTTGTTTCGACTCCAAGATTTCTGTGTTCCAAAATTGGAGAAGTTGGGAGGCCGCAATTTTTACAAATGACATCGTGACGTTTATGCGAAGGGTGCGGCCGCCGACAAGTCATCATGTTACTTCTTTCCTATTATTTCTGCGTCCCGTTGTTCTTACCCAGCCTTAAGTGTTTATTCCTTGTCTTACACATTAATTGCACTGTTTTCGTCATTAGCAGAGATTTTCGAAAAAAATTTAAAGCTGTAAGAATCGTCATGACTAATTCAACTACAGTTAATTTGCACTCAAATGTTATTTCGTTATTTTTGGAAACATATTGAATTTATTCTGCTATTCCTTCTTGATTTTTTCCTTTTCATTCTTTGTGGATATACATCTTTTTTAAAACGTTTCTATTCTGTCTCATGAAATTCATCCTCAAAATGATCTGCTACGTTATTGCGTTCAATATTGCCTGTACATCATTTCAAAGGCAAAACATTACGTTATCTGCATATGTTGGAAAGTCTTTACTCATAACAACGGCCCCTTTGCTACTTGTATTTTCTTTATAATTTATTCCATTCCTCCCCCACACATTGGCATCGGCCGCTGATATTTTTTATTCGATTAGTAAACCCCTAAGGTGTTTTTAGCCTTTTTCGCTCGATTTTCTTCCAAGTTTTGTTGACTGTTTGCGAGGGTACAAATGTTCATTTCTTTTGGATGAGCAAGCTTATTTATTCTTTACGATTATTCATCCTATTTACTAAGAAATGTCTTGCTTGTTACCGTTCTGCTAAAGGAGTAGATATTGTGATATTGTTGTGCTAACAACAAGTTCCTATAGTTTAATTGTATTTGTAATATACCACAATGTACAAGTTTTCCTTGCGTACGCAACCTACATGTATTATGAAAAGAATCTTGTCGTGATAACGTTGCAAACAAACTTTGAAACTTGGATCAATTAATGTACGTAGTTCGGTTCAGCGAAAGGAACAACCGCAAATTTATCGTCACACTTACACCAGTTGCAGCTGATTAAACTCGCATTCTTTGCTAAACCATAGACATACCATCCCCTTTTCTCAAACCACGATACTTACACACTCGATTTGTGTTGTGGAGGGAGGGAGGGAGGGGGGGTGGCAAAGGAAACTTTTTGATGGATCGGACGGAGTTTGTTTTGCATGTGAGTGATATGTCTGAAATAATAAATGTTGAGGCGTCGACGCTTCCCCAACCTCCCTTCACAAGGGTGAGCTAAAACGATTTTTGATTTGGGTGTCAAGCAAATGTTTTACGCCGTGACGCTCCGACAGGATTTGATTTTCTTAATCGATTCTTGAGAATACAAATTTGAGGAATTAGTGTTGTACACAGCCTTAATTGTGGGAGCTGGTAAATGGATTTAGCATTTCAAAGGATTCAATCGGCACTGCAGTTTTATGAGTCCCGAACGTTGGTTATGTAAATTGACAACAGTATAGCCGAAAGCTTTGTTTAATACTTAGGCTAATCAGATTATGCATACAAGAACGGTTCGGAACGCTCCGAGCTATGGTATTGGGTTATATGAACGGTTCAGTATTAACTAATCAGCGAACATTGGCTTTGGTGGTAGATTGCAACGCATTGTCCGCGCTCGTGGCCCTGGAATATCTGTTTAGGCCACTAGCCATTCCGTAATGGCAATGGTTAACGTTAACTAACTACGTTAGCCGTCACCCGTTAATAGCATTAGATAAATTTTCATATCTAAACCACTGAATAATACGATGGATTGCGTAATAGGATCGAGCGATTTACAAAAGAGTGAACCGGTACCATTTCCACAACGAAGTCAATATAAACAAGAACCGAATGTCAATTACAGACCAATTTTCAAATACAATCGAAAAATATCCTTCGATTTTAACGCTATTTTTCTATTCCTCTGTGAATTTGCACGTCATGATTTAGAAATTTGTTTTTATTTTTGCCGTTTACACTTACTTGCCTTCGCCTTCGCAGCGATTCGTCGCCAATTTTCCTTTTGACAAGTGAATGAATAATATTATTCGCTTCTTGACTGATGATGGCTGCTGCTGGCAGTTTGTTGGGGCGTTTGTTAATTTATATCCGAGTTCTCTCTCTAATAATGTAGCTTAGAAATGCCTACATTACTTATTAAAAACATTCCTCGGGTTACAATTTCATTCATGGCTACTAATGATCCTTTCTTTCTAGTATTAGAATCACTTATATCAATGCTTTAATTTTGACTCATAAATTGATACACTTTTTTGACACTTTCCAATAGTATAAAATTAAAGTAAACATCATCAATCACAGCAACACCTTTAAAGAGAAAAAAATAAAATTGAGGAAGTGGAAATAATTTATTATTTTATTGATTTGGACGTTATCTTTTGTCCGATCGAGTGATGATTCGATTCGTTTTGGGTTTGTTCAGAATGTGAAACCTCGTTAAGTTTATTAATAATTGAAAGTTATTTTCAATGTCATGTTTGTAAATATTTGGTTACAATTATTTTTAATCGAGTCAAAAGAGAAAAAAATATTACTCATAGGTACGTGCATGTGTACTTTGTATAGACTAAAATAATTATCATATATAAAAGATGAAAGTAAATTAATTTTGCATAAATATTTAGTTTACATTAATAGCCGACGAAAAGGTGCTGGCTGGAATGATGTCATAATGTTTGTGTTTGTGATAGCCAATGGTTTTTGTCGGACTTTTTGGCGGGAACTCGAGAAGTGAAGTCGATATTAACAAATTGTGTATTTGGCGTTTTGTGGTTTAATAGTGATAGTTTATTCAACTTCAAGGTGTTTTTTCGCGCGTGGTGTTTGTGATAATCAAATAAAAGTGTGGGACTGCGTTTTTCGTGTGCTTCCAAGGAATTCTCTTCTTTCCTCTGTAAACCTTCTATCTCTTTACCTCTTTATATTGTCAGTATACGATTTAGACTTTGAAATTGTTTATTATGAAGGAAACTTGATACTGGCAGAATGTGCTAATTGTACCACTGCCATATATGAAGAAAAAAACCTCGAGAACTGAAGGTGAAATTTTTGTATAATTATTATAAAAATTGTGTATTTCGGGTTTTCTAGTAGTTGTAGTAGTTGTGCTGGATGCAGGTCGCTGCCGATAGGTCTAAATGGCGGACAATGGGGGAGGCCTATGTCCAGCAGTGGACGTCCAAGGGCTGAAAAAGAAGAAGAAGAAGTAGTTGTAGTGTATTAGTTTATTAAACTTAAAAGTGCGTTTATGTAGATTGCTTGTTTCGTGTTCTTCCAAAAGTCCAACTCTCCTGTCCTCAGTAAACATACTATCATTTTACTGAGTAACTCCTAACTTAGGTACTTCGATGGGACTGGACATTGACGAGAAGTGTTTTGAATTTTGATTTCGAAATTGTTAATTACGAAGAAAACTAGGCACTGGCATAATTGTCATGTGTAAGAAACGAAAACTTGACATTGGCACAAATAGGCTAATTACGCTATTGTCATATAGGTATGTAAAAAAAAAAGATTTTGTCTTGTAGCGTCATTAGCGTAAAAAATATTTCAATTGTGAATACTTTATATAACAGGTGCCATCCATCCTTACCAGGTGAATATACCATATCTCCGTAAATTTGTAGATATTCTTTTAAAAGATACTTTAAAAGCAACTACTGAATAAAAGAATTTTGAAAATTCTGAATATAATACATTTTAATTAACTAACTTTGAAGCTTAAGCCCGACTTAGTCTAAAAAATGTTGATAGTGACATCCACTTTACCAACCCACCAAGTACTTTCAAAAGCAGTCAAGTATTTTTGAAATGTACTCGGCTATGTTTGATAAAAATACACTAAACTCTTCCAAAATTAACGCCCATTACATACCTAACAATGAAAACCGCATTCATTGCGTACGAGTATTTTTCTAGTTTTCGGAACTGATTTATACTACTCAGTGATATGCCTAATCAATGAATCCTGAATATACTGTTGAAGAATTTATAAATTATTTGTTATTATTATTAGATTTACTTTTATTAACATACGAGAATGAGTACTTTTAAAGATGCTTTATTATTATGGGAATATTTTGCTTTAAAGGTCCAAAGTTATTATAGGTGCTAGGATGTTAATTTTGGAGGATCAAACAATTTTTGTATAAGAAAAATTATTTACATATTAATGGCAGCGGAAATGAAAAATATATTAAATTCAAACGGTGACTCGTCAGTAAAGTACGAAACGACTCCATTTCGAGGGTTGCGACGCAGAGTAACACTAGAAACAGAGTAACTGTGTAACAAAAACTCCTTAAGATTCTATCTCTAGATTGGAGGACTCTCTGGGCCTTAAAATGGTAGTAAGAAAAGTTAATGCATTTTACATTACTTATAAACTGAGCGTTAACAAACTCTTTTTTTCAGTTGTAAATGAATTATTATAGGGATTTTAACGTTAATATTCAGTCCACTAACTGAAAGTATAAGTTGGTTGCGACGTTGTATTACGAGTTTTTTTAGAATAATGAGTACGAATAGGTAAGTGGGAATGTTTCCTTGGACATAATTGTAAGACATCACTAGCAAAAAATAAATTCCGGAATGAAAATATTTAATTAAATATCCTTGTGTGTTGACGCTGCCTATAAGTATTTACATTGCATGTCTCTGCTCTTTGCATTACACTGTAATCCACAAAAGGGTTCCGCGAAGGCTTAAAACAGCCACTTATTATGTATGTTACATTTCACTTTCAGACGTCATTTATATTCAAATGCTCAAAAGGCATTACTGCGCAAAAATTGTAGCATTAACCCTTTTGAAATGAACGAAATTGATCCTGCGGAACGAAATTCACTTTCAATATCGTACGTCATTTTTTGTAAAAAAAAACAATTTATTTAAATTGCATTTCTATATAACCTACCTAACGTCATTTATATATTTTCATGTTCTCTCTTTTATTTTTAAATAGTAGCTAAAACCTCTATTGAAAGAAAACGTCATCGACTCTGATAATATTCGATGATTAATTTATAACAGATAAAGCTACTAAAAAGTTAACAAGTAAACATTAATAAAAATGAGCGCAAACGGAAGCATCAAAAATATAATTCACAATCAAAAAGGACGTGCGGAATTAGGGTAGCTATAATTATGATTACACACAGACTTCATCCGTACAACAAAGAAACGCAGCGGGGTACTATAATATTATACTTCTGCCTTTGTAGAGTAGCTCCACAACTCAGTGGGAAGCAATCTTTATGGTTCCAAATGATAAAACTGTTTCTCAGTTAGCTTTGTGAGGAATTAGAATTCTTTTCATTCGGTTGCGTGACCGATTTGGTTACTAACGAGATAGTGACGTCTGATTCGGTTTTTATCATTGTATTGATTTGAATTTGTAATTGTTCCAGATTGCGTGATGAACGGGGCGACATGGAACGAGTTATGGCGATGGACAAAGCTCGTGAAGGTTCACATAATGGTATGTGAATTTGTGTTATTTGTTAGTTTAGCTTCTGACGCTACTGAATTCATTGTAAGAGTAATATTACGTAAATAAATAAAAAACTTCAAAACCATTTTAATACTAGAAGCGCGAGCGTCCCAAATTTAACCGATTTCAAGATTCTTCCCTCGTAGTAAATATTCTATTACACTTAGAGCCCAAATTTTTATGACTTTTCATGAATTGTAATGGTTATCATATTTCAACTTAATCGTTGCAATATATTTAAAAAAAAAATGGAATTTGACCCAAACAAAGGTTTAAGTTCAATATTATCACATTTTCATTGCTTTTCTTAGATTAGGTATCAATATTGTCAAAGAGCACTGAAAACAAAGGGCTGAAGTATTATAGGTACCATGTATAAAGTTCGTCGAGAGATATCTGTTTGCGTCAAACAAGCAAAAGTAGAATTCTACAATACAGTGGTGCTGAAGAAAAATGATATCACTTTGATAGTCTATCAGGGGAAGCATAAAAAATGATCTTCTTGTTGGCACTATGCACACATATATTCAAACATATATTCACATATATTCATAGGCTGGTATAAAAAAAAAACAATCATTCTGCAACAGTTCAAAGTATGGAGTAGACGTTGTGGATCAAATGGCTCGCAAATATTGCATAAAAGCCCCATTCATTTGTTGGCTAATTCACACATCAACCGAATAATTTTTATTTTACAATTGGGAATGTAATTAGCAGGAAAACTGCAAAAAGTCGTATCAATGTACCAAACAAAATTGCTGAGCGTTAAGATAAACGTACTCGTTGTCAGGTAAAGTTCTCTTGTGCGGGAAACAAATAATAAAGTGAACAATGCCAAGCCTGTACGAAAACGGTTTGCAAAAAAATGCACATCGAAAGAGTTTTTCATATGCTCACTATGTGACTCGGAAGAGTAATATTGCATCTATCTACTCTTTTTATTACTTACTACCGTGCAATATGATAACTATTATATGCCAAAATAAATCAAAGACATCTTAGTCTGTAATCAAAATTATTAGATAATAATTACGAGTTTTATTTTATTTAACAAAAAATAACATTAGTTCAAATTGACCCAACCGCGCTTCTAGGGTTGGCAGGATTTATTGGCAAGCCAAAATAAATCCAAAGTATGAGTACTAATTGATTCTCTGTCGGCTTTAGAAATTTTTCACTCTTGAGGCTAGACCCTAGACTCAGTTTTTCTTTACCGCAGTATTGTTGAAGGCAAGCCAGTTGTTGGTGCAAGCCTACATAAAACCTGGCCAAGAATTGCTATCGAATAGTTACTACAAAATAGATACAAAAAAAGAGTAGGTAGACCCCACAGAAGATGACGGCACGACATAGACATCTTACTGAAAGGCGCTGGTATTGCCATACCATACCATCAGCCTATATATGCTTCATATATGCCTCTTCCAAAGCTCAGCACAACACAAGATCCTCGGTTCCTCACATCCAACCACTACCGGCGACTTTCTTTAAGTCGTCTGTCTATCTGGCCGAAGGGCGTCCCGCACCGCGCTTCCCGATACGTGGCCTCCATTCGAGGACTCGTCTACCCTATAGGTTATCGGTCCTGCGGCAAATACGACCTGCCTATTGCCACTTCAACATGCACTGTGCATAGGATTTCACTAGACAGAAAATCGTGGAAAATGAGAGGTGAGGCCTTCACTCACCGGCAGGAAAATTATAGGTCAATTAAACTAAAACTATTATATTCTGGTAATTTAAAAACGCAGTTTGTTGTCACTAATATCCTAGGTACTATTAGACTAGGTAAGCAGTAGTAACTGTATCCGGCTATTGCTTACCTAGTTCGTTTAATAACCTACCTTATTATATATGAAAATTGTTTAATACGACTGGAATTTTTAGTAGCAACAACGGCACTAGGAACTCTCTTTGAACACGTTACCAAAGATTATCATAGATAAGTTGAAGTTAAATAATAAACTCTATGCTTATCTATATGAAAATTAAATGTACGCCACGGCTACTATCTACTACCACAGTTTTAGTTTTTATTTATATTCTTCTACTACTATATTTAAGCATATTATGCTAACAAGATCCTGTAATGCATTTATACTTCGACACTTCATTGAGTAGGTTATTTCATTTTCACACCCGTAGGCTCCTCTCCGGGGCACAGTCCTGTGCTAAACCTCTCAAAGTCCGGCTCTGGAGGTGAGCGTGAGCGGCCAGATAGAGGGGACCGGGAGCGGGAGCGCGACCGCGGGGAGCGGGGCGAAGGGTCAGCAAGTGGGAGGAGCTCCGCCGCCTCCCGCCGCACGCCGCAGCCCCCGCGGCTACCCTCTAGAGCGACGGCAGCCGCGTCACCACGATCACACACGGACGAGAGCGATGCGGCACTCTCCGACCAGGATGACAATAATGTCAAAGAGGAGGATGAAGGTGAGTTTCTTTTATGTAATATACTTACAGTGCCACAGAAGCAGATAGTAGGTAGATGGCTACCGCCAATTCTGTCACTGGAAAGCCAACAGAAGTACGCAGTTCCAGAAGTTTTCAAATGTTACGTATATCAATTTCCGTTATTAGTAATCAAACAGTAGAAAAACTATCTGAAGGTTTGTCTGGTCATCGTCTTACTCCCGTACAACATTAAAATACAGTGCTGATTGCAATTCAGTTAGGTCCGAATTCCGACCAATCCATATTCTAAAGACGCCTACATATATATATATATATCTACGTGTATTTTTTCATAGTATGGTATATCGCTCAAGGTTACTTATATCTACTCGATATTTCGACATAAACTAAATCGACCATGGTCACGAGCTAACTACAAAATATTCGATTTTGATATTCGCAATATGAACAAAATGCGTATTTAACGTGAATATCTACTAGTTTACTTATTGACTGTGAATTATCAAGTACTAATGAATTATCAAGTACTAATAAAATTGGGTTGGTATGCTGTGTGACTAATAGGTTTGCTTTTAATTCAGTTTGACATACATAAATCCGATGTGTCGATATTAATCTCACCGACATAATCACGGCAGGCGAGACAAGAAAGTGTCCGTGTAACATTAACACAAGCTAGTCTTATCACCCGTCCAATATACTCGACATGTAATGCTCGGCAAAATTACCCAGTAATAGCCTGGGACCTTCAGCATTCGTAGTTCGGAAATTATCAGCCATAAAACCACCATACTTTTATTTTAGAAACTGGAAACACTTATAATAATAAGTGTAAAATTGCAATACATTGTATGTCGATCGAGCTATGTTAATTATTTTACAACTATACTAGGGGCGTAATGAAGCTTCAATCTACGTTACTGTTATGTACAATCTAAATAAGTGTCCGCAGTAAGCCCATATTCATACAGTACAAGTTGTGCTATAGGAATTAATAGCACACTCCGGCGGACCATTAGCAAATGATTGTGCGCCTGCGTTCCCATACGGCCCGAGTCTTGATCCCTAGACACCGCACGTCTCCTTGTAATGGTTCGATATAATAAAATCTTATTAGGAGTATCGCTCGAAATCGCTCTCAATGATGTATGAATAGCGCTTAAAAGGACCCAATTCAATATTACACGTGACTTTGTGTATACATTTTTATTAGTCGTTTAATCTACACATTATTTTACTTAAGTATATAAAAATAATCAATGTAGGTATGATTACCATAAGTGGCTACAGTAATGAGAAGCTCTTGCAGCATTTTAGTATTACCCCACGGGTTGGACTATTAAGACTATTAGACCAATGATGGATGGTGTGACATTTCTTCGCCGGCGCTCTATGATTCGTTGCTATCTAACACTTTTTGTCTAATGAATCTATTGCCTTACTAAATATTTTAATCAGTTTTGTACTATCTCCGTCTGGATCATCAATCAAGCGAAAACTACTTATTATGTCGACGTCACCAACTTATATACGCAATTACAGTTATTTGAAAATGGAATGTGAAAATCATAAAATAATAATAAATTGCGGAAGGAGGTTTATTACTTTACTCTGGAAACGTTATAGTAAAAATACTCATAGAAGAATAACAGTAAAAGCTAGGCCATTCATTGTAATTAAACATAACGTAAAAACTAAACTGTGGGAGTTAATCTTTTTGTTCAATTATTAATGAACTTTCCTCGTGAAGACGGGTAATAGTAAGTAACAGCAGACCGGTTGTAAAGCGTACGAAGATAGGCGACGGTTGTAATCAAAACAAACGATCCACAAATGTAAATACTCGAAGCGTACAATAGGTAAATTAAGTGAAACAATAAGGATTGTGTATTGTAGTTATTGCAGGTTACACACAAAATACTCGAGGAGCGTGGGAACGCAGAGCTGGTAACGATTAGGTGTTGAAAATGTTCACGATTTTACGGGATGAGCCCCGAGAAATTTCTGTAAACAATGAATTTGGTGAGGAAATTGATGAAACGCCTAAAATAAAATTTATTACCATATACAATATTAACAAATCGCAGCATTGCGAAATTATTTACCTACATATTTATTTACAATTAATTCTCTCGATACGTGATTCACGCTCATCACGATTACCGTAGCCTAATTATAAGAATGCTCTTCTTAACGAGCGTGTCATTCAACTTTGATCTTTGTCCGGTTGATATTACCTCTTTCTTTCAATCAACAATCTCATTTAGACCTGATTTCGTTTTTGTATTCGTCAAGTCTTTAGCCTCATCTTTGTACACATTGGAGTCTATATCCTTCTTGAATTGTAATAGAGTTTAATTTTGTGTGTTAATTTTTAGTAGGATCCTGTTAATTGGCCTTATTAGGGAGATGGTGTTGTGACAACCCGAGAGTGCTATCGTGCGCATCGACAATGACGAAACGATGTTGTCTTCATTATTTGATGAGCGTTCACTATCTTGTCAGTTAAATTAAATGTATCGATAGATTATTTTGGGCCGTGAGAGACGCCAATCGAAACACTTTCTTTTTTATGTGTGAGGTCCGTTATTGACATAACGCTTACAATATTGTATAATTATCCCGTCACTTCACCGTCGTCACCTTAAATTTCACATTACTCTCCCAAGTATCCTGTATAATAATTCATTACAAAGTTGCAATCGAATCTCGGTTATCGATTAAACTGACCATTGAATGAAATGCTAACTAATTATAAAATAATCACTGTACTCATTCGAGTGCTTGAACCGACCTCTGTGCGAAAGGAATGATTCGCAGGATAGTGCAGCGAGGCGTATAAATCGCTTAGAGACAGCCCATTCGGTGTCGAATAGCATCGCGGAATCCTTATTCTGAATCAGAATTACCATTCTGTTACTATGCGTGTACGATTCACTCGTTTTCACATATTTTAGGAGTGCAAGTAAATTGTTTTTGATTATAATCTTTTTTAATAAATAAAAGTTTTCTATAAGAAAAAATAAAAATACACTGAAATTAAATTATTGATTATTCACCAATACGGCAACGAATATATGATCTAAGAAGTGATTTTTCGATTGTTGTATAGAGTAGGTACCCTATACATAGGTATTGATAATAATATTTGTCATCATCACTGCAGGCTTAGTTAGTGGTTTTGTATTTTTTTTCCTTACTTTAACCATTCTCTTCTACTTATTACTCTTGATTTGGTACCTTTTACCCTGAAATTGTCTGTTAATTAGTTATTCTATATGTATTATATGGTATATATATATATATATAGTATATATACGAATTTATTTATGTATATATTAAGTTGTAATTTCATACTATTTATAAGTAGGTTTATAGTTATTGTTTTTTTATTTGTGTCTTGGTCACACGGCAAACATAATTATTGCTGGTTAGACCTATCAGGGTCTTATTCTTTTCTATGTGTAGGAGCAAAGCGCAGGCACAATGTATATCCGACTATTTATGCAACTGTAATCAAATCAGTATCCCACATACTTGCTTTAAATTCCATTAATAAAAAGTGATTATTATGATTACACTTACAATTTTGAATTAAAAATTCTTGGCGATTGTTCAGAATAAGGCATCTTGTTCGCCGGACTCCGTCAAAGACTTACGCCAATGATCACCACGCGATATCCTTGTTCAACGAAACAATAATTGCTATACGAATGATACATGCACGCGATTCTTGAATATCGATGTTTGCTAGCTTTTTGTTTTTATTGGCCAGGCTTCTTATGAAGCTGTTATTGGAAATAATGATTTATAATTAATACAATGTAAAAATAATATCAACAATAAATCGTTTAATCTCAAAGTTTAGCTATGTTCCTTATTTTTCTTTTCAATAATGACATATTGAACTATATAACTAACTCCATAGAGACTTTGCCGGTTACAGAAGATTCTACAGTTTCATCAATTAGGTAACTAGCTCCCGTAACCTCGATGGAATGCAGCATATTGGTTAGCAGTATCTTTTAGATGATAGTGGCCGTCCCGTGGATACGTCGTAGGGCTCCATACCATACATTTGTGGGGGGGAAGGGGGGTGCACGCTGAAATCCCACAGTCGCTGGTCGCACTCGACTGGCCAAGGTACCACTCTTTCACAGAAGACTATCTTAACATTTATTTATCTATTTAAACGGGTCGTAACGCGAATGTTTACCTTATTTACTTTACTCGACGTTTCGGTTGGGTTGCACCAACCACGGTCACGAGCTGACGAGCAATAAAAAGTAAAATAAATAAGGTAAACATTCGCGTTAAGTCCCGTTTAAATAGATAAATATGTATGAAAAACTTATAACACCTTCTATAGGTTAAGAAAATTTTATTATATTGACTGACACAAACCTCAACGACAACTTTTTTATAGGAGCAGATCTTAGCGACGGCGAACGAGAACTCCCTTCATCAGGTTCTCCGGCGCCGGTTAGCTACGCTGCGCCAACCGGCACGCCACCCTCGGTGCCCGTGGACCCCACCGCTGATACCCTTGTCTCCTCCACCGAGACCTTGCTCAGGAATATACAGGGGCTGCTCAAGGTGGCCGCAGACAACGCCCGCCAGCAAGAAAGACAAATCAGTTACGAGAAAGGTAAGTGATGTTTGAAGAATTCATAGTCTTGTTGGATGTTTGTAGATGAAAATTGTAGTAGAATTAAATACTTGTAATTCTTCAATAGTGATAAGACTACGGAAAAGATAAGTAGGTACCAGTCCTCTCAACATGAGCTTTGCATCTGTGTGAGTGGGTGCCTAATTGTCCAATCTGACTGTCGAAATGGTTCGCACTCTACACTGTCGGTGTGCACTCACACAAACGCAAAGCTCATGTCTCGTTGAGTGAACTGTATATATTTTTATACGTAACATTCTAAGAATCATAAGTAAAATTCAAAGTCACTCAATACTCCTATTTATTTGCAGATTGCATTTAAACGACCAGCAAAAAATATTAAATCGATAGTAAATCATGATCAACAAAAGAAACTATTTTCGAATAACTAGTCTGTTTTTTAATTCGATACAAAAAAGTTAACAGTAGTGTTGCTACTTTTAGACAGATAGATATATAGATAGATAACGACGGAATATATAGATAGATTCATACGGAAAACAGTTACAAGACACGACAGTTACAAAAGCAAATACAAATACACATATTTAAACACTTAACAACACAGAAATTTTCGGAAAGTGAAAAGTATTATATAATGTAGTATATAAATATAATATAATGTAGTCTGCTGTACGTGTGACCCTGTGGCTGTTCTGAATGGGCGTCCAGCTCAGCTTTAGCTGTTAAATATTATTTTCATATTTGTTCATAATTGGTTCAGTGAATTGAAACATGGTCGTACCCATCTCAGTGATGATGTTAGTGAAGGGCGTCCTGCGACGGCGTGGACGCAGGAAAACATCAAAACTGTGCGGCTCGTGATTGAAGCATACAAACGAACGACATATCAGCAGATACGGGCATCATTAGCTCATCACAGAGTCAACGGGGACTCCGTTATTGCTCGGAATTCTTTATTGTACTAGACAACCTAAACCTAACCCAACTTTAAATTCGCTACCATCCTCAATTTGCTGCCCATTCAGTATTTTCTGCTGCTCATTTAATTAATTCTCTTTATGTAAGTAATACAACATAAATATGTTTTATTACATTACCATCATAAAATGTAATCATAACAGTTATGGAAGTATTTATCATTGACTCTTAAGAGAAACGCTCTCATAATAAAGCAAGCGCGCATCACACGATCACATCTGCGATTCACAACAAAGTGCATCTGTCACGAATTTCTTAGAAACATAACCATTACAGAATTTACATATGAAATTATCATAGATAATAATATGGAGACAGTGTAACATGCAGGAAGCGTTATCGATGTAAATGTTGTAATCGATATTAGTCAACATCTCGCGTGAATCGATTCTGCGTAATCGGACGTATAAGCAGCACTGATTAGACGCTCTTAGGATCATGGATCACGTACTTTTAAGCTCCTAGTTTCACCTAACTCGTATCTTAACGATACACGTTACATTTGCATCGCATTATATGTTGTCCATTTATTGCGTTATTACGTAAAATTATTAAAATTAGAAAATAGTCGGTAAATAGCGGTTTTGTTGTAATTTATTTATGAGTTAGCTGTATGATATGCGAGTTAGAGTCGCGTATGGGAATGCTTAAGGCAACGTCGCTGTTGTTTATATTATTATTGTATATATCAATAAACGTTATATTCATTATTTAAACAATTTTATTACAAATGCTGTAAAATTGTCCCTTGTGTAAGTACAGCAAATTACTGGTTAATACTCTATTTATATAGGTATCATTTTTATTTATACCTATAGTTAAAATAATTAGATGGTATCGGCAAAAACGGAATCCTTAGAGAAGTCCTTCTTAAATCTACAATTTAATTGTTGTAGATTGTTGTGTAAGTAACTTAATTGTTGTTATTTTTTAATTTTAAAGCATGTAGGGGATAATAGTTAATCAATGATAATTACTAATGATTAGAAGAGATAAATCATAACGTAACTTTACCCTAAGTCCGGAGACAGGGCTGCATACAAGCGGCCGCGCGTGTCGTGCCTTTGCAAATAGCTGTAGTACAGATGCGCCTGAGTTATAGCCGAGCCCACTATCATTACACACGATTCCATTCGGACAGCATAATTGTTTAATTGATATTTCTTCCAGTTATTTATTCACGTCATTTCGCCTTCATGAGAAACACAGTGCGCTATGACTCGGAGTTGAAGTGAGAAAAATAAATGTTCTGTTAGAAACAATGTATGTTGATAGATTATTTAGATTGATATTGAATTAATTGAATAGTTTTTCTATAGTTAAGTTGTAACTACAATTCCTAGACATTTTAATCTTCCGCTAAGGTAAATGTTTCTAATAAGGTAAAGAACAAAAGAATTGTTTTCGTTTAGCATTCCGCGAGCCTGTTTGGGATAACCGAAAAATATTAAAATTTAGTCAAACATTATTCAATTCAGTGATGCCTAAACAAAAGAAACGAAACGCAATTGTTATAAAACCCATAAAAATACAGAGAGGTCGGGGAGAAAACTCGCGGCGCGAGTCATCATCAAACTTGAATATCAATATTGCGCCGCGGGCCAATTGTATTAATAAACAAAACAAAATGAGAAATAAT
This sequence comes from Sesia apiformis, assembly GCA_914767545.1. Lineage (NCBI taxonomy): Eukaryota > Metazoa > Arthropoda > Insecta > Lepidoptera > Sesiidae > Sesia > Sesia apiformis. Next base: position 12,730,155 of record OU611955.1, read on the forward strand.
AATGCTATAGGCCAACAAAAGGTTCCATTTCTCCCCCTGATATATAAGTAAATGCTAAAGGAATAACTCCCTATGTCGTCGATAGTAAGAGTGGAAATCGCGTATAGATTACAACCAGTAATTTTGTTATTACGATAATAAAATTATTGTTGATGAAACATTTTTTCGAATCGATGTATCTGGCGAACTTTACCGTTGAATTTTTTTATAGAAATTACAGCAATCACTCGCTTGGTTCGCTTCGGCTCAATTGATAGGTGTTACCAGCAGTGCGAGCCTGGCATTTTAGTTGGTTCTTTCGATTCCAGCTTATATACGTCACGAGCCTTTATGTATAAAAAGTATGACCTCTCTGTGATTATCGTTATTGCTTTACTGTCTTATTCTAAGTTTTTGTTCACATAGATAGAGAAACTTCGCACAAACAATAACAAACAAAATATCAAAATTAAGAAATATACACTTAATTAAATCATTAACAACATAATAATGTTTTACTCTTTACCTAAAGGTTATCTGGCAGAGATTTCATGTGTTACAGTTTTGTTTTGTTATGTGTGCAATAAAGAGCTTTATCTGTCTATCTGTGCCATTGTCGCAAAACGCATAAAAAGAGAAAAAAATGAAAAATACATTGCTTTAGAGCAGAGTATAAGTGTTATGGAAACATAGGTAGCATCACAAGCACCCCTCGTTCACAAATGGTAGATCACTATCTAGGCACATTCGCTGACAATTTTTACACTAGTGCAGAGTGGGTGACGCACAGACAAATATGTTCCGCATTCACTACCGTATCAGATAACTGCGGGAAGGGTTGTGTGAAAGAACTTTTCGTACGATAAAACGTTGTCGATTCGTTCGTGTAAATGAATGGGAAATGGGTGTCATATTGTCGTCCTTTCAAGTACCTTTTGTGGTTCTATATAAGAATCACGTTGTTACCTTCATATAGTATAATATTTTAAGCACAGTGAAATAAATAATGATACTATCAGCGACCTTGTTTATAAACAAAACAAACGTAAAATAAAGTTAAGAGTGCATAAAAACGTCCTCAGCGCGCCTCTACAGTCACAACTTTTGCGATTTAAACAATCATTATCAGAAACATATCTCGGAGTTTGCAATGGGACCTATGTAGTTTTCAATACGGCACATCAACGCATTCCTTCGCCAATCGGAAAAAATAAAACGCTTGTAACACGCAGAATCGGTCCGATTGCGATCGTCGCGGCATAAATCTGCTTCGGCTACTCTTTTAAGCCTTTATCCCTGTTAATTCTTACCGCTTAGTTTATTTCTGAACGAAATGGCCCGCTCTTGTTACCTCAGTTTTGTTTCGCTCTTTTGTTTTACAACTATCAGTTTTTGTAAAGCTAAGTGCTGTTCAACGGACAAATGGCACGGGAGAGATAGGGCAACCTTACTTTATGGGCTTCTCTATATGTACTCGTACTTGATATCGGCGATTTACTTATAGAGTGCTTTGCACATAATGTTTTTTTTTGAAACAAAGAATTTCTAGTATTGTACCATTTTATGTTTGAACATCATTTCATCACATTTAATCTAATCTAGTCTACATTCGGAACAGTATCAGTTCTCAACTAACTTAACAATACAGGAATGGAAACCCGTAAACATTACGCCTAAAACAACTGACAGTTGAAAGCACAACCAACACATATTTTCCACGACCAAGCAATTACACGTTTGTGATTATGAACCATAAGTTATAATTTGCTCTGAGAATAGACTAGAAAATGGCAAATATAACTTGTTGAGAGGAACCAGCCCATCAATAACCGAAGTGACCGATCGAACAAACATGAACTGCCCAATGAGTCGATATAGATAAGTAACAGTATGTTACCTTCGCGCAACTGCTCCAAATAACTCATACGCTCACAGATGTGATGTTTACACATTGCTCGTGGAGAGTCTTAAACTTTATTGCACAGACAGAATATACAAAAAGCGCACTTAATACATTATGGCATTTTCTATCAGTCAACCTTTGGGTATACAGAGAATCAAGAGGGGTGCATTATAAAATTGGTATTATACTCGTAAGAATTATAATAATATAAACATATATACGCCAATACAGGTACAAGGTACAATACACACACACAGTCGTTAAGGATCCTCATTTGCAATTGCTACAATTAAAGGGAGCGATAATTTATTATTGTCGACAAGAACAAAATGTTTATGTTTACAGTCTGTTTGGGTAGTGGCTTTTATTCACTCATTGAGTGAATCACAACCTGTATTCCGGTTATGCAGGCATAAAGGATATTTCAAGAATAGTGTTGAGATTGCTTACTGCTTGTTTATCTTTAGTATGTCAATGATAAAAACTGATGAGCAAATAGACAGACAGGACTTGTGTGCTCAGCTAATGGATTCAATTGATATGAAAGCTTTTACAATACTGACGATATTGTCGCGACATTATCGCTGTGACACTAAATTACTGTGTTATGCGCGTTTTTAGATTTGTATGTTAATAGATAGATAAAATGTGTTTTGATAAGAGACTGCATATGTTTTGTGCATATAATCGTAGTCAATTTTTATAAGTATCTGCCTATGTCAATGTTACGGATTTATATGACCTTGATGCTTAAAATCTGCTTTAGCATATTCCTTTCCAATCCAATTTGTCCCTTAATTTAAGGCTGTGTCAGTTACCTCAGACTCCCATGTTTGTTTACATTTCTGACAAACTGAATTGGAACTGAATATACTGAAGCAGATTTTTAGCACCAAAGTCTTCTAAATCCGTACATGTCAAAAACTTATCGTTTACATTCGCATGCGGACGGATCAGATCTATATCTCTCGATATATTTATAGAGTTCCATGCTATGTTTACCCGCGTTTCTAAGAACAAAACAGTCAATATCGAATTACAATGTAATAGAATTTGTCAGTAAAGCTGTCCATCACGAGCTCGGTGGTCATAACTCAAGTGTTCGCTAGCTCCCATCGCAGTACAAACAACCGCCCCCAGCGGGCTAACGAGCCACCGCGAGATGCGCAGGCGCAGATATAGGCAACGACGCATTGTTGCCGCCCCGCGCCAGCTTTCGCACCATTGTGCAACCTCGAGGTGTACTGCAAAAATCGCACAGTTCAATCTCTGTTTGTTTACTTCTAGTTACAAGTTTCATGAGTTATTCTAAACGTAAAGTTAAGTTGAAGTTATTTTCTTCCATATAGACGAAATTGTATAGATACTGTACCTACCTTCCAATCGCCAAGTAACATCCAACTGAATTGGCTTCCCATTGCAGTCTATGGGGTTTCGTACCATTATCGTTCAAGCATAATGCATATTAATAGAAGGTGAAAAAAATGCCTCCGAATTTGGCAATTCTCAGGTATTTTTGCTCACAAAATATTCTTTTATCGTCGAGCTAGAAATAATTAGAAAAGACGTGCTTTAGTAGAAACTCAACCATAGATACAAGCAAGCCTTTTTTATTTATCGGTATATAAATACAAGCAAGGTATTTTATCGTAAATCTCTGCGGTTTTCGTGCAATTCGTCTGATGGACTAAGTAAACAATAAGTGACATTAACGGCGGGATATTAAAATGCCATTCCCGCAGTACCGATATGTGAGCGACACCAAGCGGCCATCGACCATATTGAATTACTTGCGCGTGTCGCTCCGGTTTCGTTGCGCACGCGACTCGACCACACGCGCGCCATCTACGAGGATAGCGGACTGCAGTTTGAAGTGGTTTCCATATTGAATTAATAGGCAAGTTCGCATAATACAGGGTGTCACATGAAATAAGATTAAGTTAATAAAATTCCTTTTCAGAACTGAACGTAAACTGTGCAATTTACCTATTCCAAACAATATATTTCCGAAATAGATTGGATAGTTCATTTCATGCATAACTCCTAATTTTATGAAGATAATATTTTAAAAATGTTCCTTAACAAGTTTTACAATATCTATTTCTTTTCTGGACATTCGTGAAGAGGAGAGCTGATTTTTATGGATAGTTCAGGTCGTGAGGTTCGATTTCAGTAATTCTAAATCTCGAGAATTTCGAAGAATTAATAGGAGTCAAAATTAGATATCGAGGATTTTAAAACAATAATCATAAATTAAATCATAAGTTAAAGTATATTTGTAATTAATTACCTTTAATTTATTACTTTGCGTGATTAGTGATGTACCACGTAAAATGTTGTTACTTATATCTATTTGCACAAATAGTGTGTGTACATTGTTGGTGTGCCTTATAAATAAATAACTGGACTACAATTGAGTGAAATACGGAATTAATAAAATCGGCTTCCATAAGATATTTTACCTAATACAAGTTGAATCGGTAAACAAACACTAGAATACAGATACGACCTTGATAATATATATTCTATTTCACTCACGTCCTGTATAAGACACATCTCTATTATAGCTAATGACATTTGACAGTTGTTTAATTACATCGTTAATGAGGTACCCACTTAGATCCCCGCAGGCTATCAATTAAATTGCTTAATAATATATTTGAGTTTTCATTTATAGTTACAATTGTATGGGGATGCGTCGGACATTAAATGTTTTCTATTCAGCAGAGAACAGCTGAACCGGTTGCGAAATTATATTTTGATCCAATTAAACAGTAACCGTAACCAGCCAGCCCTCTTACACTGCTATTCACTGCTGCTGGACGTGGATCTCCTCATCACATTGTCTTGTGCACGAGGGATGAATGACCTTAAAACAGCAAGCTAGTCAAGCGCGTTGGCGAGTCCACCCTTTTAGTGGTGGTGTAGTTCCCCAGGGCTTGTGGTAGGATGTTTGTTATCATTTAGTCGCTTTTTACGACTCAGATGGGAAGAGATTGGGTTGTGCTATTCTACGAGAAAAGCCGGCCGACATCACACGGCCAGTATGTAGTACCTACTAAAGTTCAATTTTCTTAAAATTAATTTAATAAACATTTTTATCACTGATATATTAAAATAAAAGTTATTGCTGTTTTAAAGTGAATGTTCCTTTCGTGTCTATTGTAGGGAAGGATAAATAAAATTAGGTACGTATCTGTATTTTCTTAGGGGTAAACTTTGCAGTATGTTGCTCTTTGGCCTGCGGCGTTCATGTGCTCAAATATTAACGATGGAAATATTAAATTTCACTTTTGCACTTAGGGCGCTCAAAACGAAAAAGTTATTTTCGTTAATTGCGTACGTTTTCATAATTATCTAACTTATCAGTTGTTTATTTTTGTCATTAGCTACTTATTCTAGAAGTATATGTGACGTTATCTGAGCAAAGGAACTTCATTATCGCTATGAACTTTGATTAAGATTTTCTAATTTAAAATTTCGTTGTTTGAAGATTCTATTCAAATAGAAATATGCTCCAACATGTGACTAAACATTTTTTAACGTTTTTAAATAACGAACAGAAAAAATAAAAGTTATATTGTAATAAATAAAAACGTTGTAATTTTTGTATTATTCCCTGAGACATTTCACATGCAATCAACCCTAAATTCACATTCTGTTCGTGTCTTAAAAGGTCACCTGTTCTACGTCTTAATGACAAACTGTAGTAAATTATGTATTCAATTAATGTAACATTAAACTGTTCAAATTGCAAGATTCCAACTCAATTAAATGAAAAATTGAAAAAACAAATAAAAGAAAAATTGAAATATTCAAATTCAGAATGACTTGTTCCATTCATTGTTTATGTAAAATGATAATCCATTTTGAAGCGAAGGGTTACGTGTGCCGAGAGCGCCGGCGGCGGCTACGGCACAACTATTGAATTCATCAAGTCACTCATGCGAGAACTATGTAATCCGTTTTGGTTGGCTCCCAATAAGTATAGAGTCGGTACGAAGTTTTACTTTTAGAAATTTAATAACTTTTAATATTATTATGAGCCTATAGTATTCTACTTCTGAACGAAAGTTGCCCCTATTTCCACTATCCTCTCGGTTTGTGCTTTCAAACGGTCAGATTTTACAATAAGCGTCAAGCTCGTTCCGCTGTCGTTTTTTAGGATCCACTCAGTAGTCCTTATTTGCCCATAGATAGGTATTTCGGTATGTGGCAAACATGACCAGCGCACTCCCACTTCAGCTTTGTGGTCTCTTGAAGAATGTCTGTTCTTTGCATTTTGGAGTGCACTATTAATGCTAATAGCATTACTAACGCTTCCTAATTATATATTTTAAAAATAATGGATTAGCATTTATTTAGGTTTTCATTATTTAAATACCATACCATCAGCCTGTGTCTCTCTACTGCTGATATGACCTCTCCTAAGGACCGCCATCACACACTGTCTCTTGCTCTTTCATCCACCTACTACCGACGACTTCTTTAAAGCCGTCAGTCCACCTGGCCAAAGGGCGTTCCACATTACGCATCCCGGTACGTGGTCATCATTCAAGAACTCGTCTACTTCAACGGTTATCGGTCCTGCAACATATATGGATTGCCTACTGCCACTTCAGCTTGCTGAACCGACATAACTAAGTTATGTCGAATTTCTTCGTTGTGGACTTTGTACAGCAAAGAAACATAGATCATAGTTCTCCACATTGATCGCTGAGCAACTGTGAGCTTTTTCTAAAACCTATAGAAAATAGTGAAATCTACCATCGTAGCACATGCCACGGGGTTCCTTTAAGGCTCACGCACATTACAGCTGTGTTACGCTGCAGCGCAGCGCACTGCAAAACTGCGACAACGTACATCATAGATGGGGCAGGCCCCAGCTCAACGCAATAATTTAAGACAGTTAGCTGTTGACATTCAATTCTTCACATCGTTGCACAGAGAATAATTCTCGAATTACGTCCGTTGTTAACTGCGCCCATTTAACGCACATCGGTGCATAAATACGGCTGGCAGGCGATCCGCCAGTGCGCTGAGCCGGCGCTGCGGCGCGATGGAGCCCGCCAGTGGTGTGCGATGGTTATAAACCATCGTACACCACTGGAATGATGTATGAAATCACCAAATGTATGAAAATCATTCAGGAGGATTTTGGAAATGTTATGCGCTGCGGTGCCTAAAGTGCCTATAATTACCTAAAGTACCTAAAGCCCACCGTAATATGTGCGAGCCTTTAGGTAATTATACACAAACGTGTCTTATCTATAATTGAATTCTCCTTATATCTTTAAGCTTTACTATGATTTATATGATACGGAAGTAGGTACTTATAGACCAGTTTCGATCATTGAGTTTATATCACGTTATTAAAACAAACATTTCATTTATATCAATAATATATTGGATATCATAATTAAAAAAACATAATTAATAATAAATGATAATAAAACATAATGATAAAACGTAATTAATGAAAACGTTGTCATTTTTTTTAGAATTGATATCTATTGGTCTCTTTTTTATAGAAAAGGGGATCAGAGAGCCTCCGTCTATCAAACAATTTATATCCAGCACTTTTGTAACTAGCAAAAGTAAACATACCGTAACTTTTATGATAGTTTTTATTATATTATCAATCATTTTATATTTGTATTAATGTCCCTTTAATCCACTTCTCCTCAGTTACACGCCTATTCAAAATGTATAACATCACCTATAAATTCAGACAGTAGCTCAAATATGAATCCTGTACCGCAACAAGCTAAGAAACTCCCTCAGGATCTTGGAGGTAATGTAACACGACTTCTAAAACGGAAAACACCATATCCAGTATATAGAACATTCTAAATTAAACTTTAATTCCATGCAATAATATCGTATTTGCTTTGTAATAATGCGTCGCATACATCGTTTGGCGACTGCAGAGGTATAAAGTAAAGGGGGTAAAGTGAGACAATCGTAAAGTTTAATAATAATTACATTCTCAACTCTCCTCCCCGGTTGTGCACAATAATTAACCGCTCAGAATTACTTAGCTGAAATAATTTAATGTGACGCACGCTGAATTCGTGTACGCGTGATGAGTTCATATGTGTATGAAACGTAAAAGCAAAATGTCTTTATTTAATTTTCAACCTTACTTAAATTGATTAAAAATATGAAATCACCATACTTTAAATATAAGTGATAATTATTCCGTGACTTAGTGTTAAAGTTTATCGTTGTAACTTTCTTAAGATAATAATTGTCGTATTAAAACCTCTTATGGTCACTCACCATTACAGCAATTCAGTTCGTTATTGATCCATCATTTTCTACGTCAATCTACGTCCTTTGACGTGAGAAAGTTAGCAAATAGTCTCTGGGAACCATATAAGCACACACACTCTTATGTCCGTTCATATTTCGCGTGCGAGTATATCATCCGACTGTTCTTAATATTTAAAACCGGCATAAACTAAACTTTAAGAGCAGTTGCTTATCGTCCACTACAACAGGACCTACGTCTGCTTGTCTTGTTTTCTTCCTCAAAGTTCAATTGTCACCGGTCGTGTTTAAGTCTCTGTGGGGGTGAAAGGGGAACCCTTGTTCTAGTTGTAATTTACATACGGAATTACGGCCTCGAAATATGGTTGACACACTTGTTTACGATTGCAGAAATGTTTATAGGGTTACATTAGAACAAGTTCATAATTTTGTAAATAATAGGGGTTAAAGTATGAAATTGCCGTTTTATAGTAATAGATACTTTGAATTGACATAAAACCTTCATGGTGTGAGATTTTCGAGTGAAACTTTTTTCACATGATACCTATGAGGTTCTTGTATTAAAAAATGTGCAACATTTGATTTTCGACTTTCAATTGTTTTTTTTATTCAGCTTAGACGGGAAAGATGGATACTTCGAAATCCGAGTAATCTTTGAATACGAGTTCCGACGCGGAACTAACGCGGCAGAAACGGCTCGCAATATCAATGCTGCGTTTGGAGAGGAGACTGCTAATGAACGAACCGTGCGTTTTTGGTTTAAACGCTTTCGTAATGGAAACTTCGACTTGAAGAACGAACCACGTGGAAGACCGCCCACACAGGTGAATAACGCTGAATTTAAGGAGATGGTGGAAGCCGATCCGAGTCAAATTACCCAGGAATTAGCGTCATGGTTTAACGTTACCTTACCTACAATATTGACTCATTTCCATCAAATCAATAAGATAAAAAAATATGAAAAATGGGTGCCTCATGATTTGACTGATCTGCAGAAAGAAACGCGTGTTGAAACTTGCGTTGCCTTGTTGAATCGGTACAGAAATGAAGGAATATTGGATCGAATTGTGACATGTGACGAAAAGTGGATTCTTTACGATAACCGAAAGCGAAAAATGCAATGGCTGACCCCAGGTCAAACGCCGCAACAGTGCCCTAAGGTAAAGCTTACCAATAAAAAGGTAATGGTAACTGTTTGGTGGTTTATTCATGGTGTTATTCACTATAGCTTTCTCAGGTCTGGTCACGCAATATCAGCAGATGTTTACTGTGCCGAACTTCGAACAATGATGGCAAAACTAGCAGTCCCGACAGCCCCGACTCATAAATCGATCTTCACTATTATTGCTCCATAATAACGCAAGACCTCACACTGCACGAGAAACCGTTGTAACTCTACAGGAGCTGCAGTTAGAAACCATACGTCATCCTCCGTACTCGCCAGACCTTGCTCCAACAGACTACCATTTTTTTCGTGATTTGGACAATTTTCTACGTGGTAAAAAATTTTCTTCCCAAGAGGCAGTACAAAATGCTTTCACACAGTTTGTCGAATCTACATCTCCAGAGTTCTATCGCAAAAGCATAAATGAACTTCCGATTAGATGGCAACAATGTATAGATGAGGGTAAATAATTTGATTAAATAAATATGTTACATTTTAGAAAAAAACTAATTTTAATTTTTCAGTACAAATCGGCAATTTCATACTTTAACCCCTAATATTAACACTTGAGGCGCAGCTTAAATCTATGCTTGAGGGTTCCGTTAATTATAATTTTTTAATTTATGATCAATAGAAATGGAATATGCCGGTGGGATTTAAAAAGTAAAAATAAGTGACGATGGATAAAAGTGTCCAAAGAAAATCAACGTCTTCCAACACACTTGAGATATAGATACTTTTATTTTATATATAATACCACATTCATATATCTTGATAATAGATCTTTTAAAGTTTAGGCAGTTACGAATGTAAGGCGAATATGAAGTGGTTTTCTATTCTTATCCTTTATTTTTATTAATATTATTCATATTTTTTTTGGAAAAATCCCCATCGCTTCAGCGGTTATAACTGCTTATAACGACTATGATAGATCATATAACATAAATACATTGTCACTAATTTTATGTTTATTGGTGGATTGGGATGATATTTATACATTTTTCCCATCATCCTTTAAGTGCTTAATTATATGCGATTACAAAAATATTGCACATATATGTGTATTGTAATAAAAATTATCAAAAAATATTTATTTAGCACAAATTTTTCCTTGCCATAACAGACGCTTGTAAATTTCCATCATTTCTCGATATTAAAAATATTTTCAGTCGTTACTCTGTAATGGTAGGAAAAAATCGAAATAAAATAACTCATGCCGTGCACCTGCTCCGGTGGGACTCTGTGGGGCATTAATATTCTTTATATGCAGTTAAATTTTTAGCCACGCGCCGAAACATCGGGAAGTTTGCCGGAAAATGAAAAATTACCGGTCAGGGAGCGGCGACCGCAAAAACGCCGCATAAGAAACAACTAATGAAAGCTTAGAGCCATTCGCATAAATCTCCCTTACATTTTTAATACCAATATATCCGGAGAGGGGAGCCTCTGCCGGGAAAAGAAAAAAATGTAGCCGAAAACAAAACACTCGCGGACTCGCGTTTATATCTTATTTAAATACCACCAGATGTTGTCCGCTTATAAATGTGGATATTTTTTAATCGGTGCCTTACCAGAGACATAATGGTATCAGGCGATCTGCCGTCAGCTGGTATGTAGATGTACAAGAGTTTATCGTGTTCGGTGGCTAATTTAAAAATCCCCTCTGGGATGAGTTTTCTCATCGCGTGCCCCGTCATCTCTCCGCGGCCACGTGATATCTCTCTTGACCCGTGCCTTTTTTATTCGCTTCGTTACCTAAGCTTTTTCGTATCGTATCGAATCTCGAGGAGTCGTGTAGTCTCATTAAAATAATACGGAGCTACTGGATAATCTTATCCGGTGTGTTTCGATCGCAGATTGGGTGCGCGTGCGGAGATAACACCGCGAGTTATTCCGCCGGTGCACGCTCGATACGCTACAACTTTTTAATCCATTTTGCGGCGACATCTTCATTATTTGTATCTTTACTACAGTAATAAGACTATACAGAAAGTGGCACGGTTTACGGTCCTCGTCAAAATATATCAACTCACTAGCGACGTGCGAGATGCAAATCCTTTATAATATATTCATAAAATTATGTGTTACACATGTATGACAAAATCTTCGCGCCAAATAAAGTAGTACTAGACAGCGTACTTTTTTATGAAAGACATTTCAGCTCCTGCCGCAGTAAAAGTACTCTTATTTCGATACGAAAGAGGCGAAAGTGTACAGATTATAAGGGACAGAGTGCCAAAGATTTTATGTTTTAAATTTCACACATAATAAAGGGAGCAATTCTTATGATTATTAGCATGGAGACTGCGGGAATAATCCACCGGCGTGACACGACCGTGTGACATAAGCCGGAAAAATCTAATAACAATAAAATAAAATTGCTGCCTGTTTGTAAATTTAAAAAAGGCATAGGGAAGAAAATTCGTTTTCCGCGCCATGACAACCATTATCGTTATTCTGAATTTACCTTTTAAGGGAATCATGAATTTAGACGCGAAAAGGGATTCTGATAAACTAAAGACAAATTTTGATGAAGTCAATAACTCGCTGAAGAGTATATAACTACAAGTAATAAACAATAAATAATTAAATTACAATCCGAGCACAGAAACCTTTTATGATAAATCAAATTCCTTTCCACGTTAAGCCTCAAAAAGTGCTTAAATCAACAATATCCCTTAGTAATATTTCGTAACATTATTACTATTAAAATTTCACCTTAATACCGACAGAGACTTCCTCCAATTCATTCGTGTTTAAAACGGCCAAACACAATTCAGAGGGAGATCTGAATACATACTTTTGTTTCCCTTTTGAAAAGCCCATTTCGGTTGCCTTCACCTTAACGCTCGTTTAAATTATTTCGCCAGTTTTGAGTCGTAAATTTTAGGAAGACTTTAATTGTTATTTTAACTGCAAGCTCAACTTAGTCTTCGCGAGGTGGGGCTGTGAAAATATGTCTTAATGCTTTCACGCTATGACTTATGTTTCATTGAAATTAAACTGCTTTTCTGTCTGTAATCTACATAAATTTTACAAGTTTGTCTAACATCTTTTAAGGCCGCCCAATTAAAATATAAATCATATTTTTACGTCTATTAACAGGTACGTCTTTAGCTGTAGACTATCATCAAAAATAATTTAAAAATCTAGATTATTTAATTTCAAATAAGGAGGATTACAAACATGAAAAAAAAAAATATTAAATTTAAATAAAATGTATTGGTTCCTACCCACTTGAACTCATTGGACAACTTTCTAAGGGAGTCGCATTCAAAATTTAAATATTATTGTTGTTTTTGCAGAGTGCGCGAAATTGAAGAGAAATAGAATTTACTCCGGGACCCTCGTAACTCGGGAATCGCATTTGACTGACGACTAAAAAAATAAGAACGAGACTACTTCTCGGCTTGCTAGCGGTCTCATGCATAAGTATTAAATCGATTACGATATCGACTAATTACGTTAGAGCATTATTAAATTGCGTAACCGAAATCGATCCTTTGTTTATGGGTCTCGATCCTTTCAATCATCTATCGGCCATTGAGTTTCGGTATCATAATAATTGTCCATAATTATATATTCCCTTGAACCGGGCGCATCATTTTTATTGTTATTTTATTTATAAAGTAATAATTTTTTCGTCGGACGCAAGTCCATCAGGTTTTAAATTTGATTGATCCGATATAAAGATCGATTTAATAATCAAGTGTTCCGCTTTAGCTTTTTGATTTTCTCTTGTTTTTGTCGATAAACGTTTCCATTTTATCGATTTTATTTTGTATCTACTTAGGGTCAAGGTTTCGATGATTTATTGATTACTGATTTTGTTTTCGTATTTTCATATTTCAATGACGATAATTTCCTATCATTATTATTTTAAAGCCTATTTCGTATATCTTATTATTGATGTGTATTTAGAGATATCGCGATATGGCTCGTCGTATAACGGAGCTATGCAGACAGATGTTGTTAACATTAACATAAAACAATACAGAAATCGCTACTAAGTACGCAAAGACCACCGCGCCGGCAGTACCTTTTGTTAAGGCGCCTCCAGTCGCAAATCGCGAGATGTTGAGATATGCCGCATACCGACGCGGCCCTTAATGGCCATCCCTCGGCGTAGGTAATTTACGTCTCATGTGCGAAACCACTCTTAACTAAAAGCCTTCTAAATTACAGTATACACCGGGATTGATTCGAAATTAATCTTGCAACGAACGCGGTTGACTTTTTAAGATTAACTTTTTTGTTATGAGAATATCTTTTAATGAAATTCTGATCGAGTTTCTTCACACATTGGAAACAGGCTCAGATAAAGCACTTATTATAACTTGGTCGTCGCCCGCGGCTTCGTCTGCATGCACCGGAATAAAAACTATCTTCCTCCGAGAACAGAAACTATCATTCGCATTGACCGGAACAAAATTTTGTTCATAAGTGACATTGTTTAACATAGTCATCAATATAGTTCGTATGACTGAATGTTACATCACTTAATCAGGACCTACTAGTAAGAAGTAAGATATTTCTTATTGTTTGGGTAAAAGAGTTAGTTTTATAAAGATTATAAATTTATAAGTTTTATAAATAAAATTAGAAACATACATAGTAAGGAGACGCCCAACATTTTCATTCAACTTTATGTTACCCGTTAAAGTAAATATTTTTCTTTGACAAAATTTTATTTCTTCTATGGCTTTCAATTAAATTTGTAAGAAAATAACTTTGCTTCAATGTCCATTACAATTTTCATATAAATTACTTACTATATTTATATATTCCTGAATTTTCAGGAATACCCGTATTTAGTCCTTGAATTTAAATTGTCGTTTATATGGAAAAATAGAATAGTTTTCTGATATGGAAATTATATATTTAATTAACCGAAGTATTATCCATTATTATCAATAAACTTTTGCCATTTTAATGGTAGTTGATTGATGCCTCTGCAATAGAACTACTGGGGACGGGAATTGATGAATTCTCTAAAGGCGTTTTTCAGTGCTTCATTGGAGTTAATTTTTTCCCCTGTAAAAAGTTACCCAAATTCTGAAATAAAATTAAATCAGTAGAGTCAAGGTCTGGCGAGTACGATGAGTGACGGAGAGGTTCCAATCGAAGCTCCTGTAACTTTGAGACTGTCTGTAGTGCAGTGTGTGGGCAAGCGATATCATGGAGAAGCAGTGGACTAGAGCGATTGACCAAACTCGATTGATTGATAGCGAGCTTGTCCATCATCGTTTTTAGTTCTTCAAAGTAAACATCTGCATTAACTGTTGTGCCAGATCTCAAGAAGCTGTAGTGGATAATACCGGGACAGGACCAAATTTCAAATTTGACTTTTTAATTTTTCCTCATCTGCTTCACCCCCGTTAGAAGCTGCCAACCAGCTCCCATATCGATGGATCCGAAGCGCAGTCATAGCACTTTGGTTTGGTATCTTTCTTCCGGATTTACGAATTTAGTAGTGATGGATGAATTTTACACAGTACGTGGCGCCATCTATCAGTAACTTTGAGACATTTAACTCCTTTTGATAAACTGAAATAGAGAACAAAATCAGAAAAATATATACATATATAAGAAATCATTGTTAGGAAAGCACTTCCAGTACACAGCGCTTCCTGTCTTTTTATATCCTTTACAAAATAACATAAGAATGTTACGTTGCCATGGTTATGTTTGCTGTTATTCTTTTAGACTGAACAAATATACATTTTATAAAGAAACAACTTCTTGTTATTCCTTAATATGGTAGCAGAGCGTGGTTATCCGTGGTTGAATAGATTAACGATTGTTTATTCGGTGCAATAGTGGACGAAGAACTCGAATATGCAAACGGCAAGCATAAAAATCGAGATCGGTCGGCTCGACGGCCCCACTAACTGGCATACATGGAGGTATAAGGTAAAACTCTTACTTAAAAGTACTCAGGGTACGCTAGAAGCAGTCGAAGGCAAGTTAACTAAGCCAAAAGATCCAGGAGAAACGGGAAAACCTGAAGATATACAAAAGTATGATCATGAAATGCAATTGTTTCAAAAATGTGACAGTCAGGCGCTTCTTATTCTTACAACCAATATGACTGAAGAAACGTTACAAAAGGTAATGCGATGTCAAACGTCATGTGATATGTGGAAAGAGCTTCATAGGCTTTATGATGGGGCAAAGGAAGACAGGAGCTACGATCTCTGTATGAAGTTCTTCCGCTACCAGAAAAGCAAAGAGCATGATATGGCCACTCATATTTCGACTCTCAAAACTGTATGGTACGACTTGAACAATGAAATTGAAGGAAATGATCTGCCTGAAATTTTATTGATATGTAAAATATTGGATACACTTCCTGAACAATATTTCAGTTTCAAATCAAGCTGGCTATTGATGAATAAAAGTGATCGAAATATAGAAAACTTGATCACACAAGTATGTGCTTACGAAAGATCTTTTCAACAAAAGAATTTAGAAGAAGGCGGAAGTAACAATGAACTTCTTATGCTCAGAGATGAGAAACGGTATGAGAAGCAAGGGCAAAGCAAAAAGAAATGGAAGAAATGCAATTATCGTGGAGAAGGCTTTCATAAAGTCACATCATGCAAGAAGTGGATTGCGGATGGTAAACCTCCCAAACCTCCAAAGCAATCATCAAATATTGGGATGTTGACAGGCCTAGCTTTAACATGCGAGATTAAGACTGCAGAGAAAGACTCGTTTTATGTGGATAATGGTGCGACAAGCCATGTCACCAATAGAAGAGACATATTCCACATCTTCAAAAACATTGGTGAACCGCATAAAGTTATGACAGCTAATGGAAAGATAATCGAAGCCATCGGAAAAGGCTCTATTCAAATTGAAGCTGACATTAACGGCCACAAAGAGTTACTGGTCTTAACAAACGTATGGTACGTTCCAAGCATTGAAAGGAATTTATTTTCTGTGCTAGCCGCACAAGATACGCTAAAGAATAGCATCTTTGAATCAACTGCTGAAAAATGCATTGTGAAGAATGATGGCAAAGTCATTTTAGTCGGGAATCGCGACAAGTACGGTGGTCTATACAAACTTAACGTTAAAGTATTGATGCCTAAGCATGAGATAAACCAACTAACGACGTCACAGAATCTTCAACTCTTCCATGAACGTCTAGGACATCAGAACAAAAGACATGTAGCAAAACTGATACAAAAAGAGCTTGGAGTAAAAATAGACTCAAGTTCTGCTGATATCTGTGAAGGCTGTGTCTTCGGCAAGAGCCATAGGCAGAAGTTTGGAAAGAGATTGTTCAAAGATCTTAAAATAAACCTTGACACACCTACTTTGCGCATCGTCAATGAATCTGCAATCAAGCTTGCTTACAACCCTCTGTATGAGCAGCACTGTAAAACCAAACACATAAAATTGAAGCACTTCTACGTGAGGCAATGTGTTTCGGAGAAGGACGTAACCATTGAGCAGGTACCGACAGCAGATCAACTTGCTGACATTTTAACCAAGCCAGTTTACAAACCAAGATTGGTAAGACTCGGTGAAGAGTTCGGATTAAAAAAGAAGAGGGAATGTTAGGAAAGCACTTCCAGTACACAGCGCTTCCTGTCTTTTTATATCCTTTACAAAATAACATAAGAATGTTACGTTGCCATGGTTATGTTTGCTGTTATTCTTTTAGACTGAACAAATATACATTTTATAAAGAAACAACTTCTTGTTATTCCTTAATAATCATTACTAAATATATTTACTAAAGCTATAGCTTAAATTTAAACAAACAAACAATAAGTTAACATTTCAATGTACACGATCTCATCCGGAGATAGGTTGTGCGATACTTATTCCATTACCGTGGGCTTATTATAACCATGCGAGCAAGTTAACTTGTCTCTTCTTTATCGCAAAGATTTTTGCGCTGCGATAGTATATGTGAGCGGCAGGAACTGGCTACTTGCCTCTTGTACTTTCATATCATGCCTTGTAGATTCGTATCATAATAAGCAGTAGGTTTTGACGCTTTTAAAGTCGATATTAATTACTAATATTGCGTTTTTAAAATGTTATTGCTATGTACATTTTAAATTAGCATATACTTGAGACAAACTCTTATAATAATTATTTAAAGAACAAGAAACCCGCCGGAGTCCAATTTCTATCCAACTAAAAGTGGGGATCCGATTTATTTGTTTTGTACTGGTCTCGACTGCTTTGTGTCTGATACGGAATTGTCAAAATTGTAGAGTAATTTATAAAACAAAACAAAACAAATCAGTTAATGTATGCACCAAATGTGCAAACTAACTTGTTTCATTAATTTTGGTTTATTTTAATATATGTATGTCTTTATATAGGAGTTGGACGCAGGCGGGTTTTTTGTTCTTTAAATAATTAACTTATTTTTAGCTTTTTAATTATTGCAAAGAATCGTGTTTTTGCTAATTGATGTACAACTTCTTCGCAACATCTCGACACTTTTTACAAGAATTTGAAAATAATGTCGAAACATAAATAGTAAATACCTATCACGTTATACCATCAGCCTGTTTTCCTCCGCTGGATATAAATAAGCCTCACGCAATGCTCTCCGCCTCATACGACTCTGTACTCTTCTCATCCAGTTACGAGTACCGTAATCGTAACCAGGATGTCCACATGGACACATGATGCCTCATCATGTACATTGTCTTGGGTATGAGAGATGTATAGCCACTCTGGCCAGGTGGGTTAGCAAGTTATCAATTAAATTGTGTTAGTTCCTTATACCGCATTAGTCAAACTACTCCAACATCGATTTAGAACCTATGTATATCAGTAATCTGACTAGCAATTACCTGCATGTGTATTTTTAAGTATAACAGAGTAAAGCAATTGTAATTATAATTGTATTCATACTATATTTTGTATGGTCACTGAATTTACTTACTCTCCCTAGAAAAGGAAATGTGAATGAGTACTAATTCTCTAATAGATTACCGCTCTCAAATAGGTTATTTTAGTTACTTTAGACCGAATCCGTTGAAATAATTAAAACGCTAACAGAATTATTAAACGAAATAATTCTCGGCGTATTGAACAAGGTTGTTGCGGGGCAGGGCGTTGTTGCCAGGAATATCTATCCAATTGAGGCGTAACAGATATTAAAACATTTAGAAAGCAACACGTGGAAAGGTACCACAAGTTAAGTATAAACACTTAATACAATAAAATTATGAGCGAAATGTTTTAGAAATTGTAATTCTACTGAAAGAAACAAGGATAAAATAGTAAAGTGGTATGATTGATAATTTCGTTCTTTCGGCATTCAAATGAAGAAGACGATGTGAAAAATGTAAGGATTTCATCCAAATCAACCAACAAACATACACGTACAATTAGTGGAAATGTATTTGTTATCATCTATCATAATTATTGTAGAAGCAATTGTAACTGCTAAAGAGATGAGATGATTTTAACAAACAAAACATAAGAGTAGAAAAGTGCTTTATATCATGGTTCGCCCACAGTTTTGACATTATTTGCCTTAACATAAGGTGTATCACAATCAGGGTAATTGTTGGTAATTTAGAATCAATTCTTATATTTTACTAAGGAATTACGAGCATAATGTAGCATAATTACCAACCTTACGCTGCCTAATGAACTAAAGAAGTGCTTT
The DNA here is from genome assembly GCA_914767545.1 of Sesia apiformis. Taxonomy (NCBI): domain Eukaryota; kingdom Metazoa; phylum Arthropoda; class Insecta; order Lepidoptera; family Sesiidae; genus Sesia; species Sesia apiformis. Next base: position 12,749,127 of record OU611955.1, read on the forward strand.
CGATTTCTGTTCAAAACAGCAATATCCAAGATATGCACACCATTACCATAGGTGATAACAACTCAAGTTAATCAGCGTGATCCCCTTACGATCTCCATCAGATAGACGCGATTTAGGCACCTAATTGAACAAGGGACCAAATTAAACTGTGAACGAGCATGACCTCTTTCTATTCAAATTGAGACCGTTCCTTACTTTACGTATGGCCGGGTATTAGGTACTTCCGAACTGATTGAGGAGATCCAACTTGATTGAATTGAACGAAGGTTTAGTTTCTGTCGTGATTATGCTTCGTGATTATATATAAAGAGCATACAATATTGCACGATGTCGAACTTTAATACAGTGAAGATGTCGATCTCAAAATATTTTACCACATTTCATGAGGACTAGGATATGCCCGCGGCTTCACCTGTTTTGGACCTAATTTTCAAGTCTGTTTGTCAGGAAGTCAAGATAAATATATCTGGATTATTTCAATATACATTTATACAATATCATACTACCATCTAGATAGATCAATGACCATTCTTATCAGAACTACTAGACTGGTTCTGATAAAGATGGCCTATAATCTTCCGGAATTAACACGCTTCGCAGCAATGAACTCGTAATAAAATCAGTCCAATAGGTCTATTAACGCGAACACACAGATGGACAGGCAGACTAAGTCTACCTACCGAGCTGAATACCTAATAAATTTTCTATTCAGTAGAAACTGATAACATTTCTATCACGAAACACATTAAGCAATCATGTGAATTTAATGCAAGTTTTAGAGTATGACGGAGCAGAATCCAATCGGTAGTCCTCCCCCAATCATTTCCGTCAAGTTAGTTTTAATTGAATGTTATGCAAATCTCTCCGTTCGACTCCTTTACAATAGTACCGGGATTCCGAATGAGTTAATCCGTGTTTATGTTCCTAATCGGCCCCTTGCTTAAGGCCTTGTTACCGGTTTAGCCCACTGTTAAATTTATACAATGCCTTTTGTGTACAAATGAACCATTTACTTAAGTCAAATCGAAGTTTACGGTTTCATTTTCTTTTATTTGATTTCACTTAACAAGATATTATCTTTATAGATTGTTTTTGTTGCAGCCGAACTAAAAATGGACGTGCTAAGAGAGCGAGAAGTAAAAGACAATCTGGAGAGACAACTTCTTGACGAACAAAAAATGAGAGGTAAGTAAGGTAAAAAAAAAACAAAAAGTAATCATAAATATAATATTATAATTACTCGCCTTCTAAGAGTTATTTATAATATTGTATCAACAAGTAATATTAGATGCAGCAAACAATCTGTGCGCTTTGAAAAGAACAAATAGGGTGTAATTTCAATGCCTTCATAAATCTCAGTTGGCGAGCCCGCTCCGTATTCGCCACAATTAACAGGAGATCTTATTACAAGAGCATTGTTTTCTTCCTCGGCACGTTATTTATTTCCAACATTATAACTATTATTTTCTCATATTACGTTAGCTAGTGCGTTATGTTGCCAATTTCCTTTTCGTGCCACCGACTCATCGCCGCCTCTGCCATTATTGTCTGTGGCACAATGTACTGTGGGTGTTTAATTGATAGCATTTTTATGCGCGTATTCACACGTTATAACCTCGTGTTGTTTCTTGTTGTTTATGGTGTCTATTTGTTTGTACACTTTCCCAGACCGCGGCTCGCGTGTTTCAACGTTTTCTTCAATTTATAGGTTCATTGATAGTTTTATGGCCACCGTTACATTGATGTCTAAGAAATCACCATAATTATGCCATTTATTAAGACAATTTTATTTCGTTCCGTTGAAAGCTTCACTTGCAAGTTCAATGTCGTAATCTACGCTACCAATATAGATAAAGATACTAATCAATTACAATCAGGTTTTAAATTCTGATGAGCGCTACTCATAAATGCTTGTATAATTCTAATTTGAATTAGATTATTGGTTATTTTTATACGATAGGTCAACGTAAAGGTTTTTAGAACTGGTCACTGTACAATACGATAGAAATAAAAATGTGCGGTCAGGGGACCCCGTCAGGAACGAAAATCCTCACGCATTTTTTTTAGACTCCGAATGTAATTCGAAATAAAATCTGTATAGTTCATGTATTTTTTTTTATTTTGTATCATATTTTCAATGCAAATAAATTTAAAATAAGGAATCAAATCAAAAATGAAAAATTTAGGTTATACAACCGGCCACGCACTAGTCTGCACGTCTGTTATTCTGCTTAAGTCTCGCTCTCGATACTCGCACGCACACACACACAGAGAAAGAGAAAGGCGTATGAAGGGGGTAAAAATCTTACGTGACATTACATTTTCTCTCGAATCACACCTACCGCAAGCCGCGTAAAGGAACTTCGTTCCAGAAAAAACAAAGTTTGAAAATGGAACTCTATGCTTGTCAAACTATTAAATTTACAAAGCTATCATTTGTTTTTATTTTATTTTTTTCTTATTACGGCAAGTTGAAAATTAAGTGTTTTGCGGAAAATGAATTTAACAAGAAAACATTTTCTTGTAATGTCACCGCGTGGGCGGTGACGGAGGAAAACGTCAAAACTGTGTGGCCCACGATTGCAGCAGACAAACGAACGACATATCAGCAGATACGGGCATCATTAGGTATTGGTATGAGTCTAGTTCAGACTATTTGACACGACCACCTACGTGTAAGGAAGCTTTGTGCTAGATGGATTCCTCACAATTTGAGCAAAGCTTAAAAACACTGCCGCGTGGAAGTGCCGCGTGGAAGAGCCGCGTGGAAGTCCGCGTGCTAAATCCGCGTGTCCCCAAATGCTTGCAAAATTCAACAATGGTCAATCAAATGCTGTTTTTGATATAGCAACAGATTATGAAAGCTGGGTCTACTGCTATGAGCCTGAAACTAACGAGCAATCTGCGCAGTGGGTCTTTCCTTTCAAAGAGTTGCCGACGAAAGTGAAGAAAGGACGGAGCGCTGACAAAAAGATGATTGCCCCCTTCTTTGTAAACTCGGGCTACTTTGCTATTATAACAGTAACTGCGGACAGTTACTAGAATAGTACGTTCTGTTTTGGAAAAAGTCAAAGAACGACGCCCACGACACAGAATGATCCTCTATCACGACAATGCCTCAGCTCACTCAACCAGATAAACGAAGAAATTTTTGAGTAGTGCAAATGAAGAGCTAATGAGTCATCCGCTATACAGTCCCGACCTTTCACCCAGTGATTTTTATTTATTCCCTAAAATTAAATATAAACTTAGAGGAATATGTTTATGAATGCATAAGAGGCAGTAACGGCCTTCCAAACGGCTGTTGATCAGGTGCCTAAATAAGGGTGGGCTGAATGCTTCACACAAAAACAATAAGAAGCAATAATAATCTTCGAAGAGCAATAAAACAACTTCCCTCTTTATATCTAATTTCATTTTTGAGATTCTAATAACTTTCAATGTCACCCACGTATTGACAAAACGCTAACATGTACTCATATACATATATTAAGTTATGGTCTACAAAACATTAAATTATTTTTCAAAGAGTGTAGATGTTACCTCACCCCAAACAATCAAAAAGGTTAATTCCTATACAATACCACCCTTCCTTTACAAATAAACCATTGCGCCAGACAATCAAAAAGAAAACCAGCAGAATGGAGGTAACCTTTGTACAAATGTCAAGCGACACAGTGACGGCGACCTGACGCCTTGAGACAAAGGGTTTAATTCTATTGGAAGAACAGAAACAAGCAAAATACAACTTTATAGTTTAGGTAACAGTAATCCATATAATACTACTGGGATACATGTCACAAACAGCATAAAGGTGCTGTAGATATTTTATCGTGCCAGACATTCCTCTTGTGCAAATTGTAATATAAATTCAAATGTTAATAAAGGGACGACAGGTCGCGTTAAGTATAATGAACATAATGATTACCTGTGGAACATGTGTTATAACTTATAGGTTAGTATGACCGGTGAGAATAGACTGTAATGGTACCACTTTGTATTTATTAAAGATGTTCCTCTGTAATGTTACTGGATATGTGTTCAATTCATATTGTTTAAAATACTGCTTGCCATTCTTTTAACATCACTTCGTAGACTAACCCATATAATAGTTGTTTCCTAGCGTCTACGAAACCGTAATTAACGGATTTCCAGACTATTTGGCGATCTTTTAGTTTAAAAGCTTTTTGACAACTTACTCGCGCTGCCAATTATCTTATACATCTTTTGTTTGTTGCACCTGTTCCTTGTAAAAGTATTTGAACCTTACGAAAATTCAGTTATCACCAGATTATTTACCTATCTCAGACTTGTAATTATGAAATCAGATTAATGTAATTCTGAATGTAATGTAATTATGAAACAGGTACATACATGTAAGTATTAAAACAAATGCAATTACTACAGTTGAACACTGTATTTGGGTGAAGCGATACAACAAAGACGGAATTTGTAGTCACTAGTTCCATACATATTTCACACGGTGAATAAACCCGACTGTTACGTGAGCAATACGGGTAATTGCCAAAAACCAATCATCAGATAGCGCTCTATGCGTCGACGTTGTGAAATATACCTTAGTTACAAAAGCCTGGACACTAACCATCGATTCTCGAAATATACCTACTTATTCCGAAACATCCAATTTTTATTGCTATGACACCTGTTCATCGAAAAATTATACATTTTTGGAAATATATACGGCTATCGACTTCATTGAAACCTATTTAAATTCAGCTCAGGCAACTTTAAAATTTAAAACTGGCCGTCGTCGTCGGAACTGAAAAACATCGCCCCCGGGTGACAAAATAAGAGAGACGCTGCGCTGTTAATAACTAAACATTGGAAAAGTATTTATATTTATAACATTGATGTATGTAAATTCATCAAATTAAACTGAACCTTGAATATTTTTTGGCGCAGAGATATATGTTGTCTTTGAGTCTTTGATACAGACAATGTGATAACTACAAAATGTTCTTACAATAAATGACACAAACGAATGAAACGGGAGATAATTGATTTTTAAGAGTATTATTGAAAAAGTTTCTGGCAACTGGGATGAATCCCATATGCCGTCCATCCAATAACAATCAATCAGGGAGGTCGATCGCAGTCCGCCATGAAAATTGGAATAGGGCCCGAAGAGCCTAATCAACGACCGCGAAGCGCGCCCGCATTTATAATAGATATTGTATTGAATAGTCCAGTATCGCATCGAAATCTAGTGCTTTCGTAATGCACAGCGCTTCCATTTAAACAGGGATGATGCTCTCTATGAAATTATCAGTTTAATTAATGCACATGGATGTGCAACAGAAATCTGACACTAATACAAGGCCAAGTTCCTCGTACGGTCGTGTTCAGTTTTATTTTTACTGTTGAATGCTGTACTCAATCATTTTGATTTATTGAATTATAATTGAGTTGGACTGTATTCCTCCAGCTAGGGATACCTACCCGTAAGGGTGCCTCGTTCATTACTCAGAGGATGTTATGGAGTTAGTTGGTAGGGAGATGGAGAATATGATTCCATAGTTCTCGTTCGGTGATTTTAAGGCGTCCCAGTTATGCGATAACATTTTGAGTGAACAGAGACGCATTTTGGAACATTATTTATAAGTAATTTAACAACACGAAAATAAAACTAGAAGTAAAAATTCTATAATTGAATATTATGAAAACCATATTACGAGTATTGAAATGTAATAATCCATTTTAATTTTTTTTTCTAATTCATATTTTAGTTTTTTTTTTTACCTGAACGTAATGAACTTATACAGCTCTGAACGCTTACGCCGCTTCCCATAAGATTTTCCACAAACTCTGATTGTATTAGATAATCTTAGAATGATGACATTTATACAGTCATATTTTCACATATAGGCTACACAATACACACTCACATAACACAGAGACACAAATATACAGAGCGATAGATACACACATCTTAGAGAAAGAGAGAGAGATACACACACATCCCTACTCACCTACTGCCTCGTCTTCGATAGACACAAAATTCCATGAATATTTTATGAAAATAAGTGTCTATAATTTGTACTAAGTTATCCAGGAAGATCTATTAATCGCCATATATCTAGGTATTTTAAGTACCTAATAGACATTTGTAACACTATTGAACTACTGATTAAATAAAAACTGAACCTCGTGAAATCCATATAGATATAAATGCTGTCAATTAATAAATCTAAATACTACCATCGATTCTTCTAAATAGTAACATCTTTGAAAACACATAAATATTAAAATTTAATCTCAAAAGGTATTTACTTAAATAAATGTCGTATCTCTAAATCCGGCCCTCTGACTTATATTTCCTGTCCCCGCGATTCGAGACCAAAGGAGTAGGTATAATTCTCATTGTTCTCGAGATTGCGTAATTAAATAACATGTAGCCCGTAACATTACGGGCGTCTTGAAAGGGTTCGCAGTGGAAATGTTACGCTAATTATGCGAACATTATGTTCGGAATGTAGGGTTATCGATGTCTACAGTCGTACCTCCATGTCATGTATGTACTTTTACATGTCTATTGGCAAATTATTCTCGTTATTATATGAATATTGTAATGTCATTATGTCTTGAAAATAGTACACAAGTGTTTGTAGTTGAAGTTCCTGTAAACTTGACCAGTGTGCCTACAACTTTGATTACGTACCTATAGTTTGACGTGGTAAATGAAACTAGGATTATAACTTACAAAAAGGCTGACCAAAGAGAAGAGAGAAACAGTCTTATTCATGTTGTCAATCTAATCATAACTCAAATGAAACAGGTAGGGTTATCTCAGTGTAAGACTTATTCAAAGGAAGTGTTATACTAATCTTATCAGATTGATCATTTTATTTCACATTGATTGTTCAAATTTCTACTCGTTATCTACGCCTTTACTGCTTCAATTCTTTGCTCATTTGTGGACTTAAATCTATCATCTATCAACTGACGATCATATGGCCGTCCCCTTCTACAAACATTATCACGTCGGACAGTCGAGTGATCAAATTCAAATGGAATCGTCCAATAAGCGAACAATCGTATCAACATACGTCAGTAGTCAGTTTAGTACACCACTGACAGTTGTTGACGTTTGCACCCCCACTAACTATTAAATTAGGGTTTGTTCGGGCCTTAGATAGATCTAGATGGAAAGCTAGAATATGGAATATTATAAATCTACTCAGAACGACATCATTACATTAATGGTTCTGAGCGATTTATGAATCCACTGTTAGTTTAGAGATAAAGAAAACAATTGATCAATCAATTTGATATTCTTAGCTACGTATAAATGTCCCAAGACTGTGGTTCCCAAACATTTTTCGATTATCTGCGCCTTTGCTAAATCCAGATTTGCCAAGGCAAATTTTAACGGGCACATGTTGCAAAATACCCAAAAAAAATGGTGGAATTGGGTAAAAATAAATAAAACAACATATAACAAATTGGTTTGCACCAGTTCCGCCAGATGTTGAGATGTTGCGCTTATAAAATTATACGAAGTATAATAACGAATATAATAGTATATAACGAAGTAAAATTATAAAAATTGTGTAATATTTGGCAGCGTAGATGAGGAAGTCATCTGCTACTCAAAGCGTCGAGGCGCATACTTTGGGAACCACTGTCATAAGCATTTACATCGCAAGTTCCATAGTGCGGTTATAGTCAATAGGTATCTATTCTCGACTCTTATTAGTGAGAACCTTCTATTTTTATAAGTTATATAGATAATTAATAATTGATGTAAAGAAAAACACGAGGAAAATGTTTTGTTTAGATGACCTTAAAAGTAATAATAAATACAATTGAAAAATTGTAAATTCCGAGTATAGTTGAAAATTGTAATTAAATATTATAAAAAAAATACATATTACGAAATAATTACGTAAACGTGAAAAGCATATGAAAAATGATTATACTAATAGCTGAATATAAATAGATATATATGAAATTACTCTTGTGATAAAGCTCCATTGCTTCCTAAGCTTCTCTATCTCAGCTTCATAATTGATGATTACATGAATCTCCAGAATAACACTGTTCTCAAATTCGGCAATTTTGCCCAAAATGCGGTTGCACCCAATCTGCACACCCGAATGCGTATCCGGGCTAGCTATTGTCTGTAAGCGTTACTCGGAAAACACCCATTAGAGCCTTACGATGCGCTGTTCGGCTGGCTTGCCAATACTGGCGACGTTTATCGAGATGCGCCTTTGTTTCTGGAATGTTTGCGAAGGTGATTTCCAACTGCAAACATTGCTTGAGATTTTATATCTTCAGTATACATCGGATACATCATTTTATATTAAGTTATTGCAGAGTTGACCATCACCGTACTGCTTGTAATTGTAATCTTACTAAAGTTGACATGAACCGCGTATTACATAAGCGACAGTATCCACTTACCACCAGGTAGACTGTACCGCTCGTCTTCCGCTTTCTTTCTAAAACAATCCCTAAAAAAAGATAACGAAATATCAATTTTCATCATACATTTTATTAGGGATTCCGTATATTTTGTATATTCCCGTGCTTTTACACATAACAACAGCAGTAATGTGACGATATAATTTGTTGTGGGAATATCTATAAATCCTTCTTTAGTCGCTCTTAAGCGATTCGTTTTCATCCAGAACTGAAGGGGTAACTATACCTCGAACACCTCAAAGAATCCGTAAATGAGGAACGAGTGAAATACCAACAAATATGGGCACTCATAAAAATACCAACAATTCCTCACACGGACCCATCATGACGAGATGAAAAAATATTTCCTACGCCAAATCCTGACCGCGACGCGACGTGCCCCGGACGCCGCGCGCCGTGCCGGCCCAGATACAAGCCGTGTACTGAATTCAATTACGGCCTTACGTTATATAGAAGTTTTAGAGATCCTTTCGACTTACAGCGTGAATGCGGTTAATAAAGTACAGGATTTTTAATTTTTAAAAAGCCAAAGAACTTTCTGAATTAATGTGGAATTTCAACTAGTAAAATGTTTACTTTCCCACATTCTATGACTTCATCGTGAAAACCTCGAATGCTGTAGAAACAAGTGGAACCACTTGTTATCTGTTAAGGAAACTATTTGGCCGAGTTTATTCTTATTTAACCTTAAATTCTTATTTAAGCATTTCAAAAAATCTTTTGTTAAGCTCTTCTTCTTAGCCTATATTTACATCATCTCCTGAGAAATTCTTAGCGAAGTCACTGCAACACATGTGGTATACTATTTACATAAGAGAATCGAGAGGATACATTTGCCCTCATTCGGTGGTCCTAACGTGAGTGAATTTTCTGCTTTATAAACTAGTGTTTCTATAAAATTTTTGTTTGTTATTATAACTATTATTTGTATTGTACTTATACATTATACATATAAGAGCGACTATAATCATATACATGTGTAATCCCTTCTCATAAATAATAGTAATTTACGTCATTATAATCCTTCTGCTTATTGGTCTCCATACAGGTAAAATAACCACCAACATCTGGTTCATTTCTGCTTATTGGAAAAAAACAAAAAAAATGTAACAAATTACAATAAATGGAACCTAATGGAAAGGAATCTTTTCGGCTTGTTAGTTATGTCAAATTCCAAGGTATTAAAAGTTTTGATTGAAAAAAAATGCACAAAATTCTTCGTTATTAGAGCATTTCACGAATATGAATAACTCAAAGAACGTGTGATTTTGGATTGGACACCTTCTGATTAAAGTCGGTAATTTGTAAGATTGTTTGCTTTAAAATTACACAATTTAAATTTATAATATTACAGAGAAATACGCGGAACATTTCCTTTGTACATTGTAGTCGTCACCTGCGAGGACTTTTCATAATGAGGCGATAATGAGTTTTCATAAAATACGAGTACGGAACCATCCGGCTGCAAGTCGCAGTTAGACCGGTTCACCTTTATTACGATTTTTTGCAAGTGTGGTCCCACGGCAAAGTTATCGGCGCTACGAAAGTTTTCGTTGAGTAAATATTTACACTTGCAACGTTGCATCAGTGGTTGATTTCACTTTTTTGTTTGAGGTTCGGTTGTGGCCAAAGAAAAAATGTTTGAGTCTGTTAGAGGTTTCGTGTTCACGTCCGACATGTTTAAACGTCTTGTTTTAGGATATACTTTGTATTGTTTTTTATTGATTTTAGCCAACACGTTAACGACATTTTTGACAGAGCAAAGAAAAGTTTGTGAGCGAGACAGTACTGCGATGTTTTTCTATAGTATTTATATAGTCATGGGGATTTATTAATAGTATCGTTTGCTAAACTGGGAGGCTCTAATATCTAACTTTCTTTTTAAAGGAAAATGGTGGCAGATGAGCAATAAATCTACCTGGTGATAAATGAACAATGTCGCCCGTGGACACCTATGATACATGCCAACATCAGTCCAGAAAGACAAACTTTGGCACGCCCCCGTATGCGCTGCCTACATTTGGATATTAATGAATAGATTTGGAGACGGGATTGGGAAAACAAGGAAGAGTGGGATAGGACGGGATGGGAATGAGCTCTGACATATCTCTCTCACCACCGATACACGTACTTACATTGGGGGAATGGGATAAAGAGATAAATGCAGTACCTTTTACGGTATCTTCTGTGAGAGAGGGATTTAATAAGTTTTCCGTAGGACAAGAGTTACAAAACCGTTACACAACAAGTTTTAAGTCTACGTGAAGGTGTCGCGCCACAGTTCTTATCGCGGATGTGGTGTCCACTACGTGACACATTTACCGATTCGCCGATACTCCAGAATGCAGGGCACGTCAACACGGCGTCGAGGGGACTTGCTCCCTGTATTAGCACTCATATTGTGAGCGCTTGTTCCTATAGAAATTATGTAGAAGGAATAAAGTGTATTAATATGGGCTCAAACGAGTAATATAAAATCCTTAGGTTTAAGGGTAAGAGACAGGCAGTCCTTAGGTTGAGGGGGAGAGTGCACGGTGCAATCTAACAGCCGCTGGGCGCGCTCGACTGACCACGTTACCCCTCTCTCACAGAAGACTACCTTGAAATGTATTGCATTTCCCACTTTATCTTATTTCCCTAATGTACGTACGTGTTTCGGTAGTGAGTGAGAAGTGCCAGAGCCCATTCCCATCCTATTCCTCTTTATTTTCCCAACCCTTTCTTGAAATCCATTCCTATATTTCCAAAGGTAGGCAGCGCATTCGGGGGCGTGCCAACGTTTGTCATTTTAGACTAATGTTAGCATGTATCGCAGATGTCTATGGGCGAGGGTATCCACTTACCATCAGGTAGACTGTATGCTCGTCTGCCGCCTTCGTCCATAAAAAAGACAACAGGTTTTATTTACCGCCGCTAGGAAAAATTAAAACAGAATACGTACGGTATTGTAGTCTGTATTTTTGTATGGGTTTAGGGCGGCGATATCATTCTCTTAGGGGACTTCCTTTTCTGCATACATAAGTGCTATATGTTTAGATTCATATGAATTTTGCCATATTTTCATAAGCGCCTATAAATATTGGTTAACTTTTATGTTACATTTCTCGGATCATTGTGGTGTTCTCCTTCGCTTTTTGGGTATTCATATTTTTATTATTCCGTGCTAAAATGAATCCTTCAGTAACGTCAAGCCGGCGGCCACCATTCAATAGAAGAAGAGCAGATCCACAAACGGTTCAATAGTCAACGTTATCGCGAAACGAACCGCAGAATGAGCTCAACGCGCGCGTGACTAATGCAAATGATTAGATTCTGCCGACTGACCAGCCTCGGATCCCTAATGTACTAAATATGGGGGATGTAGGAATGGATTCGCGTGTCCACAATACATGCACACATAACAAAGGTAACGTTACCTCTTCATTGATCTAAAGTTGAATAGATAGATTCTGTATCCAAAATTCTTACTTAAACATACCAGTTGTTGCCTGCGGCTTCACTAGCGTGGTTCTAATTGCCTTAATATGCCGTTTAAAAACGGTATAAAACGTATTTATTTATTAATGTAGTGCAATATATTTACTACCTTAGAATATTTAAGTGATTCCCTACAAAGTTTGACTCCCTCGATTTTAGGCGGCAGACAAAATTAAAAAAAAACACATCATTAATTATTTGTTTTGTAAAATATTTAAAACAACTTTCAAATTAGTGGGACCATCAAATAATTCGTTTCCGTACAACTTTGACACTCCGTTTCACCCCTTTAGAGGTCGAATTTCGTGAAATCCCTTCTTATTAAGTATTTTCATCACAAAAGGAAGTTACTGTCCAAATTTCGTGTTTCTATCATCAGCAGTTCCGACTCGACGTTGATGAATCAATCATTCATTCAATCAACCAGTCAAACAAGACATTTTTTCTATGTGCTATTACATTTCTGTTGTTTTAAATGAGATTTGACCGGATTTTAATAATGGCAATATTTTGATCCATTTGAATATTTTATAAAATTAAAAGGAATTCTGAACCTAACCTAGTATTAATAAGTTCTAAAGTAGAATTTGACCGCATTTTCAAAGCCACCTGATGGAGCAGGTGTCCGTAACCACTTATCAGGTGATGTTTGATATAAAACGCTTGACATACGATATCATTGTAAGTGATATCGCTAAATCGATCGATCCTTATTTGCCGGTTGCTAGATAAGAGTCGAGACTTGTTAAGATAACACTAAAGGGCGTTAAGAAACACAAAGATGGTCGAAACGTTTTTAGCAACACATTACACTTTTCACGGTTAAGTAGAATGTGGTGTTTGGTCAATGCCGTACAGTGAACACATGAATTGACTACCATTTAAGAAGGAACTCCTATTGCTCTCTTTGCCTTATCGGGATCGATATTGGAATCTATTAGAGTTCTTCAATTCAATTGATAGCCAATTTGTAACAATGAACGTGTTCTTTCCTCAAGTACTAAATTACGTTACTGTATTTACTCGATTTAAACAATGTGAATATTCAACTGGGTGACTTGGAATGTAAAAAGGCAGATGGCACGTGCCATTCGGAAAGGTCGATTTCGTCATTTTCCGTACATTTTATAGATTAAAATCTACATCAAAATGAGCCCAATCTGAAAACCTATCATTTGTTGAATTTGTTATCGGCGTTGAATTTTGGAACTACTATTCCGATTCGTCTTATTAACGTCCTTTTTCCTAGTAAAAATAGATAGATAAACTTATTATTGTACACACATACATGTTGTAAAAAGACAATTTAAGTGACACTAAAAGTACAACAGGCGGAATTATCGGCAAAGCGATCTCTTCCAAACAACCTTTGGTAGTAAGGAGAAAACAGATAACAATATCAAAAATAGTTAGTTGGTGCAATTTTACATAATATCAAATCAGCATAATATTACTTAATAATAATAATGTGTTAATAATAATAATTACACTTACCTACTTAAGATAAATACAATACATAAACACAGATGCATACATACAAACATACATCCATAAATATATACATACATACACACAAACATCCTTTATCCAACCTTTGTTTGATATCGGCCGGGCTAACACCTTCCTTTGTAAGGAACATAGTCAAGGAACGAAATTCCAGTTTTAACATTTTGCGACTACCTGTTGTTCTAAGAGTCGAGGAATCAAAACTAACGGAGCTTGAACTCTGAAAATTATACACCAATTAGCAGGATAAATGGCAATTACAATGACGTATAATTAGTTTTTTTTAGATATCTAGAAATATATCGGACCAGAAACTTTTGGACCTCACTGGAAGTTAGAGGTAACGCATTCCATAACTGGACCGGTTTCACAGTGAAAGATCGTAAATAAAAAATAGAAGAGTGGGTACGAATTTGAAGGAGAAAGTTTTCTGAAGAACGAAGGTTAAAAGGATGACAGGAGTGAAAACGTTGCTTTAAGTGTCCGGGTGTCAATGGAATGAAAAAACGAGCAGATGAGCAACACCTGCAACACTAGGGGCCATGTAGGTGCACCGCCGACTTTACAGAATCCTATTCACAGCTTTCTTGAAGAACCTCATGGAGTAATAGAAAGACCTGTTGAGGTAGTTCGTTCCCCAGCCTACAGCCGCAGCGAGTCAAACGGGCACAATTGATATTACGATTCGTCAGCCCAGAGATGTGAGCAATATTCCATATGGATCGGGCCTGACCTCACTTAAACCCGAACTTTATTTTTTTATAGTGCAGAAAGCGACCGACGAGAAAACAGTCCGCCTCCTGGTAAGTGGATACTGTCACCCAAAGACATTCTGTGCCTATTTCATGGCAATCGGTGAAGGCGTCGAACACATTCAAGATACGTAAAGATAAAACCATAAAGGAATGGTACTGTCGTACATCATACGTATTTATCATACGTATTTATCATACGTATTTATCATACGTATTATTATATTTTTTGTATCATGTTGTTCTGAATACAATTTACCGGACTATATTACACAAAATAGAGAAAGTAAAATCAATAGACGTTAACTCTGAAATAAAGGATAGATACTGTAATTAATATTTGTGTGTAGTTACGTGGGTAGATATAGATTCTGTGATGATTGGGCGTATTATAAAGCAATGTAAACTAGACTTAGAACTGACAGCTGTAATCAAGTAAATAAGTGTTCCGTACACGACGTTTAATTTAGCAGACCATCATCATTCGTAGCGAGATAACGAAATGGAAAACCGAGACGTAGGTTTCATAATCGCAACCTTGTAATTACCACTACTGTAATTACAAACTTCTGAGGAGCATCCACACAGGAACGATGCTAATCAAGGCCCCATTCAATTCATTATACGCGAAAAGCAATAAATATAACTCGCTAATAAAATCTCGCACAGCAACGGAAGTAATATTAAAATATTACGAGACCCCGAGATTTTGTCTAATTAATTTTGTATACATGCTCTGTAGGGCTACAGTGTCTTGGGAGTAAGACACAATGAGTCCGGGAAACCGAAGGTGGGTAACAAGATCCACGAACACGCTAAATTAGAATTTATGATTGTGTGTGAAATTGTTAGAACAGGTTTCAATGTGGCATATATTATTATGCTTCCTTGCGATGTGTAGCGAACTTTCACAGATATCCCGAGAAGTAATGAACTTTGTAATTACTCATCTAACTTTATATATATACAGAGTTAAATACAAAGTTTAGTGATAAACAAAATTATAAATTTCTAACAAAAGACATCGCATAGATTAATTTACTGGTACCAAATACAATTGTAATACAGATTTTACAGGCGCAACTATTGTCTTTAAAATGCCTCTCAAAATCAGAAATTACGTAACGGTCACTTTTCTAATTCTACAAACAAGTATTTGTTTTTTTTTTACTTCATATAATATGGCGATGGTACAATTAGCACATTCTGCCTGTGTCAAGGTTTTGGCGTAATTAACAGTTTCAAAGTCTAAAACGTATGTCAATGTCCAGTCCCGTCGAAGTAAGCCAGGAGTCGTTCAGTAAAGCGATAGTAGATTTACTGACAACAGAAGAGGACTTCTTGGAAGGATACGAAAATCGAAAATTCGCGCTTTATTTGATTTTCACAAACTCCCACGCACGAAAAACATTCCAAAGTTTAATAAACTATCACCATTAAACTACAAAACGTCTAAAACACCATTTTTACAATAATCAAACAAAAACTCAACTTCACTTTCTCAAGTTCAAGTATTTAAAAACCAAAAAGTTCAAGTATTTATTATTCACTGTACAAAAAGTTCTTCTTTTTTCAAATTCTATGTTCAAATTAATATAAGTTTAACAGTGGTCTTTACTTTTTCTAACTAGCATACTAAGTAGCGTAGTGGCAGCGGCGTGGTCGTGTCGATTTTGCCACGATCGAATTGTCGATTTTGCTACAACCCACTGCACGCGCCATGTGCTGATCGTATCGTATTTGTAATCTGATACTAACTTGTTGCATTTTACCTATAACATGTGTCATTAGTTGATGCCGTTAGAGACAATTTCATAAATATAACTTATTACTCTACTACTGATATATGTATCTACCAATGGATGATGTCCTTTCAACCACTCGATGTTTGATTAACACTATTAGGAATTTGTACTAATCACGTCTTTTTTCACATTCTCTTTTCACCTTTTATTGAATTAAATTTAGGTAAATCATACAGGAGGTTGAGTGAATGTTGTCTTGAAAATAAGAAGGCTGAACTTCTTGCGTTGCATCAAAATATTTTAGCACGACAAAGACGAACAAATTCAGTAGAATTTGAGCGACAATTCTGTAATTGCCCATCGGAGCGTAGGAACTACTGAGGCGGAGTTGCGTGTTAGCGCCAGACCACTGGTAGAACAGTGGGCTCAGAACTGGCGACACCGGAATGAGTCAGCTGGCCACCGGCGAGGGTAATGTGCCCACCCGGGCGAGTTTGACAATGTTGCCTCGTTAACAAAACCAGGGAAATTGCTATAAATATTCACAGCCACTAATGTGTCGCGGATTTTTCACAACTGGTTTATTTGTTAACTTTGATTGACTTCCATCAAGGTATTTATTATGTGGTCATATTTAATGTTATTTAGGGCATTATGTAATCAGAGCATTTCGATATCGCTAAATTCATGATTCAAAGTAATAATTATATACATTGCTTTTCACAACTGATTGTGTAGGTATTGAGGGACTGCTACGAAAGAAAAAAAAAAATAAACAGCTATAGGAGGTAAAAGAAAATAATAATGTTTATTATTTTTTACTAAAATGTGTTTAAGGAATATAATTGGAGGAAATGTATCAGACATGTAAATACAATAATACTAAAATGTTTAATAAACTTAAACAAAGAAAATTAGCTTAAGAAGTAACCCTCCCTAAATCCGATTCACTGGAATAACATTAAGGGAAATAATTATCGGGAGGACGGTAAAGTCGCGTTTTAATTATAGAAACAAACAAAAACAAGAGTTTTCAGTGACTTAGTCGAGTTAGCAGTTAGAGTGAGTCAGATTCTTAGCGAATTTGTTGTGAGATTGAATGAAAAGTAAGTATCTATACCATATCCATTATAGCGTGAGATAAAAGTTTTAAACATAATTCCTAACAGTAGCATTTTCCTTGAGTAAAGCTTGCATATTAGGGCCTATATGTTAAATAGAACCTAAACAAGAACTACTGACTCAGTATAGGCTCCAATTTAAATAAAACAAAGTGATTTCTTTTAAACTTTTGTATACCTTTTGTCTCATGTGTCAATGAATAGAGTATAGAGTTCCAAAATTGTTTATATCAATATTAAAAAGAAATGAACTTAGTTTACTTTGATGCTCGGTTACATCACATTATTGTCATTATTGAATATCCGACAAAGTCCAACAGTGGCTTGACACGGAGTAATGGTAAGACAAGAAGATCATCACAGTCAACAGCATTTGACTGTAGTTATCAATATTATTGTTCGTAGTAATTAAGCATTAATTTTGTTTAGCACTCCTTTCCTGCATCGAATAGTTTCATTATTAAAATTCTACATAGGTAGGTACTTGAGCTACTGATTATACGTTTCCTTATTAACGTGTTACAAGGCTAGTGTACTACCATCGTAAAAAGAGCAGAGGAAAACATCGTTAATGTTGGAAAGACTTGCAATTATTTCACAAGTTTAAAGGAACTTGTGCCCACCCATCGGTTCTTGCCGCTCCTCTCCCCCACCCGGATATAGGAAATTCAATAATAATTGAACTTGTGCCCGGTAGACCGCATCCGGTGTCTAGGGGGAATCGCTTATTGATCTCAAATTTTACTCAGATGTAAGCGTTACTAATCTTAAATTAACTTAGTAATCAAATCTCAACAAGGTGAAAGTGATCAGTTTTACACTGGTGTTGCAACGGTAGCCCAGATGGTAGGGTTCTTTGAGAATGAATAACATCCTCATTTCAGCAATTTATTTATTCGTAAATGTAAAAAAAAACTGAAACAACAAACAGAACTTATGAAACTATTAAAAAAGTGAACGGTATGTAATATAAAATCGGTCTATTAATAAACTACCCTGATAATATTTTTTCTTGCACATATTTATAGTCGTATAGAAGAAGTTGAATTTCATGACAAACAAGAGATCTGTGAGATATTCATAAATATAAGCAGTACTGCAGGCTTTACTGCAGTACAGTAGGCACGTTTTTAAGGATCAAAAAATAGATAGTAGAATAGTTATTGAAATAGATAGCCCTTAGGAAATTAGTAGCAAGACATTGGGTAAAGGTCAATACACGAAAGAGTATTGTTACAGTGTTAGGTTACTAATGTACGTTACCGGACTTGCCGTCATAAATACGTCGTCCAATGAATCACACAAATGGAATTCAACAACACGGAAATAAGGAAATCATTGTCCACGTGTTTCACACAAAACACAATTAAAATCGATACGGCTGCAAGTGGAGAAGCCTTCCTCAATTCAGTAATTGAAACAAACAAATGTTTCGATGCATCGTATGCACGAATCGATTGTAACGACATCGTCGATTGCGGGTTAATAAATTGTTTACGTTGCACTGTGTACGATCATTAAGATCTTTGTTTATGGCGGACCACACACGAGTAGCAGACGTCAGACCGAAGCCATACACTGATTTCATTGCTTGATACTCGTATCATATTAACGTAAGTGCTAATATCGAATTTACAACTGAAACTATTAATTTGAAAGCAGAAATAGTCTTTCTGAGATTGACAACCTGAATGTTTATGCAATAATATACATATGTACGAGTAAACAACCCGTCTGTGCATCCTTTTGCTTGTTTAAGAGACATTTATTTTAAGGTAATGAGTCATTGTTGATTATCTGTTATTGAGAATATTTTAAAAGGTCTGTCACATTATTAATACAGTACCTGAAAATAGTTTTTGTACATTATCTATATTAATACATAATTTTGTATTTTATTTAAGTATAAAACCTAATTAATATTTAATTTAAATACCTTTATTTTTTGTACACATATTTACACACTAAATTTAGATACAAAATTTATTTATTGATTTAATAATTTATTGTACACACATAACACGAAATAAATAAATTGGAAGAAAAATAAAGGATGTACAAAGGGCAAACTAATCTCATTCGGAGATTTCTTCCAGGAGACCTGGAAGTGAAATATGTATAGGTCAAATTTGTGTGTATTTATATAATTAAAATACATAAATATTTTTTCAAAAGGACTGAAGGACTTTCGTGTGTTGTGAGGGAACGCATTCCATAAGCCTGCGGCTTGGACTGAAAGTGAATCTCCACAGCTAAAGAGTATTGGTGACAAGGGATCTTTAACCGGGAGTAAGTTTGGGTTCTAAGGAATCTAGATCTTAGAAAAATATAGGAGAAACCGTCACGCAAGTAAGAAGGAGAAGAAGGATTGTTAAGAACATTATAGAGGAACAAAAGAATGTGACAATTACGGCGAGAACGAATAGATAACCATTAAAGCTTCTTCCTAAACACATAAATGTGGTCAAACTTGCGTAAACCACAAATAAAGTGAATACTGAAGTTTCGAAGACGCTCAAGGCTATTCAGAAGTTATTTTGTGGAATCTAGAAAGCATATATATATATCGGAATAATCGATAATTGAAAGAAGGAGAGTTTGAGTAGGATTAGTCTTAATTGCAATACGGAGAAAATTTTGCAGGCGTGTCAGAGATTGGATAGAATAATAAAATTTCTTGCTGATCTCATCGGTGTGACAGCCCCATGACAAATTATTATCAAATATAACACCTAAATTCTTAGCGGAGTTGGTAAGCTGTATCTGAACATTGTCCTATAGTATAGGTGGTATACTAGAACATTATACATATAGTCATTTACTGCCAATTATCAAATCGTAGACTTTGGGTTTACCAGAATGCCAAATGATTTTGTGCATAAACTAACTCTGTGCAGACTCTTGTTCAGCTCAGATATAGACTTTGCAACATCATAATGTCAGTAAAGTTGTAAGTCGTTAGCATAAAGATGATAATACAGAAAAAAGGAGAACAGATAAGATGCCACCTCGGGGAACTCCAGCAGTGGGATCACACCAGTCGATTACGATATCATCTTGTCGTATACACTGAGAGCGCCCCCGAAGGTAGGAAACTACCATATTGTGTAAGAGTCATGAAGATAATAGAAGAGAGAAGAGTTAAGAGAACTTAGGAAACGTTAATAAAACTAAGAATAGCTGTTAAGACTTCAACGTAAACTGAATTAAAGGTATTGCTGAAGTCGAGCAAAGTCAAAATAGTGAGAAGACAGCCGTCCATGACAAAGCGAATATCTTCAGAGACTTTTATGCGTACTGTAACTATGCTGTGGCCAGGACTAAAACCGGATTGAAAAGAATTAAAAATATTGAAATCAAAAAGGAAATCAGACTATTGGTTATTGAGATTGGTTGGTGAGACTTTTTCGAAAACTTTTGAAAGAAAAGATAAAATAAAATGGAAATAGGACGAAAGTGTTCGGGACTACCGATGCGACAATAGTTTTAAGTCTTTGTTTGTATAGATTCCATAATTTTATTATTTAAGTTTTCTTATAGTATTGATTTAATAGTTAACATTGTTATTGTTTGATCGGTTGTTACGCAGATTACATTTTTTAGTTAATATTATAGTTATAAGCCGTAAAATACAAATTGTTTAGTAAATAGAAGATAATAATTTTGTCGTTTTGCTCGACCAATCAGAGAGCCGGAATTAACAGAGAAATGTAGCCACTGTCTTTGGACGACAGATTTTTAAACAAACTCATCAAGCACATCGTCACATACTGTCCACTAATAGGAAGCCGGTGCGGTACAGAAAGTGAGAAAAAAAAGAAAGGTTGGGAGTTTTTGGAAATGGAATAAAGAATAAAATTGGAAATGGAACCTTATTCCAGGTGATTGGGAAGGTATTGCTTTCTATAGAGATGACAATTGAATGAGTAATAATGAATAGGATTTGAGACAGTATGGGAAGAATCATTTCAGAACGAATACTATATGATAGGTAAAGTGATAGTAAGAGAAACAAGAAGTGAACTGACCATACGTGGCTGCATGGTCATCATGGGAAGCTATACCTAAATTGAATCAAGAAGTGAAGGCGCATTATTTGGAGACAAGACAATGAGTAGCCGACAAGGGTAACATGAACAGATTAAGAGGATTTAAAATTAATAACTAATAATTCTAATTACCAAAACATATTAGGTATGGGTCGTTCGGGATCCGTTTAATATATAAATAGGTGCAAAAACTTTCTAAATTTGCGTGATAACGTTGACTATAAATGAGGTGACAGTTATACATCTCTAAACACCTTTCTCACCACCTCCTGATAAAATGACTATTAACAATCTGATAGATTAATTATATGCCAAATATCTGCCATATAAATCTAGCTGATACTGACTTTCTGATACCTCCTTATCAGAAGGTGGTGAAAAAGGGCCTAAGAATTTATGTTTTATATATTTTTTATTTCTAATATTATATTATTAGTATTTATTTCATTCATGACCGATTTAAATAAATGAATAATAAATGAAACTAATTAATTAAAATGTAGGTAATAATTTTTATGAATAATTAATATTTTTTTATGATGCAATATTAATTAGACAATTAGGATGCACTTTGTTGTTTGTACTCAGTGTACTTATAAACAAGTATAAAATTAATTCCTAATCGGTCGTCAATAAAGTAGATCGATACCTAGTGTTTTCGTCTGGTCCGCCGCGGCGTGAAAGACGATTCGGTTTATATTCTCATTCGGTAGCAAACAGACGTTTTATGATATATCTCCGGCCATTTGAACGTAAACCTCGCCGGTTTATCGACTTATTGGGTTTTATCTTCAATTCATTTGCTTGTTTATCCTATACGATGCGTTATTACGACGTATCTATTAACAACACTGCTTGGTTCTGATGCTATTTTCATAAGACACATTCTAAAATAAAATGAGTTAGAACTGATGAAAGAGTTTGAATTCGATTATCGTTTAGTAAATCCGATCTTGACTAAACGATAAGTTCCGCTATTTCCCGTACGTTTTATAAAAAAGGTGTTTAAGCTAAAGTTGTAAAGATTTAAGAGCCCTATCTAATGACATAATTTGTTTGTATTTATAGAAATAGAATTTTATTGGCGTTTTTTGAAAAGTTTACACCGTCTTAATATTGAAACTACAGATCCGATTTTTTTTGTAATTAAGTAGGCTAACGAGCAAGCGGTCCCATGTGATGGTAAGTGATTACCGCCACCCATCGACACCTGCAATACCAAAAGGCGTGCACATACGCCGCCGACCTTGCAAAATCCTATTCACAGCTTTCTTGAAGAACTCCGTACCGTAGCGTAATGGAAAGACTTCTTGAGGCAGTTCGAACTCATTTCTATTTATCTCATCTTCGAACTTAACGGAGATAGAAACCCAATGTATTTTTCTACAAATTCAACAGGTCACCTTCAGTTGAAATGTAGCGAAATTTACTCAGAAATTGAAAAATACCATTCTAAGTTTCTGAGAAATCTCATAATAAAATCCTATAAACGTAGTGATTTATTATATCTAATTTTTAAAGTACATACTTATACCAGCGTGTTTATAAATATTACACATATGTAGTCATATTGCTAGCAACTCCAGCGTTTAATTAAACTCAAGTACCACCAGAAAATATTGAAGCGAAAATGAATTATCCTCAGTCCTGCCCTTCCACGAACGTACTGTGCGGGACTGGACTTAATCAAATGACGCGAGCTATAATTGATTCATGGTGCCCCTCTATGCTCATACTTGTACGGATAGTATAAAAACGTTTCAAGATTCACTTACATTCATAGTTTACGGTACTGAAAGGGGGAATTAATCTTGATTTTCTTATGCAGAAAAAGATGGCAAATGAGTAGACAGCCCGCATGATGGTAGACAGTTACAATAACGCTGACGCCCCGCCCCGTATGTACCTATGATACATTCCAACATCAATCAAAAATGAAGAACTTTGACACATCAGCTGATGTGCATAGCGTTGTTTACCTTTGAAGATTTAATGGTTTGGATTTGAAAATGGAAAATTCCAAAGAAATACTCTAATCTCCAGTGATACTAGAAATATGATGATATGTTTATACAATGAGATTTCTGTATAAAAAATGTAATAAATTACCAGTGCAGAGACCACTTAAACCGAAGTGCCTAGGCACTCTGTTTTATGAAATGATTGTATAAATCGAGTACACAACAAACTGCTTTTTATTTAATTGCTTGCAGCTTGCTACTGAATATTAAAAATATCTATACCGAAATGCATTCAGCAATTACACAAAGTGACTTCAATAATAATATTCACTTATAATCACAGATTTGTTACTTATTAATGGAACAATTACAGACACACAGTCAATCTTATACTAGTTAAATAAAAATAAGAACAAATAATCTTAGTCTATATCCTTTTATATTTCTCACTAAGAAAATAAAATGTAATTTCTTTTTATATGTCAAATAATAATGAATAGATTTAACATGTAAGAAAAATAGTTACATAAGCAAAAAGTAAGAATAATTAAGAATTAAACAGCATATTTCTTCAAATTAAGACTAGTGATAAAGTAGATAATTTTAGTAGATTCCGGACTTTGATTTTGAATTTTAATAACGACTTATTAAATAAGTCAATAGTTGATTGCAATTTATCATTAAATGTGTAGCATAGTCTGCGTCAGTATGCAGACTATGCTACACATTTAATGATAAATTAAATTTTATCAGTGAGCTCCAGTGAGCGCGCAATACCGGCATTGGTTCTACTGACATGACAGGTAAGTCAAAGAGCAAATGTATGAGAGTGCGCCGGGCAGGTACCTGGAAATGCATCTTTTCTAAAAGTTCAGAGCTATTAAAACTACGATTACCGATCTTTACTAATATTATAAAGAGGTAAAGTTTGTAAGTTTGGATGTAGGAGGTAATCTCCGAAACTATTAAATTATTCCATTCTTAAATTATTCTATTAAATTATTAATTATTCAAAAATTCTTTCATCATTTGATAGGTACATTATTCCAAATGGACATAGGCTATATACAATATTATGTGCAAAAAAATGACAGGTATGCAACGCATGCCGGGCACAGCTAGTCTTATATAAATTAGTTGAGTAAAGCACTAGACTTTAGACTCTGCGAATTATACACGTAGAGTTCTAGCAGTTTACTATATATAGGGAGCACTGCATACACAAATACGGTGGTGAAAAGCACGCAAGAAAAGTACGCTATGTGTGTACATCTCGTATAAAGGGTTTCAAATGACAGAGGTATATTCAATATGACTAAGATATAATGTTGTTAGTGTTGACGTCATTTTGAAAGGTTTTGTGGATCGAAGAATGAAACCAAGCATTTGGTAGGCTTTGGCACAGATAAGATGACAACATAAAGATCAATTATGTATCATCAAATAATATCCCCAGGTCGCGAAACTCTGTTAACAAAATTAGCTTCGTGTGAACAAGATAATGCTACATTTGCGAGTTGCAACTTATTACTTAAACAGTATGCGTAAAGGCTGTCTAAATCGTTGACTGTGACTAGACTAATCGTTGACTAGACTGTGAGCTACAGTATCCACTCGCCACCAGATGAACTGTCTGCTCGTCTGCCACCATCTTTCTGTCAATAATGAATGAATAAAAAAATGTACGTCTTCTCAAGATTACACTTTCATTCATCATTCTGTCCAAAATTATTACCTCCTGTATACTTTGATCTCAATTGGTTCCGATTCACTAACAATTGCACGCGCTATTTAATTTAATAAACTGTCAAAAAGCCGTCGACACCTGTTAGTGTTTACAAATGGACCGGACATACGTTTCCCGCCTCGGTTTCCCAATAGGGGTGCCGATTCGCAACCCCTATGATGAATTCACCTTTTATTTTCTACCACTCGACTCGATTGAGAGTGATTTTTGAGCGTGAATGGGCAGCCTACGTAATTTGGCACTGGCAGGATGAAATGCACATTGAAAGCCATAAAGGCTCGGACGAAACTCAATCAGAGTCTCGTAGCCTCCCATTTTATTGTTTTGGTCAAATGAAAGCAAATGTAATTAGATTTTCGTTACATTTTTAAATTGCTCTTGAGGAAGCTTTTAAATATTGCTTCATAATTTTTATGGCGAGTTTCTCTTTATATTTTGCGGGTGTCGTTGAATTAAAAAAGAACTCCTGAGTCTGTTTAATATTCCTCAAGCCGCTACAACTTGGTGCAATCGCTGTGCGAATTCATTTAAGTTTCATAGTCAAAGTTTACGTTAGCAGTAATTCCATAACAAGTCTCGCAGAATCTTAGCGGACCATTTGAACCGAACCCTTCGCGAATAGTTGTTAGACAATAAATTTATTTAATAACCCCCCAGATATGGAACCCGACCCGTGTACTTAATCAGCGAATACATTCGTCGGAATCACCTCTTTAGAAACAATTAATTCAGTCCTGATTAAAGCCTTTGCACTTGCAAGATGTCTTTGTGTAATCTGGACAAGGGTCGCTACATATTCCTTACAAGACACTTGTAGATAGATGTATGTATGTGTATGTCGTATAAGCATACCTAGCAACATAATAAGTTTTGAATTAATTTCAGAAGTAAGAGCAGATCGTATTTCCTATTCTTCATCGAAAGGTTCTAACGGTCCTTACATTCAGAACCCCCAAACTTTGTTTCTCTAATTCCTCCGAGGTTTTGTGTTTCAAAGCTTAGTGAGATCTCTAATTATTCATCCCGATTGACCGCCGGTCACCGGTGTCAGGTTATTGTTAAGCACTTTGCGACTCGTCGGCAACTCCCATGCCGTTCAACAGTTACTTTGAACATGCAAGCATTAAAATATAGTACACTATAACGACGTCATCTAAATAAATATACATACATGTTTAATATACATACGAGGTTAAAATTACACCTGTCTGGAACGTTGTTCTGACGGACGCTTACGTTTACTGATAGAAACTTAGTCCATCTTGACGAACAACAAACTCCTTAATTCACAAGGCAAGTTGTATCTCGTTTCGGCCTCTTGGCAACTGAGTTGCAGTTTATATGACTTCCCAGTGAATTGCTATTGCTAGGGTTTAGCGTACAGGATAGATTTGAAGATGTGGAAGAAAATTCCGTCCATGATCAGACGTCAAGAAGGCCTTAATGATAACAAACGATATTCCTAAGGAAAACTATATTTATTCCTTGTCCGTACT
Organism: Sesia apiformis; assembly: GCA_914767545.1. Taxonomy (NCBI): domain Eukaryota; kingdom Metazoa; phylum Arthropoda; class Insecta; order Lepidoptera; family Sesiidae; genus Sesia; species Sesia apiformis. The sequence continues at coordinate 12,775,429 of OU611955.1, forward strand.
GACAATGGTATAACGATTAACTAAGCTATCGGTATATTAATCATCGCCGGTGTCCACGTGCGCTCGGCATCTGCGAACTTTTAATTTTCTCCCGCACAAAATACGAGAAGGGGTGGCCCATTTGATGTCCAGGGTCGGCGAAGTTCGAACGCTTTATTACTGTGTCCGGCTTTAAGTGGGTGTAAAGTTTCAACACCCTTTGATTTACTTGCTGCGCGGGGTATAGGTGCGACGGATCGGACCAAATTTGTTTGAGCTTTGTTTTTTTTTTACAAAAACTGGTCTTATTGCATACACTTATTGTGTCTGTCTCCGCGAAATTGTTTACTGTGATTATACCATATTATTGTTCTTTAATCGCACTCTGAAAATGGGCAACACATTTAAAGTGGTAAATTTGTTTGTCTTTACTATAATAACCCTATCATAGTGTCGCCGAGGGAATGTTGGGGACAATACTAACCACATAATGGGCGTCGCAATAATTACTCTAATACCTTAAAGGACCACCTTAATCCCCCTAATCGGAAGCCAAACTAACGTAGCGCCGTCCCGCATAGAAATATCTTAAATTGGCAACACGGTCCGGCGGGCCGACCATAAAACATCTTAATGAGTACAGCCAGCAGCTGCGGGCCCCTATATTGCCGCTCTCATATCCATGCAAACTACCCACCGACGACGTCTTAGCAGCCTTACTTTCCTCGGGCTTGTTTACAAGTCGACTACTAATTTGATGCAATATGTGCATAGGACAACATTACGGGCACTATCTCCTCCGTGCGTGTCTTGCATACATTTGCTTCCTTCCTCACCGCAACCTGACCCTCAAATGAACCCTTCCATATTCAAATTCGACCCGGACCGGCCATTTGGACACGGATTTGTTATAAGATTAAAGGAAGATTTCACTTGTGAAACAATATGGCAACCGATTTACATATTTCGTTTCCTTATTAGTTTCGGGATATTTGTTTTAGGGCCGGCGAATTTACATCCACTGACCGATTAAATGGCCCTTAGGCGTCTTTAATGGGGGTGCCGCGTGGTCGTTGTTGGCCTTAGCAAATGTGTGCTTATGCGTAATTGAATATTTTATGGGGTGAAGTAAATTTAGTGCGCACGCTCTATTGATTTCTCTTTCCTAGACTTTTCTTCAGTTAGACCCTAATTTCATTCAAAACATTGAAAAAACATTTCTATGTCTGTCCTTGAAGAGAGTCAACATTTGCATTCACGTCTCGCCTTTTCAGTTGACTCACGTGTTTATCGTTTGCATTTATCTGTTGACTGTTTTTATTCCACGGTTGACATTTACCCTCTGTTTCAACAAGCTCGTAGTTTTCCGGATGAGTTTCTTTCATTCGCCATACGAGTGCTCACGTTACATTACCTCCATTCAGGCTGAGATAGCTTCACTTAGTTTCCTCTTTTTCAGTGCACACGGGTTAATTTCTGCATCTTTATTATTCGAGTGGACGTTGTATGGGTGTATGTTGTATGGTCTAGTCTGTCTGGTAGCGTAGATTGTGTGGCGAAAAGCAAACTTGAATTGTTGGGTAGCCGCGTGGAGGTAATGAACGCACGGGTGGGACATGCCGTGCAGCTGGAGGCGAGGCGTCTGGTTCGAGCGAGAGGCACGCTCGAGGTGGGGGCTCGGAGAAAGGCCCCCTAGGAGGGGCGGCGGGGGGCGCAACGTGTCCTGTATGCACAGCGCCGCTTCCGCATTCGTTAATGCAAAAGCGGGTACAGACTTCAGGTGTACATTTTCAGTGCCTGTGTGCTTTATACTCGATGTTGGCTGAGGCATGCGTCTTTGTGCAATGCCGGGCGTTAGTTCTCATTACGTTTTATCTCGTCTCCGCTTCGATAGACTTTCTGGGCTTACAAGCTAAAATGCATACCTTAAATAAACTTATATTAACCTACTCCTACCAGTTAATAACCTGTTAAGGACTGATCATTAAAAATACAATAGAATCACAAAGTAATTCATACTTCCTTTTAGCAGAGAGGAATGAAATCATTTTCATTCCTCTCTGCTCACAAAACGAATAACCCGCGGCTTAACA